>CM075977.1:211735885-211771412 GCA_038087875.1 Malacoraja senta | reverse complement strand
TTAAAAATACGACTTGCAAATCTCATTTACCCCCCCCCCGCCCCCCCCCCCAGCAGTGGATAGGGAGGGTGAAGACCTAATATGAAATTTGAAAGTATGAATTTATTTCTGAAACACAAGAGACTAACAGGTGATGGAAACTGGAGGAAAAAAACAAACTGCTGGAGGAAACTCCACAGGTCAAGAAACATTTGTGGACACAAAAGAGGTAGTCGATGTTTCGTTAATATTGATTACCATCTATTGCTTACACTCTTTTGATTTTCCGGAATGTTTAAATAAAAGCACAGACTAGTCGTACTGTTGCTTGCAATTGCTTAGAGCTAAATTGCTCATTTTCAGCTTCCTGGAGGATTAATCAGATAAGGCTTTTGCAGATTACTACTGATTCAACCTCTTAATATATAATCAAAATTACCTTCTCTTTCTTCATCTCCTCTTTCAACATTTCTCGTAATTTCCGAGCTTTCCTGAGTCTTCAAGGTCAGGTGGGGACTTTTGCAGACTTCGGGCATGCAGGCGAGACACTGGGAGATGGGACGATTCCTTTCGTTGACGTGCTACTGGGCGTAATCCTCTCCTTAAGTGGCGAAGACAATGTCTTCCGCGTCACTGGCACTCGGGGAGAACTGGTTCCTACAGCTGAATCTTTGTGCACATGGTTTTTAACAGGGGAGAACTGTGGTACTTGAGAATTGGAGTTTTCTTTTCTGGCAATTTGATATGTTGTCCTGAAGAGGGTTTTCGTTTCTCTGGTGATTTGGGAAGTGCTTTCTCAGTGGTGGACGGAGCAGAACTATCTTGAATGGATGCCACATTGGTGACAGGAGTTAATAGATTTTGTTGTTGAGGAGATTTTGCTGTTAGATTGGCCGACTGCTGTGCAGACAAAGATGTGGCTCTTGGTTTGGCCAAATTCAACATGGTGGAGAAGCGCTTCCTTCTTTGCAAAGGTGCCACGGGTGATTTACCCTGTGTTGCACACACACCAGTCTTATCATTCTTCTCATTCCTTAAATAAAAAATAACAAAATTTGTGACTTTTATGAACTTTTCATTGTGTATAATACGTAGAAAAACATGCAAGAAAAATCCTGTAAGCGTTCTTTGAAAAATCTTGTCAAATTAAAACAAACCTACATGTAACTGGTAATAGGTAAGAGAAAACCAGCGGATGTGGCATAATTGAACTGCCAGAATGCTTTTGGTAAGCTCCCACATAAAAGGTCTACCTGTGATGTCACATTAAGTGTGTTGATTTTAGTTTGTTATTCTTATGCCCCTGTCCCAC
This sequence comes from Malacoraja senta, assembly GCA_038087875.1. Lineage (NCBI taxonomy): Eukaryota > Metazoa > Chordata > Chondrichthyes > Rajiformes > Rajidae > Malacoraja > Malacoraja senta. Next base: position 211,770,121 of record CM075977.1, on the reverse strand, counting down.
TTAGGAAACCTGAACGGAAACCTCTGGTGACCTTGCGCCCCACCCAAGGTTTCCATGAGTCGCCAGAGGTTTTGGTCACTTGCCTGGAAAGCCTCGACCAAAGCGTGAGCTGCATCTACTGACCAAAGATCCTGCAGGATCTTTGCTATCGACCGCACACACACACAAACACATCGCGAAGGTGGGGGCCAGGGACAGCGGAGGAGCGCTGTCTGCGCGATGAAGAGGAAGGTAAACGGCTGCCACAGAGCACGGTAAGTCCTTTAGAGAGGGAGGGAGGGAGAGAAGGGGAAAGAAGGGGAAAGAGAGAAGGGGAGAGAGAAGGGGAGAGAGAAGGGGAGAGAGAAGGGGAGAGAATAAGCAGGGCCCAGTGGAGACAGTTTTAAGAAGTTTAATAAAGTTAGCAGGCATTTTACCTTCCGGTGGATCTCCTAGGTCCTGAAAACCAAAGATCCTACAGGATCTTTGCTGAAAACTCCAATGAGCCAATCAAAATGGCTTGTCAGCAAAGGAGATTGCCTTCGACTGCCTGTAAGTAAATAGCAACCCCACTCCACTGGCTTCGACCAAACGGCAACATATTTTTAGTCGAGGCTGGTTTTAGTTTTGTTGAAATAATCGCAGGAACATAGAAGAAGCCTCAACTACGCGGAAACCATTTTCGACCATCAGGGAGAGTGACCAAAACCTCCGGGAACCCCATGGAAACCTTGGGTGGGGCGCAAAGTCACCAGAGGTTTCCGTTCAGGTTTCCTAAGTGGGACAGGGGCATAAAATGAAGATTTTTTAAAATTGAAAATTACATTATGATAGCTCTCAAATGTTTCAGAATATTTTTTTTGAATAAGCATCGATATTTAAAATCTCATGACAGCTTCAAATGCCAGCCCAATTGGGGATACCATTTCTCCTGTGGTTTAAACTCCATCTCCAGTTATTTTGGGTCCTAGGTTTCTCCACGGAGTCTTCAGGCCTTGCCACCACTGGGCCCTGCTTATTCAATAAACACAACACCCATAAAAAAATCTCATAGATCAGAATTGGTCAGATGAGACAGGCTGATATAATTCGTCTGACGAAGGGTCATGACCCAAAACATCACATATCCACGTTCTCCAGAGATGCTGCCTGAGCTGCTGAGTCTCTCCAGCACTTTAACATTTGTTTTGTTGTGAATTAATTGTCTGTAGTATCGTTTAATTTAGTAAATATTGGGTATAGGTGGGTAGAGGTGGTGAGAGCAGATATTGAGGGGGGTTGTTCTGGGACGCCAGAAATAACTGTTGATCCTTCCTGAGGTGTCGTGGGCCTAACTCAATGAAACACCAGTGAAGGCAGGTGCCCACTTGATAACCCCAATAATATACTTGCATCTACACAATCAGTTCCTTTTTTAATGAGTTTGTAGATAGCTGCTTCTTACATATGGAGTTAGTTATTGTTCTTAGCAGAAGTTGTGCCTGGAAGGTCATGTTTGACTAATCTTCTAGAATTTTTCGAAGAGGTTACTAGGGAAATTGATGAGGGTAAAGCAGTGGATGTTGTCTATATGGACTTCAGTAAGGCCTTTGACAAGGTTCCTCATGGAAGGTTGGTTAAGAAGATTAAATTGTTGGGTATTAATGGTGGAGTAGCAAGATGGATTCAACAGTCGCTGAATGGGAGATGCCAGAGAGTAATGGTGGATGGCTGTTTGTCAGGTTGGAGGCTGGTGACTAGTGGGGTGCCTCAGGGGTCTGTGTTGGGTCCACTGTTGTTTGTCATGTACATCAATGATCTGGATGATGGTGTGGAAAATTGGATTAGTAAGTATGCAGATGATACTAAGATAGGTGGTGTGGTGGATAATGAAGTAGATTTTCAAAGTCTACAGAGAGATTTAGGCCATTTGGAAGAGTGGGCTGAAAGATGGCAGATGGAGTTTAATGCTGATAAATGTGAGGTACTACATCTCGGCAGGACAAATCAAAATAGGACGTACATGGTAAACGGTAGAGAATTGAGGAATGCAGTTGAACAGAGGGATCTAGGAATAACTGTGCATAGTTCCCTGAAGGTGGAATCTCATGTAGATAGGGTGGTAAAGAAAGCTTTTGGGGTGCTGGCCTTTATAAATCAGAGCATTGAATATAGAATGTTGGAGGAGCAAGATGGATTCAACAGTGGCTGAATGGGAGATGCCAGAGAGTAATGGTGGATGGCTGTTTGTCAGGTTGGAGGCTGGTGACTAGTGGGGTGCCTCAGGGGTCTGTGTTGGGTCCACTGTTGTTTGTCATGTACATCAATGATCTGGATGATGGTGTGGAAAATTGGATTAGTAAGTATGCAGATACAACCCCCTCCACTCCATTCAAGGACCCAAGCAGTCGTTCCAGGTGCGACAGAGGTTCACCTGCATCTCCTCCAACCTCATCTATTGCATTCGCTGCTCTAGATGCCAGCTGATCTACATCGGTGAGACCAAGCGGAGGCTTGGCGATCGTTTCGCCGAACACCTCCGGTCGGTCCGCAATAACCAACCTGAACTCCCGGTGGCTCAGCACTTCAACTCCCCCTCCCATTCCGTATCTGACCTCTCTGTCCTGGGTCTCCTCCATGCCCACAGCGAGCAACACCGTAAATTGGAGCAAATGCACCTCATATTCCGCTTGGGCAGTCTACATCCTGGGGGTTTGAACATTGAATTCTCCCAATTCTGCTAGCCCTTGCTGTCTCCTCCCCTTCATCAGCCATCTGGTTGTCTCCTCCCCTCCCCCAGCCCTCGGGCTCATCCTCTGCCTTTTTCCTTTTTTCCTTTCTTCTCCCCACCCCCTATCAGTCTGAAGAAGGGTTTCGGCCCGAAACGTTACCTATTTCCTTCGCTCCATAGATGCTGCTGCACCCGCTGAGTTTCTCCAGCATTTTTGTGTACCATTGAATATAGAAGTTGGGATGTAATGTTAAAATTGTACAAGGCATTGGTGAGGCCAATTCTGGAGTATGGAGTACAATTTTGGTCGCCTAATTATAGGGAGGGTGTCAACAAAATAGAGAGAGTACAGAGGAGATTTACGAGAATGTTGCCTGGGTTTCAGCAACTAAGTTACAGAGAAAGGTTGAACAAGTTAGGTTTTTATTCTTTGGAGCGCAGAAGGTTAAGAGGGGACTTGATAGAGGTCTTTAAAATTATGAGCGGGTTAGACAGAGTTGACGTGGATAAGCTTTTTCCATTGAGAGTAGGGAAGATTCAAACAAGGGGACATGACTTGAGAATTAAGGGACAGAAGTTTAGGGGTAACATTAGGGGGAACTTCTTTACTCAGAGAGTGGTAGCTGTGTGGAATGAGCTTCCAGTGGAAGTGGTGGAGGCTGGTTCGATTTTATCCTTTAAAAATAGATTGGATGGGTATATGGACGGGAAAGGAATGGAGGGTTATGGTCTGAGTGCAGGTAGATGGGACTAGGGGGGAGTATTTATTTTTAAAAAATAAAATAAAAATTAAAATGTTCGGCACGGACTTGAAGGGCCGAGATGGCCTGTTTCCGTGCTGTAATGGTTATATGGTTATATGGTTATATGGTTAAGTTGGTCTTTTCGGTTTAGTACTTTGGCTTTGGGCTTGGTTTTCTTGGTTGAGTGCTTATCCTGGAGTTATAGCACAAGTACTTTGTGTATTAATTGTAATTCTGTTGTGTACACCAGCATCTGCAGTTCCTTGTGTCTACAACTTACTTAATTATTACTAGAACTATTTTTGAAGCACCATTTTTTTACCTATATTAAATAGATTCAATACTAACTTGTTAAGTGGAACATTTTCCTGCTGTTCATCTGGGTCGTCTCTCTCTTCTTGTACAACACCTGGATTAGGCAGTGATGTTGGTGGGAAAGACTCCGAAGCAGCTGGAAGTCCAGAATCATCTTTTTCATTGGAAGATTTTCCTTCTGAATTTAGTTGCTGGTCTGAAGTACGAGTCTTATCATCCCCCTTCAAGGCTTGTGATGAACTTCTTCCACCAGGTTTCACATTGGGCCTTATACTGAGTCTTGAACGGCGAAACATCCTGAAAGATAGAGGAAATAATAATCTACAGAATTACACATCATCAATGGCCTTCAAATTAACTGCTCGTTAATCACTTATCAATCAATAACCACGCATACATACTTGCCACATTATTTACCAATTCTGAATTTGAAATTAATTATTTATTCATTTGTTCTGGGAATTACAAAATATGATCAAATATGATCAAGCAAGCAAGAATTTCATTGTCCTATCTGGGACACATGACAATAAACTCTCTTGACTGGACTTGACTAAATCAACCCTCAACAATACCTTTTAACTATTGCAATCTAAGTTTTAAATTTAAAATTATATCACATTAAAAGGGTTCCAAGATTGTTATAAATCTCTACTTGTTCCAACAGGTGAATTTTACAGATTTACTTCTGCATATATAGACTTATTTAACTAAAGTGAACGTTCTCCCAATCTAGTATGTGCGTTTTAATAGATCAGGACGATCTTGATCTCAATACACAAGCCATTACAAATATATGGGTTAGGCTGGGCAAGCTTATTCCTGTGCAAAATGAGCCAAATGCCTTTCCCAACAACATGATTAAATACACAAAGAGTGACATTGGTGGATCCAGAAAGAGCTGAAACGGATTCTATACTCTGGTGAATCACAATCACGGATGATTGAGATGCCAAAATTGATTTTAAAACTGCTTTTATTTCAGAGGGCTTTTGAGCTTGATTTGTTACAGAGGGCAAGGGGTCAGACTGCAGATGGCTTTGAAAGCAAAGAAGAGGACTTTAAAAAAAAAAGGCTATTGCTTAATTGGGCAGCGGGGTTGATTAGAAACTACAAGGATGACCAGGACTTGATGTGACACTTCACCGTATAACCTTCATCAGCTCTGCTGGTAGAGCAAAGGTAGATGGAATTTAAGCCTGATAAGTGTGAATTGATAAGACTTTGAGAGGGCTGATAATGCTAGGACATACACAGTAAATAATAAGGCCATAAGGAGCATTGAGCAATACAAGTATCTCCAAAGGTGGCATCATGGGCAGATAAGGTGGCTAATAAAGCTTGTGGGATACTTACCATCATTTATAAAGGCAAGATTACGATACCACCAAAACTGGCTTGGCCACAGCTCAAGTACAGCAAACAGTTCTAGTCTACCCACTGTCAGAAGCATGTGATAGCACTGGGGAGGATGCTAATACCTGGGTGGGAGTCTTTCAGTTATGAGGAGGCAGATAGACTGTGCATTTTCCTTGGAGTTGAGAAGGTCAAGGGGATACCTGATTAAGAAACTGATTACAAAATTGAGAATCGTAGATGGGTTGTAAACTGCCCAAGCAAAATGTGAGGTGCTGTTCCTCCATTTTTCCTCATATTTTTGCTTGGGCAGTTTACAACCCTGTCCCTCCACCACTCAAGTCATTGTACCAGCTCTTGTTGAGTCTCATTGTCTGTAACTTGTTTTCACCCAGCCCACAGCTAACAATGGCCTGTTTCCTTTATCATCATTACTTTTTTGCATATCATTCACTCATTTGTTCCATATCCCTCTATATAACCGTCTATATCTCTCGTTTCCCTTTCCTCTGACTGAACGTCAGAATAAGGGTTTCGCCCCAAAACGTCACATTCATTTTCTCCAGAGATGGCTGACCCGCTGAGTTACTCCAGCTTTTTGATCTATCTTCGATGGAAAACTAATGACTTTAACTAAGTGGGAAAGAAATGCAAAGAACAGAAACAGTTCCTTCAAGGCAGGGTTAGTGGCAAAGCAATTATCACTGCTGACTCACAGCTCCAGCAACCTGGTTCAATCTGCTGCCTGCGTGCACTTTGCAAGTTCTGCCCTTTCCTCCCCAGGCTTCTAACAAATGTTTACATCCCAAAGAAATGCTGGTAAGCTTATTGGCTATCACAAACTATCCCATAGTGGAGGCTGACAAAAATGCTGGAGAAACTCAGCGGGTGAGGCAGCATCTATGGAGTGAAGGAAATAGGCGACGTTTTGGGTAGAGACCCTGAGTGTAGGCTGATTTTTAAAAAGTGAAGCAAGAAAATTTGGTGAACATGTGAGAGAAAATAACTTGCAGCATTACAGGAGAAAGGAAAGTGAGAATGGAACTGATAAGATTTCCCAGCTATGAGCCAGCACAGACAACAATGGGTTGAATGCCTCTGATCTCAATAAATCAGCAAACAACAAAGACCCACATTATCCTGGCCATGCTCTCTTCTCACTGCTATCATCATAAAGTAGGGACAGCAGCCTGAGAACCATGACCTCGAGGCTCAAGAACAGTTTCTTCCCGTCAACCATCAGGATCTTGAAACACACTACGCAACCCTAACTCAGCAAAGATCTTTAAGGAATTTGGACTTTGTTTTGGTTGCATTATGTACTTCAGTTTTCAATTTAATGGTCCAGTTACCTAGTATTACTGTTAATGTAATGTATTACTGATTATTGTATTGATTTGTTATACAGTTATGTACAGTTTTAATCTGTATTCTTTGATACAGCTGCAGACAAATGCGAGAAGGATAACAGATCAGATCCAAGCTCTGCAGTCCTATCATTTGAATGATGGTGGGCAATCAAATAGTTAATAGAGGAAGTTCCAAGAATATCCCCATTCTCAACAATGTTGGGGCCCAGGACATGAACGCTGATGGCTGAAGTGTGCACAATCATGCAGAGTCAGGTGGGCTTCGTCCTGAGATCTTCACCATCACAGAAGCCAATATCTACCCAGTTCAATTCCCTTCAAATTAAACCAAGAAACAACTGAAGCGACAACCCAACAACCCAGCTGTAATACTAAAGACCTGTGCTCCAGAATAGTTGGCTGTATGTCTAAACAAGCACTTCCAGTACACTTACAAAATTGGTATCCACCCAACAATGTGGAAAATTATTCATGTATCTGCTGTTCAGAAAAAACAGGTCAAATCCAATTCAACTAATTACCACCAAATCAGCCTCCTTACATTCCTCAGCAAAGGGATGGAAGATGGTATTGAAAATCCTATTAAGCAATACCTCATCACCAATGCCTTGTTTGGTTTTTGTGAAGATCAGATCTCATCACAAACTTGGTGGTTGGAATCGTAGCTCACATAAAGGAAGATAGATGGTTGTTAGAGGTCTATCTTCCCAAGCCCAAAACATCACTGGGCCTGAATGCAATCACGTCCTACAAGGCGAAATCAGGAGGCAGCTCGAATGTCGGCGAAACATCACTCCCTGACGAGCTCAATCCGATTTACGCACGGTTTGATAGGGAGAATACTGATGTGCCTTCCCGAGCCTCCATTCGCTGTGATGGTATTTCAGTCACAGTCACAGAGGCCGACGTCAGGAAATCCTTCAGAGGGGTGAACCTGATGGTACACCCGGTTGTGTTCTAAAAACCGGTGCGGACCAACTGGCTGGAGTTTTCACAGACATTTTCAACCTCTCACTTCTGAGGTCTGAGGTTCCCACCTGCTTTAAAAGGGCATCAATTATACCAGTGCCAAAGAAGAGCAAGGTGACATGCCTCAATGACTATCGACCAGCGCACTAACGTCTGTGGTGATGAAGTGCTTTGAGAGGCTGATCATGGCGCAAATCAACTCCTGTCTCGACAAAAACCTAGACCCACTGCAGTTCGCTTACCGCCACAACAGATCAACGGTGGATGCGATCTCGCTGGCTCTCCACTCCGCTCTGGACCACTTGGATAACAAAAACTCATATGTCAGGTAATTCATTGTTTACAGCTCGGCATTTAATACAATCATCCCCTCCAAGCTGGTTACCAAACTCGCAGAACTGGGTCTCTGCGCATCCCTCTGCAATTGGATCCTCGACTTCCTCATTCACAGACCACAGTCTGTTCGTATTGGTGGAAATGTGTCAGCCTCGATAACAATCAGCACGGGAGTACCTCAAGGCTGCGTGCTCAGCCCCCTGCTGTACTCACTCTATACTCATGACTGCGTAGCCGATCATAGGGCGAACTCTATCATCAAGTTCGCTGACGACACCACAGTTGTGGGACGTGTCACTGATGGGGATGAGTCAGAGTATAGAAGAGAGATCGAGCGACTGTCCACATGGTGCCAGCACAATAACCTGTCCCTCAACACCAGCAAAACCAAGGAACTGATTGTGGACTTTGGAAGGAGTAGGATGGGGACCCACAGTCCTGTTTATATCAACGGGTCGATGGTTGAAAGGGTCAAGAGCTTCAAATTCCTGGGCGTGCACATCTCTGAAGATCTTTCCTGGTCCGAGAACACTGTTGCAATTATTAAGAAAGCACATCTTCGGTGGTTGGCGGCGCGGCTCACGTTGCAGCGGCCTCTGCAGTCCGTCTGTCTTTTTTATTTATTTTTTGTTTCGTTTGAGTTTTGTATAGTGTATAGTGGGTTTTTTTTTAAACTGGGTATGTGTGGGGGGGCGGGGGTGGGGAAACGTTTAAAATCTTTTCCCTGCACGGGAGACCCGACCTTTCTCTGTCGGGTCTCCGTTGTCGTTGGGGCCTAGCACCGTGGAGCGGCCTCCAACCGGAACGACCTGGGACTCCAGTCGCGGAGCCTGCGGACTACTCACCATCGTGGAGCTGCCCGAGTTCGGAGTGGGAGGAACTGTGGTGGCTCGCGGCTGCGACCCGACCCCGGAGATTCGGAGGCTTCAGCCGCAGGTCTGGTGGATGGTAACATCGGGAGCTCGCGGGTCCATGGTGGGAGACCGCTTTTCGGGGCTCCCGCAACGGCAGCTACTCCCGCCCGAGTTGCGGGGTTGGGGATGACCTGGAGCGGGGTCTGGCATCGCCCGGCGCGGCATTGGTGGCCGTGGGACTTGCTGGCGCTACCGGGGGCTACAACATCAAGACCCGGAGCGTGGCCTTGCATCGCCTGGCGCGGCTTTAATGGCCGCGGGACATATCTACAATCGCCCGCCGGGGGCTTTGACTTTGACATCGGGAGGAGAATGTGGAGTGCGGGGGAGAGACAAGACTTTGCCTTCCATCGCAGTGAGGAGGAGATTCACTGTGATGGATGTTTGTGTAAATTGTGTTGTGTCTTGGTTCTTTTTACTTGTTTGTATGACTGCAGAAACAGAATTTCGTTTGAACTTAGGTTCAAATGACAACAAATAAATATCTATCAGTGCCTCTACTTCCTTAGAAGATTACGGAGAGTCGGTTTGTCAAGGAGGACTCTCTCTAACTTCTACAGGTGCACAGTAGAGAGCATGCTGACCGGTTGCATCGTGGCTTGGTTCGGCAACTTGAGTGCCCTGGAGCGGAAAAGACTACAAAAAGTAGTAAACACTGCCCAGTCCATCATCGGCTCTGACCTCCCTTCCATCGAGGGGATCTATCGCAGTCGCTGCCTCCAAAAGGCTGGCAGTATCATCAAGGACCCACACCATCATCTCCCCGCTACCTTCAGGTAGAAGGTACAGGAGCCTGAAGACTTCAACGACCAGGTTCAGGAATAGGTACTTCCCCACAGCCATTAGGCTATTAAACTTCGCTTGGACAAAACTCTGAACATTAATAGCCCATTATCTGTTTATTTGCACTTTAACAGTTTATTTATTCATGTGTGTATATATTTATATAATGGTATATGGACACACTGGTGTTCTGTATTCATGCCTACTATGTTCTGTTGAGCTGAAGCAAAGCAAGAATTTCATTGTCCTATCAAGGACACATGACAATAAATTCTCTTGAATCACTGCAGGAGTTATTGAGGGTCCTTAACAAACCAGCTTGAGTAGTTTCATCAAGTGTTACTTTCCATCATAAGATCGGAAGTGGTGGAGATCGCTGATGATTTTCAGCATTCAATTCCATTCATGACTCATCCGCAAATGAACCACACATACCCGCATGCAGCAAGGACTAGACAACAACAGCCACTTGCGGTGCCTGGCACCTTTTCCATACAGGAAGGATGCCATTAAGCTCGAAAGTGCACGGAAAAGATTTATAAGGATACCAGAACTGGAGGACTTGAGTTATGAGGAGCGGCTGGATGGGCTGGGGCTTTTCTTCCCTGGAGCATTGGAGGCTGAGAGGTGACTGGATACCCTCTAAGGAAAGGTACATCCGGAAGTGGAAGTGCATGTCGGCACAAACGATGTCGGAAAGAAGGGGATGAATATTCTGCAGCGTGACTTTATAGAGCTCGGAAAAATGCTGAAAAGCAGGACCTCCAGGGTTGTTATCTCCGGTTTGCTTCCAGTTCCTCGTGCTGGCGAGAGCAGGAACAGGGAGATACGGGACCTGAACGTGTGGCTCAGGAACTGGTGCACGGGGCAGGGATTTAGATTCTTAGATCACTGGGATCTGTTTTGGGGTAAGGGGGAACAGTACAAAAGGGACGGATTGCATCTTAACAGGTGTGGGACCAGCATTCTGGCAGGCAGGTTTGCCACTGCTACACGGGTGGTTTTAAACTGAATAAGGGGGGTGGGGTGTCGAATGGGATAGTGGAGGATGGAGTTAAAGGGAAAGGGTTTCTTAAATGTGTGAGCGTAGAGACAGAGGAGTGTAAAATGAGGGTAGAAGCAATAGGTAGCAAGGTGAAAAGTAAAAGTGGAAGACAGACAAAACCAGGGCAAAAATCAAAAAGGGCCACTTTTCAACATAATTGTATAAGGGGTAAGAGTGTTGTAAAAACAAGCCTGAAGGCTTTGTGTCTCAATGCAAGGAGCATTCGTAATAAGGTGGATGAGTTGAATGTGCAGATAGCTATTAATGACTATGATATAGTTGGGATCACGGAGACATGGCTCCAGGGTGACCAAGGCTGGGAGCTGAACATCCAGGGATATTCAATATTCAGGAGGGATAGAGAGAAAGGAAAAGGAGGTGGGGTAGCGTTGCTGGTTAGAGAGGAGATTAACGCAGTGGAAAGGAAGGACATTAGCTTGGAGGATGTGGAATCGGTATGGGTAGAGCTGCGAAACACTAAGGGGCAGAAAACGCTGGTGGGTGTTGTGTACAGGCCACCTAGCAGTAGTAGTGAAGTTGGGGATGGCATCAAACAGGAAATTAGAAATGCGTGCGACAAAGGCAAAACAGTTATAATGGGTGACTTCAATCTACATATAGATTGGGTGAATCAAATTGGCAGGGGTGCTGAGGAAGAGGATTTCTTGGAATGTATGCGGGATAGTTATCTAAATCAACATGTAGAGGAACCAACGAGAGAGCAGGCTATTTTAGACTGGGTATTGAGTAATGAGGAAGGGTTAGTTAGCAGTCTTGTTGTACGTGCCCCCTTGGGCAAGAGTGACCATAATATGGTTGAGTTCTTCATTAGGATGGAGAGTGACATTGTTAATTCAGAAACAATGGTTCTGAATTTAAAGAAAGGTAACTTTGAGGGTATGAGACATGAATTGGCCATGATTGACTGGCAATTAATTCTAAAAGGGTTGACGGTGGACATGCAATGGAAGACATTTAAAGACTGCATGGATGAACTACAAAAATTGTTCATCCCAGTTTGGCAAAAGAATAAATCAGGGAAGGTAGTGCATCCGTGGATAACAAGGGAAATCAGGGATGGTATCAAAGCGAAAGATGATGCGTACAAATTAGCCAGAAAAAGCAGCATACCGGAGGACTGGGAGAAATTCAGAGACCAGCAGAGGAGGACAAAGGGCTTAATTAGGAAAGGAAAAATAGATTATGAAAGAAAACTGGCAGGGAACATAAAAACTGACTGCAAAAGTTTTTATAAATATGTAAAAAGAAAGAGATTAGTTAAAACAAATGTAGGTCCCTTGCAGTCAGAAACAGGTGAGTTGATCATGGGGAACAAGGATATGGCGGACCAATTGAATAACTACTTTGGTTCCGTCTTCACTAAGGAAGACATAAATAATCTGCCGGAAATAGCAGGGGACCGCGGGTCAAAGGAGTTGGAGGAATTGAGTGAAATCCAGGTTAGTCGGGAAGTGGTTTTGGGTAAATTGAATGGATTAAAGGCCGATAAATCCCCAGGGCCAGATAGGCTGCATCCCAGAGTACTTAAGGAAGTAGCTCCAGAAATAGTGGATGCATTAGTAATAATCTTTCAAAATTCTTTAGATTCTGGAGTAGTTCCTGAGGATTGGCGGGTAGCAAACGTAACCCCACTTTTTAAGAAGGGAAGGAGAGAGAAAACGGGGAATTACAGACCAGTTAGTCTAACATCGGTAGTGGGGAAACTGCTAGAGTCAGTTATTAAAGATGGGATAGCAGCACATTTGGAAAGTGGTGAAATCATTGGACAAAGTCAGCATGGATTTACGAAAGGTAAATCATGTCTGACGAATCTTATAGAATTTTTCGAGGATGTAACTAGTAGCGTGGATAGGGGAGAACCAGTGGATGTGGTGTATCTGGACTTCCAGAAGGCTTTCGACAAGGTCCCACATAAGAGATTAGTATACAAACTTAAAGCACATGGCATTGGGGGTTCAGTATTGATGTGGATAGAGAACTGGCTGGCAAACAGGAAGCAAAGAGTAGGAGTAAACGGGTCCTTTTCACAATGGCAGGCAGTGACTAGTGGGGTACCGCAAGGTTCAGTGCTGGGACCCCAGCTATTTACAATATATATTAATGACCTGGATGAGGGAATTGAAGGCAATATCTCCAAGTTAGCGGATGACACTAAGCTGGGGGGCAGTGTTAGCTGTGAGGAGGATGCTAGGAGACTGCAAGGTGACTTGGATAGGCTGCGTGAGTGGGCAAATGTTTGGCAGATGCAGTATAATGTGGATAAATGTGAGGTTATCCATTTTGGTGGCAAAAACAGGAAAGCAGACTATTTTCTAAATGGTGGCCGACTAGGAAAAGGGGAGATGCAGCGAGACCTGGGTGTCATGGTACACCAGTCATTGAAAGTAGGCATGCAGGTGCAGCAGGCAGTGAAGAAAGCGAATGGTATGTTAGCTTTCATAGCAAAAGGATTTGAGTATAGGAGCAGGGAGGTTCTACTGCAGTTGTACAGGGTCTTGGTGAGACCACACCTGGAGTATTGCGTACAGTTTTGGTCTCCAAATCTGAGGAAGGACATTATTGCCATAGAGGGAGTGCAGAGAAGGTTCACCAGACTGATTCCTGGGATGTCAGGACTGTCTTATGAAGAAAGACTGGATAGACTTGGTTTACACTCTCTAGAATTTAGGAGATTGAGAGGGGATCTTATAGAAACTTACAAAATTCTTAAGGGGTTGGACAGGCTAGATGCAGGAAGATTGCTCCCGATGTTGGGGAAGTCCAGGACAAGGGGTCACAGCTTAAGGATAAGGGGGAAATCCTTTAAAACCGAGATGAGAAGAACTTTTTTCACACAGAGAGTGGTGAATCTCTGGAACTCTCTGCCACAGAGGGTAGTCGAGGCCAGTTCATTGGCTATATTTAAGAGGGAGCTAGATGTGGCCCTTGTGGCTAAAGGGATCAGAGGGTATGGAGAGAAGGCAGGTACGGGATACTGAGTTGGATGATCAGCCATGATCATATTGAATGGCGGTGCAGGCTCGAAGGGCCGAATGGCCTACTCCTGCACCTAATTTCTATGTTTCTATGTTTCTAAGTTGAGGAGCAAGTTCTCAGCTAGTGACTCGTCTTGAGTTTGGAAGGGCTTGCAAGAAATCACCAGCTACAAGAGGAAAGTCCCCCGCTCCTTGGACAATCGTCAGCTGACCAACAACCTGAATGAGTTCTACTGCAGGTTTGACAAGCAGAAACGTAACCCTGGTACCCCCTCCCCTACCAACTCAGCCAGACCCCAGTCTGCAAAGACTGGACTCTTCTCCACCCATTCCTCCCCAATCGCCACTTCACACCTACTTAAAGCAAGACTCCAGTCTGAAAAGACTGGACCCTTTCCCACCCCAACCAACACTTCACACCCACTCATAGCCTGACCTCAGTCTGCAAAGATTGGGCCCTTCTACACCCACTCTTCCCCAATCACCACTTCACACCTACATAAAGCAAGACTCCAGTCTGAAAAGAACTGGACCCTCTCCCACCCACCCCTCTCCAATAACCACTTAAAAAAAAAAAAGTTTTTTAATTATTATTTATTTTTATTAGAAGTACAATTGTATACAACCATATTTTCATAATACATTTTATGTACAGCTTCTTATTTTTTTAATTTTGTAATGAAGAAAAAGAAAAAGAAATTAGATAATGAAGAATAGAAAAATGTGAGATATATAGTGTGTGAAAAAGAAAAATAGAGAGTGAAAGAAGAAAGTTAAGAAATAGAAAATAGAAAAGAGTAAAAGAAGAAAAGAGAAGAAAAAGAAAAGAGAAGTAAGGAGATCGTATTTACTCCAATCACCACTTAACACCCAATTACCCACACGCTCCATGCTGCACAACGTACACACATTTTCAACCAGTCCCTGCAAACCTGTACTGTCCCTGCCTGCTTCAAAGCCTTCACTGTTGTCCCTGTACCGAAATAGGCAAGGATTACAGGTCGTAATGACTACAGGTCGGTCGCACTGACCTCTGTAGTCATGAAGACCCTTGAAAGGCTTGTGCTGGCCAAGCTGAAAAATATCACGAATCCCCTACTGGACCCTCTGCAGTTTGCATATTGGGCCAATAGATCTGTGGATAACGCAGTCAACCTGGGCCTGCACTTCATCCTCCAGCACCTAAACCGCCAGGATTTTGTCTGTTGATTTTAGCTCTGCATTCAACGCCATTGTGCTAGAGCTACTACAACTCCAAACTTTCCAAGTTGACTGTGCCTGAATCCCTCTGTTGGCAAAGATCCTATAGCAAGCAAGATAGACCACTCCTGGGCTGATGGGCTGACGTGTAATAATAATAATAATAATGGATTTTATTTACGGGCGCCTTATACCGAGGTCTCAAGGACACCATACAGAGATTTATAGAAAACATATAATCAGAATTTAAAAAAAATAGGTTATAAAGACCAATACATAAATCAGGGACAGAATTCCTTCCAAAAACACAAAAAAAAGAAAATCAGAAGCACAACTTGAGGAGAGAGCAGCGGCAATTTAACGCCAGCGTCCACTCTCCCCTCCGACCGCCATCTTGAACACAGACTAACAAATACAATTACAAACAATTACATACAAAAATCATCCCCCCACAATGATTTCCACTGTGGGGGAAGGCACAATGTCCAGTCCCCAGCCCCAGTTCACCCCAAAAAGTCAGGCCAAATGAAGCCCCCGCTATTGCCTCTACGAAGGCCCGATGATCCTGGCCGTTCTCGCCGGGTGATGTAGCCCCGGCGTCGGGAGAGTCCTCCAGCAGCTGGGCCACCTGGAACGGCCGCATCCCTCACTGGAGGCCGCAACTACGGCTGGAACGGCCGATTTCCCGCAGGCGTCCGCAGCACCTGAAGCCGATAAGGCCGCGCCGACTTGGAGCTCAAGGCTCCCGGTGTTGGAGTCGGCGCCGCCGCCCGCGAATGGTCGCTCCAGTCCCGGAGGTGTTGAGCTCGGCGGTCCAGCTCACCGGAGCTCCAGCGCGTCGGTCCAGCGCGGAGTAGAACGGAACGGAACGTGGGCCTTTTTTCATCCATTTCAGTAACCCGACCTGACCCGACTCGCAGTGTAATCAACGTTGCGGGGGAACAGTTTGTGTTAATAAATTAAAATTCTGAAAATGAGAAGATTTTAACCAAATAACTTTTATTTTTACGAGGATGTTTCCGTAACCGGCTTCCGTCTCCGCACTATTATCCTATGGGATCTTTGGTGCGGAGATGGAAGCCGATTATGGAAATGGAGCCGATAATTACCCATGAATCTGACCATGACCATACTACGTCTTTTTCGTCGAGTGATCTATCTTGCTTTCTATAGGATCTTTGTCTGTCGGTGGACCAGCTTCCTGACAGACAGGAAGCAGCATGTGAGGCTGGGAAAGCACATCTCGACCTGCAAACCCTCAGCATAGGAGCACCGCAAGGCTGCGTACTCTCCCCTCCTTTACTCTCTCAACACCAACGACTGCACCTCCACCGACTCCTCTGTCAAGCTTCTCAAGTTTGCGGACGACACAACCCTGATTGGACTGATCCAGGATGGGGAGGAATCTGCCTACAGACAGGAAGTGTCACAACTGGCGAACTGGTGCCATCGCAACAACCTGGAGCTCAATGCTCTTAAGACAGAGGAATTAATTGTAGACTTTAGGAGAGCTCCCCCTCCCCTCACCCCACTCACTATCAACAACACCACAGTCACATCTGTGGAGTCTTTTAAGTTCCTGGGAACCATCATCTCCATGGACCTTAAATGGGGTGGCCACCATCGACTCCACAGTCAAAAAGGCACAACAGAGGATGTACTTCCTGCGGCAGCTGAGGAAGCACAATCTACCACAGGCAATGATGGTCCAATTCTATATGGCCATCGTCGAGTCTCTCCTAACCTTCTCCATCATGGACTGGTTTGGCTCAGCCACCCAAGCACGACATCCAGTGACTGCAGCGAATCGTCCGATCAGCTGAGGTTATTGGCTGCAACCTTCCCTCCATTGACAAACTATACACTGCAAGGGCCAGGAAGTGAGCGGGTAAGATCATCTCTGACCCCTCTCACCCTGGCCACAAACTCTTTGAATCACTTGCCTCTGGAAGGCGACCTCGGACTGTCAAAGCTGCCACAGCCAGACATAAAAAGCTTTATTCCACGAGTAGTAGCTCTACTCAATAACCAAACATCTGTAGCCTCCTTTTGCTCTGGTATTTTATTTAATTCACATGTTTAATCAATAATGTTTTATTATTAATGTTTAATGTTTTATGTGTCATTCCTAACTGTCACTGTATGTCATGTTGTCACTTGCGGGCAGAGCACCAAGGCAAATTCCTTGTATGTGAATACCTGGCCAATAAACCTATTCATTCAATATTAATGGATGGATGATTACAAATGATAATACAGCAAGTTCAAAATAGCAGTTACAATCATTTGAAGACACCTCAATTGTCATTGTCAAGAAAATAATCCAATGATGATTTCAATGTTGTTCGTAGAAAAATTTACACTCCAGCAATATCTCAAAGCATTCATGTGCAGATTTAAGGTGAGAGAGGTAAGATTTAAAGGGGACTTTGGAACAACTATTACCACTGAGGATTGTGGGAAGTGGAGTGAGCTGTCAGAGGAAGACATAGTGCAGTTACAATGTTTAAAACAAAACACCAGGCAAACTTCCCATTTATTTTTCAAAACAGTGCCTGGATACAAGTTAAACCTTTACTGTCAAGTGATCATTCAACTTTTCTAAGCCCCTAATGATTTTAAAGTGAAAATCAGCTGTTATCAGGCCACTGAACCATCCTATCCACCACTGGAGAGCAGTCCTGAACTACTATCTACCTCATTGGAGTCCCAAGGGGCTCGACCCAAAACATCACCCATTCCTTCTCTCCAGAGATGCTGCCTGTCCCGCTGAGTTATTCCAGCTTTTTGTGTCTACCTTCAGACTATTTTTAATTGGACCTTGTGCTAAACGTTATTCCCTTTATTATGTTTCTAGGCAGTGTGGATGGGTCGACAGTAATCATGTATAGACTTTCTGCTGACTGGTTATCATGCAAAAGAAAGCTTTTCACTGTACCTCAGTACACGTGACAATAAACTAACCTAACCTGCATAACAGAGTCATAAATAACTACATGGAATTTTAATCTGATTGTGAGTTGATAGCTATCGAGTGGAACTGTGGAGTGGTGTGGATGTCCCCCACCTCTCCTGTATCCTATAACATTCCCACACACCTATCCACTCACCTTGACTCTATTGCCACTTCGCCAAGTTATGGAGGCCAAATAACATAGCAGCACATCTTTGGGATGTGGGAAGGGGCTGCGTCGTAAATTTTAATCGACACCGTACGTGTGGGAAGAGGGAGAGGTGCTGCACCCCGTTGCCAGGTAGTATTGTGTCCACCTGCTCGACTCGCCTTCATAAGGCAGCGGTAGAGCTGCTGCCTTACAGCGCCAGAGACGCGGGTTCAATCCCGACTAAAGGCGCTGTCTGTGCGGAGTTTGTACGTTTTTTCCCGGGTGCTCCGGTTTCCTCCCACACTCCGAAGACGTACAGGTTTGTATGTCAATTGGCTTCGGTTAAAATGTGTAAATTGTCCTCCAGTGTGTGAGTGCGGGGGAGATAGTGTTAATGTGCGGGGATCGGCGGGCCTGTTTCCGCGCGGTATCTCTAAAACTAAACCAAACAGTCTCAGTGAGACGGTGAGCTGGGAGCCGCTGGCCTGGCCCGGCCCAGACTGAAGCCCCCCGGCCCGGCCCGGCCCGGCCCCGCTTCAACTCCGACCCCGCGGCTTCCACCGGGCCCGTGGGGCCTACCTGTAATCGGCGCTGCCACGTGTTGTCAGGCGGCATGGGAGCGTCAATCCTCTCCCCCCCCCCTCCTCCCCGGACCCCGGACTCCGGACTCCAGGCACCGACAACGACAACGACAGCCTTCCCTCCCTCACATCTTCCTCCGGCTACGGCCCCGGCAGCCAGCCAGCCAACTGCGGCTGCGTGATCTCTCACTTAGACGGAGTCCACCGGGTCCTCCCGCTCACCCCCTCAGCAGCGCAGAGCATCTCCCGCATTGCAAAACATTGCAACAGACAGTGAGAGTCAATATTGTCACATGGAGCACCTCCCGCATTGCAAAACATTGCAGCAGACAGTGAGTCAAGAGTTATTATTGTCATATATATTCAAATATTGTCATATTTACAAAAACGGAACAATTAAACTCTTATTTGCAGCAGCACAACAGATATGTGAACATTGTCATTGTCATATATATGACCAAATAATGTCATGTTTCCCGAAAAGGAACAACTAAACTCTTACTTGCACAGCGGATATGTAAACATTGTACTCGGCAAAACCCATAATAAACAATACAAGAAAAGTTCAGTATCGAAAATGGACACAAAATGCTGGAGAAAATTCTGAGTTTCTCTGGAGAAGGAATGGGTGACGTTTCGGGTCGAGACGCAAGAGTCTGAAGAAGTGTTTCGACCCGAAATGTCACCTATTCCTGTTCTATAGAGATGTTGCTTGACCCGCTGCGTTACTCCAGCATTTTGTTTCTATCTTCGATGTGTCTGTCTTCGATTCAGCATCTGCAGTTCCTTCCTACACAAAGTTCACTATCTACAGTGCCCTCCACAATGTTTAGGACAAAGACCTATCATTTTCCTATTTGCCTTTGTACTCCACAATTGGAGATTTGTAATAGAAAAAATCACATGTGATTAAAGTGCACATTGTCAGATTTTATTAAAGGGCATTTTTACACATTTTGGTTTCACCATGTAGAAATTACAGCTGTGTTTATACATAGTCAGGGTACCATAATGTTTGGAACACATGGCTTCACAGGTATTTGTAATTCCTCAGGTGTGTTTAAATGCTTCCTAATGGCATGTATAAGCAAATATACTAGAGGTATACGCAAAGATACATATATTTTTGGGTATAAGAGAGCTTTCAGCACCTAGTCTTTCCATCACCTTTGGAAACTTTCATTGCTGTTTATCAACATGAGGACCAAAGTTGTGCCAATGAAAGTGAAAGAAGCCATTATGAGACTGAGAAACAAGAATAAAACTGTTAAGAGACATCAGCCAAACCTTAGGCTTACCAAAATCAACTGTCTATCTTCGGTTTAAAACAGCATCTGCAGTTCCTTCCTACACATGACTTACTACTACTCTGGTTGTGAATTCTGGGATGGCTAATGTGGGAATTGCAGTTTCTTCAAGTGAAGAACAGGCAGGCGAATGAGTAGCTTACAAGGTGATCTGCTCCTTCTGGCACTTACAAGGAGCTCTTGAGTCTTCCCGCTGCAGGGCCTTGAAATTCTCCAAACCATCCCGTGTCCCTTCTTCACTTTGAGTGTCATGGGGCAGACATTTTCAAGAGTCAGTAGGGATGTTACATATCTCAAAGAATCTTGGAGCATAACCACAAAAAAAACCCTATCGCAGAGCTCCAATTAAAATGTCGATCTGAAGTTTCATGTATCCATGTCTACCATGTGGACAATCCAAACATTTAAGAAACAGTTAGACAGGTACATGGATAGGACAGGTTTGGAGGGATATGGACCAAATGCAGGCAGGTGGGACTAGTGTAGCTGGGACATGTTGGGCTGAAGGGCCTGTTTCCACACTGTATGACTATGTCCTCCAGAGTTGCTGCCTGACCCACTGAGTTACGCTACAACTTTTTTTTTGTAAACTGCAGTTCCTAGTTTCTCCATGCAAACATGGGCTGCCCAAAGACGTAATTCGAGTGTAACTAGAGCCTCATTACAGAAATGGTTATAAAAAAAACTATGTTCAGTTACAAACATCCTAAGAAATTGTCCAGAACAGGAATTATGAGATTTTGAAAGTGATGAGTGCAAATTATATGATTTTCAACAATAAGTATTATTTAAATGTATTATATACAATGAAGTATTAACAAGCATGGCTGAGCTTCTGGATTATTTCAATAGCAGGTAGCATTTGAGAATGGAGTTAGAAGGGAGAGATAGATCAGCGATGATTGAATGGTGGAGTAGAATGGCCTAATTCTGCTCCTATTACGTATGACATGAGAATATTGGCAAAATTACTGGAACGATAGCCAGTGCATTAAAAATAGTGCTCACGTTTGATCCCAATGCATTGCATGTTTAATACAAATGTCCGGAGGAAATTGGACAAGTTCTAGACTAGGTAATTAGTAAAGATAAAGCTCGCCTCTGCTGCAAGAAATTATTTAATCACATTCAGGGGATAGAAGGGATTTCCCTTCCTCCTACCAGCACTGTCTCTTGCACACTCCATGAAATCTGGAGATAGCTAGAAAACTAAGATAGCTATAGTCATGACATTTACTGTCCCCAAATAAGTTTGGTCAAAAAGCATGTTGCAATTGCAAAAAGACTTGACATGTCAGGATTTCTTTTCTCCCTGTGTATCAAAAAATGTTCCTTTGAAACAACAAACAAGTAATTGCAAAAGTTGTTTTTATTCATTATTCAATACAAAAGCACATACTAAACCCAAGGGATGATTAAACATGTACTAATGGCATATTCATTTCGATACTTTAGGCATAATCCACGGTAAAACTGTTCCACTCCTCTCCTTAGGAGAGAAATATTCACCTGTTGAGGGGAAAAAAGGGATGTTAATTATTCCTAAATCAGAAGATAGAAGCACGGTTTGATGGATATTTCCAGAATTCAATTCAAAGGCATAAGCCCAAAATTATCAGCATGTTAACATTGGTTTATCACGATACGATAGAACTTTATTTATCCCAGGAGGGAAATTGATCACATCTCTAAACACTGCCAAAATGAGATTTTCTTTAGGGAAACCCATATGTGGGCAAACCAGAATCCGTAAACTAACTGTTGTCTCCTGAACATTCCTGATCAGTCCAACTACTCTATGATACCATACATTATGGAAAGTATGGCGTGTTGAGCAACTCAATGTTTTTACAACACAAAATTTAATGTTCTGTCATAATTCTGTTTCCTACAGCAGCTACATAAAAGGACCACTATACATAAAGCTCCCTAAAAAAATTAACTTGAACTCTCTATGGGCAGCAAAGTGGCGCAGCGATTGTTGCTGCCTTACAATGCCAGAGACCCGGGTTTGATCCTGATTTTGGGTGCTGTCTGTACAGAGTTTGTACGTTCTCCCTGTGAGATTTCTCCGGGTGCTCCGGTTACCTCTCAGACTCCAAAGGCAGGTTTGTAGGTTAATTGACTTCTGTAAAATTTGTGTAGGATAGTGTTGGTGTGCAGGGATCGCTGGTCGGTGCGAACTCAGTGGGCCAAAGGACCCGTTTCCACGCTGTATCTCTAAATTAACTTTAACATCCTTGCCCATAGGACGCATTGTATGCTCTGTATGGTCTTTATCTAAAATGCCATCCTCAGCCATAAATCTCAACCCGACACCACAATTGGAACTCAGCTTGGTGAACATAGCATTTCTGTATTTATGCCTTTAGTCAAGTTGAACCCTTAGTACAAATAATTGAATAACTAAATTTAGAAAATCTAACAATATTAGAATTGCAGACTTGCTGTAGTAATTCGAAATACAATTAGAAGCTTCAAAACCCCTGGAATAGTTGGAGGAAAAGCTGTCATTCAGGGTTCTTGCTACTTTTCTTACTACTCGACCCAAAAGCAATGTGCGCTGTAGTTGTTGGAATGCAAGTCGGATCATTCCCTCCACATTTAGAAAAACTTGGTGTCACGCATCACTCAGCCTAAAAAAATATTTAATCACCAGCTGGTTAACAAGTACAAAAACTTACGGTTACTTGCAAAATTCAACCTGTGATAAAAACACAAAGCTCACATTTTAACAAACTAACTAAGGTCGAGGACTCTTTCCCATGCCTGCTTCCATTCGCCCTTGCTTGAGGCCCTAAAGAAGAACGAAAGAAAACAGTGAGTGGCAATGATAGGATAGTCTTTTACCAAATTAAGATTTATTTTTTAAAGTCACATCATACTACAATACAGTGAATTAGTTATAATAAAATCAAATTCATTTTTATGAATCAGGGAAGATTTAGATAATGAATTCCATCACCCTATTAATCTAATAGAATTAATAATTCCAATCTCAATGTGGATCCTTGCAGGATAGCACCAGTCACATTTTGCCAATTTGTGTACCTGCTATCATGCCTATTGCTCAGTTAATTTCCTAATTAAATTTGCCTTTAATTCCATAAAAATCTCATCTCTTTCACAAGTTCATCCAGTAACTCAGATTCTGCCTCAACTATAAGTTACCACATCAAAACGGGAGGTAGACAAAAATGATGGAGAAACTCAGCAGGTGAGGCAGCATCTATGGAGCGAAGGAAATCGGCAACGTTTCGGTTGAGACCCTTCTTCAGTCTGCTGCCTCACCCACTGAGTTTCTCCAGCATTTATGTCTACCTTCGATTTTCTAGCATCTGCAGTTCCTTCTTAAACATCAAAACAGGAGGTCATGTTGCATTTGTATAAGATGTTGGTGAGGCCGTATTTAGAGTATTGTATTCAGTTCTGGGCACCGTGTGATAGGAAAGATGATGTCAAGCCGGAAAGGGTACAGAGAAAGTTTACAAGGACGTTGCCAGGACTAGAGGGCTATGGGGAGAGGTTGAGTAGGCTGGGACTCTATTCCTTGGAGCGCTGGAGGATGAGGGGTGATCTCATAGAAGTATATAAAATCATGAGAGGAATAGATCGGGTAGATGCACAGAGTCTCCTGCCCACAGTAGGTGAATCAAGGACATAGGTTTAAGGTGAAGTGGAGAAGATTTAATCGGCATACAAAAGATGGTGGAGATATGGAACAAGCTGCTGGAGGAAGTAGTTGAGGCACGGATTATCCTAACATTTAACAGTTAGACAGGTACATGGATAGGACAGGTTTGGAGGGATATGGGCCAAACATGGGAAGCTGGGACATTGTTGGCCGGTGTGGGCAAGTTGGGCCGAAGGGCCTGTTTCCACAATGTATCATTCTATGACTCTAAAATAAAAATCCAAGGGTTAAACTGGAACAGCAGAGTCACGCTTCCAAATGTTAAATGGAACTATGATTCATTACTGACTACAATCATAATTATAAATCATTAGGAGCATTTGTGACTCTACTGCTTCAGCGTAACTCAGTTTTCATATGGTTGATTTGGATAAAATCGGCACTTTATTTACAGGATCATTCACAGTATGTGAATTGAGACAGTGTGCATTAGTTATCAATACAAGAGAACATTTACAAATAAGCCCAGTCCTGGTGTGATCCACCAATAAAAAAAAACAGGCAATTACAAGGCAAAATTGTTAACTCTTCCAATGAATAAGCTTTAAAAAACAATCAAGATGACAAAATTAACACTTGAACAATGCACAAAAACCTACAGAGTTGTGCAAAAAACACAAATGTTTAATTAAACCACCCAAGTTTTTGTTTTATTAAATGGAATAAGAATGTTCATAAACATGTGCATTTGATATGTGCATAGGGATTACACAAAGATATTTCATAAAGTGTCGTATAATAAGCTAGCCAGCAAGGTTGAAGCTAACGGGGAAAAAAGCTATTGGCAACATGAGTAATGAATTGGAGACAAAGAGATTAGACAGTGGAATCTGTAGCAACAAACAATAGGCTGAAGAAATTTAGCACATCATGCAGATTCTGTGGGTGGAAAGGAACAGTCGGTGAAATCAAGAATTAATTCATGGACAGCTACAGAGAAACACTATTTACTGGAGTAGAGGGCAGCAATTTCCCCAGAGACAACAGGAGATAACAACTTTTCCTTTTCAGTGAACAAATTTATACTATTGTCCTTGCCAAAGGAAGGACCGATGACTTTGGTGGATAGACGCAAGAAAATGATTACACTTCTTGATATATATTATTGATTGGACATTTATTTTAAAATGTGTAGAAAACAAAGCTTTGAAGTAGAATGAAGTTACATGGGAATTAGCAATGACTGGCAAAGGAACAAAAAATACAAAAAAAGTATTTTAAACATTGCTGTGCTGTGACCTGCAGCTGGACGCATCGCCTGAAATGACGTAGGAGGCAGATTCATTTGTAGCTTTGTGAATGAATGAATGAATAGGTTTATTGGCCAAGTATTCACATACAAAAAAATTGCCTTGGTGCTCCGCCCAACATGAAATACAGTGACATAGTGACAGTTAGGAATGACACATAAAACATTAATAATAAAACATTATTGATTAAACATCTGAATTAAATAAAATACCAGAGCAAAAGGAGGCTACAGATTTTTGGTTATTGAACAGAGCTACTACTCGTGGACAAAAGCTGTTTCTACGTCTGGTTACGTTTCTGCTTGTCAAACCTGCAGTAGAACTCATTCAGGTCGTTGGTCAGCTGATGATTGTCCAAAGAGCGGGGGGCTTTCCTCTTGTAGCTGGTGATTTCTTGCTAGCCCTTCCAAACTAAAGAAGAGTCACTAGCTGAGAACTTGCTCCTCAACTTCTCAGTGTACCTTTCCTTGGCAGATCTGATTCCTCTTCTCATCTTGTACTTTGCCTGCCTGCATCCCTGCTCCTGTAGGCTTCCTCTTTAGACTGTCGGAGCTGTCTAGGTTCTGCAGTAAACCAGGGCTTGTCGTTGTTGAACCAGGTCCGGCCGGGTCCTAGTTGGAATGCAACTGTCCTCACAAAAGCTGACATATGATGATACCGTGTCTGTATACTCATCGAAGCTTTTGTGTGTTAGGGATTTGATTCTTAAATAATTTGTCAATTCACTGTTCAAATTTGTTATGTGATTAGGACAAGAAAGTTCTCTCATTTTCATCCTTAATGCCAAAGTAATGGGCCTGTCCCACTTAGGCGACTTTTTAGGCAACTGCAGGAGACCATGCGGTAGCCACATGGTCGCCACATGTTTGCGGGTGGTTGCCGGGGAGTCGTGTGTGTGTGGGTTGTTTTTTTTCCGTTCTACTCTGAAGGTCGCCGTTCCAGTTGCCGAAAAATCAACTAAGTGGGACAGGCCCATAATAAAAAATAATGATGAATGTGCAGCACAGTGGCTCAGCAGTAGAGTTGCTGCCTTACAGCACCAGAGATCGGGTTTGATCCTGACTATGGGTGCTGTCTGTATGGAGTTTGTACGTTCTCCCTGTGACCGCGTGGGATTTCTCCAGCTGTTTCCTCCCACATTCCAAGGAGGTGCAGGTTTGTTGGTTAATTGGCTTCTGTAAATTGTCCCTATGTGTAGGATAGAATGGGTGTATGGGTGATTGTTGGTCGGCGTGGAATCAGTGGGCTAAAGGGTCAGTTTCCATGCTGTATCTCTAAACTAAACTAAAATGTAAAGGAACAATTACTTTCTACGAGAAATTTGGCTTCAGTTGGTACAATTGGAAACAATAAAAGGCACTTGGGAAAAAGTATCTTTTAGCTTACAAATACCTACCAAATAATAGCCAGTGTGATAGCCACTCATGTACCAGGCGATTAACATGCTTCCTAAAGCTTCATCATCCTCATCTGTTGTATCTGGACCCATGGGCGGAGGAGGGGGAATTAGCTATATTTAGGAAGTAGAAAATTTCAATCCATTAAACATTTCAATGTTTCCCAAAACATTTCTACTTTCAGGATTCAAAACCAAAATTACGTTAACTCTTTTTAACTACACATGAAACAATGTAAACTAATGCAGGCAATGTTCTACATTGGTCAGAGTTCAAGCTCCAGTTTACAAAGATTAAAACATTTCTCCAAAGTCAGCATTGATGCATTACGGCTATTACATTAGCATAACTAACTATGCCCATAAATAAAATTACTGCCCAATTATGGATGGATTGAGAGATTTGGATAGGATAGAAGAAAGTTACCAATATATTTGACTACACATTGAAGAAATGTCATCACAAATTTAAATTAAGTGGTCTTTAGTCTTTTGGAATTATATAAAAGCAAACGGGCTCACCGGAGGCCCAGCTGGACCTGTGGACAACCATCCAGGTAGAAGAGGTGGTGGACCATGAAACTTCCCACCAGGCTACAGAGAACAAAAAACAAACGATGTAACATCAAACATGGGACTGGTAGAGAAAAACCTTTAGTACAACCAACCCACCAAACCTTTACAAACCAGCAAAGATGGTTTACAACACTACAAAGAACGATTTTATATTTGCATTTCCTTTTACTTCATCTCTCTCTCAAGAAAGATTCAATAAAAGGCCAGTCAGCATGGTTTAAGGTTTTGTTAAGATTTTGCCCGACAAATCTGATGCCGTTCTTTGAGGAAGTAACAAGCAGGACAGATAAAGGAGAGTTAGTGGATGTTGTTTACAGAAGACCTTTGATAAAGTGCCAAGTGTGAGGCTGCTAAACAAGGTGGGAGGCTATGGTATTAGAGGGAAGGCACTAACTGGCATGGATAGAAGAATGACTGACTGGCAGAAGGCAAAGACTACATAACTGTAAACATACTGTCCCATCGCAATTTGGAGGAGCAGCACCTCATATTTCGCTTGGGTAGTTTACACTCCAGCGGTATGAACATTGACTTCTCCAATTTCAGATAGTCCTTGCTTCCTCCCTTCTTCCCCTCCCCAGCTCTCCCACAGCCCACTGTCTCCCCCTCTTCTTTTCTTCTTCTCGCCCCCCCCTCTCCCACCCCTCCCCCCCTACATCAGTCTGAAGGGTCTCGACCCGAAACGTCACCTATCCTTCGCTCCATAGATGCTGCCTCACCCGCTGAGTTTCTCCAGCATTTTTGTCTACCTTAAATAACAAGGTATTTTTATTCATAACTTACAAAGTTAAATCCTGACATTTGTGGTGGTTGAGGAGGAAGACGATTGTTCCAAGAAGACTGATCCATTCTTGATTTTGGTTTGGTTTCATTTGATTGACGTGGTTTATTTTTAGGTGAAACAGCATCACTCTCATCGGTTGACTGTTGGCCGGTTCCATTTTTCTACGTTCAAAAAAGAGTGTGTGCCTCTTAAAACATTACTGACAGATCTTAATTAATAGCATGTGCCTCAAAAGCAATTGCCGCTTACCTGTTCAACACTCTCATTCTCTGCTTCAGATACATCAACTGCAACCAGGTCTGATAAATTCTGCTCCTCCTCATTTCCATAATCAGTGTACACTACGACACATGTTCCTTGCTTTTCATGAATAGACTGGATGGTGGCCAAGTACACGCTGCCATCTTCTGACCACACTGCACTACAAGCATCACCAACTTGCCACTGTATGTAAAAACAACATAGAAATTGTCCACCTTTAATAATAATTTCTCTGCAACCTTTATTTACACGTTTAAGTAAATGGACACAAGAACACACGGGGGGGCGGCAGCAAACGGAGGAAAGGAACGGTGTCTGTGAGCGGGCAGGGTTCCCACCTCCCGCTCCCTCGGAGGCACCCTGGCTGTTCCAAGGTCAGCTGCGGGAAGCACCCTGGCCGTGTGATGCGAGGAACAGCACGTTCATGGGACGACGTGTCCAGGTTGATGTATCGTTGCAGTGGGCTGTCGGAAGCCCTGCAGCAAGCCTGGTGATCAATTGGATGGGGTGCTGCTCCAAGATGTTTGATGTGGCCAGATACTGCTCTTGATGTTTTCAAGAGAGTTAGAAATAGGGAGGCTCAAGGGATATGGGGAGAAAGCAGAAACGGGGTACTGATTTTGGATGATCAGCCATGGTCATATTGAATGGCTCGAAGGGACGAATAGCCTACCCTTGCACCCATTTTCCATGTTTCTGTTTCTAAGATGCCAAACGCGTGGATCGGACACAGCCTGCAGCGGCACGGAGCAGAGGAGGACATCAACTGCATCGCCCGGCTGACCCTTGCAACTCAAATCCAGTGCTGCCACTAGGACAACGGGCCTTTAGTAAGAACTTTGACACTTGAAGGATGCAAGAAGGCATCGGAAATGTGGGAATCCGTGTGCTGTCTCGTGAGCTGCTTCACATTCTTGTACTCAAGTTTGCTTAAGTGTGGCAAGACTTTTACTGAATTGCATGCAAAAACGGAATTTCACTGTAGCTAGGCACAATCAATAGTAAAATACCATTGAAGTACAATACGGAGCAATACAGGGGTGCAGGAGCTCCCCAAGTTATGAATGACCCGATTTATGCAAATTTGATTTCACACAAATTTTCCGATACATTTTCAAAGCATTTTTCAAGCTAGTAATAACATGTTTTGTGGTGTTCATCAATGACTGGACACAGTAGATTTAGTTTAGTTTAGTTTAGAGATACAGTGCGGAAACAGGCCCTTCGGCCCACTGGGTCCGCGGCGACCAGCGATCCTAGCACATTAACACTATCCTACACCCACTAGGGATAATTTTTACATTTACCAAGCCAATTAACCAGCAAACCTGTATGTCTTTGGAGTGTGGGAGGAAACTGAAGATCTCGGAGAAAACCCACGCAGGTCACGGGGAGAATGTACAAACTCCGTACCAGCACCCATAGTCAGGATCGAACCCGGGCCTTCGGCGCTGCATTCGCTGCAAGGCAGCAACTCTATCGCTGCGCCACCGTACACTGGGGTACAGTGAAAAAAATTGTTTTGTGTAGTCAGAGAAGACTACACATGAAGATGCCAATGAGTTCGATGGGAGGTCAGGACCACACTTCAGCTGGAGATAGGACGGTACAGTTGCCTGATAACCACTGGGAAGAAACTGTCCCCAAATCTGGAGGTGTGTGTTTTCACACTTCTGTACCTCTTCCCTGATGGGAGAGGGGAGGAGAGGGAGTGACCGGGATGAGAGTGGTCCTTGATTATGGTGTTGGCCTTGCCAAGGCAGCGTCAAGTGTAGATAGAGTGCATGGAAGGGAGGTTGGTTTGCGTGATGGTCTGGGCTATGTCTACAACTCTCTTTAATTACGACCAGTGTTGGAGGGATTATTCAATGAAATAAAATTATAGCAGCAGTGTGAAGACCCATAGGATATGGGCTACTATAGAAAAAAATATGCCCGACATGAAGAAATTGGCTTATGGACATTTCTGAGGAACTGAATCTATGTGGGACTTGGGACTGCCAGTACCACCATCAACTGGAAAGAGGATCAAGAGGAAAAGAGTTGCATTTGTGAATGTTAAATTCCAAGTTCTTAAGGAAAATGTGAACAGTTTGAAGATGGACATACTTGTTGATCTGGATGGACATTACTCTTCTTCTTATTTTTGTGTCTCTTGTTTTTTCGTTTTGTTCCAGTTCCACTACTCTCCTTAGTACAAGGCTGAACGCATTCACCATTTTTCAGGACATTCTGAAGAAGAAACAGCCAAACATCAAATCAAATATACTCCACTGAGTAGCTGGGACAACTAGAGTCAGGACCTGTTTCTGTTCCCTTTCACCCACCGGTACGCCGACTCATTTACACCAATCTCATTTTATTCTCTCTGCATTTCCATCAATTTCTCTCAGTTCCTACCACTCATGTGCAGAATGATTCCCTTTGGACCAGGCTCCCATGGGAATTTGTTGAAGGTCTTACTGGAGTCCATGTGGACAATGGCATCAGCTGAACATTTTCTCCAGAGATGCAGCCTAACCCACTCAGATACTCCATCATTTTGTGACTATCTTTAGTCAAACAAGATCTCCCCCTAACTTACTTTTCTCAATTTAATCCTACCACTGCAAATGCAGTTCTGAGTACTGAGAAGGAATTAATTTCCAATCACATATGTTCGAACCATCTACATGGAATTACCTAGCTTCACTCTTCTTGTATAAAAAGAACCAAAATGTTGCCCACAACCAATCATCAGGCACCTCTATGGCCAGAGAACACTTGATAATTTATGTTATACATCTGAGGTCAAGAATAGTCCATCACAAGGTCTATTCAAAGTAAAGATTGAGGTTTTGGCCAGGCCGTGGGTGGAATTGACACAGTAAAGTGACACTTCTATTTATTTTGTTCTTTCAGGCAGACCTGAAACAAAACTCAATCTTTACTTTGAATAGACCTCAAATTTGCAAATACAATAAGTCATGCGGCTATGCCTGTGCCACCTTGCTGTAGCAATCCAGAACTCGTCAATAGTCCACTGTTCCTCCTAACCTTATCTGACTTTTCTTCAAATATTTGGCCATTGAATTATCTCACACACACAGCAGTTGTTCAATCTGCCACGTAGGACATCCATTTGCCACTGATCGTTCTTCCCAATTTAACACAAATATTTATTTAATTTCTTATAAAGGACCGGTAACTCTTAGATTTAAAAGGTAAAGGTAGACAAAAAATGCTGGAGAAACTCAGCGGGTGAGGCAGCATCTATGGAGAGAAGGAATTGGCGACATTTTGGGTCAAGACCCTTCTTCAGAATGATGTCGGGGGGGCAGAAAAAAGAAATGAAGTAGGCGGAGACAGTACGACTTGTGGGAGAACTGGGAAAGGGGAGGTGAAAGAGGGTGAAAGCATGGGCTATCTAAAATTACAGAAGTCAATGTTGGGGAAGGAGGAATCACAGAGGGGAGCAGTGAGAGAGGATGTTGCTAAACTGTCTTCGGAGAGAGGAGGAGAACTTCTTCAAAGTAGACATACCTTGAGGAGATTTCGCAGTGTAGTGGACGAAATGTTTAAGAAAGAACTGCTTGAGAGTTATAGATGAATAGATTGGTCAATTGGTGAAGAGTATATGAAAAACAAGATATAATCAACTTTCTTGACACCGAGGGAACCAAGGGACATGGGAATATAGTTGGAAGCTGGAGAAAGGGAAATGATTAGCCACAAACCTATAACAGATCAGACTCGAAGGGCAACTCTTGCTGCTTTATATTCCTGTGGAAAAGATGATCCATACAACCCAATTAACTTCCTTAATAATATTGCTCTGCTGAGTCTAGCAATTACAACACATAGAAAGAAGCGCTGGGTTATAAGGTCATAAGATCATAAGTAATAGGAGTAGAATTAGGCCATTAGGCCCATCAAGTCTACTCTGCCATTCAATCATGGCTGATCTATCTCTCCCTCCTAACCCCATTCTCCTGCCTTCTCTCCATAACCTCTGACACCCGTACTAATCAACAATCTATCTATCTCTGCCTTAAGAATATCCACTGACGTGGCCTCCTCAGCCTTCTGTGGCAAAGAATTCCACAGATTCACCACCAAATGTTAACTCAGTGGGTCAGGCAGTTTCTGGAGAACATGGATATGTGATGTTTTGGGTTCGGACTCTTCTTCAGACTGATTGGGAGGAGAAAGGAAGGGCAGGGCAAAGCCTGCCAAGAGATAGGTGGCTGCAGGTGAAGGGGATTTTGATCGGTGAATGGTTGGACCAAGACCAGAGATGAAAAGACAAAAGATGTGGGATAAGAATAGAAGTGCGAATTATGAAGAGAAAGTAATTTAGGTGGAAGAGGAGTAGAAAGGGTCGAAAAGGGTGCAAGTTCAGGTGGGATACAGGGAAGGGGGAGGAGGGGGATTGTTTGTATGTTAGTTACTTAAAATTGCAGAATTTAATGCGCATACATTCAACATTCATCTACCTCACTGCTACATGGGTCATTAATTCATGCAAATCAACTTCCATACTTCCCTTAAACAAAACTAGGTTTCAAAATATTTAATGCAAAACCTATTTGTTCGCTTCTCTGTTTATGTTATCTGATCTGCCAAGTCTATCCAGCACCGTTTTCCCCCCTATTCTGATTATCAACATCCTCAACACTTAACAGAGGTCAGGCAACAGCTGTAAAAAAAAAAATAAGTTTCTCTTTATGATCTGCTGAGTGTTTCCAGCAAGTGTGTTTTAATTTCCAATCTTTAATAGCAAAGACTCACAAGAATCATTCGCTGCCCTTTCCTCGCATTGCAATTCTGACTAGAGGTTGTAGTGATGAAACCTTACAACCAAAAGAGCGAGAAGGTGGTTCTCAGCACTCTTACTTTGAACGAGGTCACCGCCTTGTCATAGGCTTTGATCAGCGCTGTGTCATCCCAGATATCTGAGTCGTCGCTCTAAAAGAACAAACCAGACATTCAGGGGAGACCTGATAAAAAGTATGTATACTTATGAGAGGTATCGATACGGTAGGCAGTCAAAACATTTTATCCCCCCCCCCCCCCAAGGGTGAATATATCAAAGATTAGAGTGCATAGCTTTAAGGTGAGAGGGGCAAAGTTTAAAGGAGGGTGTTTTATTTTAACAGAGAGAATGATGGGATGCCTGGAATGCACTGCCAGGGATGGTGGTAGAGGCTGGTATCATAGTGGCAGCTTTTGGATAGGCACATGGAAATGCAAGGAGTGGAGGGCTATGGATTGTGTGCAGGCAAGATAATGTTTGCTCTAATCATTATGATGAGCACAGACATTGTGGCCCAAAAGGGCCTGTTCCCATGCTGTGCTATGTTCTGTGTATATAGGAACTTGAGGAGCTGGGCAGCGCGTGAAAGGGGTAGCGGCGACTGGCGGGACCCATGGTTGAGAGGGCGGCGGATGACTGGTGGGGCTGGAGGTTGGGGGTGCTACTGCTGGGCCCAAGGCGAGGGTGTTGCAATGCTTAAGAAAGTTAGGCCGGTACATAGATAGGACAGGTTTGGAGGGATATGGACCAAATGCAGGCAGGTGGGACTAGTGTAGCTGGGACATTGTTGGCTGGCTGGTGTGGGCAAGTTGGGGCGAAGGGCCTGTATTCCATGCTGTATCACACTGTGACTCTGTATGGAGAAACGATTAAGCAGTATTCTTCCATTTCGCAGTTTAGAAGAATGAAAGGTGATCGTATTGAAATATAAGATTATTGAGGGTGCCCAGCAGGCTGGATGCCAACAGGGTGTTTCTCCCGGCGGAGGTCTCTCGAACAAGGATGGGGGAGCTGGTCTTGGGGACCGGGGGGGGGGGGGGGGGGGGGTTGGGGGTGCGAGGGAGGCTGCTGTTGCCTGGGTCTGTGAGGACGGGGGCTGCTGTTGCTGGGTCTGTGAGGACGGGAGATGAAGCGGGGGCTGAGCCCGGGGTTGAGAGGAGCTGCTGCCGCCGCCGTTGGGCCTTCGGGGCGGGACGGGTCTCCCACGACCTCCAGCTCGGCCTCGCTTCCTCACACGGCCCTGACGGGACGGGGCAGTGCAGCGTCGTGTCGTTCCGTTCCGTTCCGCCCGCCCCGCCCTCAGCTACCTGTCCGCAACCCCGGCGGAACACCAGGTCCCCGGCCCGGCTCTCCTCGCCCATCTTTGCTCAGCAACGCCGTCCGTCCGATGTCGTCATCGATCCGCGACACGCCGCCGCCGCCGCCGATGACGTCAAAAACAGAGCGACACGGCGCTGGCTTTGCGTTAAAACGGAGCGACACCGCGCTGGTTCTTCGTCATTACCGAGCGACACGGGTCCTAGAGCTTTGCTTCGCCGCAAAGGTTCTAGAGCTTTGTTTCGCCGCGCGACCTGGAGCAGTTATCACTCAAAGATCATAGAGCACCAAAGCTTTCGAAGGAGCAAAGAGGTAAGTGGAAGTGGAAGTGGAAGTGTTTGTTTTCCTTTTTAATATAAACTTTATTTTCTCACTTCGGCTAAAGTACTAATTTGTATCCTAACTGATACAATTGGTACTGGTACAATATGTATGGTACTTGTCTATGCTCTCCA
>CM075977.1:211479839-211735685 GCA_038087875.1 Malacoraja senta | reverse complement strand
TTAAAAACAATAATCTAGATTTTATACTCAGTGACAGATAGAGTCATACAATGATACAATGTGGAAACAGGCCATTGACCAACATGTCCCAGCTACACTAGTCCATTTGCCCACATTTGGGTCCCTATCCCTCCAAACCAGTCCAATCCATGTACCTGTCTGTTTCTTAAATGTTGGGATAGTCCCTGCCTCAACTACCTCCTTTGGCAGCTTGTTCCATACACCCACCACCCTTTGTGTGAAAAGGTTACCCTCTCAGATTCGTATTAAATCTTTTCCCATTCACCTTAAACCTATGTCCTCTGGTCCTCGATTCACCTACTCTGGGCAAGAGACCATGTGCATCCATCCGATCTATTCCTTTCATGAAAGAGATATAGAGTGATAGAGTGGTACAGTGTGGAAACAGGCCCTTCGGCCCAACTTGCGCACACCAGCCAACATGTCCAGCTACACTAGTCCCACCTGCCTGCGTTTGGTCCATATCCCTCCAAAACTTACCCTATCCATGTACCTGTTTCTTAAACGTTGGGATAGTCCAAGCTCAACTACCTCCTCTGGCAGCTTGTTCCATACACCCACACCATTTGTGTGAAAAAGTTACCCCTCAGATTCCCGTTAAATGTTTTCCTCATCACCTTGAACCTACGTCCTCTGGTACTCGAATCCCCTATTCTGGCCAAGAGATTCTGTGCAGCTACCCTACTACATCTTCTGTGCATGTGCAGAAATGACAGAGATCTCCGCAGAACTTGAAGAAGGTCGCTCATGGTAATCTGCATGCTTTGGTTCTTCCATTTTCAGATATTGGTATATGATCGTCATTTCTTGGAGATTGCTGATGCTATCGAGTTGATTGTTCAGCAAAACTTATTGGAAAATCCAATCAAATGCCACAACAAAAGCCTACGGTAACTTTTAATTAATAATTTTAATCAAATATTTTGCAGTTTGCAAAACAAATATGACAAAGGTGGAAACAAAATATCAGATACTTATTCATTTGATATTCACTCAGCCTCAATGTACCTTTGCCAGCTATTCCATAAAGAACATAGGGATAAGCATTGGGTAAGAGAGACTGGCAGACTGGATGGAATAAAAGATACCCCATTATATTCCATGCAGAATAATTGGAAGTTACGACTCACTAGCTTGGGACATATTTTCCTGATTCTGGAAATACTACATTCTATGGTACAACATCACTCTAAATTTGTTATCGACAGAAATGAAGAAAAAACATCTTAGCTATCACATGCAAAGAAATTACAAGATGCAAAGAAAATCATATATTAAAGGTTTGCTTTAGTAAGAATGTGCTTACCCATACGAATGAGAGAACACTCTGAATTGGAGTTAGCAGGTGGAGGTCGAACGTGATAATTAAGCAGATCTCTAAAATGACTCTCATCTAAAATAACATTGTGTACACCTAGGAAAGGACAACATAAAGTCACATCTCCAATTAAATGTGAGGGAAGCAATTTCCCCAACTTTCAATTCCTTAGATCCTATAGCTTTACAGGGGGTGTTTACTTACCACATAGATGGAGGATATTTGACTCAATAAGTCCACACCAGATCCCTGGGCATTCCAATCAGTCCCACTCTCTCAATTGTTTCCCTATAATCTTTTCTCTCTCACATGCCCCTCCATTCCCCTAATTCCATTACCAAATAAATTAATCTACCAGTCTGACTTAAGAGTGTGGGAAGAAATCAGATCCCCAGGCAAAGCCTCTAAAGGTTTTGACGATGCTAAAAAAAAATTAGCCAGCAGAAAATTCATGAGAATCCCTTCAATCCTTGCCTAGATATTCCCTACAGTAACATGACTGGAATTAAGAAAAGAGTCAAGGATGTAGAGCACAGAAATGGCCCTTTCAGCTGTCACGTATAATGCACAAGTTGCGAACTGTTTGTATTTCAGACTAAATCCCTTCAAAAATCATGGTTCCAGACTGGCTTGATAGTTTAAAGATAACATGTACATTACTGAGCAACTGACAAATATTTTTTCTCAAGAATCATTACTCAAACTATGTTTCATCCTCAAAAGTCACCTGATTATGTGATATGTAAAATTAGAATCATTTGGAGGCATCCCATATATTAAATAATTACCATCTTCCCCACATATTAAAAACCAAAAATCGGCCAATGTAGGAAATTTGAAAGAAAAACAATGCTGGAGATATTCAGTAGAAGACACCAAAAAGCCTGACTCAGGCCCAAAAGCCTGACCACCAAACTCAGTGGGTCAGGCAGCATCTCTAGAGAAAAGGAATAGGTGACGTTTCGGATCGAAACCATTCTTCAGACGAGTCAGGGGAGAGGGAAACTAGAGGTACAGAACAAATCAGAGGTGGCACTGATGACCAGTCTGACAGAGACAGCACTGGAGCCCACAAAGGTTCATTGTTGACTGCGGAAAAAGGTGATAACAAAGGGATACATGGATGCGAACAGTGGAACTGGCAGGACGACTAGGGTGGGGGAGGGGCAGAGTGAGAGGGCAAGCAGGGGTTACTTGAAATGAGAGAAATCAACAGCGAGTTGGTCAGGATACAAGGAAAGAGCAACAGTTAATATTTCAGGACAACTACATTTGATCTGGTGAAAGATCGTTGAACTGAAAGATTTGTTTCATTCCCCACAAATCTGCTGAGCATCTCCAGCATTTTATGCTAGATCTCCCCCAACAAAACGATCATTTTACATTTTTCAACAAAAACTTTCCTTCCCATCCTCCTTCCAGAACTCTGCCCAATTGCCAATATTCAAATGTGAACCTACAGCACAGGTTTTAGCAGACTAGTTGAGGACACCGGCCATTACACCTGGGCTCAATTATCCATTAGACCAACATTCAAGGACAGTTTCAACAAAAAAGTCTAAATTGCAACCTGAAGTAGGAAACCATTCAAAGATGCTTCTTCTTAATGCTATGCCTTCACTAGTCTCATGGTTACAATCACGTAATTCAGCATAATTCTGCATGATTTACGCAGTCACCATCTTGATCATTGAAACCATAGGAAGAACTCAAAGCAAGCACGCCAAAATTAATATGCTTCATTTCTTTAACACTGGAAAAACAAGTTGATTAATTCAGATGACCTACCACCAGTCTCACGTGCAAGAACAGTGCAAACCCGAACTTCTGCCGAGAGACCAATCACCGACACGCGGATTTTAGTAGCTTTCAACACTTTAAAAAAAGGGAACATTACCATCACAATGACAAAAATATTAAAATACCACAATGAGTATTTCACAGGTTACACTACAATTCTGACTATGATTACAATCTCCCCCCCCCCCTCCCAGCACTCCTCTAGAGCCTTGACTCCATGCTGAGGTACTAAATACCACCCAGTACCTCACCAGTGTAATCAATTTTTTATTTTCACCGAATGCCAGAGGTTGAGGGGAGCCGTAATAGAAGTATTTAAAATTATGAGAGGCATAAATAGCTTAAATGTTAAAGACTAGAGAGCATAGCTTTAAGGTGAAAGGGATAAAATTTAAAGAAGACGTGCGGGGCAAGCATTTGTTTTACACAGAGAGTGCTAAGTGTCTGTAATGCACTGTCAGGGGCACTATTGGAGACAGATACGACGCAGCATTTAAGAGGCTCTTAAATAGGCACATGGATATGCAGGGAATGAAGTAATATGGATCATGTGCAGGCAGATGAGATTGTTATCTGGGTATCATGTTCAGAGTCTGTGGGCCCAAGAGCCGGTCCGTGCTGCACTATGTTCTAATACAATTTATTCAATGCAGCTTTACAACTTCCAGCAGAGATATACCAGACAGCAATCAGTAGTGCACATTCTGCAGTTTTCTCTTTAATCCTGGAATTCAAGCCAATGTAGCCCCTCTTCACCACCCAAGCAGGGACAATTAACTATATAAAGTTAACAACCATGCCTCCTTAAATTGCACTTGTTGGTGGAACTATAGAACTTTCTGCAGTTGCATCTGACCCAGCTTTCTCAAGGGAAAACTATACTTTCACTCCCTGACCCTTATCACACAAACTATATTGCTGAGAAAAGAACAATGAATTGCGAGGAAATATGGAACAGCCGTTCAAAGTGAGACTCCCTTCAGCTCAATTTCTAGTCAGCTGCTCTGTGGAAATGTCTGAACAGTATTAATCAATTCAAGCCCCCATCCCACCGGCTACCTGACAAGAAGCCTTGCTAATGGAAATTTACCACATGAAGAATCGTAAGCTGTTACCTCCACTGTAGAATTCCCAGTATAAAAACTTCTCATCACACTGTCCACTCCAATATACACTAGGTCAGCAACACATTAATTACGACATAAATATATTAAATATTTACCTTAATAAGATCATAAATGTTAGATGGGTCACAAGTTGTAAGACTACTGAAAATGACAAGTACTTCACGACTGGTATGCCCTGGCATGTGCCCTTTTGGTTGAGAAGAGAAAATAAAGGTTACGTCATTTGTATGAATGCGGTACAAATTTAAACCAAATTGCACTTTCAATACAAATACAGCTCAAAGCACCTCCGGAGAAATTATTGAAAGAAACTGCAGTGGATGGGCGGAGGGGAGAGAACAGTGAAAAGCTACACAGGTATTAATCAAATTCTGAAAACACTTACTTCAGGGTATCCATGGCAAGAGAGAGTGAGTTATAAAGAGAGGGTTCGCCACTACATGAGCTACCAACAGCTTTATTTAAGGCTTCTTTATGTTTCTTCGGATTTCCTAATGTAGAAACAATGAGAAACAAATCCTAATTTGAGATTACCACAGTTCTCAGTGGCAGAGAGAATGAAAGAAAATAGATCACAAATGGTCTGTCTTCCTGCTACTAACCTAATGCTGTACAATAACTTTAACAGAGCTTAAAATAAAAAGATGTACAGGGCAACTTTTCTTTTTACACAGTGGTGGATGTCTCTAGCATGGACACGCTAGAGGCAGGAAACATTTTCCTGATGTTGGGGAAATCCAGAACAGGAGCCACAGTTAAAGAATAAGGGGTAAGCATTTAGAACGGAGATGAGGAAACACTTTTTCACACAGAAAGTTGCGAGTCTGTGGAATTCTCCGCCTCAGAGGGCGGTGGAGGCCGGTTCTCTGGAAACTTTCAAGAGAGCTAGATAGGGCTCTTGAAGATAGCGGAGTCAGGGGATATGGGGAGAAGGCAGGAACGGGGGTACTGATTGTGGATGATCAGCCATGAGCACATTGAATGGTGGTGCTGGCTTGAAGGGCTGTATGACCTACTCCTGCACCTATTGTCTAATATGTTACCAGAGAGGTGGTGAAGACAGGCACAATAGTGACATTTAAGAGGCTTTTAGATAGGCACATGGATATGCAGGGAATAGATGGATATAGACCAGGTGCAGACAAAGATTAACTTGGCATCATGCTTGGCACAGACATTGTGGGCCACATGGTCTGTTCCTGTGCTTATTGTTATATGGTCTGTAAGTTGATTCACATGATTTCAAAAAGATTTGTTGTCAGATTGACAATTCTAATACCCTTGCAACAAGTTGGTTAACAGCACTTACTGTTAGGCTCACACAACAAGGAAACTCACTCAAGAAAGGAATCAAAGGGTTGCTGGTGTCTTTGAATTACTGATGTCAAATGAAGGAAGGAAACCAAGTGGAAAACAAGGGAATAAAATGATATTAAATGAGAAAACCTCTCACTCTAAAGAAATTAAATACTCGTCTTGATGCACTGCATTGATGATTGCCCTTAGTGGATGTAAGTAGGTCTCATTGGTCATTTTTTTTCCAGAGTCAAAAGAAGATCATGATGAAAGCAGCTCCTGGAGGCAAACCGGCCATTTCATCTTTCCAAAATAAAATCTATATCCACTGTGCAAGGAATAACAAAGATGTAGGTACTACTAATTTGCCTAAATTATACTAACTTTATCAAATTTGAAGAAACAATTAGAGGCAACAATTCTTGGAACGCAATATAGGATGACTGAAGCATTTGTATTTCCATCTGCACCACATTTTACAGTTGCATGTTAATTTGAATGCTACATCATCCACTGTGAACATTAAAGAAATATATTTCAAGTTGCATTTACAATGTGCAGGAATAAGGACTGCCCTCGGTATTATGGACCACTTTTTCAGTTACAGTGGGCGGAATGACCACTAGGTGGAGGCAATGGGCAAAGAAAAAAAACACTAATTTATAAAGGCCATAAGGAATAGGAGTACAATTAGGGCATTCGGCCCATCAAGTCTACGCCATTCAATCATGGCTAATCTATCTCTCCCACCTAACCCCATTCTCTTATCATCTCCCCATAACCTCTGACACCTGTACTAATAAAGAATTATGTGCGCTATTATCACTGTTTACATGAACCTCTTTCCAAATACAATGCAATCCATGATGGAATATGTGAAGTACCGCTGGAAGTTGGCTTTATTATCATGCTTTCAGTATCTATTTTATCTTTCATATACTGCTTCAGATATAACATTTAGAATATCGGAACTAACATTGCCTTACTCGGTTGTGGCAGACAATCGACAATAATGACCACCATTCCCTCCCCCCCTCCCTCGCCGCCACTTCCCTCCCCTCCCCTTATGGTCTATTATGATGGGTTATCTGTATTTTCAAGAGCAGAGGTGAGAGCCAGGTTCCAACACTTTAAACAGAACAGCGAGTTCCTTCATTGCATACTAATACTAAATGTAATTGCAACTAAACTATTTGTCGCCCAGACAATATTACCGCCGTGCCTATTTCTTATTTTAAGGTAGTATTGAATACACCATTACCTGCAAGTTCGGTAAGCTTTTCTGCCCTTTTGTTTTTTGTAGAAATTATACCAATCTAAAAATTAAAAAGGAACAACAATGCAGGTCATGGATATTTTGCTGCAATGAAAAAAAGACTTTTAATCCACACAAATGTCTTTCATCCACACAACAACCGTTGTCAACCTTGACATATCCCTCATAGTTAAAAGATAGAAAAATAATCATGCTCAAAGGCTCTAACCAGTTCTGAAAAACAGTTCTGAGCACAAGGAGATAAATATTAGTTACTCTTTGTAATGCAATTAATCCCACTGGTTGTTAACTTGAAATAAAACTAAATTCAGATACACATTATACAAGTTGTGTTTCCATTAGGGCAGAAGGGAAAATAACAGTAATCATTGTATAAACATAATCAGTAAAATGGTTGAAGGAGCAAGTGGATAGAGTTATGATAAGAGACATGAAAAGACAAGAAATGCATTCACTGAATTTGTCTTGACCCATAAATATTCATCTTTAAGATAGATATAAAATGTTGGAGTAACTCAGCGGGACTCTGGGTAGAAGGAATAGGTGATGTTTCGGGTCGAGACCCTGCTTCAGAAGCATTTGTGTCTATCAATTCCCATTTTCTCCAGCATTTTGTGTCTGTCTTCCGTTCAAACCAGCATCTGCAGTTCCTTCCTGCACAATATTAATTCTTACCTGACTAATGGGATTTTGGTCAAAGTATTCTTCTACAAAGTATTCTAGTAACTGGAGAAAAACAGAAAAGAATAATGATGATTGAATGTAACGAAGCAAGCAATTGATGCAAACTAAAAGTTGAAAAAAAAAACATGCATCTTCCAGAACCCAGTTTCACATGAAGGCTTGCTGTAAGCTTCTGATGCAGATAATCCTGCTTGTATTCCTCTTGCTCTTTGACAGGAGAGGCTTGTAGAATTACACCTAATCACAGCTGCAGAAACTCGATTCTTATGAATTATTTTAAACTTGAATTTAAAATTAATTTTGACAGATACTGTCTGGCATGCTTAGTATTATTATTTCATATTTCCATCATCTACAGTATTTGACATCTGCCATACCATCAAATATCAGTGGCAGACAACATGGAAGGAACAAGGAAAGAGTGACAATAATATTTTAAATGAAGATAGCAATTGAAAATTGTAATAGTAAGGGTGTCAGGGGTTATGGGACGAAGGCAGGAGAATGGGGTTGCGAGGGAAAGATAGATCAGTCATAATTGAATGGCAGAGTAGACTTGATGGGTCAAATGGCCTAAGTCTGCTCATAGAACTTATGATGAACTCTGAATTCAGCAATGATCTGTGTGGGTTTTCTTCCTCCAAAGGTTGATTAATTACCCCGTGTAAATTGTGCCTAGTCTGCAGGCGAGAGGTAGAATCTAGCAGGATTTGATGGTAAATGAGTTTAGCATGAGGTAGTGCTTAATGTTGAGCATGAATTCATTGGACTAAAGAGCCTGTCTCTGCATTGTATGAACCTATCACTATAATTCTGCCTTCTCAGTTCCAATAATAAGAGCCCTTCCCATTCAAACCTGATCAAGTAATTTAACATAAGAAGAAACTACAATTTTTAAGTAATTGCATCCCGTGAAGTGGTTCTGAACCAAGTGGAACAGACCCTTGCCTATAAGCATCGTCTACTCAAATCCATTAAATACTCATGACAAATGAGAAAATGGGAATTGATTATCTGAAGTTTGTTTTCCTTTCCCTTTAACAGGTTTTAATTTTAGAAAATACAGTATGGACATCATCAGGAAGAGAGAAGTGAGCTTACTATTTCTGCTTTTTCTTTGCTGTAACCACAATGGATGTTTACTAAGACTCAGTGAACACCCAGGATGAGTGGGAAAATAACTGAAGTTAAGGAACCACACTGCCTTGGGTTAGGATTCCACTCCTCGCAAGCTCACAATTTGTCACACTGCAAGTGATTTGTTTGCAGCCATCAGTCACTTAACAGTCCAAAATGTTTCTTTCAACTAATATTAAGGACCGATATTTCTGGGGGTAGTAGGTGCTGACACATAATGTTTAAGGACATTAACTTTATCTCTTACTCCAATTTTTCATTTTTGTGTAACATGGATTAATGATTCAATTAGCTCAGAAGAATAAGTAATACAAAACAATGACATGGTAGTGTGCACAGATATACTAAGGAAAATAGAAGTTGAAGCATTTATATAATGTTCTCTGATTTTAATTGAAAGAATATATAATATAATGTAGGAATGTGTAACAAAGAGCTTATAACTTTGTTACACATTCCTACATTATATTACATATTCTTTCAATTAAAATCAGAGAACATTATATAAATGCTTCAACTTGTTATTACAATAAGTAGCTAACATGATACACAGAATTTTAAAATAAGAGAACATAACTTTTATTTTACCTTTAATGTTGAGGTAAGTCGGTTTGGTTTCAAGTCTTGGTCTTCCATTGATTTAGACATGTCTATTATCACATATAAGTGCCGCATCTTTAAATTTGAATAAATCAAACAAATAAAGAATAATTAATATGCAGAATAGCTTGTTATGTGTACCGCATACACACCAAGATCAAAGTGTAATTATCTGCTAAATCAGTATCTTAGATTACATATAGAATACTTACCATTCCAAGTCTAACTTGCCCATGTGATTCAAAGACTCTACATAGGAGAAACAGGCACAATTAAAGAGGATTATTCTAAACAGTTAAGCTGAGTTTTAAGTCAGCATAACTTCCAAATCCAAATGATATTTGAAAATATCTGGTCAAAACCTCTGCTATTTCCTCCCTTCTTAAACAGGCATCCCAAATGTGAATTCATAATGTAAAAAAATGCATTCTCATGTTACTATACCTCAATGAATTAAAATGTATTAACTAGGAAACTGTTACCTTTTTCTTTTCTCTTTGAATAGAAGATCATCAACCGTGGCTTTAAGGGAACCCGACTCATCTTCTTTGAGGACTTCCCTGTTAATAAAAGTAAAAGAATATGAGAGAGAGGTGTAGGGTACGTTTCCATATATTAAACCAAGATATTTTAAACAAGCATTGTTGTGAAGCTGTGCAGGATGAGAGCATGTAAATACTCATATATTTAAGTAGCAGGACAAGTGGTTAGTGATACATATGGGATCCTGTGATTTATATAAAGGGGCGAAGAGTACAGAAGGGTAGTGACATTGAACTTAATAAACACTAAGTAAGCCTCAAGTGCAGACTAAGGAAGGAGAAATGCAGAAAATATATATTAAAACAGCTCCAGGGATAAGGCATTTGGGGCAAAAGGCTAATCATGCGAGTCTGCGTTTGTTTTTCAATGAGCAAAAACAATTAAAAGATGGAGGTGGTTAAGATCAAATCTGATTTAACAAGGGAAGCTGTTCTTATTATTGGACATGTGGACAGAAATATATTTTTATTTCCTAGACAAAATAAATAAAGGAATATTAGTTAATAAACTTTTCATTTGCAAAGTAGAAATAATTTGTAATTTCCTGTCTCCAATGATT
The DNA here is from genome assembly GCA_038087875.1 of Malacoraja senta. Taxonomy (NCBI): domain Eukaryota; kingdom Metazoa; phylum Chordata; class Chondrichthyes; order Rajiformes; family Rajidae; genus Malacoraja; species Malacoraja senta. The sequence continues at coordinate 211,725,324 of CM075977.1, read as the reverse complement.
GTGGAAACAGTCAATCAGACCTTACAAAAAGGGAATTGAGTAAGCGGTTGAGCAAAAGTAATTTGCAGGGTTCGGGCAAGAAATGTAGGGGAACAGGGCTGAGGGCTGATGGTATAGTTCTAGAGAAACTGACACAGACTTGACTGACTGAATAACTGCCTCTGTGCTGCAAAAATTGCATGACAAAAGGTCGTCTAAGGTAGTAATGAGATGTGATTACCAAATCATTAAATTAATAATAGCTCAGTTGATAGTTGTCCTGATTTTGAGCAAGAAGTGTGTAAGCTTGTCTCCTTTGAGAACAGGCCGACACTTAAATGCAGTACTAAATTAGGACATTGATTAAAAAATGTCCCTTTTCCAATAAGAAACAACTTGGAATTATATACAGCCTCTCATAACTTAGATATGTCGCAAAATACCTCGCAACCAATGAATTTTTTTTTTAATGCAACTATTCATGTAATGCAGGAAATGTGGGGACAGATTTGTAAACAGCAAGGTTCCACAAAGTGATCAGACAATCTTTTTTGTAGGGATGATGATTTAGGGATAAATATTGCTTAGGAGAACAGAAATAAGGTTCCTGTTCATCATTGAAATAGTGCCACAGTATATTTCATTGTCATTTGTAAAAGCAGTTTAACTTCTTAGGAGCCGCAGTCTGTCAGTGCTACAGTGGAGAATCAACCTGGATTTTTCTGCTCAAGCTACACCCGATTTACATGATTGACAAAGGTTCAAAGCAGAAAGGAGTGAGATATAAAATTGAATGCCCAATTAGTTTCTGCAGAGTAATAAAGTAGTCTGGATATAAGTAATACAGCACAGAAATATTCAATCTTAATTACACTACAGTACGTACCAAGTCCGTTCATAGCCACCTTCCCACCTCTTGGTTTTTTCTGATTCATCGTACATTATTTTATGCTTTGTGTTTGGTTACCTTTGAAACTAAAATAAAAACTTTGTTAATACAATTCAAATAAAAGTATCATGCTCCTTCCATTCCAGCAGTAATTAACATTACACATCCATTTTCATCAATAACTGTTGAAAAAAATCTCCAAATGTGGGCTCAAATGTTGACTGGTAGTAACACCTGAGAAATTTTGGAAGCAAGACTTGTATCAAAATAGTTTAAAAGTAAAACATTTTTCAGCTGACAACATTTATGCTGGGAATATCTCAACCATTGAGACACATTGTGTTAGTGTCCTAAGTTTCTGTTTATTTTTTCATGTATGCAAGTTCAGTGGAACTATAAGTTCTATGCTATAAATTGGTGGAACTATAAGGAGCTGATGGCTTCAATGCCTAAAGCAGGGTGAAAATAAATGTGCAGAGATTTATACAGGAAAATAAATAAAAAAACATTTGTTTTAAGAACCAAGTAGCCAAATATACATCAATGAAATTGAATGAATATGTCGAGTCCATCCCTCAAAATGTATCCCATTATCCAACAATTCCTGCAAAATCCACAACCTCCGGTTCTAAAATCACAACCTTCCTCCAAATCCTAATCATTTTCCAACCTTGACCCCACCCTCCACAATCCCAAGCCCCTAACGTGATAGACCCTGAATGAATTAATATTTTATTGTCACATGTAGAAAGTTAGTGAAATTCTTTGCTTGCATACCAAAGTGTGCAAATAGACGCCATATAAAGGGCGCTTACAAAGTATCCGCGCCAGGTCCTTCTTTGTTCTCCCACCCCAAACCTTGTCTCTGTAATCCAGAGCCCCAACACAAATCCCTGTCACCAACGCACCCCTTACCCTCCGACTGCAGTCCCAGCTTCCGTCTCTATCCACATCCCCATGGCCATCCCCTCCACATCCACAACCCCTATCCCTTCCCCATCCCATCCAAGTCCCCTTCATCGTCCCCCATCCCCTCCCCATGTACGACCCCCAATCCCTCTCTATCAACGACCCCCGTCCCATCCACAACACGCCTTCCCATCCCCCACACCCACGTCCCCTCCCCATCCACGACCCCTCTCCCCTCCACGACCCCCTCCCCACCTACGACCCCCATCACCTCCCATCCCACTCCATCCCCAAACCCCCCTCCACAACACGACCCCCATCACCTCCCCAAGACCCAGTCCCATCCCCATCCCCGCCAGCATCCGCATCCCCATCTCCATATCCGTGCCCCGCACCCGGCTCCCTCCTCTTACTCCCCGCTCCGGCCCTGCTCTCCCCGTGCCCCGGCCCTGCTCTCCCCGTGCCCCGGCCCTGCTCTCCCCGTGCCCCGGCCCTGCTCTCTCCCCGTGCCCCGGCCCTGCTCTCCCCGTGCCCCGGCCCTGCTCTCCCCGTGCCCCGGCCCTGCTCTCCCCGTGCCCGGCCCTGCTCTCCCCGCTCCGGCCCTGCTCTCCCCGTGCCCCGGCCCTGCTCTCCCCGTGCCCCGGCCCTGCTCTCCCCGCTCCGGCCCAGAGACCCACCAGCGCCGGCTCGCGGTGTCGCACACAAACCCCTCCCTCCCGCTCACATACGGGCAGAGGTTCCGCCCCCGTTGCAGGAGCCGCTTCATCCAGACGCGGCGACCGCGTATTTACCAAAGATCATAGAGCGGTGGTATTTACCTTCACCCCTCCTCCTCCTCCTCCTCCTCCTCCTCCTCCTCCCCTCCCCATCAGAATCAGACTGAAGAAAGATTCCAAAAGGTGTTCTCCAGAGATGCTGCCTGACCCGATGATTTACTCCAGCACTTTATGTTTTTTAACAGCCAAGTCAAATGCTCAAGTCCATTGACGTGCAGGCATTGCTTCAGCTTCTGCAGCAGTTTCACGGACACACAGACAACACACAGATACATTACACACATTAACTTCTGCAAGAAAGCGAAAGAAGAAGAATGTACAAAAACATTAGTTACATTAGTGCAAGAATATGCCATTTTGAAAACAGTGGTGGATTAGGTTTGTTGAGATCGGTTTAAGGTCCCGATAGTTGTTGGAAAGTAACTGATCCTGAACCTGGTGATGTGCGACGTCAGGTTTCTGTACCTCCAGCCTGATGGTAGCAGCAAGAAGAGGGTGGCCTGGCCTGGCCTGGCCTGGATGGTCGGACATGACAGATGCTTCCTTCTTTGGGCAGTGTTGTGTCCTGGAGTCACCACTAGAGGGCTCTGTCTCGAAAAATGTTTCCTCAGGGAGGGTCCATGGGGGATCTACAGTGCTTGAGGGCAGCCATGTTTGGCTTGTAATAAATACACTTCGGGTTCTGGACACCAAGTGTAGTTTGTGAATTATTTAGCCCTCGAATACAACACAGGGCTGCCAACTCTCACGCTTTCAGCGTGAGAATCACGCCTTAGAGCAAATTCTCACGCCCTCACGCTTCGGGTTACGGGCCGGATTCGGCCCGTGTGCCATAGGTTGCCGAACCCTGTCCTAGATGTTTGGCCTCCCATATCCGAAAGAAGTGCAGGTTTGAAGGTTAATTGGGTTCTGTAAATTGTCCCTGGCATGATGGATGGAATTGGTGTATGATAGATTGCTGGTCGGTGTGGACTTTGTGGGCGGAAGGGCCTGTTTCCATATATATTTTTACATATATATCATAATTTCATTGAAATATATGATTGAATATGTGGCATTATTTTCGTCTTGTTTCTATATTCAAAGGGTAAGGTTGAAACCGTCTGAAGAAGGGTTTCGGCCCGAAACGTTGCTTATTTCCTTCGCTCCATAGATGCTGCCGCACCCGCTGAGTTTCTCCAGCAACTTTGTCTACCTTTGATTCTCCAGCATCTGTAGTTCCTTCTTGAACAAGGTTGATTGATTTATTTGTGCAGAACAGTGATGGAAGTCCGACTTTTGCTTGGTTTCTCTGAGTTTTTCTCTATATATATACATAACAGCATGAATATAATCTGATTTCCATATATGAATACAGTCATTCATGTGCTGCACCTGTTGATCAGAGCCTGGCTCTATTGTGGAATGTAATTAGGAATGTAATTTAGCCTAACCTTATTCATACCTAATCCAATTTAAAGCATAAATGTTGCATTCAAATGTAAGTTAAAAGCCTCGCCAGTATGCACCAGATTGCACAATTTCAAGCCGCAAAATGCAAAAGCTCCCTACCGTGGGAGGGGGAACACCCCCCTCCCTCCCCCCCCACCCCCCTCCCCCCCCACCCCCTCCCTCCCCTCCCCCACCCCCCTCCCCACCCCTCCCCCCCGGTCGCTACGCTCCCTCGCAATTTCTCACTCTCAACTCTCACCCAAAGTTGGCAGCCCTGTACAATATCTGCCAACAAGGATGGCTGGTTTAACCCTCGCTGCCCCATCTCCATTCTTGGAAACTCCAGGGGAGCCTCCGGTACCATGGATACGCTGGTATGAAAGTCTCAAGACTTACCTGATCGCAAGTGGCCTGGTCGGTGCGGCCATTTCGGACATTCGCCGCCGAGCGATTCTGCTGCATTGCCTCGGAACGGAGGGACAGCGAATCTTCGCTCAGCTCGACAGTGCTGCAACGAGTGAGTACAGTACTGCTGTTAATGCACTGGGCAAATATTTTGGCCCAAAGACAAGTGTGCTGATAGAAAGATACCGGTTTCGCCAACGGTCACAGGGATATGGCGAATCAGTAAAGCAATTTGCTTCTGCATTGATAGAACTGGCTGCAAAGTGCAATTTTGGAGCACTGACTGATGAGCTGGTGAGAGACCAGCTGATCGAAAAGACTTCTGTCCTGCGGATTAGAGAGCGCCTTCTCACAGAGGATGATGCTCTCACACTCGAAAAGGCACAAGCGTTAGCTGTGCAAATTGAAAGTTTGATGCATAACGCCGAGGTGCACAAACAACAGCCGATGGCATGCTCTGAGGGAGCATTTAATCATGCATCTCATCAGATAAACACAGCACCAGTGCAGGACATTCAGAGGCAGTCAAAACACAATCGCTCAAACAAGCAGTGTCCGAATTGTGGCCGGACATATGTTCCCGGGGAATGTCCAGCGTACGGTAAACGATGCAACGCGTGTTCAAAGCTGAATCACTTCGAGAAAGTATGCCGGTCATCGAAGGAGAAAGCGTCATCTGTCCGCTATGTAGACGATGAATCTCCGGGTGGACACGACTATACTCCATAAAGGACAGGGCTGACCAGGATGTTCGGTCAACAGAGACTTTCAAAGACTGCATGGTCGAAATCGCTGGGATCTCGGTATCGCTCCTCATAGATGTAGGGGTGAAGGTTTCAATTTTGAGCGTCAACCTCTACAAAAGGTACTTTTCGGACTACCCACTTGTTCCCCCGAGGGACACTCTTCGCTCTTATGATGGTTCAACCATACCCATGAGAGGGCTAATGACCGTTCCTGTCTGCTACAAAGGAGTTAAGCTCGATAGCTTCACATTCTACGTCCCAGAAGTCGCGTGGCACCCGCAAGCACACGCGATAGCGACGCTTTAAGCGACATCGACGAATACGTTCTCGCGGTAATTTCGCACGTGATGGCGAATCTAGTGACGCGGGGAGAACTGAAAGCAGAGTCGACAGCTGACGGCACACTGCAAATCGTCTGCCAGTATCTCAGGACAGACTGGTCCAAGGAGATTGCAGACGACTTGGATCCTTACCACCGGGTCCGCCACGAACTGGCTGTGGTTGATGATACATGTGTCACGCGTGGAACTCGAGTGGTTATACCCAAATCACTGCAACACCGCATGTTACAACTGGCACACGAAGGACACCCGGGCTTTTTTAAGATGAAACAATGGTGTCGCGAGGCAGTATGGTGGCCAGAAATAGATCGTCGCGTAGAAGATTTCGTAAAAAATTGTGAAGCATGCATAATTAGTGAGAATGCAACAAAACCATGTCCTGCCCTTCTTCAGCCAATCCCATGGCCAGACAAACCATGGAGCCACTTGCAAGTCGACCAAGCAGTGACCTGGTGCACAGACCATGACCTCTTACTCAATTCATCAAAAACAAAAGAACTTATCATCAACCCAAGGCGCCAGCCATCCCCCAAAACTCCTGTGCTCATTAATGATGAATCCATCTCCATCACTGACACATTCAAACTCCTTGGAACCCACATCAGCAACAACCTCAAATGGAGGACAAACGCAGACCACATTTATGGGAAAGCCCAGCAAAGACTTTTCCATCTCCGACAGCTAAGGAAGTTCAGAGTAAGATCTCATCTCATGCTCCGCTTCTATACAGCCATCATTGAAAGCATCTTCACTTCATCCATCACAGTCTGGTTCGGCAGTCTCGATTCACTCTCCCGGAAGAAATTACAGCGCATCATCAACAGAGCATCAGAAATTATTGGCTTACCCCTACCATTATCACTTTATCACAAACGGTCACTGCACAGAGCCTGCAAGATCATCTCTGATCCTACCCACCCTGCACACTATGCCTTTCAGCTACTGCCCTCTGGGAGGCGTTACAGGTCAATTGCCTCCAAAACAAGCCGCCTCAAAAACAGTTTCATTCCCACTGCAATTAACATTTTAAACTCTACGGTGAGGAATAAGAATAAGCATGGCACTTATGTATTATGTAATGTGTCTGTCTGTATGTACATCTATGTTATAAGTTTAATGTTGATGAAATGTTGGAACCTGTACCGAGCTGTACTGATAACAAATTCCACCAGCCTGGCTGTGTGGTCATTAAAATATACAATACAATACAATCTTCGGAGAGGTGCAAGCTGCGCCAAGAAGCCAGCGGTTTCTACTTCTGGAACTCTCTGCCACAGAGGGTATCTCTGAGAGTCCCAAATCTCTGGAACTCTCTGCCACAGAGGGTAGTTGAGGCCAGTTCATTGGCTATATATAAGAGGGAGTTAGATGTGGCCCTTGTGACTAAAGGGATCAGGGGGTATGGAGAGAAGGCAGGTACGGGATACTGAGTTGGATGATCAGCCATGATCATATTGAATGGCGGTGCAGGCTCGTAGGGCCGAATGGCCTACTCCTGCACCTATTTTCTATGTATTCTATGTACTTGTAGTACACGATGTCCACAGCAAGTGGCCTGAGATCGCAACTACTTTCTCAGTCACGACAAGCTCGATCATCGCGATTCTCGAAAAGCTGTTCACTAAGTGAGGACTGCCGGAGGTCATAACGACTGACAGCGGCCCTCAGTTCATATCTGAACAGTTCTCCACATTCCTCGCGAGTTATGACATTCAACATCAGCGGACGTCGAGATACAACCCCCAATCGAACGGTGGGGTTGAACGATTCAATCGCGTGATCAAGGAAAGCATAAAAGCGAGCATGTCGGAGGGGAAAACGTTCGAACAGTCAATCCATACCCTCCTCCGATCCTACAGATCCACACCACACACGTTGACTGGGAAAACGCCAGCAGAGATGATGATAGGGCGAAACCTGCGATCAAAACTGAATGCTCTTCAACCATCATCGCACCCAAATCCAGACACAAGAGCGAGGGCGGAAATGATAGCACACAGACAAGCAAAAGGGAAAGCATACTGTGATGCTAAACGCAGAGTACGAGCGCCACGGTTCAAGGTCGGCGACTGGGTACGAATCAGCCGCCCAAACAGACAGCATAAGCTCGCAAGCGCACTCTCCAAGCCGATACAGATTAAACGGAGATTCGGCTAGAACGCGTACCTCCTCCAAGATGACACCAGATGGAACGCGAGGAGTCTAATTGCAAGTAGACAGGGACAGGAAGAAGACAAATTGGACACTTTTACTTTCCCAATATCCAGTCAAGACAGTGATTGTGGTCAGCATACAGCGGAGCAGTCTATTCCCGCTCGATGCTCTCAGCGACAGAAGAGGAGACCTCAGTATCTGCATGATTATCAGCTGTGAAGCCATGAACGTAATGTTCACAGAGCTGTTATTTTGGACTGATTGCATATGGACATATTTGGGGGGGATAACTGGACTTGTATGATAACCTTCATTTACAAGGAGGCAAAAGTGTTGTGTCCTGGAGTCACCACTAGAGGGCTCTGTCTTGAAATGAATGTTTCCTCAGGGAGGGTCCATGGGGGATCTACAGTGCTTGAGGGCAGCCATGTTTGGCTTGTAATAAATACACTTCGGGTTCTGGATACCAAGTGTAGTTTGTGAATTATTTAGCCCTCGAATACAACAGGCAGCGCCTCATGTAGATGCTCTTGGGTGGGCTGTGCCTGTGAAGGACGGGGCTGAGTCTACCACTCTCTGCAGCCTCTTGAGATCCTGTGTGTTGGAATTGCTGGACCAGGCTGTGATGCAAGCACTCAGGATAATTTCCACATTGCATCCATAGATATTTGAGTATTTAGCGACATGCCGAATTTCATTAAACTTCTAAGAAAGTAGAGGCGCTGGTGTACCTGGTTCATGATTACATCAACGTACCAGGCCCAGGACAGGTCATCTAAGATGATGCCCAGCAATTTGGAGCTGCTAACACTCTCCATCATTGATCCACCAATGAAAACTGACATGTGGTCTCCCGAATTCCCCTTTCTCAAAGAATAGATCCATGGTTTTGTTTACATTAAGCGAGAGGGTGGCTTTGCGTCACCAGTCCACCAGATGTTCTGTCTCCTGTACGCCGACTCATCACCACCAGTGATTCAGCCAGCAACAGCGGTGTCATCAGTGAAGTTATTGTTGGCATTGGTGTAAAGAGAGTAGAGCCTAGGCTAAGCATACAGCCCTGAGATATGTTGATGATCAGTGAGGAGGAGATGTTACCGATCTGTACTGTTTATTGAGTAGTACAGCATTTCTAGTGCAGCTCTTCAGCCCAACTAAAGATAGACACAAAAAGCTGGAGTAACTCAACAGGGCAGACAGCATCTCAGGAGAAAAGGAAAAGTCTATTCCGCTGAGTTACTCTAGCTTTTTGTGTCTTCTCTTCAGTTTAAACAAGCATCTGCAGTTCCTTCCTACACCTTCAGCCCAACTCGTCCTGATGCTAACCAAGATGTCCCATCTAAGATAATCCCATTTGCCTGTGTTTGGCCCACATGCCTTCCAAACCTGCGGATGAGCATATCAAGAATCCTGTTGCGAAAGTAGTTTACAAGGAACTGCAGATGCTTGTTTACAAAAATAGTCACAAAGTGCTGGAATAATTCAGTGGATCAGGCAGTACCTCTGGAGAACATGGATAGGTGGTGTTTCCGGTCAGGACCCTTCAGTCTGATTTCATGCAAACGTAACCTTTTATCTTGGTTGCCTCATTTATTTTCTTTGACTGCAGTATGAATCAGTGCATCTCTTCAATTTCTTAACTCTATTAAAGGGAAATTAAGCCACAAGTATTAAATATGCAAGTAAGTGTAAATTAATTGTTTAATCAATGGAACCTTAAGGTTTAAGATTATGCCTAATTCTGCCATGTTGAAGGAAACTCCCATAATTGAGAGGAAAAGTCTGACTGATTTTTCTCCTCATTCACCCAGAAAATTAAACCTTGTTTTTTTCTTCTTTTTTTTTTCTTCAAGATTCAAGATATTTTATTTGTCACATTCACATACACCCGGGTATAGTGAAGTGAAATGCTTTTTGCCATTTCAGCACACAAAAAAGAGAAGAAAATACAGACACAACACCAAGATAGTCTTAACACTGAACATCCCACCACAATGGCTCCCACCATGAGGGAAGGCACAAAGTCCAGTCCCCAACCCCAGTTCACCCATAGTCGGGCCCATTGAGGCCTCCACAGTTGCCTCTATGGAGGCCCGATGTTCCAGGCCGTTCTCGCCGGGTGATGTTGTTCCGGCGTCGGGAGAGTCCTCCCAGCGGCCAGGGAACCCTGGAACGGCTGCTTCCGCACTGGGGGCCACGGCTTCCGAAGCCAACAATGCCGCGCCGGTTGGAGCTCCACAACTGGCGCTCTCATCTAGAGATCCCAGGCTCCCGGTGTAAAGTTCAGCGCCGCCGCCCGCAGCTGGTCGCTCCACAGTCCCGCAGCTCCGCGATGTTTTCTCCAGCGATCCTCAGCTCCCCGGAGCTCCAGCGCGGCGACCCGGGCAAGGCATCGCCCACTCCGCGATAGCGCTCCAGCGCTGTGCCGCCGCCCGCAGCCGGTCGCTCCACAGTCCCGCAGCTCCGCGATGTTCACCTGCGGTCTCAGCATTCCGGAGCTCCAGCGCGGCGACCCGGGCAAGGCATCGCCCGCTCCGCGATAGCGCTCCAGCGCTGTGCCGCCGCCGAAGCCGAGGTTCTGGGCGGTCCCCGACAGGAAACGGCGCTCCAGGCCCGCTGGTAGGCCGCGAGGACGGGTCGAAGCTGCAGCCCGGTGAAAAGCTGCCTCTCTGGCCAGGTAGGGACCCTGAAAGGTAGTTTCCCCCTTCCCCCCCCCCCCACACAAAAAAGTCTAGACCTCCAAAACAAAACACTTTACTGACTAAAATAAAAAATAAAGGTGAAAGGACAGACAGCTGTTGGCTGGGCAGCCGCACACAGGTCAGCGCCCCCTAGAGACAATCATAATCATAATCATACCTTATTAGCCAAGTATGTTTTGCAACATACGAGGAATTTAATTTGCCATACAGTCATACCAATAAAAAGCAACAAGACACACAAAATACATTTGAACATAAACATCCACCACAGTGACTCCTCCACATTCCTCACTGTGATGGAAGGCGAAAATAATGTCGGACTCTACATTCCTAACATTCTACTCTGGAAAGGGAGCAGATAGATGCCAAGTGTTTTCCTTCCACAATGGAGGGTCAATGTGACCAGGTTCTTGCTTCTGTTTTGATTCCTCAATCAGTGGCCAATTACCAGCTTGAAAACAGAGTTAAACTCATTCAGGTTCCTTTTGTTTGAAAAGCTTGCCAGAAACTCACCTCTAAGGAATGGCAAATTAGGTAAGACCTTGGAAGGCCATTGATACACATTGTTCCTTACATTGGCTTAATCAGCGCTTTCAGAAATCAAAGGCAGAGGATATTAGCAACTAGATCTTCCAGATTTTCTGAATCAGTGTCACCATTAATATACTAGGATAATCTGGGCTTTAATGTGCATTTTTTTTAATAAACACTTAAAGAATTGCAAATATTTACAGAAGGCACCTTAATCAAAGCTAGTATGAAAAAATCATGAAAGCATGAGAATTTGCTTTGCTGCTGTCTAATATTCTATATACTTGAAATAAAAGATTGAGGCCAATGTTACTCACAGAATTGTCAATAACATTGTGCCATTATATCAAGTGTCACTGTAAGGCACGCAGAACGAGAAACATATGAATATTTTATAACAAAGATAGATATGGCTGCAATTACAGTACAGGTTCTGAGGAAGTTGTTAAAAATAACAGAAGTAACTGAAGATTGTAAGGTTAGAGCTGAGAGATGTAACGGCTATGCCAATTAAGATAGGTGGGAAGGAGGCCAGAATTGCAGATTGGAATGGTACAGGTTAGGGTTTACAATGAAGAAGGTAAAGACAATGGGGAGGGAGGGGGAAGAACAATGGACAATGGGGAAATTCCCTGGAAGTTTCCATTTCATTCCAAATTGTGTGGAAGTTTAACACCAGAGGGCGGCATGGTGGCGCAGTGGTAGAGTTCCTTCCTTTCAGCACCAGAGACCCGGGTTCGATCCTGATTACAAGTGCTGTCTGTACGGAGTTTGTACGTTCACCCCGTGACTGCATGGGTTTACTCCGGGGACTCCGGTTTCCTCCCTCACTCCAAAGACGTGCAGGTTTGCAGGTTAATTGGCTTCTGTAAATTGTCCCTGGTGTGTAGGATAGAACTAGAATACGGGTGATCATTGCTGGGCATGGACTAGGTGGGCCGAATGGCTGTTTCCACACTGTATCTCTAAACTAAACTAAACCACGGATCGTTTTATAAACAAGGAATTTACAGTAAATAAACAAACTGCTAAAGGAACTCGGCGGATCAAGCAAAGAGTAATGGTGAGATTTGGAAGCAAAGACTGGTGAGATAAACTGACAAGGAATGTTGCTTCCATTCACTGTATGGTGATTCCTGCTAGGAAAAGAAAGAAAGAAAAACATAAAAGACAGCTTAAAACAGAATTGGATTTGGCTATTGTACTCCTTGCTCATTGGTTGAAGAGATGCTGACACTGCTAAAATCAATGTATGGACAGAGGCCATGCCGGAGAAGAGACCTGCACTAATTTAGTTTAGTTTAGAGATACAGTACGGAAACAGGCCCTTCGGCCCACTGGGTCCGCACCGACCCAGCGAACCCCGCACACTAACACTATCCTACACGCACTAGTGATAAGTTTCATATTTATACCAAGCCTATTAACCTACAAACCTGTATGTCTTTAGAGAGTGGGAGGAAACCGAAGATCTCAGAGAAAACCCATGCAGGTCACGGGGAGAATGTACTGACAAGTACCTGTAGTCAGGATCGAACCCGGGTCTCTGATGCTGTAAGATAGCAACTCTGCCGCTGGGCCACCGTGCCGCCCTACTAGGTCCTCACTAGTCAAGAGTCAAGAGTGTTTTATTGTCATATATGTCCCAGATATTATATATTTCTATTATATATAATATATAGACATACTGTATGTTATATATATATATATAAGTATTACCTGTTTTCACCACATCTCGAAGAACCTTATGTTTATAAATAAATAAATTCATTAATAGGGAGTTAACCTGGTTAACTCTTAACCTGGTTAAAAGAGGGGCAGGACTGGCAGCTCAATATTTCGGTGTGCAGGAGCTTCAGGAGAGACGGGTGAGGGAAAATGAGGAGGGGGTGTTGCATTGTTGGTTAAGGAGGATGTCACGACAGTGGGTCAGAGGTGACATTACGGACGGTTCGTCGAGTGAGGCTCTTTGGGTGGAGCTGAGGAACAGGAAGGGATGATCACCTTGTTGGGGGTGTACTACAGACCCCTAAATAGTCAATGGGAATTAGAAGAATAAATATGCCAGGAGATTGCAGACAGCTGCAGGTCAAATAAGGTTGTTGTAGTAGGGGATTTTAACTTTCCCAATATTGACTGGGAAAATCAAGGTGTTAAGGGTTTAAATGTGGTGCAATTCCACAAAAGGGTTCAGGAGAGTTTTCTTAAGCAGTATGTAGAGGCCCCTATACGTGAGAGGGCAACGCTGGATCTAGTATTGGGAAATTGGGAAGGGCAAGATAATGAGGAGCCTTTTGGGACCAGTGACCACAGTTCGATTAGGTTTAAGATATTTATGGATAGGGACGGAGAGGGTCCACATGTTAAAATGTTCAACTGGGGTAAGGCCAACTTTGAGGGTATGAGACAAGTTGACTGGAGCAGGTTATTTGAGAGGTAAGGAACATCAGCCAAGTAGGATATTTTTTAAAGTGTACTGCCAAAAGCTCAGGATATGTATGTCCCTGTTGGAGTGAAGGGCAAAGCAGGCAAACATAAGGAAGCTTGGCTGATGAGGGAAATTGAGGCATTGGTCGAAAACAAGAAGGATACTTGGGACAGGTATAGGTAGCTGGAATGAAGTGCATCTGTGGAGGAGTTTAGGTAACTAAGGAGCAAACTGAAAAAGGAAATCAGAAGGGCAAATAGGGGCCAGGAGATAGCTTTGGCAGGTAGCATTAGGGACAATCCCAAAAGATTTTATAAATACATAAGGGGGAAAAGGGTAACTAGAGAGAGAGTGGGACCTCTCAGAAATCAAAGCGGTCACCTCTGCGTGGAGCCACAGGAGATGGGCAAGGTCTTCAATGAGTATTTCTCCTCTGTATTTACCGAAGAGAAAGACAGTAGGACGGAGGAACTTGGGGGAGTCATTGGAAGTGTTTTGAGAGCACTCAGTATTACAGTCAAAGAAGTACTGAAGGTACTGTCATGTATGAAGGTAGACAAATCTCCAGGGCCTGATCAGATATGAGGACATTATGGGAAACTAGAGAGGAAATTGCGGGAGGCCTGGTTGAAATTTACGAGTCGTCCTTAAATACAGGAGAGGTGCCGGAAGACTGGAGGGTGGCAAATGTTGTGCCTCTATTCAAGAAAGGGCTGCAGGGAAAATGATGGGAACTATAGGCCGGTGAGCTTAACATCTGTAGTTGGAAAGTTACTCGAGAGTATTGTGAGGGATAGTTTATACAGGCATTTGGATGGGCAAGGGCTGATTAGGGATAGGCAGCATGGTTTTGTACGTGGGATTACTCCTCCATGGATTGTCACCTTGTCGTGGTGGAGAAGCTTGTGTGGTCCTGAGATCCTGAGAGCGATGCCGTCTGGAGCTATGCACCTGGTAGGGCCACCCATGGCGGTAAGGTCGATGAGGAGGTCCCTGACAAAGAGCAATCCAACTAAGACCTCAACGGGCAGAGGATGATGGCTGGCTTTAGTGGCGCATCACAACGGCCGGGAAGGCTGATGAAGGCTGCAGCAGAAAATGGTCTACGATCATCTTGGACTCCATGCCACTGGATCCTGACCCACATCTGTCAAGGACCGTGTGGTGGCTGCCTGCCTGCCTGCCTGCCTGCCTAAATAAAGACACGCACAGGCGTCTGACCCTCTGGAGAGGAGTGGACAGTCACACTCGTTTCGAGTGACTGCCGATGGTACGTGGGAGGTCGTGTCTCACAAATCTGATCGAGATTTTTGAAAACGTGACCAAGAAGGTCAATAAGGCCAGAGCTGTAGATGTTGTGTACATGGATTTCAGTAAGGCATTCGACAAGGTTCCGCATGGTAGGCTAGGCTGGAAGGTTAGATCGCATGGGATCCAAGGAGAGATGAATGAATAGAAAATTGGCTTCATGCAAGGAAGCAGAGAGTGATGGAGGAAGGTTGCTTCTCGGACTGGAGGCCTGTGACTAGTGGTTTGGTGCTGGGCCCATTACTGTTTGTCATCTACATCAATGATTTGAATGAGAACATACAGGACAAGATTAGCAAGTTTACTGATGGTACAAAAGTGAGTGGTTTTGCAGATAGTGAAGATGATTGTGAAAGATTGCAGCAGGATCTTGATCGATTGGCCAAGTGGGTGGAGGAATGGTTGATGGAATTCAACAGAGAAATGTGAGATGTTGCATTTTGGGACGTCTAACAAGGGCAGGACCTACACAGTGAATGGTAGGCCTCTAGGGAGTGTTGTAGAGCAGAGGGATCGATGTGTGCAGGTGCATGGTTCCTTGAAGGACGAGTCGCAGGTAGATAAGATGGTCAAAAAGGCGTTTGGTACATTGGCCTTCATCAGTCAGTATTGAGTATAGAAGTTGAGAAGTCATGTTGCAGTTGTATAAGACGTTGGTGAGACCGCATTTAGAATATTGTGTTCCGTTCTGGGCACCATGTTATAGGAAATAGATTGTCAAGCATTAAAGGGTTCAGAGAAGATTTACGAGGATGTTGCCAGGACTAGAGGGTGTGAGCTGTAAGGAGAGGTTGAGTAGGCTGGGTCTCTATTCCTTGGAGTGCAGGAGGATGAGGGGTGATCTTATAAAGGTGTATAAAATCATGAGAGGAATAGATCGGGTAGATGCACAGAATCTCTTGCCCAGAGTAAGGGAATCGAGGACCAGAAGACATAGGTTCAAGGTGAAGGGGAAAAGATTTAATAGGAATCTGAGGGGTAACTTTTTCACGCAAAGAGTGGTGAGTGTATGGAACAAGCTGCCAGAGGAGGTAGTTGAGGCTGGGACTTTCCCAATGTTTAAGAAACAGTTAGACAGGTATATGGATAGGACAAGTTTGGAGGGATATGGACCAAGCGCAGGCAGGTGGGATTAGTGTAGCTGGGACATGTTGCCGGTATGGGCATGTTGGACCGAAGGGCCTGTTTCCACACTGTATGACTCTATGGAGACCAGTCTGTCAACCAGTCTGTCTTTGATGTTGCTGTTGATTTGTTTTTGTTGAGGTACTTTGGGGAAACCAGTTACCATAAAGCATTTTCTTAAAAGAATCATTGTTTTCAGGATACAATCTCTGTACTAAAGAGACCATTTTGGCACCAGTGTTTTTTTATCTCTTACATGTGTTGGACAGTTTAAAAGAATAGAGCTATTTCTATTGAACAAGACTGAAATAAATCACTGATGAATTAATTAAACAAACAGCAGGCAGTGCAACTAACGTTATTTAAACTGAAACAATGCAAACAGCAACAGTAACTTGAAAGCACCATTAAAGGTTGTTGCCAGGACCTGAGGGGCTGAGCTGTCGGGAGAGCTTGGACAGGCTAAGACTTCATTCTTTGGAGCGCAGGAGACTGAGGGGTGATCTTATAGAGGTGAATAAAATCATGAGGGGAATACACAGCATGAATGCACAGAGTCTTTTACTCAAAGAAGGGAAATCAAAAACAGAGGTACACGGAACTAGCTGCCAGCGGAGGTAGCTGAGGTAAGTAATTGATATAACATTAAAAGACATTTGTACAGGTACATCAATAGGAAAGGTTTAGAGGGATATGGGCCAAACGCGGGCAAATGGGAATAGCTTAATGGGACATTTGGTTATCATGGACGAGTTGGGCTGAAGGGCCCGTTTCCATGCTGTATGACTATAATCAGTGCAGATCCATAACATCTCCTCCTGACTGACGATCAACACAGGTACATCTTTGTTCCTTTTCCCTTGCTGAATGACTCTATGGCTCTCTGCCTCGATTATTGTAGTAAATTGCCTCAAGTTTTATTGGGACATTATCACACAAAATTCAATGTTGAGCACAAAAGTTGATCAAGTAGATTTTTTAAAAAACATCCTTTAAAGAAAATAAAGAAAGCAAGATACTTTGAAAGGGAATGGGGTTCCAGAGATGATCAGCAGTGGAGCATTTAAAATCAGGGGTGCACAAGAGCTCATAAGTGGCGAAATGATGAGAGGGGGTGACAGGGATGGAGGTGGACAGAGCCAAAGAATTTGTAAACCAAAAAGAAATGTTTAAATTAAGGCATTATACAGCTAGGAATTGATTTGGATCAATGAGCACAGTGGTAATGGGTGAATAACCCTTGTTGAGAATTTGGATACAGGTGGCAAAGGTTTGGTTGAGTTCAAATCTGTAGAGCTTTGTAAATGTGTGAATGCCAGGCAGCAAAGTGGTGCAGCGGTAGAGTTGCTGTCTTACACAGTGCCAGAGAGACAGATTCAATCCTGGCTATGGGTTTTGTCTGCATGGAGTTTATATGTTCTCCAAGTGATCTCGTGGGTTTTCTCTGGGCGCTCCGGTTTCCTTCCACAATTCAAAGCCGTACAGGTTTGTAGGTTGTAGGAAGGAACTGTAGAGGCTGGTTTAAACCGAAGATAGACACAAAATGTCAGCGGGACAGGCAGCATCTCTGGAGAGAAGGAATGGGTGACGTTTCGGGTCAAGTCTCCTTCTGCAGACTGAGAGTCAGGGGAGGGGGAGATACAGAGATAAGGAAGTGTAAGGTGTGAGAATGAGACATCAAAGGGAGTGGAGATCAATGAAAATGTAGATTAGATCATTGTTAGCTCGGGGAAGCTTGCAACAAAGCAAACAGATAGAATGTAAATGAAGACAGTCACACTGGTCGGCAAACTGGGAAGGGGGAGGGATTGAGAGAGAGGGAAATCAAGGGTTGCTTGAAGTTAGAGAAGTCAATATTCACACCGCAGGCATGTAAGCTGCCCAAGCGAAATATGAGATGCTGTTCCTCCAATTTACGTTGGGCCTCACTCTGACAATGGAGGAGGCCCAGGACAGAAAGGTCAGTGTGGGAATGGGACGGGGAGTTAAAGTGTTTAGCAACCGGGAGATCAGGTAGGTTTAGGCGGACCGAGCGGAGGTGTTCAGAGAAACGGTCGCCGAGACTGTGCTTGGTCTCCCCGATGTATAAGAGTCCACTATTTTCAGGTTTGTAGGTTGATTGGCTTCAGTAAAATTGTCTCTGATGTGTCCCAGTCAGCACAGACTCGATGGGCCAAAGGGTCGGTTTCTGCATTATATTTTTAAAGTCTAAAGATTTGAAAATGGGAGGCAGGCCAAGAGATCTATGAAACATTGAATGATACCAAAATAATTAGGTATAATTTTTAATAATTAAATCCTTTTTATTATTATGTAATATTCAGAGAATGTCTATGATTGAAACTGGCTTCCTTATGACTCATTATGATTCCACATTTAAAGCAACAGGCACATTAAAATCAGCACTAAAATATTTATACAAGGAATCTGCTTCTTAAGAGGCTTTGATCTACCTGGTTCATGGCAAAATACACACAATGCTAAACCTGTTGTCAAAATCAATTTTAACCAAAGGGAATGGAAAATAATTAATATTTTCTGGTTAATATAAAATGAATGTCTAATTCAAATATGGATAGTGTAAGTTATGTTTTTTTTAGTTTTGAGGTCAACTTTTAACAAGAAATAGTCTAGCAGCCTTATAGCAATAGCCACACATGAGGATGTGAGAAACCAGCATAAAGATCAGAGAGAGGAAGCAGTCAGCAGGTGATATTCAGTAAATATCACCATCTGAAAAATCACTAAAAATAACACTAAAAACAAATTTCATTTTGTGCAGAAGATAGACACAAAATGCTGGAGCAACTCAGCGGGCCAGGGAGGATGTCTGGGGAAAAGGAATAGTTGACATTTCCAGTCGAAACCTTTCTTCGGACTGAGAGTTATGGAAAAGGGAAACTAGAGATATGAAAAGGTTCAAAAGCTGGCACCGAAGACCAAGGAAAGGTGGCGCCAACAATGATCCATTGTTTGCTGTGGAAGAGGTGATAATGAGGGGATGTTTGGATGCGAACAGTGGAACTGGCAGGATGACTAGGGTGGGGGAGGGGCAGAGAGAGAGAGGGAATGCAGGGACTACGTGAAATTAGTGAAATCCGTTGGGTTGTAAACTGCCCAAGTGAAATATGAGGTGCTGTTCCTCCAATTCGGGTGCGGTCTTGTTCTGACAGTGGAGGAGGCGCAGGACAGAAAGGTCAGTATGGTTATGGGAATGGGAAGGTGAGTTAAAATGGTTGTCAACCAGGAGATCTCGTAGGCCAAGGCAGACTGAGTGTAGGTGTCCAGAGAAACGATCGCCCAGTCTACGCTTGGTCTCGCCGATATATAGGAGTCCACACTAAGAACAACAGTTACAGTAGACGATGTTGGTGCAAGAGAACCTCTGCCTCACATGAAAGGACTTTTGTGCAGATGGATGAAGGATGAATATTTAGTTCTATTCTTATGATTTTTATCTTCAAGTCTGTGTTTTTAAGGACAGTGAGAAGATTGGGTGAAGAAATATACATTTTAATTGTGCAGTTGAATTTATTTAAGTAACTCTTACATTGTTGTCTGTTATCTATTAATGGCAAGTGACCCTTTTGGCCTTATGGTCGTGGTCATAATTAACCTTTGTCGCAAAGGTCACAACACCTTTTCCACAACAATTCTCAACAACAGTGCCCTGCAAGGATGTGTTCTGAATCTCCTATTATACTCTTGTAGACTCACGACCCCGCAGCCAATATCAGCACTAATTCCATCTACAAGTTTGCAGATGACACCACTATGGTGGGCCAGATCACAAACAATGATGAGACAGAGTACAGGAAGGAGATAGAGAACTTAGTAACATGGTGTTAGGACAATAACCTCTCCCTCAATGTCAGCAAGACACAGGAGCTAGTTATCGACCTCAGAAAGCTCGGTGGAGTACATGCCCCAATCAGCATCAATGGTGCAGAAGTGGAACTGGTTGAGCTTCAAGTTCCTTGGCACAAATATCACCAACAATCTGTCATGGACCAACCACATCGATGTGACTGCCAAGAAGGTCCATCAACACCTCTACTTTCACAGGGCAGTGAGGAAGATCAGCATGTCTCCAATGATTCCCACAAACGTCTACAGATGCACCAGAGAAAGCAGACAGCCAGGTTGCATCACAGCTTGGTTTGGGTACAGATCTGCCCAAGACCAAAAGAAATTGCAAAGAGTTGCAGATGTAGCCCAGTCCATCACACAGACTAGACTCTTCACCATGGATTTCATCTACACTTCACGATGCCTCAGAAAAGCAGCCAGTATAATCAAAATCTTGTCCCACCCCAGTCATTCCTTCTTCTCCCTGCTCCTGTTGGGCAGAAGACACAGAAGCTTGAAAACGCTTACCACCAGACTCAAAAATTGCTTCTTCCCCACTGCTATTAGGCTACTAAACCATTCCACCATAAGTTAGGGTATTTCAAATTCACCCGTACCCCATTGCAGTGATTGAAATTTGTCGATAGAACTGGTGCACTACAATGCTAAAAACTATAATCGGTACTCTATATCTCCCACTTTGCTCTACATACTGTACTCGAGATTAACTCAATAATATTTATGTATGGTATTATCTGAAGATATTGGATAGCATGCAAAACAAAGCTTTTCACTATATCTCAGGAACACATGACAATAATAAACCTATACCTAAACTCTTGATTTTATCAAAGATGCTTCAAGTACTTATTTTTAATATTTGTTTCTCTACAGTGATCATTTGCCATCTTTGACTACACCCTATCAATAGCTAAACAAAGTATCGGCTGGTGGTCAAAAGTGTTGCAGCAATTTTGGTTTCTAGTTGCTTTGCAGAAAACATACATCACACTATTCACAATTCCTTGATCAATTGCTGAATCACCCTGCACCCATGCTAATAAACCTGTGAATGACACAGAAATAGTGCAAAGTAAAACATGAACTCTTCAAAATAGGAACATCAAAACAGGAAATCATAAAACCTCCTGAACTTGTTGCATTACCTAATAAGAAACTGACTGATTAGTTATATAATTCCATATCTTTGTCCCTTGTTTCAAAATTAATATAATCAATTGGTATTTTGAAAAAGATTCTTTCACACATGTACCACCTTTTCCTACCTTAACACCTGAAAAACCTTTATCTAATTTTTAAAATCATGGTACCCCAGTCTTATAGACAATAGACAATAAACAATAGGTGCAGGAGTAGGCCATTCGGCCCTTCGAGCCAGCACCTCCATTCAATGTGATCATGGCTGATCATCCCCAATTAGTACCCCGTTCCTGCCTTCTCCCCATATCCCCTGACTCCGCTATTTTTAAGAGCCCTATCTAGCTCTCTCTTGAAAGCATCCAGAGAACCTGCCTCCACCGCCCTCTGAGGCAGAGAATTCCACAGACTCACCACTCTCTGTGAGAAAAAGTGTTTCCTCGTCTCCGTTCTAAATGGCTTACTCCTTATTCTTAAACAGTGGCCCCCTGGTTCTGGACTCCCGCAACATCGGGAACATGTTTCCTGCCTCTAGCGTGTCCATGCCCTTAACAATCTTCTATGTTTCAATGAGATCTCCTCTCATCCTTCTAAACTCCAGAGTGTACAAGCCCAGCTGCTCCATTCTCTCAGCATATGACAGTCCCGCCATCCCGGGAATTAACCTTGTAAACCTACGCTGCACTCCCTCAATAGCAAGACTACTTTTTCTGTTCTCCTGCTGGGATTCATTCCCTTTGAGTTCCATGTTCTGGTTTTCCAACACGTCCATCCATTCTCTTCTCACAGCACATTTTCATGCATCTGCTCTTATACTTCATTCATTCCTATAATCTAAGGTCCCATGCAGTCCCGTCAAGTAAAGCGGCAATTCACTTGCACTTCTTCCAATCTGAAATTTTATGTATTTTAATTCACAATGTGATCTCCTCTCATTGGAAAAAACAGACCAATTGAATGTACACTCCTCCCTCAATCTGCTAACAGACAGTAATCTATCAAGCAGGTGTATCCATCAACAGATGATTACTATGGCAACCCTAATTCAATACCACTCCCTCCCATATTCTTCAATTTTAGGTAATTAACACTGCCCTTCCCACCCCATACATTTAATTTTGCTTTCTTTGAAGCTTAAAGCTTTTGATCAGCCCTTTTCAACTCTTTCCCTTTAAATACTTTTGCTCTGTTGATGCTTGTCCCTGCAAAGCTTTGTACTTATGCCTGCACTTCTCTTATGGGTCTTGCACTAGTTTAGTTTAGTTTAGAGATACAGCGCACAAACAGCCCCTTCGGCCCACCGAGTCCGCGCCGACCAGCGATCCCCGCACATTAACACAATCCTACACACGCTAGGGACAATTTACACATACACCAAGCCAATTAACCTACAAACCTGTGTGTCTTTGGAGTGTGGGAGGAAACCGAAGATCTCGGAGAAAACCCACGCAGGTCACGGGGAGAACGTATAAACTCCGTACAGACAGCACCCGTAGTCAGGATCGAACACTGGTCTCCGGTGCTGTAAGGCAGCAATTCTACCTCTGTGCCACCCAAATACTCAATAGTAATCTTACATTGAATAATTTTACCAAAATTGAAAAATTACTCTTTGTGCAAAGTACACTGTAATAATGATGACATTAAAGTGAAGATGGCTATTGAAAGTTACAGTAGGATCGTGATCAACTGGACAAGTGGGCTGTAAAACGACTGATTGAGCTCAATGCAGATAAGTGTGCGGTGATTAACGAATTACCAATTCACCAGTATCCTGACTGGTTGCACCATGGCCTTCTATTGCAATTCCAATGCACAGGAACACAAGAGGCTGCAGCGAGTTGTCGGCCTCATCAATCACGGTCACAATCCTCCACACCATCGAGAACTGTTACATGAGGCGCTGCAGCATCTATCATCAAGGATGTCCACCATCCAGGTCATGCACTTTATTCACTGCGACCATCAGGAAGGAGGTACAGAATCCTCAAGTTCCACACCAGCGGGTTCTGAAACAGCTTCTTTCCAGCAACCATCAGTTTTTCAAATCAAGCTGTACAACCATAATCCTACCTTGGCAATGAACCCCACGGATGACCACTTGCCAAGTGACACCATGGACATGATTCTAATTGTGTCTTTGCACTCATGTCTTGTTTTTGTACAGTCTTGTATAATTTGTTACATCTGTTAAGTATTGTATGTGTCTGAGTCGGTGGTACGGCTGCAAACACGATTTTCATTGTAACTGAACCTCATGGTACTGGTGTGCTTATGATCTCACATTAACTCAATCTCATCAAAGCTAATTCTGCCAGGGCCTGACAGAATGTAGTGGGGATATCCTTCATCCGGAGTATCTGGAATCAGTGTACACATTCTTAAAATACTGGCAAAAGTCAGTCTTTCACGAGTGATCCGAGGGATCATCATCTAGTGGGCATTGATTCTTTGGCATTCTCTGCCAAGGAAGCTGCGCAGACTCAATCACCGAATACATTCACAACAGAGATGAATTAACCTTAGAACATGAACTGCATTTTTTTAATTTGGTTAAGAAAGCAGGGGAACACCCAATCCAAGGGTTGGCACCCAACTGGATTGATAGTCACATGGATGAGCAAATGCTTAAACTTCATTAGCAATTATTGTTTAACCCTTTCCCACACTTTAATTACCTGCAGCCTGACCTCACGAGGATCCAAGTAAGCCAAGTACCAGCTCATATAAATCAACTCACAAAGTCCCAAATACATTGTCTTGTGCAAATTTCACTTCACCGTGAACACCACGCTCAAACGCTGTTCAATTACTATCACAACGTTTAAGAAACATCTAGATTACATGGATAGGAAGGTTTAGAGGAATATGGGCCAAATGCAGGCAAGTGGGACTAGTGTTGATGGGACATGTTGGCTGGTGTGGGCAAGTTGGGCCGAAGGACCTGTTTCCATACTGTAAGACTCTATAACCCTCCCATATTTTATTTCTCATTCCGTATTAAGCTTAAAGCTTTTGATTTTCGCCATCTTCAAAACTTTCTCGTTAAATACTTTTGCTCTGTTGATACTTATAACCTCTGTACGTATACCTAGACTTCTCTTATGGTTCTTGCACCAATACTCAATATTAATTTATCTTATTGGACATTTAATAATGATACATTTTTAAACTTTAAATGTAAAGTCTTCTAATAAAACTGACATAACAGTGAAGATGGTTATCACAAATTACAGTAGGATCTTGATAAACTGGACAAATGGGCTGAAGAATGGCTGATTAAGTTAAAGCAGATAAGTGTGAGTTGTATTTTGGGAAGTTAAACTCAGGGAAGATCTTCAGTGAATGATAGAGCAGGAGATGTTGTAGAGACGAAGAATCTAAGAATAGTTGCACAATTCCCTGAAAATTGTGTCACAGGTAGATCGGATGGCAATTTTTGGTACATCGGACTTCATTAGTTTGGATATTGTCCAGGGACCCCGACATTCCTTTCAGGTTAGGCAGAGGTTCACTTGCACCTCCTCCAACCTCATCTACTGTATCCATTGTTCAAGATGTGGACTCTTATAATACATCGGCGAGACCAAACGCAGACTGGGTGATCGTTTCACAGAACACCTTCGCTCAGCCCGGGTGAACCAACCTGATCTCCCTGTTGCTGAACACTTTAATTCTCCTTCCCATTCCTACAGACCTTTCTGTCCACAGTCTCCTCCATTGTCAGAGTGAGGCTAAACGCAAATTGGAGGAACACCATCTCATATTTCACTTAGGCAACTTACAGCCCAGTAGTATGAATATTGATTTTTCTCACTTCAAGTAGCCCCGGCATTCCCTCTCTCTATCCCTCCCCCACCTTGGTCACATTAGCTTCTCAGTTTCACCCCACAAACAGCTTACATTGGCCCGTTTCCTTTACCGTCGTTACTTTTTTGCATATTTTTCATTCATTGTTTTTAATCTCTCCACATCACCGTCTATATCTCTCGTTTCCCTTATCCCTAACCAGTCTGGAGAAGGGTCTTGACCCAAAACGTCACCCATTCCTTCTCTCCAGAGGTGCTGCCTGACCCGCTGAATCACTCCAGCTTTTTGTGCCCATATTGAGTTTAGAAGTTGGAATGTTATGTTACAGTTGCACAAGAGGTTGGTGAGGCCGTATTTGGAGTATTGTTTTCCGTTTTGGTCACGCTGTTATATGAAGGATGTTGTTAAGCTGGAAAGAGAGCAGTGAAGATTTATGAGTATGTCGCCAGGATTTGAGGGACTGAGCTTTAGGGAGAGATTGGCCAAGTTAGGTCTTTATTCCCTGGAGCCTAGGAGGCCAACAAGGAAATCTTACAGAGGTGTATAAAACCATGAGGGGAACGGATACTGATAGGTTGAATGCTTAGTCTTTCACCCAAGGCAGGGGAAATCAAGAATCAGATGATATAGGCTTAAGGTGAGAGAGGAAAGATTTAATAGGAACCCGAGGGGAATCTTTTTCACTCAGAGGGTGGTGGGTATATGGAATGAGCTGCCAGAGGTGGTTGTTGAGGCAGTTACAGTAACAACATTTAAAAGACATTTAGATAGATACATGGATGGGAAAGATTTAGAGGGATATGAACCAAAAGTGGACAAATGGTGCATCTTGGTTGGCGTGGACAAGTTGGACCAAATGCTCTGACAATTTTATAAGCAATGGGTATCCATCAGACCAAGGGGTCCCACCCCAAAACTCCATCTGTCCATTGCCCTCCACAAATGTTGCTTGACCCACTGAGATCCTCTCGCACTCCCCCCCCCCCCCCCCTTAAGCAATGGTAGATTAAGAAACATTTTACATTTTGAGACTATTTAACCACTGAAACAGATTAAAATGGGAAAATAAAGTTTAAAAACAGGTTAAAAATGCACATCGTTAAATTTTATTGACAGTTTATTGACATGCTTAATTTCACAATTCATACTTGTGTAAACAGAGCAGGTAGTTACAAAAAAGTCATGATTTTAAAAACTTGGTTTACCTACTAATGTATCCGAAATGCACTCTAGTATCAGGAAAGCTAAAAATAATATACATATTGATTTCAATAAAAATACATTGGATTTGTCAACAAAAAAAAAATTGCCCAGATTTCAGCTGTATTTGCTTTGTGTTTTATCCTGGAGGTAATGTGCAAAGCAGATAGACTGTGTATCCCAAGATACAAGCTTAGTCGATGTGCTGGTGCCCCTCTTATATACATGGCAAACACATCATCCCTGGTTATTAAGTTGTAATAAAAAAATTCCAATAATAACTACATAGATGATTAGCTATAAAATATATGTCAAACCACCGACTTGCTTCAATGTTCATTGATTGATATTAAGAGTGTCTGATCAGACATGTGTATTAAGACATGATTAAAAATTGTTTATACCAAATAATGTGACCTTTAACAATTTGAATTCACAGAATGTAACTTTTGTAAATACAGCGTTAAATCATTGGCTTGAATTGCATCAGAAGCTTAGTTAACAAATGTCCAAGAATAATTTGAGCAAATCCCTCACAGTTATGGAAGAAACAAATCCTACAAAACAAAAATCACTTTCTACATAAGATGTTCTATTAAAGATGACCTTTAGCAAAGCTGAGAACCAATATTAATTCAAGAAACTTAAACCCAAAGGCCCACAGTTTCAAAAGTCAACCTTTTTTGTACTATTCACAAAATAAAACATAACAAATATTTTCTATCCAACAGAATACAAATGTTAAAGCTGAGAAATTATTATTGCTCAATTGGAGACTTAAAAAAATATTTCAAATCTTTATCAAGGTACAGTAAAGTATCTGAAACCATGCAATTAATTTTTTTGGTCCCTTTAAATGTGCTGGCTTCACATTTCAGGACAGACTCAATGTTTGGCACTCTGCTGGTAACAATCCTCCACTTTGATTTTCTATGAGAAGCACATGCTTTAATATTCAAGATTTCTAGTTGTCATAGTTGCTGACCATCTGTTTGATGTGAGCCAACCTTGTCTTAAGTTGCTTGCAAAGTCTTTTCTTCTCCCGATAATCTGCAGACTACCAAGTAAAAGGAAAGTTAAGAATGGGTAGTAACGATCTGATTCAATTATACTTTATTGTTACATGTACCCAGGTACAGTGAATGCTTGGTTTTGCATACAACCTGGTAAAAGGTTTACAAGAATGATCCCAGAAATGAGTGGGTTAGCCTGTGATGAGCGTTTGACGGCACTGGGCCTGTACTCGCTGGAGTTTAGAAGAATGAGGGGGGGGGGGGGGGGACCTCATTGAAACATACCAAATAGTGAAAGGCTTGGATAGAGTGGATGTGGAGAGGATGTTTCCACTAGTGGGAGAGTCTGGAACTTGAGGTCATAGCCTCAGAATTAAAGGATGTTCCTTTAAGAAGGAGGAGGAATTTCTTTAGTCAGAGGGTGGTGAATCTGTGGAATTCTTTGCAACAGAGGCTGTGAAGGCCAGGTCAATGGATATTTTTAAGGCAGAGATAAATAGATTCTTGATTAGTACAGGTGTTAGGGGTTATGGGGAGAAGGCAGGAGAGTGGGGTTAGGAGGGAGAGATAGATCATGGCGGAGTAGACTCCGAATGGCCTAATTCTGCTTGTATCACTTATGATCTTAAGATCATACAGCAGATCTCACCTAGGCAGTACACAAAATGTTTAAGAAAGTACTGCAGATGCTGGAAAAATCAAAGGTAGACAAGAATGCTGAAGGAACTCAGCTGGTGAGGCAGCATCTATGGAGAGAATAGGCGACGTTTCTGAAGAAGGGTCTTGACCCGAAACGTCACCTATTTCTTCTCTCCGTAGATGCTGCCTCACCCGCTGCGTTCCTCCAGCATTTTTGTCTACCTTAGGCAGTACACAATGTTGTCACATTTCTGGACCTGACAAAATTACAAAAGTTCACCCAACATTTCCATCCTCTGCCTGCCGCCGCACCTGGCAGCAGTCGTCCACCTCTCCCCCTCCACGGGTCCCCCTTAGTTCTCAGTGCCCCCCCCCCCCCCCACTTCCCCCTGCGGGTCCCCTGATGACCAATAATTTAAAATATATAGTTCGCAATCAACATTAAAATAATAAGGTGTAACTGAGCTTGATACCGAGAGCTTCAAGAATTATTGGTTACAACAGGCACAGAATCTGTTTATATTGAAGCAATCTCTGTACTGGTCGTAAAAAAGTTTAAACGTTAGTTTGGTCAGTCAGTTGAGTTGCAATGCAAGTAGCCAATATTGAATTACACATACAGCCAAATTGACAGGACAAAACACTGCACTATAATATTTCCAACCTACCCATAGAGAATCTTCCTCTGAGCAAAACAAATATACCTTTGGTAAATTTCACCCCAAGAGCATGCATTATCCACATGTTTGACTTTCTGTGGAGATGAATGCGATCGGTGCAATCATCTGGAGATTTGTTGAATCTCTAACATAGTTATATTTCTCCACAGAAAAGTAACTTCTAATGCCTGGCCTATAATTATCTGTCAACACTTTGAAAGAGCTACAAATGTGTTGCTTTTGGAAGGTCAGAAATAAAGAGCCACAGGCTCAGCTGAAAGCTAGAAACTGACAGCAAATTGACCTGCTTTTCATAGCTAGACGACAAATCCTTGCTATAAGTAGAGCAGATGCAAACACTTCTCCGTTACATGATAGTTGTGTTCCTAAGGTAGACAAAAATGCTGGAGAAGCTCAGCGGGTGAGGCAGCATCTATGGAGCGAACGAATAGGTGCCGTTTCGGGTCGAGACCCTTCTTCAGACTGATGTGGGGGTGGGGGGCGGGAAGAAGAAAGAAAGAGGCGGAGACAGTAGGCTGTGGGAGAGCTGGGAAGGGGAGGGGAAGGAGGGAGAAAGCAAGGACTATCTGAAATTAGAGAAGTCAATGTTCATACTGCTGGGGTGTAAACTGCCCAAGCGAAATATGAGGTGTTGCAATTTGCGGTGGGACTCACTCTGGCCATGGAGGAGGCCCAGGACAGAAAGGTTGGATTCGGAATGGGAGGGGGAGTTGAAGTGCTCAGCCACCGGGAGATCAGGTTGGTTATTGCGAACTGAGCGGAGGTTGTGTTCCTAAGAAACCTCATGTTATAGAAAATTGCATTTAAAATGGACCTAACTTACAGACCTATCTCCAAAGTTGTATTATTGGTAAATTCATTCTTCTTTATCATGCCTTTTTTTTATTTCTCACTTTCTATCTATAAAAAAAACCCTAAATAGAAGCAGAGTTAATATACAACTGATAAAGGAGGACCACTATTATTTTGATAGCTGGATTCCCACCTATTAGCAATGTAGGATTGATATATAAGAAATGTTTGTATTGTGATATGCACATGCTTCTAATAAAAGTTTTTTTTTTTTTTTTAAATATTAAAAGTAAATACAACACTAAAATTTTTTTAAAAAAATAAAAATAAAAAAAGGGAGAAAGTGGGTTGGGTACCAGAGAGCTTCAGAATCGCAATAACAAAGTTATTATTCCTGTAGGAATTTCAAAAACACAGCGGCGAAGTGGTAGAGTTGCTGCTTTACAGCGCCAGACACCTGGATTAGATCCTGATCACGGGATTTATATGGAGTTTATATGATCTCCCTGTAACCTCGTGGGTTTTCTCTGGGAGCTCCGGTTTCCTCCCGCAACCCAAAGACATACAGGTTTGTAGGCTAATTTGGCTTCTGTAGATTGGTTCTATGCTACATGTTAGGCACAATGTACAAGTGATTCGATGGGGTGAAGGGCCTGTTTCCACGCTGTATCTCTAAACCAGTTTTTTTTTAATAGCTACAATTTTATTTTATTGCAAACTAAAAATGCGAAAGACTGTATGTTACATTGTCTAATAGAGTATAGTAAAGCAATAGAAGCAATCACTTGTCAATTTCCAAGGTAACTCTTGAAATGGCCTCCTGTAGTGAAACTGACAGCCTGTGTTCTTAAAATTCAATGGTGTCCGAATATTGCAGATACATGTAAAAAGGATTTCATCCCCCACCCTCTCTGCCTGTCAAGACTAGTTTTTCCAAGGTTGTTTTTTTCCCCATCTGGTCGATTTCGAAAGTAACTCTTTCATCTCCAGTGGTGAAATTAGTAGCCTGCATCCGATTAGAACGGTGATTGTTCCCGATCAGAATCACATTATAACTATTTCCATCTGCGTGATACAAACTGTGTTCCCCAATTCATCATACCTAAATTGCATTATAGCTACATGCCTGTACAAAATGCGTGCTCTATTGCATACTAAAGGGCCTGTCCCACTTTCAAGACCTAATTCACAACCTTTTTTAGTTGTGGCAATTTTTCATCATGCTAGAAAAATGCCCGTACCTACTTGATGCCACGAGTACCTACGACTAGATTCACGACCTCCTACGACCATGCTGCGAGTATGAGTCAAGGGCAAACTTGGAAGAGGTCGTGAATTAGGTCGTGAAAGTGGGAAAGGCCCTTAAGATATCTTGCACCTTTGACAGGACCTTCACTACTTTTAAGTGCCAGCTTCACTGGCAAAAAGCCAGATAAAATTAAAGAAACACGTAATAAAATGGTGAAAAGAGATCATAAAGATTCAAAACAGTCCAGAAAATAACTCGATTCTCTTGCCACAAAGATTTCTAAAATTGTGCTCCAAACGTAATCCAATGAATTGTAAAGTTGAAGTAAAGGTGGTGATAGGCTCTCAAAGCATCAACTCTTCAATAGTTTTAAAGAAGGAACTGCAGATGCTGGAAAATCGAAGGTACACAAAAATGCTGGAGAAACTCAGCGGGTGCAACAGCATCTATGGAGCGAAGGAAATAGGCAACGTTTCGGGCCGAAACCCTTCTTCAGACTGATAGGGGGTGGGGAGAAGAAAGGAAAAAAGGAAAAAGGCGGAGGAGGAGCCTGAGGGCTGGGGGAGGGGAGGAGACAACCAGAGGGCTGATGAAGGGGTGGGGACAGCAAGGGCTAGCACAATTGGGAGAATTCAATGTTCAAGCCCCCAGGATGTAGACTGCCCAAGCGGAATATGAGGTGCATTTCCTCCAATTTACGGTGTTGCTCGCTGTGGCCATGGAGGAGACCCAGGACAGAGAGGTCAGATACGGAATGGGAGGGGGAGTTGAAGTGCTGAGCCACCGGGAGGTCAAGTTGGTTAATGCGGACCGACCGGAGGTGTTCGGCGAAACGATCGCCAAGTCTCACACATGTAGATCAGCTGACATCTAGAGCAGCAGATGCAATAGATGAGGTTGGAGGAGATGCAGGTGAACCTCTGTCGCACCTGGAACGACTGCTTGGGTCCCTCCCCTGGTACTTTCCCTTGCAACCGCAAGAGATGCAACACTTGTCCCTTCAACTCCCCCCTCGACTCCATTCAAGGACCCAAGCAGTCGTTCCAGGTGCGACAGAGGTTCACCTGCATCTCCTCCAACCTCATCTATTGCATCCGCTGCTTTAGATGCCAGCTGATCTACATCGGTGAGACCAAGCGGAGGCTTGGCGATCGTTTCGCCGAACACCTCCGGTCGGTCCGCATTAACCAACTTGACCTCCCGGTGGCTCAGCACTTCAACTCCCCCTCCCATTCCGTATCTGACCTCTCTGTCCTGGGTCTCCTCCATGGCCGTTGCCTATTTCCTTCGCTCCATAGATGCTGCTGCACCCAACTCTTCAATAGTTATTTGATAGAAGACAATTACACGGGAAATCTTGTTGGCGACAGAGAACAAATAAAAGGCACACATTTCTTGCGAGAAATTTACAAATTATCCCATCGATAATAAAATGGATCAATTCATGACAAAATATTTACCATGCAATTAGTAAGTTAAGATAATAAATTACTCACGTTCTTCACTTCTTTTAGTCGATTATACTCAGCAGCAATAACCTGCAACAAGAGGCAGAAGATAATCAAATACAAACTCAGTTCAGATGTCTCAGTCCCAAACATTAATGCCATTTCTTTTTTCACAGATGCTGCCTGGTTTACTGAATATTTCCAGCATTTTTCATTTCACTCACCATTCACTACAGAAGTAATGCTTTGTAGGCTTTATTTTCAAGAACTTGCTTGGACAATGGATTTGCAAACTGACATGCAAATTGTGCTTTAGGACAAATTCACCTACCAAAATTCCCTAGTTGAAATTTTGAAGAGAGTTTTGTCGAGAAGGTTGAAACATAAAACTGAAACATACAGCACACGAACAGGTCCTTTTGGCCCCTAATATCTATGTCAAACATGATGTCAAGATAAACTAATCCCATCTGCCTGGACAGACACAAAATGCTGAAATAACTCAGTGGGTTAGGCAGCATCTCTGGAGAAAAGGAATGGGAGACGTTTCAGGTCAGACCCCTTTTTCAGATCCACTTGGTAGACTGCCTTCATTCTGCCTGAACTTCAGTCTGCCTGGAGATGATCCTTACCACTCCATTCCCTGCATATCCAAGTGGATATCAATAATGGATAAAAAGGCAGCTAAAAGGAGTTTAAAATAAACAGCTATAATTTGACCACACAGAGGTTTGTGGAACAAAACAGTCTATTTATTCTCTCACAAAGAACAGTAAATGACTGCTACATTATTTAGTTATGTTACGTATTGAGAAATGGAAAGATTACTTAGCTATTGATTATGTTCAAGCTTAGGGAAATTAGTCCATTTGAACAAATGCTATGAATACCTGGTGTTGGTGGCTTATTAAAAAACAGCGTATGATTAAGATAAATATCCCAGGTTTTAACCACAGTAATTATGACCAACTGATCTCAACTGGACAGCAATGTGAATTCTTTATTTAGCTGCAGTGCCTCTAAACAAAAACCCAACAGATCTTCACTCCCAGTTGCAAGGCATCACAATGGCAAGCCATCTACAATCCACAAATGTCAAGCAAGCTCATGATTGGGCTTCATTATGATATTGTTCCCCTCAAATCTATCAATACATCATTACATATTATTAAAAGAGAACGGACTTTATTCATGGAACTCTACCCAAACAAATACATTTTATTCGATGATCACAGGTAGATGTATATTGGGACTTCAATAATACAATAACAGAATCAGGGGCCACAGTTTAAGAATAAGGGGTAAGCCATTTAGAACGGAGACGAGGAAACACTTTTTCTCACAGAGAGTTGTGAGTCTGTGGAATTCTCTGCCTCAGAGGGCGGTGGAGGTCGGTTCTCTGGATGCTTTCAAGAGAGAGCTAGATAGGGCTCTTAAAGATAGCTGAGTCAGGGGATATGGGGAGAAGGCAGGAACGGGGTACTGATTGGGGATGATCCGCCGCTATCACATTGAATGGCGGTGCTGGCTCGAAGGGCCGAATGGCCTACTCCTGCACCCATTGTCTATAATCATTGTTCAATCTGTGAAATGTCTCATGAGATTTCTACCATCAGATTTGTTTGCAAAGTCACACTCCACATTCAGAACCCACCTGATACTGCTCACTGTCCTCAGTCTTGTCAATCTGCTTGTCCAGCTGGGAAAATAGTTTGTTTATTTCATCCATTTCACCTTGGAGATGCTTGTATTGCTGCAAATCATTGTCAAATTCCCTTTTATAATCTTGTCTCTGTTGGTCTGAAGTGATTGGTGGATACTTACTGCAAATAAAGATACATTCTGGTCAATGCAACGATTTCATTGAAAGCTGAAAGCAACGGCATAATTAACAAAATGGCACGGTGACACAGTGGTAGAGTTGGTGCCTAACAGCGCCAGAGACCCGGGTTTGATCCTGACTATAGGAGTCTTCTCCAAGATCTTCGGCTTCCTCCCACACTCCAAAGACATACAGGCTTGTAGGTTATATTGGAAGGAACTGCAGATGCTGGTTTAAACCGAAGATAGACACAAAAAGCTGGAGCAGCTCAGCAGGGACAGGCAGCATCTCTGGTGAGAAGGAATAGGTGACGTTTCGGGTCGAGAAGCTGAAGAAGTGCCTCGCTCCAAAACGTCACCCATTCCTTCTCTCCGGAGATGCTGCCTGTCCCGCTGAGTTACTCCAGCTTTTTGTGTCGATCTCAGGTTTGTAGGTTAATTGGTTACAAAAAAGCTTGTAGATTGTTCCTAGTGCGTAGCATGGCTATAGTATATGGGGATCGATGGTCAGCGTGTGGGACAAAGGGCCTGTTTCCACGCTGTCTCTCTAAACTAAACATTAAAAAACAGTTAATTCCGTACCCTTCCAAGTCTTCTTCGTCGAGTTCATCACAGGATTCTGCACCAGTTGTATAATCCGTTTCATATTCATCATTGTCTACTCTCTTTGCTCTTCCAGCTCTCCTCTTCCTGGGTGGCTTTCTCTGTGAAGGCTTGCTTTCATCAGAATCTCTGCTGGATGGAGGCTGCTCACGCATTAGTGGCACTGAAACTTCAGGATTACTAAAACAAAAGATGCAGGGATATTGAACATTTAATAGTAGACAGTGTTTCTATATCTTAAACATTAGTTTGTAGAAGTTAGTACCGTGATTTTTGGAAACAGTGATTAATGCGCCATTAATTTTGACATTGTACTTTCCTGATCTACCTTCATGAGAAAACACATGCTTGCTTCGGGATATAATTCTACATGCATTCGCAGGCTTTGAACTTCTCTCTCTGCAGCTGTGCTCAAAACGTTCAAGAGAGAATTAATGGGGAAAATGAAGAAAAAAAAACACGCGATTGCTTTCATTCAAGGAAAGATGGATTGTCAGAGTTGGGTGATTCATTATAAACCTCTGGGGGAAGCAAATGAGATCATCTTGTCTATTTTGGTCTTCAGGTAAGCACCTAAAATTATAAACAAGCCAGCAAGAACACCATATAAAAAGGTTGCTGCAAAACCCCAGGAAGCATTAATTTATGAATCAAGCTGATGGAACATGGGGTACTCACCGCGATGGATGGACATTATTAGGGTGCAGTCTGTTTCCATGGTTGGGCTCATAGTCTGCGTCATGCATGGAACTACCTGCTTTATAAGAATAGCCATCATTCGCTAGTTCCTCCGGAACTCCAGACACGTTGTTCACCTTGAATACGCAGGAAAATATATATTTTTAAAACATACAAAGGGTACGTGGAAAGGAAGTGCGAGTTAGTTTCATATTCTCCTTCTTCAAGGCACCTCTGCTATCAAACCTCTAAACTGTATCTCTAAACTAAACAATTGTGCCACCTGTATTCATTCTTGTTTCATCATAGTCCCAAGTACAGCAGAGCCCAGGATCCACCACTTTACCTGGAGAGTGGTGGGAATTCATTTGTTGCCACATTCAGATAGCTCAGATGAGTAGCTTTCATTCATTCAAGGAATAGCCACACAAAAGCACAAATAATAGATTCATGGAAGTTATGAGAAGAAACTTGTCTGAAGTGTAAACATTGGTGCCGTGAGGCAACACCCAGTTCTGTGGTTATTTAATTTAATCCCCACATTTCTTAAAGCTGTACAGCACTGAAACAGGCCCTTCTGCTCACCTCATCCTTGCCGACCAAGTTAGAATATCCCTCTAAACCCTTCCTATCCATATATCTGTCCAAATGTTCTTTCAAAAGTCCATTTTCCCCCCGTTTTCTGATCTTTATAATATTTTTCTTGGCCTGTATTAGATGCAATAAAGTAATTAATCTGCCCCATAGGTCTTTATCAATTCTAAGTTATTGCCTGACAAAAAGAACAAAAAAAACAGGGGTGTGTTTGTGTGTGTGCAATAAAAAAAAAAATAGCCCTGAGGTTTAGGGCCAGAGGCCATTGTACGATACTGTATGTCAGAAAGAGTAGAAAGCTGGTGATTAGATGACACTAAGCAATTGTACCCAAGCAATGTGTCAGTGATACTTTTATACACGAGCCACAAACACAAACAGAAAGAGAGAAAATAGGTGCAGGAGTAGGCCATTCGGCCCTTTGAGTCAGCACCACCATTCAATATGATCATGGCTGATCATCCAAAATCAGTAGCCTGTTCCTGCTTTTTCCCCACATCTCTCGATTCCTTTAACTCCAAGAGCTAAATATAACTCTCTCTTGAAAACTTCCAGTGAATTGGCCTCCAATGCCTTCTGTGGCAGAGAATTCCACAGATTCGCAATTCTCTGGGTGAAAAGGGTTTTCCTCATCTCGGTCCTAAATGGTCTACCCCTTATTCTTAAACAGTGACCCCTGGTTCTGGACTCCCCCCAACATCGGGAACATATTATCCTGCATCTAGCCTGTCCAATCCCTTAAACATTTTATATGTTTCTATAAGATCCCCTCTCATTCTTCTAAATTCCAGTGATACAAGCCCAGTCGATCCATTCTTTCATCATATGTCAGTCCCGCCATCCTGGGAATTAACCTGGTGAACCTACTCTGCACTCTCTCAACAGCAATAATGTCCTTCCTCAAATTAGGAGACCAAAACTGCAGTTTTCCTTGTAGCCAGTTGTATAGCATGCCAGATTTCTATACTACTTTAAGCCTTAAAGCTTCTGCAAATAAAAGTTGGGAGTAGAAGTGGAAAGTCAAATCCGTTCAAGTTTTACCTGCCTACAGGCTTTGTGTAACATCGTCTCTTCATTTCTAATACCAGCTTCCATTCAGGATCCTTCTATTTTGGAATTACTATGATCCCTCTGATTAACTACTGTTTCAACAAATTGGGAGGGGTGGGTTTGGAAATTTAAATGGAACCATGTCACAGATCAGCCACATGTTTTTGAAAATGAATCCAAAGACTTGTAGCTAAAAAAGTCTTCCCTTCTCCTAAGTTCCTATAATTTTTTTTCTTAAAGGTAACGCACACATTACAGTAATTAGATTCCTATGCTAATGCAATGCCATTGTGTGGCCTGAAGCAACCACTATCTTGTTTTCTGGGCAGTACTCACTCCTCATACAGGGAATAGATCTCTCGATGACTCCTGTCTATTTCCCGCACGGCAACTCTTCCCCTGCCACTACACCCTAGACAGAGAAGAGTCATAGAGCTACAGAACTACACAGCACAGAAATAGGCCCTCTGGGCCAACTTGTCCATATCGACCAAGTTGGCATGCTTGGGTAGTCCCAATTGCCTGCATTTGGCCTATTAAGGTCATACGGTCATGGAAACAGAAAATAGGTGCAGGAGATGGCCATTCGGCCCTTCAAGCCATGGCTGATCATCTAAAATCAGTACCCCATTCCTGCTTTCCCCCCCCATATCCCTTGATTCCTTACATCATAAGGAATAATAGTAGAATTAGGCCATTCGGCCCATCAAGTCTACTCCACTATTCAATCATGGCTGAACTGTCTCTCCCTCCTAACCCCATTCTCCTGCACTTCTTCCCATAACCTCTGACACCTGTATGGATCAAGAATCTATCTATCCCTGCCTTATTGACTCTAAACATTCACGATGCATCTATCTGCCCAAATGATTTTTGAAAGTCTTATTTGTATCGGCTTCTGCAGCTCCATCTGGCAACTCATTCCAAATATGGACTACCCTCTGAGTGAGAACATTACCCCCAA
The DNA here is from genome assembly GCA_038087875.1 of Malacoraja senta. Classification (NCBI taxonomy): domain Eukaryota; kingdom Metazoa; phylum Chordata; class Chondrichthyes; order Rajiformes; family Rajidae; genus Malacoraja; species Malacoraja senta. The sequence goes on along the minus strand of CM075977.1, from coordinate 211,688,052 downwards.
GGTCCCTCTCTCTCCCCCTCCTCAGCATAAACCTCCCATCTAGTTTTAGAATCCTCAAACCTGGGAAAAGGAATGAGTGTTCACTTTATCCAGGTCCCTTATTATCTGGTACACTTCCATTGGGTCACCCCTCAGCCTCCTACCATCCAGAGGAAAATCTCACAGCCTATCCAATTGGTAGCTTATCCCTGCAACTCATGCCCACTAGTCTACTTAAAATCCTGGTGAATATATTCGTCACCTTTTCCAATTTAATGACATCCTCTATACCTGAGCAACCAGAACGATAAGTGTGATCTCGCCAACCACTTGTACACTGCATCATGATGTCCCAAATTTTGTACTCAATACCCTTCCCAATTAAGCCGAGCATGCCAAAGGCCTTCTTCACTGCTCCATCTGCCTGCCTCGCCACTTTCAGGGAACCATACCCCAATACTCCGAGAACATTCTCCAAGGCTCTACCATTTACTATGCAAATCCTGCCCTGGTTTGACATAACAACGTGCAATATCTCACACTTGTCAAAGATAAATCCCATTTGCCATTCCTTGGCCCACCTTCCCAACTGATCTAGAAACAGATGCAAACCCTTCCTTAAGAAAGGGCAGAGTTTCCCAGGTTCTCACCTCCCACCACACCGGCCTCCACATTCAATGGACCAATTTTAACCAGCTCCAACAAGATTTCGCCATCAGATGCACATTCCCCTTGGATCATTTTAAAGAAGTTGCACCCTAAACAACTCCCTGCACTGCTCTCGCATCCTCTCCAACCACACCTTCCTCATGGCACTTTCCAAGGCAGCTGCTGAAATTGCCATATTTGTCCTTCATCTTTCATTCCTCCCATTCAGGGATCTAACTACACAGTCTTTCCAGGTAAAGCAATGATTCACTTGCACTTCTTCCAATCTAGTTTACTGCATTCACTGCTCATTGTATGGTCTCCTCTGGAGAGTCCAAGTGCAGATTAGATGATGACTTTGTCGAGCACCCACATTCATTCCACTGAAATGACCCCAAGCTTCTTTCTCCCCCCCCCAACGTTTTAAACTGTTCATCATAATCCTACCCAGACCTGTCTATGGCCTTTGTGCCATTATGAGGAGGTCCTACACTAGCTTAAGGAAAAATGCCTCGTTTACCCATCTAGGCACACTGCATGCAGCCTTCCCGATTCAATGTCAAATTCTACAACTTTAGGTAACGCACTCTGTATATCTGGTTATTCATCTTTGATGTTGACACAGTTTTCCCATCCCAATTAGCTGTTTGACTTGCTGGTCATGGCCCACAGCCCAGAGATAAAAGATACAAAATGGTCAATGCAGTGTAATCATGATCCCATTTGCCCTGGTCTCACCCTACCATACATACTCCTTTGTTTTACCCACTCCTCCTGTCACCTTCTCAGCATAAAGAAAAATAGTTCTTTCTACGGGGTCTTGTACCTGAAAAGGTTAACCTTTTCTATTTCAACAGATGCTGCTTGACCCGTTGAGCATTTTCTCCCTTTATACTTCCACCTTTCAGGATGGTTAGACAAACTACAGGTTTTATCTGCATTGTGTATTTTCTTTTCTAATTTCCTCTATTTTCTTGTCTTGACCACTTTGGTTCCATTAGCAACATTCCTTTTCCACAGGGTGATCACTATATTCAAGATCTTTTAGTGACCATACTCCTAATTTCTTATTTAACTTCTGCTATTATCAGTAGCTTTTAGCCTTCCTCCTTCATTGGCTCCCAATCTTCTTAAAATAGTTCCTTTTTTCGGTTTGCCATAAGATTATAAGCAGAACAAAAACTTTCATTTCACAAATGCTGAGGAACTGAATGCCAACGTACCTTCTAGATGTCTTAGAACCAAGCTATTTCCTTTTTTCTACCTGCCATATAATTAATACTAGCAATACAAGTAAACAATCCCTCATGCAAGCCAAGTATCCGTAGGACAACAAATTAAGAAGGAACAAGGAACTGCAGATGCTGGTTTACATTAAAGGACGCAAAGTGCTAGAGTAACTCAGCGGGTCAGGCAGCACCTTTGGAGAACATGGATAGGTGACGTTTAGGGTCCAGACCGTTTTTCGGACTGAACCTTTTAATTAAATCAAATTAAATCTTTTCAATATGTTGACTGTAAAGGTGTTTAAAGCAATCAGTACAGGTATCATCTGCAGTGGGGAAATGGAGTTTCAGCTCACTTTCCTTAAATTGGATATGTAATAAAGTTTATCTCGAGTTTTAATAACAGCTTCCGAACAAAAATATGGGGATCATGCCTGTAATCTGAATTGTTAAATTTACCGCAAGTCCAGAATGCTTCTTCCCTGAATCAGTCCCCAGCCACCAGCAATCTCCTTCATGCAGCTGAATTTCTTCTCACATTCCACCACTTCTCCTTTGAACACACACATTTCCTCCAAGTATTTCTATCAAAACTCACATAGGTAACAACTGTAGACAAAAATGCTGGAGAAACTCAGCGGGTGAGGCAGCATTTATGGAGCAAAGGCAAGAGGCGATGTTTCGGGCCGAGACCCTTCTTCAGACTAACAACTGTGGTTGCCATTTTGAGATGCCAGAAACATCTGTTCCAATCACACTTTGGCCCATTCTTTTCCCGTTTTTCTGCTACAATGACGGTTGTTCAGTTGGTTCACGTGTGCCAAGTGAAATATATTTTCTACACACAACTTAGCAAGACTATCCTCGTAGATAGGCACAATCAGTACCGTATGCACAGAAATGCCCACTAAGTCCCTAAGCAAGAGGCACCATTTTACAGTCCCAGCTACAGCTGGCTGCAAAGGCCCATTGCAGCAGTCTCCACCATTTCGGTCATCCCGTGATCAGATGTCCCATTCCACGCCTGGCCCTCTTCTGCTCTTATGCCCAAACGTGAGAATATTAGTTGCTTTTAACGTCTGCCTTTCACTAACCTTCACATGTCCGTCCTAAACTCTTTCCTACCCTTTCAATGAGATTCCACCCCCAGATATACCTTCCCTTCCAGCATTCCAAGGAATCATTTTCTTTGCAACGCTCGATCCATTCTTCGGTCTCCAGCGACCAATTGGACGACTTCATCTCCAGCTTATCCCCATGGCAACCCTGGCCTCGCCCAACATAGAAATTCCATTTGACCTATCCAACAACTACCTGCTCTGCCACTTAAACTTGTTTTCTCTCTTTCCCTGCCATGACAAAGGTACTTTGTTTTGAAACATTAACGGTTTCTCTTTCCAAGGAGACACAAGCAACTGCAGACACTGATTAATTAAAAAAGGCACGATGTGCTGAAGTAAGTCACGGGTCAGGCAGTACCTCTGGGGAACATGGATAGGTGCCCTTTTGGGTCGGGACCTTTCTTCAGACTGCTTGAAGGGGGGGGGAAAGAGAGGGGTTGGTGTTGTCAGAAAGAGGTGGGGACAGGACAGAGCTCGTCAGGTAATGAGTGGATACAGGTGGACAAAAATGCTGGAGAAACTCAGCGGGTGAGGCAGCATCTATGGAGCGGAGGAAATAGGCGCCATTTCGGGTCGAAACCCTTCTTCAGACTGATGCGAGGGGCGATTGGGGAGGGGATTGGCAGATGGTTGGACATGGGCCAGATAATTTGTGCAAATTATCCAGCCAGATAAAGAAATATAGGTGGAAGGGGACAGGGGGTAGAGGCGGAGGGGAAGATCCAGGTGGGACACAGGGAAGCTGTGGATTTGCATTTAACTGAGGATTCCCCTGACCAAGGTTACTTGCTGAGCTACTCCAGCACTTTGTGTCTATCTATCTTCACTAAATGCATTATTAATTTCCGTTCTCAAGCTGTAAACAGCGGGAGATTTTAAACATGAATCTAAAATTTAAGCTAAATTCCATAGATTGGTGGGATCGTAATCCCTTTGAAACTTTATTTCCCCGATGTCAAAAATGTGATCTCACTGTGTCTCTGGTTACTTTCTGGATTGAGAAGCAGCCATAAACAAAACAAAAAACCTGTTCTGTGCCTGTAATTTAATACCATCTAGCTCGTGAGCAAGTGTGGGTAGAGCCAAGTGTTAGAGCGGAAATTGAGACTCATTTAAATTGATCCAAATAGATTAGAGTTTTCCAGTTTAGAGTGAAAATGAATAGTTATATCCAAATAGAAAATAAACATATTAAAAAAAAAAAATCTACTGGTTTAGGTATTTATAATACATGGACTCTAATTTTGCACCTAGTAAAACAGTCTCATGCCAGCAAGACCATGCAGTTATCACTGGTATCATGTTACAGATTCATCGTTCGAAACTTGTTTACTGACACACCCAGAAACTGACTCGCTGACAGTGGTGTGCAAAATATTCGTTTCACCAGGTAGGAGTTTCTGCATCAACACTTGTTTCATCAGCTAAGGAGAAGCAAATTAACCCTCATCATTTTGCGGAACACTTACTTACACATAATTGAACTGTTTCAAAACAAATTTTTAATTACCTTGCACAATGTGCATGCGGCTTCACAGAATTTGCCTTTCTCAAACACAAGAAGAATGTTTCATCCCCAATACTTTTTTTAGGGGAATAAAAAAAGTTTAATTATACATCACATTATATTTTAAAAATCCCATTTTCATTCTCTCCCTGTCAAATTTAATTCTATCCCCGACATTTATGAAATACTCCAGCTTTTTGTGTCTCTCAGAGATGCTGCCTGGCTGGCTGAGTGACTCCAGCCTTTTGTGTTTATCTTCATTTACAAATCAAATGCAGCTTCAATAGGAATCACTGCATGGCCATGACTTTAAAATATTTGAATGTCCCCCCCCCTCCCCCACTCACAAGCCCTGTCCCACTGTATGAGTTCATTCAAGTGCTCTCCCGAGCTAAAAAAAAAAATCAAACTCGTGGTAAGCACGTAGAATGAACGTAGCTGGTACGTCGGAGCTCGGGGACGTCTCTTAGCGGCTCGTAACGCTAACGGCAGGTACTCGGGAAACGCGGTAAGCTCGGGAAGACTCGTGAAGATTTTTCAACATGTTGAAAAATGTCCACGAGAGCCCCGAGTACTTACGAGCAGCCATTACCATAAATCTCCGAGTTCGAATCAAGGCAAACTCAGGAGAACTCTTGAATGAACTCGTACAGTGGGACAGGGCTTTAAAACTCTGAATTCCTCTTCTACTTTGTGCAAGTTTCAGATATCAAGATTGCCACTTGGAGGAATTACTGCTAAGATAAATTAATAACACCTGTTGGCACGTGAATTTGGACCTCATATCCAGACCGACTTCTCAATCTGTACATTCAGGACAACAATATTTTTTACTCAATGTTTACAGACCCTGGACATTTATAGCGGTAATTTAAATAAAACACAACTGTGCTGTCTTAAAGTTTTCATTTCTCACTGAATTCACTCTCAAGTAACAAAATAGGTCAGGTTCAATATAGAAGTTGAGGATTGGAGAGAGGTGAAGAACTTAAAAGGAAGCAGACATGTTTCACTTCCCCCGAATACTCTCCTCTCAAGAATACAAGAAACAGGAGCAGTTGAAGGCTATTTGTGCTACAGGTTCCTGCCCAGTAACCAAAACTTAATCCATCTAGCACCAGCATTTCTACTACTCCAAGCCACTCAATTTCCTCCTACTGCTTTTCTTAAAGAGAGATTTTGATTTTAGCATGCCAACAACTCCACATTAACTGTACCTGCTCCACAGCTCAATATGACTTCGGCTGATCTTTTACACCAGTGTTTAATAAAGAACTGCAGATGCTGGAAAAATCGAAGGTAGACACAAAATGCTGGAGAAACTCAGCGGGTGAGGCAGCATTTATGGAGAGAAGGAATAGGCGACGTTTTGGGTCGAGACCCTTCTTCAAACTGATGTCGAGGGGGGCGGGAAAAAGAAGAGGCAGGGACAGTGGGTTGTGGGAGAGCTGGGGAGGGGAACTTTCACCAGTGCCACTTTTGTGAACTAAACTAATGTCTCATGATATCTAATAAACTATAAACCTGTCTTTAAAAAAATATTCAGTGACTAAACTTCCAGTCCTCTAAGATGTAGAGTACCAAAGATTAATTCCACTCTGGGTAACAAAATGTCTGCTCATCTGTGTCACTAATATTTCAGATGCACTTATTTCTAGTATTATATAAATGCGTTAAAGCATCTTTCTCTTACCTTCGCTTTGCAATAAAAGGCCAACATACTGCTTGCATTGCTGTACCTGCACGTCAACCTTCAGCAAATCATGTACAAGTTCATCCAAGCATGTTAGAATACCAATCCCTTACAGTCTCCCACCAGTTGACCAATGCTCCACTTTTCAACTTTTTCTACCAAAGTGCATAAGTCACATATTTTCACATTCCATTCCAACATTAGACTCCATGTACTCATCCATTCCCTTGATTGGTCACAAATCCGACTGAAGCCTCTCTACATCTTCTTCAATTCCCAGTCTAAAGAAGTGTTCCGACCCGAAACATCACCCATCCTTTTTCTCCAGAGATGCTGCTTGACCCGAGATACTCCAGCACTTTGTGCCTATCAATTCCCACACTTTCAGTCCACCGAGTCCATGCCGAATTCTCTGCCTCAGAAGGCAGGGAGGCCAATTCTCTGGATGCTTTCAAGAGAGAGTTAGATAGAGCTCTTAAAGATAGCAGAGTCAGGGGATATGGGGAGAAGGCAGGAACGGGGTACTGATTGTGGATGATCAGTCATGATCACAGTGAATCACAGTTGGCTCGAAGGCCGAATGACCTACTCCTGCACCTATTGTCTATCAAGTTAATACCATCAACAAATGTGGATACATTACATCTCATTGACAAGGACAGATAATTGGGAACCCAGCACCACACTACTCAAAACTTCCCAATCTGAAAATGACCCATTTATTCCTCCTCTGTTTCTGTGCATTAACCAATCCTTAATCCATGCCAGCTCCAGGATTTCTGGTGATCCAGGCCAATGTGGTCTCCTTTTTCCTCCCAACTACTTCTCTCAAATAGTGATTTTGACTGTATTATTCCAACAACTCCGCAGAAATTACAGCTACGTCCCCATTCAAACAAAAGCACCTTCCATCAGGCCAAACACCAACGGCTCAAAGCTCTGGGTTACAACTCGGCTTCATGTTGGCCTCTCAATGGCTGCTTCCATCTAAAATCAGCAATCAATGCCCTACCAATGGTTGCATATTTATTACTCCAGCAATGGCTGCCACTCCTTCAGCTCCCATGCTCCAGTTCTCTAAACAATTCCCCTCCTTTCCCATTTCTCAAAGCTACATCAGCACATCTCTAATTGTGCTTCCCATTATTCCTCTTAATCCCCCCACGTCCTATGTCCGTACATTTCCCTCCGACCAGGAACTCTGCAAGTATCATTGAACTCACACACTATTTGCAAACTGTTTACAAAATGGAATGAATAAAACATTGTTCTATGCATTTACATACTTTAAGCAAGAATTGTAGATCATCACGAAGGGATTATTATGGATTCAGTGCAGAGAATTATTTGCTGAACAAGTTTGGTAGAAGCTGGTGAAAAGCATTATTGTTGGCATATTCTCAAACTCAGATAATTAAAATTACATAAGGATAATTCCATCCGCATAACTTTTTGCATATCTGCAGTGGTAACATTTCTCCAATCAATGGAACATAATTTGTATTTAGAATCAGTATGACAGATTTTTTTTCAAAATAGACACACCATGGAAACGGGCCTTTCAGTCCACCGAATCCATGCTGACTGATCACCTGTGTTATCCCACTATCTCATCTACTACTTACACATTATGGACAATTTTACAGAGGCCAATAAACTTACAAACCCACACATCTTTGGGATGTGTGAGGAAACTGGAGAACCTGGAGGAAACATACACAGGTCACAGGAAGAACTCCACACAGAGTGCACCAGAGGTCAGGATCGAACCCAGTTCTCATGTGCTGTGAGGCGGCAGCAGCTCTACCAGCTGCTCCACTGTGCGCTCTTTGGGATTATTCCAGTTGGTGAACTAATGACTTTGAATAAGAAAGGGTAAAGTGATTTTCTTTTAAACAAAATAGAAAAAATAACAATGTTTAACTACTGAAATACTTTCATGTACCAAATGGTTTTCCAAGAAAAACAATGTATTTTTTACCAATGAGAGAAATTTTATGCAATAAACTATGAACAACATATAGACCAACCCGAGAGACACTTACCCATTCTTCGACATTTGGAGGCATCTCGTTGTCCATGGGAATCTTATCCCACAGGATGTTCTCTTTGCCATATCGTGTCATTTTGCTTCGTGTTTTATATGCAAAGAAGATTATCAGGCCCATAGATATTATGATTGTGAACCCCATCACAATTGCAAGGGCCTTGAGGGAGACACAAAACAAGAAGTTAATGAAGATCAAGGAAACATCAGCAAACTCTTAATTGTATGGCACCACCATTACACTTTCAATTGCACAATGTCACCCCAATATAATCAGACAATCACTTGATTACATGAAAGTTAACAGTTTAAACAATGTTTTTGAAAAGTATTGGCACATAATTTTACGTAATTAAAATATCTTTGTATTGAGAATTCACTGACGTTTTGAAAGATTTCTCCGAGAACTGTTAAACTATAAAGTATCATGAAATATCAGTATGCATTCAGCATTCCTGTCGGTAACAATTTGGGAGGACACAATTGTCTGAATATTTTGTTTAGAATATACATACAGTGAAGTTTCCTTTTAACATAAAATCTTCAAAACATGGAGTTCCAATGCGGAACTATTCAAACCAAGTCACCCATCAAGGGGAGCTCGTCCAAGTGTTCACAAATGTAAATGTGGGCGGCACGGTGGCGCAGAGGTAGAGCAGCTGCTTTACAGCACCAGAGAGCCGGGTGCGGGGTGGATGATCGCAACCTTCACGTGGTCCGCCCTGTTTCGACGAATTCAATCAACCCGGCGTGCACAATCAAATATGATCAAATAGAACAAGTTGTCCTACAACTTTAGTCTGTGCACGTCATACGCAAGAAGAAGGAGAAGAGCCGGGTGCAATCCTGACTACAGGTGCTGTCTGTATGGAGTTTGAACGTTCTCCTCATCACCTGCATGGGTTTTCTCCAGGTGCTCCGGTTTCCTCCCACACTTTGGAAAGGAGATGAGGAGGAATTTCTTTAGTCAGAGGGTGGTGAATCTATAGAATTCATTGCCACGGCCAGCTGTGGAGGCCAAGTCAATGTATATATTTAAGGCAAACATTGACAGATTCTTGATTAGTACGGGTGTCACGGGTTATGGGGTGAAGTCAGGAGAATGGGGTTGAGAGGGAAAGATTGATCAGCCACGATTAAATGGCAGAGTAGACTTGATGGGCGGAATGGCTTAATTCTGCACCGACAACATAAGAACTTATGAAACTGAAATTTGCTTGCTTCGCATCAAAGATATGAGATACTTGCCTCCTGTGGTTCAACGACGCAGTAGTGATAGAGATACTGATTTGTGAAGACGCCGGTGTTGGAAGGGATATAGAACTGGTTGCAGAGGGTCAGTAGCTGGTTGTAGAAGACGGACCCTGCAGCCTGTGCTGTGGGGTTGATCGCCATCAGGTAGACAATTGTCGCCACAAACATTACAAAGCCAACGACAGCACACACAATTAGCAGAATCAAGTAAAACTTCCTTGTTCTTGAAAGTCTGAACCTAGAAACAAGTATGATAAAGACACCCAGAAGTACAATGAAGCAGATACCAGCCAATGCAATCATGAAGCCTTTGGCAGCACGTGGATCAGTGTAGCCACCCCCATATCCATATGCTCCAACTCCCACTCCATATCCATAGCCTGTGCCGGATCCAGCGCCCGGACCACCTGCTCCATAACCTCCATATCCTCCTGCTCCATAACCTCCTCCTCCTAAATGGTCCATGTCCCAGGGCAAAGTTGACGCCACGCAAGCAAAGATTCCGACGCTCATCACGACGATAAGGACTGATAAAATTTTGATAATTCCTGGAGGAGAAGTCCATTTGTAGAAGTGCTGCAGTTCATCTGGATAGTAGGAGCCAGCGGGTTGAGATCGTACGTCACCATCGTACATATCCTTACTCGGCGCATAGCCTGACCCACGGCTGCAATGGTGGAAGTAAAGAATTAATTCAACATAAAGAATGAACACATTCACAACCAAACATTTCACAAAAAAAGGTGTTCCCAGGTATTCTTTCTTAAAAATTACAACATTTGCTATTTTCCTCAAAGGGCAACAAATGAAAGAAAACGTGCATTTCTGTAGCTCCTTTTACAGCCACAAGTACTTTACAGCCAGAGGTTATTTCAGACAAGCGCTTGTGGCAATGTGGAGAAGGCAACTACACACACCACCTTCGGCAAGTATATCGTTCTTCAGGCAACGAGACCAAGCCTGGAGCGTTGTGATCAAATATCCATACAATTGTCGGCCAAGATAGACAGACTTCTAATCAGGAAGGGGTAACCGGGAAAGGGTAGGAAATTGGTCTTGAGGACTATGAGCCCCAATCCTATTGAATGGTGACCAGTTTGAGAACCTGAATGGCCATTTCCTCTTCGTACATCTTGTGGTCTTTATTATAGATCGCAGCCTTCTCCCACAAACCGCAGTCCTCAGTTTTCTCTCTCCCTCCTTTCTAAAAGAGTACAGTCCCATTTGCTACCTTCCAATCTGCAGGAACCATTCCAGAATGCATTATTTCTGCAAACACTGGCCAATGATTGTCAACTTCCAAACCCTCTAATATGGATTCCCAATCCTCAACCCAACCCAACTCTCATACCTTCAGTCTTCTTAGTTCACATTGAAAACTCCAGTGTAAGATTGTGCCACATCAATATGAATATAACTATTTTTTTTTGTCTCCAATAGTCACATATAGCCTCTTTAGAAACATAGAAACATAGAAAATAGGCGCAGGAGTAGGCCATTCGGCCATTCGATATGATCATGGCTGATCATCCAACTCAGTATCCCATCCCTACCTTCTCTCCATACCCCCTGATCCCTTTAGCCACAAGGGCCACATCTAACTCCCTCTTAAATATAGCCAATGAATTGGCCTCAACTACCCTGTGGCAGAGAATTCCAGATTCACCACTCTCTGTGTAAAAAATGATTTTCTCATCTCGGTCCTAAAAGACTTCCCTCTTATCCTTAAACTGTGACCCCTAGTTCTGGACTTCCCCAACATCGGGAATAACCTTCCTCCATCTAGCCTGTCCAACCCCTTAAGAATTTTGTAAGTTTCTATAAGATCCCCCCTCAATCTTCTAAATTCTAGCGTGTACAAGTCGAGTCTATCCAGTCTTTCTTCATATGAAAGTCCTGCCATCCCAGGAATCAGTCTGGTGAACCTTCTCTGTACTCCCTCTATGGCAAGAATGTATTTTCTCAGATTAGGAGACCAAAACTGTATGCAATACTCCAGGTGTGGTCTCACCAAGACCCTGTACAACTGCAATAGAACATCCCTGCTCTTATACTCAAATCCTTTTGCTATGAATGCTAACATACCATTTGCTTTCTTCACTGCCTGCTGCACCTGCATGCCTACTTTCAATGACTGGTGTACCATGACACCCAGGTCTCGTTGCATCTCCCCTTTTCCTAATCGGCCACCATTACAACAAGATCATTGCTTCATCCTTTCTTCTTGCACAAGAGCCTGTTCTCTAGCCAGTCCTTCTCATGCCCACCCCTAAATTCATGGAATATACTTTCCAGGACTTCTTACTCTACACTGTTGGCACTAATTTTATTTTTCAAGTCTATCTGTAGATTAATGGCCTTCATGATTACTCTGGTACCCCTTACATGAACCTCTGAATACTATGTTTATGTCATGGCCTCCTTACAACTACTGTATGGTGAGGTACAAATAAACACCTATGCTTTCGGCCCATCTGTTGCTCATGCTATTGAATGTCAAGGGTAGATGCTTAGTCTCTTTTGTTGGAGATGGTAATTGCCTGACATCTGTGGCACAGATGTTACTAGTCACTTGTACACCCTTGCCTGATTTTGTCTGGATTTTGTGCAAGCAGGAGTGGGCTGTCTCATTTACTGTGGTGGTACAAATGGATTTAAACTTGAAGACATCAACCTGCATTTATAGCCACGGCTCCAAACAGCACCCTTCGGCCCAACTTATCAATCCAAACCAGGTTTTACAACCACGCTAGACGCATTTATATATTAATATAGTTCTCAGTAGTGTAACATTACAACCCGTTTTAAAAGGATTTAAAAGGAGTGAATTGAGACATGTTGCTTTATGGGAAGGATGTAGAAGAGAAATGGAGGACATTTAAAGGTGAAATTCTAAGAGTACAGAATCTTTATGTCCCTGTTCGGTTGAAAGGAAATAGTAAAAATTGGAAAGAGCCATGGTTTTCAAGGGAAATTGGACACTTGGTTCGGAAAAAGAGAGAGATCTACAATAATTATAGGCAGCATGGAGTAAATGAGGTACTTGAGGAGTATAAAGATTGTAAAAAGAATATTAAGAAAGAAATTAGAAAAGCTAAAAGAAGATATGAAGTTGCTTTGGCAAGTAAGGTGAAAGTAAATCCAAAGGGTTTCTACAGCTATATTAATAGCAAAAGGATAACAAGGAATAAAATTGGTCCATTAGAGAGTCAGAGTGGACAGCTATCTGCAGAGCCAAAAGAGATGGGGGAGATACTGAACAATTTATTTTCTTCGGTATTCACCAAGGAGAAGGATATGGAATTATGTGAGGTGACGAAAACAAGCAGAGTAGCAATGGAAACTATGAGATTCAAAGAAGAGGAGGTGCGGACACCTTTGAAAAATATGAAAACGGATAAGTCTCCAGGTCCTGACAGGATATTCCCGATGACATTGAGGGAAGTTAGTGCAGAAATAGCAGGGGCTATGACAGAAATATTTCAAATGTCATTAGAAACGGGAATAGTGCCGGAGGATTGGCGTACTGCGCATGTTGTTTCGTTGTTTAAAAAGGGTTCTAAGAGTAAACCTAGCAATTATAGACCTGTTAGTTTGATGTCAGTGGTGGGCAAATTAATGGAAAGGATACTTAAAGAAAATATATATAAGCATCTGGATAAGCAGGGTCTGATTAGGAACAGTCAACATGGAATTGTGCCTGGAAGGTCATGTTTGACTAATCTTCTAGAATTTTTCAAAGAGGTTACTAGGGAAATTGATGAGGGTAAAGCAGTGGATGTTGTCTATATGGACTTCAGTAAGGCCTTTGACAAGGTTCCTCATGGAAGGTTGGTTAAGAAGATTAAATTGTTGGGTATTAATGGTGGAGTAGCAAGATGGATTCAACAGTGGCTGAATGGGAGATGCCAGAGAGTAATGGTGGATGGCTGTTTGTCAGGTTGGAGGCCGGTGACTGGTGGGGTGCCTCAGGGGTCTGTGTTGGGTCCACTGTTGTTTGTCATGTACACCAATGAACTGGATGATGGTGTGGAAAATTGGATTAGTAAGTATGCAGATGATACTAAGATAGGTGGTGTGGTGGATAATGAAGTAGATTTTCAAAGTCTACAGAGAGATTTAGGCCATTTGGAAGAGTGGGCTGAAAGATGGCAGATGGAGTTTAATGCTGATAAATGTGAGGTACTACATCTCGGCAGGACAAATAAAAATAGGACGTACATGGTAAATGGTAGAGAATTGAGGAATGCAGTTGAACAGAGGGATCTAGGAATAATGTGCATAGTTCCCTGAAGGTGGAATCTCATGTAGATAGGGTGGTAAAGAAAGCTTTTGGTATGCTGGCCTTTATAAATCAGAGCATTGAATATAGAAGTTGGGATGTAATGTTAAAATTGTACAAGGCATTGGTGAGGCCAATTCTGGAGTATGGAGTACAATTTTGGTCGCGTAATTATAGGAAGGATGTCAACAAAATAGAGAGAGTACAGAGGAGATTTACTAGAATGTTGCCTGGGTTTCAGCAACTAAGTTACAGAGAAAGGTTGAACAAGTTAGGTCTTTATTCTTTGGAGCGCAGAAGGTTAAGAGGGGACTTGATAGAGGTCTTTAAAATTATGAGCGGGTTAAACAGAGTTGACGTGGATAAGCTTTTTCCATTGAGAGTAGGGAAGATTCAAACAAGGGGACATAGAAACATAGAAAATAGGTGCAGGAGTAGGCCATTCGGCCCTTCGAGCCTGCACCGCCATTCAATATGATCATGGCTGATCATCCAACTCAGTATCCCGTACCTGCCTTCTCTCCATACCCCCTGACCCCCTTAGCCACAAGGGCCACATCTAACTCCCTCTTAAATATAGCCAATGAACTGGGCTCAACTACCCTCTGTAGCAGAGAGTTCCAGAGATTCACCACTCTCTGTGTGAAAACGTTTTTCCTCATCTCGGTCTTAAAGGATTTCCCCCTTATCCTTAAGCTGTGACCCCTTGTCCTGGACTTCCCCAACATCGGGAACAATCTTCCTGCATCTAGCCTGTCCAACCCCATAAGAATTTTGTACGTTTCTATAAGATCCCCTCTCAATCTCCTAAATTCTAGCGAGTATAAGCCAAGTCTATCCAGTCTTTCTTCATATGAAAGTCCTGACATCCCAGGAATCAGTCTGGTGAACCTTCTCTGCACTCCCTCTATGGCTATAATGTCCTTCCTCAGATTTGGAGACCAAAACTGTACGCAATACTCCAGGTGTGGTCTCACCAAGACCCTGTACAACTGCAGTAGAACCTCCCTGCTCCTATACTCAAATCCTCCTGCTATGAAGGCCAACATACCATGACTTGAGAATTAAGGGACAGAAGTTTAGGGGTAACATTAGGGGGAACTTCTTTACTCAGAGAGTGGTAGCTGTGTGGAATGAGCTTCCAGTGGAAGTGGTGGAGGCTGGTTCGATTTTATCCTTTAAAAATAGATTGGATGGGTATATGGACGGGAAAGGAATGGAGGGTTATGGTCTGAGTGCAGGTAGATGGGACTAGGGGGGAAGTATTTTTTTTAATTTTTTTTTTTTTAATGTTCGGCACGGACTTGAAGGGCCAAGATGGCCTGTTTCCGTGCTGTAATTGTTATATGGTTATTGTAATTACTGATTTGAAGCATAGTGGGATTACAGGGGGCTATTTCTGGTTGGCTCAGATCAGCCATGATTGAATGGTGGAGTACTGATGGACCGAATAGCCTAATACTGCTCCTAGAACAAGAATTTGCATGCATTTACCCATATATCTTTAAACCATACCTGCATAAAGGTTTTTTAGGTGTCAATGAACCCTCATCAACATTCCACGTTCCACCATGTGTGAAGAAGTTATCCTTCTTAATTTTGCCCCTATCATATTAAACCTATGCCCTCCAGTTCTGGACACCTCTAAGCTGAAGAAAAAGGACTGTGATCATTCACCTTATCGTTGCTGCTCATGATTTTGTATACCTCTATCAAACCACACCTCAACGTCCCATGCTCCACAGAATAAAGTCCCAGCCTATCCAGTCTTTCCTTGTAACTCAAGCCCTTCAATCCTGTTAACATGCGGGCGACTTTTCTCCGCCACTTTTCCAACTTAATGACATCCTTGCTTTAGCAGGGTGGCCCAACCTGCACACAATACACCAAATGAGGTCTCACCAACATCTTGCGCAACTCTGAACAATGAGTATCTGAGACACGAGAACACAAATGAAAATGTCTGGCTGAATCTCCATTTAGTGCTCAATCCCTCACAAGGATGTGAAAAATAATTAAATGCAGCAGATGTCAGATAATCTAAAGCAAACGCGAAAATGCTGGAAATTAGTCAGTAGATCGGGCTACATCTGAATTTAAATTTATGATATTTAATTTAAATACAGAAGGATAAGTATCAACTCATGGATCCAAGTTTTGAGCTTCACTGTTAACACAGAGAAGAAGCTTCACTGACAGAGACAATAGATCAGATCATCAGATTTATTGTGTTCCGTTCTGGGCACCGTGTTATACGAAAGATGTTGTCAAACTGGAAAGGGTGCAGGGAAGATTTGCAAGGATGTTGCCAAGACCTGAGGTATAGGGAGAGGTTGAGCAGGCTACAACTCTATTCCTTGGAGCACAGGAGAATGAGGTATGATCTTATAGAGGTATATAAAATCATTAGAGGAATAGATCAGGTAGACACACAGTCTCTTGCCCAGAGCAGGGGAGTCGAGAACCAGTGGACATAGGTATAAGGTGAGGGGGGGGAAGATTTAATGGGAACACGAAGGGTAACATTTTCTACACAAAGGGTGGTCAGTTTATGGAACAAGCTGCCGGAGGATGTAGTCGAGGCAGGGTCTATCACAACCTTTCAGAAACATTTAGACAGGTACATGGAAAGGACAGGTTCGGAGGGGTGTGGACCAAATGCAGGCAAGTGGGACTTGTGTAGATGGGACATGTTGGTCATTGTGGGCAAGTTGGGTCGTAGGGCCTGTTTCTATGCTGCATCACTCTATGAGATCAAACCAGGTGGATTTCGGATCGAGTCATCTCTTCACACATGGATCACTGGGGTAAACCAATCGGATTACAATAAATACATGGATCGGACAAGTTTGGAGGGATATGAACCAAACGCAGGCAGGTGGGACTAGTGTAGCTGGCCGGTGTGGGCAAGTGAGGCCAAAGGGCCCGTTTCCACACTGTATCACTCTAATACCTGCGAAATGTGAGATGCTAGTACGGGGAAATAACTTGAAATTCTAGACATCGCTATAAGTATCGCTGTTCAGGCGTAAATCGGAAGGGAAGGGGTGGGTGGGGAGGAGTAATTCACAAACAAAAGGCAGTGTACAACTTGAGAGAGAGATACTCACTAGTATTCGCTGCCGGAGTTGTAGGGCGGTGGGCTGTCCATTACGCGGCTCGACATTCTCACTCTTTAAACTGCAACTCTTTGTGATCGAGTGCGGGCGGAGAGGTGTTCCTCGTCTCCACTGCAAACCTACACAAGCATTACACACACAGCATGAGAATAAAACCCGACCCGAGCGACTCTCCCCACCCTACCTGCACACGCACACACGACAAAAGGTGATTGCCTCCCAGCCAACAGGTAGGTTTGTGTGTGCGGCGATTGGATTATTATGACTCCAGATCCGAGTTGTGATTTTCAAAAACAAAACAGAACAAGTTTTTTTTTTGGGGGGGGGGGGGGACTGCATCGCCTCACCTGTAGTAGTTGTTGTCTCCACCTTCCCTCCTCCTGCCCCAGCATAGAGTGCGGCTCTCCCCCTCCCTCCCTAGGAAGGATGGCGAATGCCCGCCTCCGCCCCGCACCTACTGGTGGAGCCCGGCCAGCCCCGCCGCTCATGGGCCGGGACCCGCATCCATCACTGGCAGCTCCCATCCCCTCCCCTCCCTCCCTCCCTCCCTCGCCTCCCTCCCATCCCCGCCCTCCCCCCCCAGCGCTGGGAGAGAGAGTGGCGGCGAGCACCTGATCCGCCACCACAGCGACACAAGGCAAGTCCACACTCAGCCACCAAAGCCACATTCTTCATGCACACCCCCCTCCCTGAAAGTTATTACTAAAAGTCTTTAATTTTTAGCGTTCTTCTTCATTTCACGTCAAGAATCCCTACTACATGTATGAAGGTAGACTACATACATTCGACATGTATTATGTAGACCCAATGAAGTGTAGACTACAGACTCTAGACTGATACAGTGTGGAAACTGGCCCAACTTGCCCACACCGGCCAACATGTCCCAGCTACAACCCAGTGAGTGTTAACTTTTTCTTTTATCGCCCCCTGACTTTTCCTGTCGATCACAATTACTATTTTCTCATTGAATAAGAGACAAGGCAATTCCAAAAACAAATGGGGGAATTATTGGCCAATTCCACTGCCAATCAAGGGTTGCTGTGAGATGTTTTCGGTTGAGATGAGGCTTAGATTGGATATCCGCTCTTGTGTGGCATCGCCACGCACTGCAATCTTCTGGCGAAAGTAATGGGTTGTTTTTATTATTGAGCAAAGAGGCTGTGCCAAAGATCATAGTATCTTTGGGCTGTACTTTGTTTCCTAACTTCATTTTCGTCCGCGCGTAAATGGACTCTGTGTCCTCGCCTCTCCTCCCCACCTGAAACTCATTGGCTGCTACACCGCTGTCAAGGGAGACACCGCTTGTTTCTTCAACAAGTTTTTTTCCAGTTGTTGCAGAACAGGTAATTCCACACGCGTAGATGTTTTCCACTGACAAAGGAGGGACGACACAAGGTAAATGACTCATGTTGTTGGGAGATAACTGGAACCAGAAACTGCAAAGCTATGGAATGCGTTTCGCAAACAACTAACCAAAGATACTAGAGCAGAAGTCTTCTATAATCTTTGCAACTAACTACGAAATAAGATGCCCGAAACGTCACCCATTCCTTCTCTCCAGAGATGCTGCCTGTCCCGCTGAGTTACTCCAGCAGTTTGTGTGTACCTTCGATTTAAACCGCCATCTGCAGTTCTTTCCTACACATTTTGTCTGCCCCACTGTGAAATCTATGGCATGTCTATGAAGAAGTTCTTCCTTATCCCAGCTAACAATGATCTATTCTAAATTTTCCTTGATCTCCATTCCCTTTCTCCTATTGTCAGTCTTCCTTATCTATATATAAACTCCATTTATATCAACTGGACAATGGTGGAAAGGGTAAAAAACTTCAAATTCCTGGGCGTGCCAAAGATATTTCCAAAGATCTTTCCTGGTCCCAGCACACTGATGCAATTATAAAGAAGGCACATCAGTGCCTCTACTTCCTGAGAAGATTATGGAGAGTCGGTTTGTCAAGGAGGACTCTCTCAAACGTCTACAGGTGCACAGTAGAGAGCATCGTGGCCTGGTTCGGCAACTTGAACGTCCAGGAGTGGAAAAGACTGCAGAAAGTTGTGACCACTGCCCAGTCCATCACCAGCTCTGACCTCCCCACCATCGAAGGGATCTATCACAGTCGCTGCCTCAAAAAGGCTGCCAACATCATCAAAGACCCACACCATCCTGGCCACACACTCATCTCACTGTTGCAATCGGGAAGAAGGTACAGGAGCCTGAAATCTGTAACATCCAGGTTCAGGACTTGATTACATCTTGAACAGCTTCTTCCCCACAGCCATCAGGCTATTAAACACGACATCAAATAAGCTCTGAACAATAACAGTCTATTATTATTATTGCACTATATCTGTTTATTTATTGTGTAAATATGGTCTATAGACACACTGAACTTTTATCTTCGGTTTTGTATTATGTTTACATATTCTGTTGTGCTGCAGCAAGTAAGAATTTCATTTTCCTATCTGGGACACATGACAATAAAACTTTTTGACTTGACTCTTGATGTGTCTCCCTCTCCCCTGACATCAGTCTGAAGAATGGTCTCGACCCGAAACATCACCCATTCCTTCTCTCCAGAGATGCTGCCTGTCCTGCTGAGTTACTCCAGCAGTTTGTGTCTAACTACGAAATAAAATGTGTTTATTCTTTGTATGTAATTATAAACCAGCAATGTATAGTTAATAATTGTAACCATGAAGCATACAGGTCTCCATCACGGACTGCTCGTCCTCCCTATAGACTTTCCCCAGCAACGGTAGGAGATGTACTACCTATCCCCACACCTCCACCATCCAGCTCCCAAACATCCCTTGCAGGTGAGGCAGAGATTCACCTTAGCCATGCTCATTGCATTATGTGCTCTTGATGTAGCCTTCTCTACTTCAGTGAGACTTGGGGACATCTTTGTTGAGCACCTACACTTTGTCCATCTTGGCCACCTGGAGCTTTGTCCTTTCCATTGCTCTTATCTGGTCCCAAGCCTTGCCTTCCTTTCCCATCACATTCCTTCATCTGCAGCCATGGTTCCCCCCAACAATCAAGTCCCAACCTCTGTTATATCTCCACCTGTCTCTTCCCCACCTGACCTCATCCACCAATCCACCCTTCAACACCCTATTGCTCTTGCCCTACCTACCTCACCTCTATATACCAGCTATCTCCCCTTCACTCTTTCAGTCCAGAGGAAGGATCTTGACCCAAAACAATGACTGCCCACTTTCCTCCACAGAAGCTGCTGGAACCATGAGTACATCTAGTAAAAAGACACAAAGCGCTGGAGGAACTTAGCCAGTCAGGCTGCATCTTGAGAACACGGATAGGGAACATTTCAGGTTGGGACTGAAGAAGGATCGCAACTCAAAATGTCACATCCATGTTCGCCAGAGATGTTGCCTGACCCGCTAAATTATTCCAGCACATTGAGTCTTTCTTTGTAATCCCACATCTGCAGTTCCTTGTGCCTATGACTATCTCTAGTAGATCATGTTTTAGCTCCAGATTCCAGCATGTTCAGTCTTTCAGTGCCTCAATTTGACTGCCCTTCCTACTTCGACCTGGACTGCAAGCCCACTATTAAAGAACATGCCACCATTTTCCAGACCTTCCCTGTGGGTCTTGTTCCTCAAGACATTCTCCAACCCAGGAAAGACCTTTTTTTTTAAACCTCTCCACAAACACAGTTCTGGGGCACCCATTTTCGAGACATTTCTGTCAAACTCACTTGCCTACTCCTTTGTGACCCACGTGTATGGTTTCTCCAAAGAATGAAAACAAAATGGTGATGCAAGAAACCTGAGATAAATACATGAAAATCATCAAGATGCTCAGCAGTTCAGGAGGCATCTGGAGAGGAAAACAGTTAATATTTCAGGCCAATTGATCACTCTCCACTGCTGCCTGACCAACTGAGCCTTTAAGCATTTTCCATTTTTATCTATAATCTTTTCTGATAGCTTTCACCACTTTAACAGTCTACAGCTTTCAGGTGTTAAACATCTTCTTTTTCCATGGTCATCCTGATTATAGAAATGTTTCTTGGAACAGTGGCCCATACATTCATCACCAGAAGTTAGTGGCATTTTTCATAAATCATAGCAGCAGAATTAGGCCATTCGCTCCATCAAGTCCATCTACCATTCAATCATGGCTCATCTATCTTTGCCTCTCATTTTTATCAGTTCTGCTTAAAGGCCATCAACAAGAAACATAATTACCAACATATAGAATTGAGTTTCTCCAGCAGTTTGTTATTTTCCTTGAGATTCCAGCATTTGAAGTCTCTTGTCTCCACATAATCAGACTGTTCTGCATTTCTGGCACTTTGTTTTTATTATAAATTATAGAAACATAGAGAAATAGGTGCAGGAGTAGGCCATTCAGCCCCTTGACTGATCATCTAACATCAGTACCCCGTTCCTGCTTTCTCTCCATATTCCTTGATTCCTTTGCCCTAAGAGCTAAATCTCACTCCCTCTTGAAAACATCCAGCAAATTGGCCTTCACTGCCTTCAGTGGCAGAGAATTCCACAGATTCACAACTCTGTGCAAAAAGGTTTTTCCTCATCTCAGTCCTAAATGGCCTACCCCTTATTCTTAAACTGTGACCGCTGGTTCTGGACTCCCCCAACATCGGGAACATTTTCCCTGGATCAAGCCTGTCCAATCCTTTAAGAATTTTATATGTTTCCATAAGATCTCCTCTCATCCTAAATTCCAGTGAATACAAGCCCAGTCGACCCATTCTTTCATCATATGTCAGTCCTGCCATTCCAGGAATTAACCTGGTGAACCTACGCTGCACTCCCTCAATAGCAATAATGTACTTCCTCAAATTAGGAGACCAAAATTGCACACAATACTCCACATGCGGTCTCACCAGGGTCCTGTATAACTGCAGTAGGACCCCCTTGCTCCCAAACTGAAATCCTCTCACAATGAAGGCCAACATGCCATTAGCTTTCTTCACTGCCTTCTGTAGCTGCATGCTTACTTTCAGTGACTGATGTACAAGGACACCCAGGTCTCGTTGCACCTCCCCTTTTCCTAATCTGACACCATTGAGATAATAATCTGCCTTCTTGTTCTTGCCACCAAAGTGGATAACCTCACATATATCCACATTATACTGCATCTGCCATGCATCTGACCACTCACCCAACCTTTCCAAGTCACCCTGCAGCCCCATAGCATCCTCCTCGCAGCTCACACTGCCACCCAGCTCACACTGCCACCGCAAACTTGGAGATGTCACGTTCAATTCCCTCGTTTAAATTGTTAATCTATATTACTGAAAGTCTGATCTTGACCGCTTTTGGCTCACTGTGCTGTGATTTCCGAGAGAACGCCGCCACCTACGGCCGTCATTGTTGGCCACCTCGCTCAGAGCCCCCCTCCGCCTGCCAGGACTGGAGGATTTTTCCCATTGATGAAAAATCAGAGATATATTAATGTTTTTAAAAATGTTGCCATTCTCTCTGCTGCTCCTGCTGGTGGGAGGGGGGAGGGACTATAAAACCAGGAAGTGGTGTGCCTCACTCAGTCTCTGCAAGATGGAGGAAGCGAGAGGTTCACGTCTCTCTGAGCTCTGAATAATGCTGAACTCATGTCTACTCAACTGTGAGTGCCCTTAATGTGGTTTGAAAATGAAAATACGGTTGGTTTGCGCCAGGTGTTTCGACATGGGGCTCCTAAGGGACCGTACTAGGAACCTGGAGCAGCAGCTCGATGACCTCCGTCTGGTCAGGGAGAGCGAGGAAGTCATTGAGAGGAGTTACAGGGAGGTGGTCACTTCAAGACCACAGGAGGCAGGCAAGTGGATCACGGTTGGGAGAGGCAAGGGGCACAGGCAGGGACTAGAGAGTACCCCGGTGGCTGTACACCTTGACAATAAGTACTCCTGTTTGAGCACTGTTGGGGGGGACAGCCTACCTGGGGATAGCGACAGCGGCCGGGCCTCCGGTACAGAGACTGGCAATACTAATAGGGGACTCTATAGTTAGGGGGTCAGACAGGCGATTCTGTGGACGCAGTCGGGAGACCCGGATGGTAGTTTGCCTCTCTGGTGCCAGAGTCTGTGATGTGTCTCAACGTATCCAAGATATCCTGAAAGGGGAGGGAGAGGAGCCCGAGGTCGTGGTACATATAGGTACCAATGACATAGGTAAAAAAAGAGAAGAGGTCCTGAAAGGAGAATTTAGGGAGTTAGGAGGGGAGTTAAAGAGTAGGACAGCAAAGGTAACAATCTCTGGATTACTGCCTGTGCCACACGACAGTGAGAGTAGGAATGGAGTGAGGTGGAGGATAAATGCGTGGCTGAAGGACTGGTGCAGAGGGTTGGGATTCAAATTTCTGGATCATTGCGACCTCTTTTGTGGAAGGTGCGATCTGTACAAAAAGGATGGGTTGCACTTGAACCTGAGGGGGACCGATATCCTGGCGGGGAGATCTGCAAAGGCTACTGGGGAGACTTTAAACTAGAATGGTTGGGGGGAGGGACTCAAATAGAGAAAGCTATTAGACAGTGTGTGAGGCAGGAGGCAAAGAAGGAAAGCACTCAGACCCAACATGTAGGGGAGAAAGAAGAAAACAATAATAAACAGAGAATAAGAGGTGGTGGGGTTCTTAAATGGGTGAGCAGAGAAACAGAGGGGTGTAAAATGCGGGCGGAAGCAATAGGTAGCAAGGTGAAAAGTAAAAGTGGCAGGCAGACAAATCCAGGGCAAAAATCAAAAAGGGCCACTTTTCAACATAATTGTATAAGGGGTAAGAGCGTTGTAAAAACAAGCCTGAAGGCTTTGTGTCTCAATGCAAGGAGCATTCGTAATAAGGTGGATGAGTTGAACGTGCAGATAGCTATTAATGATTATGATATAGTTGGGATCACGGAGACATGGCTCCAGGGTGACCAAGGCTGGGAGCTCAACATCCAGGGATATTCAATATTCAGGAGGGATAGAGAGAAAGGAAAAGGAGGTGGGGTAGCGTTGCTGGTTAGAGAGGAGATTAACGCAGTGGAAAGGAAGGACGTTAGCTTGGAGGATGTGGAATCGGTATGGGTAGAGCTGCGAAACACTAAGGGGCAGAAAACGCTGGTGGGTGTTGTGTACAGGCCACCTAGCAGTAGTAGTGAAGTTGGGGATGGCATCAAACAGGAAATTAGAAATGCGTGCAACAAAGGCAAAACAGTTATAATGGGTGACTTCAATCTACATATAGATTGGGTGAATCAAATTGGCAGGGGTGATGAGGAAGAGGATTTCTTGGAATGTATGCGGGATAGTTATCTAAACCAACATGTAGAGGAACCAACGAGAGAGCAGGCTATTCTAGACTGGGTATTGAGTAATGAGGAAAGGTTAGTTAGCAGTCTTGTTGTGCGTGCCCCCTTGGGCAAGAGTGACCATAATATGGTTGAGTTCTTCATTAGGATGGAGAGTGACATTGTTAATTCAGAAACAACGGTTCTGAACTTAAAGAAAGGTAACTTTGAGGGTATGAGACGTGAATTGGCCAAGATTGACTGGCAATTAGTTCTAAAAGGGTTGACAGTGGATATGCAATGGAAGGCATTTAAAGACTGCATGGATGAACTACAAAAATTGTTCATCCCAGTTTGGCAAAAGAATAAATCAGGGAAGGTAGTGCATCCGTGGATAACAAGGGAAATCAGGGATAGCATCAAAGCAAAAGATGATGCGTACAAATTAGCCAGAAAAAGCAGCATACCAGAGGACTGGGAGAAATTCAGAGACCAGCAGAGGAGGACAAAGGGCTTAATTAAGAAAGGGAAAATAGATTATGAAAGAAAACTGGCAGGGAACATAAAAACTGACTGCAAAAGTTTTTATAGATATGTGAAGAGAAAGAGATTAGTTAAAACAAATGTAGGTCCCTTGCAGTTAGAAACAGGTGAATTGATCATGGGGAACAAGGATATGGCGGACCAATTGAATAACTACTTTGGTTCCGTCTTCACTAAGGAAGACATAAATAATCTGCCGGAAATAGCAGGGGACCGCGGGTCAAAGGAGATGGAGGAACTGAGTGAAATCCAGGTTAGTCGGGAAGTGGTGTTGGGTAAATTGAATAGGTTAAAGGCCGATAAATCACCAGGGCCAGATAGGCTGCATCCCAGAGTACTTAAGGAAGTAGCTCCAGAAATAGTGGATGCATTAGTGATAATTTTTCAAAACTCTTTAGATTCTGGAGTAGTTCCTGAGGATTGGAGGGTAGCAAACGTAACGCCACTTTTTAAGAAGGGAGGGAGAGAGAAAACGGGGAATTACAGAGCAGTTAGTCTAACATCGGTAGTGGGGAAACTGCTAGAGTCAGTTATTAAAGATGGGATAGCAGCACATTTGGAAAGTGGTGACATCATTGGACAAAGTCAGCATGGATTTACGAAAGGTAAATCATGTCTGACGAATCTTATAGAATTTTTTGAGGATGTAACTAGTAGAGTGGATAGGGGAGAACCAGTGGATGTGTTGTATCTGGACTTTCAGAAGGCTTTCGACAAGGACCCACATAAGAGATTAGTATACAAACTTAAAGCACACGGTATGGGGGGTTCAGTATTGATGTGGATAGAGAACTGGCTGGCAAACAGGAAGCAAAGAGTAGGAGTAAACGGGTCCTTTTCACAGTGGCAGGCAGTGACTAGTGGGGTACCGCAAGGCTCAGTGCTGGGACCCCAGCTATTTACAATTTATATTAATGAACTGGATGAGGGAATTGAAGGCAACATCTCCAAGTTTGCGGATGACACTAAGCTGGGGGGGCAGTGTTAGCTGTGAGGAGGATGCTAGGAGACTGCAAGGTGACTTGGATAGGCTGGGTGAGTGGGCAAATGTTTGGCAGATGCAGTATAATGTGGATAAATGTGAGGTTATCCACTTTGGTGGCAAAAACATGAAAGCAGACTATTATCTAAATGGTGGCCGATTAGGAAAAGGGGAGATGCAGCGAGACCTGGGTGTCATGGTACACCAGTCATTGAAAGTAGGCATGCAGGTGCAGCAG
Source organism: Malacoraja senta (assembly GCA_038087875.1). NCBI lineage: Eukaryota > Metazoa > Chordata > Chondrichthyes > Rajiformes > Rajidae > Malacoraja > Malacoraja senta. Next base: position 211,662,154 of record CM075977.1, on the reverse strand, counting down.
GCAGTGAAGAAAGCGAATGGTATGTTAGCTTTCATAGCAAAATGATTTGAGTATAGGAGCAGGGAGGTTCTACTGCAGTTGTACAGGGTCTTGGTGAGACCACACCTGGAGTATTGCGTACAGTTTTGGTCTCCAAATCTGAGGAAGGACATTATAGCCATGGAGGGAGTGCAGAGAAGGTTCACCAGATTGATTCCTGGGATGTCGAGACTGTCGAGACTTGGCTTATACTCGCTAGAATTTAGGAGATTGAGAGGGGATCTTATAGAAATGTACAAAATTCTTGTGGGGTTGGACAGGCTAGATGCAGGAAGATTGTTCCCGATGTTGGGGAAGCCCAGGACAAGGGGTCACAGCTTAAGGATAAGGGGGAAATCCTTTAGGACCGAGATGAGAAAAAACTTTTTCACACAGAGAGTGGTGAATCTCTGAAACTCTCTGCCACAGAGGGTGGTGGAGGCCAGTTCATTGGCTATATTTAAGAGGGAGTTAGATGTGGCTAAAGGGATCAGGGGGTATGGAGAGAAGGCAGGTACGGGATACTGAGTTGGATGATCAGCCATGATCATATTGAATGGTGGTGCAGGCTCGAAGGGCCGAATGGTCTACTCCTGCACCTATTTTCTATGTATCTATGTTTGAAGTAAAAAGGCACTGCCTGCAAATGGTTGTTTGGGGAGGGTTGGGTTGAAGTGAAAAGGCACTGCCTGCAAATGGTTGTTTGTCTAAACTTGACAACTTCCTGTTTGCACTATATTGATTTTAGATAAAACGCTACCACTTACGGCTGTGATTTTTGGCCATCTTACTCAGTTCCCCTCTGCTCATCAGGTGCAGAGGATTCTTCCCATCAATGAAAAACAAAAGTGTTATTAGTGTTTGAAAAATGTTGAGAATCTCTCTCCTGTCAATCACGCCATGAAGGCCACACCTATTCCGGTGGGAGGGGGAGGGATTATAAAACCCGGAAGTGTGGGTGTGGCTCAGTCTCTGCATGATGGGGGAGGGAGTGGTCATGACTCTGAGCTGTGAATCAACTGAACACACTGAGTGTCTACTGAACTGTGAGTGTGGTGTTTTGTGTGATTTTATGGTGGTTTTTATGGTGGTTTCACCCTGCTTGAAATGGTATGAAACTGCATTTGAATGTGGTGGCCTTGCACCCTGCATGAAATGGTATGAAACTGCATTTGAATTTGGTGGCCTTGCACCCTCCTTGAAATGGTATGAAACTTCACTTGAATTTGGTGGCCTTGCACCCTGCTTGAAATGGAAAGTGAATCAATTGCCAGCCCACCAGCCATGAGTGAGCTGCCAGCACATGAGGCTTGAGGGACTGAGCTGCCACCTCAAGAATCCATTTGGCCCATAATGTCCATACTAGCCCTCTGGAGACCAGTAGTCCCTGCAGCCAACAACACCCATACCAGCGCTCCAGAAAGCCCCCCCCCCCCCTCCCCCCACTGGCAACCAATATTGGAATTGGTGGAGAGGTGGAATATTGCGTCAGGGGACCAGCCCTCCCGTCTGAACATGGGACCCAATGGGTCCCACTTAGTCTAGTATATATTGTAAATAAAGAGTCCCAGCACTGAGTCTTGCAACACACCACTACTCATCATAATTATGATTAGAATCCACCACCCACACTAAATAATAGAAAATAGTGATGAGGTTGTAATATGTCAGTGGTTACAGGTAAGTATTACAGTGATACTTGTCAAAGGATTTACGCAACACCACGTAAAGGATTCTGTAAATCAAGTCGTCTATTGTGTAAGAATTAAGTTGGTTGCCGAAGATAGACACAAAATGCTGGAGTAACTCAGCGGGTCAGGCGGCATCTCTGGAGAAAAGGGTCGAGACCCTTTTTCAGACTTGCTGCTACCATCTGGCAGGAGATAAAGAAGTCCCACATCACCAGGCTCATAAACAGTTACTTTCCTACAACCATCAGGTTCTTGAACCAACCTGCACACCCTTAATCCAACCGGCAAGTTTATTGTCATGTACACAAGCATGGTGAGGTAAAGGTACAGTACAATGAAAATCCTGCTTGCGGCAATGTCACATAGACAACACACAAAAACATAAATTAAATATTTCACTGCAGACCTTCAAACGATGTTTAATCGGACTTAACTGGATTTTATCTTGCACTGAACGTGAAACCTTTTATCCTGTATCTGTGCACTGTGGACGGCTTGATTGTAATCATGTGTAGTCTTTTTTCGCTGATTGGATAGCACACAACATAAAAACCTTTTCACTATATTTCAGTGCATATAATAAAATAAACCAAACTAAACTTAAATATATATTGCACAAGACAGTGAATAGAAAAGAATGTGAAAAATGAAAACACAATTAGAAAACAAGTTCATACTAATGCAAGAGGTGGTTCATTGTGTTCGAAACACGAGGTTGGGTTAGGGCTGTGCAGGTTGTTTTCAAGAACCTAATAGTTGTAGGAAAGTACCTAAGTCGGAAGAAGGATCTCGACCTGAAATGTCACCTGTTCCTTTTCTATAGAGATGCTGAGTTACTCCAGCATTTTGTGTCTATCTTCGGTGTATAAACAGCATCTGCAGTTCCTTTCTACATATCTGTGTCTGAACCTGGTGATGTGAGACTTCAGACTTCTTTATCTCCCGCCTGCCTGATGGTGGCAGTGAGAAGTGGGCATGGGGTGAGGATCCCTGTTGATAGATGCCAACTTCTTGAGGTAGCATCTCATGTAGATGCTCTCGATGATGGAGAAGGTTGTGCCTATGACGGATACAGGATACATCCACCACACTCTGCAACTTCCTGTCTTCCCGTGTGTTGGATCTGCCATCCCAGGTTCTGATGCAACCACTGCAGATGCTTTCCACAATATAGAAGTTTGTTGGACTATTTGGTGGCATACCAAACTTTTAAGAAATAAACTCTTGTGTGAACTCTTTTAGCGGAGTCAGGGGATATGATAGTGGAGTCATGGGATATGGGGAGAAGGCAGGAACGGGGGTACTGATTGGGGATGATCAGCCATGATCACATTGAATGGCGGTGCTGGCTCGAAGGGCCGAATGGCCTACTGCTGCACCTATTGTCTATTGTGATTACAGCAATGTCCTGTGCCCAGGAAAGATTATCTGAGATGTTAAAGCCTAGGAATGTGAAGGAAAAAATTGTTTTCTCACACCCTGAGAGTTAATAAATTGAACAGAGTTTTGGTCAAGGAAGGAACTGCAGATGCTGGTTAAAACCGAAGATAGACACAAAATGCTGGAGTAACTCAGAGGAACAGGCAGCATCTCTGGAGAGAAGGAATGGGTGACGTTTCGGGTCGAGACCCTTCTTCGGACTGTCTCGACCCGAAACATCACCCATTCCTTCCCTCCAGAGATGCTGCCTGTCCCGCTGAGTTACTCCAGCTTTTTGTGTCTATCTTCGGTTTAAACCAGCATCTGCAGTTCCTTCCTGCACCTTTCCACCCTTCTCCTGAACCTCTTTGAAAATCGTAGAAACAAAGAACTGCAGATGCTGGTTAAAAATAAAGACACAAAGTGCTGAAATAACTCAAAGTCGGTTAGGCAGCATCCCTCCCCTATAGAACATGGATAGGTGACCCCCCCCCCTTTTCCCACCCCCCCACTGCCCACCTAGACTCACACCTATTTCTCCCATCCCCTCCACCTATAATCCATCAGTTTAGTTTAGAGATACAGGCCGGAAACCGCCTTCATAATTCACAACTCCTCAATCCTATTTTCTTCTCTGGCCTTTGTCCAACCATCTGCCTATCAACCCACCTTCCCCTCGTCTGTGTTCACTTCTTACCTGCTACAATTTGTCCTGCCCCTCCTCTCTTCTATCTTCCCCCGCCCTTACCACAATCAGTCTGAAGAAGGGGCCCCAACCAAAATGTCGCCTATCCATGCACTCACGGGATGCTGCCTGACCCGCTGAGTTGCTCCAGCAAGTTTGTGTCCTCTTTGCAAACCACAGTCTGCAATGAGATGGGGTTCTCTCCACTGCCCCGAGGTCAATGCACATCAGGAGTGCGTTCTGACCACACATGGAAGGATCTGACCAGGAGGGCTCCTCTCATGCGTAGGAAGGAACTGCAGATGCTGGTTTCAAAGTCAAAGTCAATTTTATTCGTCACATGCAGCTGAAGGTGCAGTGAAATGAAATGGTTTACACCGAAGATGGACACAAAATATCTGAAGAAGTGATTCGACCCAAAAGGATCACCCATTCTTTCTCTGTCTGAAGAAGGGTTTCGGCCCGAAATGTTGCCTATTTCCTTCGCTCCATAGATGCTGCTGCACCCGCTGAGTTTCTCCAGCATTTTTGTGTACCACCCATTCTTTCTCTCCAGAGGCTCCTCTCATTGCCAGCTAAGCATGGCCTTGGAGCTTGTTGATCCTTCCAACTATTCCATTCTTTATATTCTTCCTTCACTTATGTAAAACATTGTGAACATCTCCTCATTTGAAATTGCATTTATATTTCCAGCATTTACAGAAAGAAAAGGCCCTGCTAATGTCACATGTTACAGAACCTGTTCTGCTGCTCTCAGCAAACAGTTCAAACAAAGAAAGCTGTAAGGGGGAGGGGGAATTCAATGCTGTGCTCTCACTTGGAAATCTGTCATAATTAAACATATCACACAATTCTCAAATGATTTTTTTGTAATGACTTGTAGTCTGAACTAAATTACTGCATCAAAAAATTTAAAATACAAATTCTGAAAACAACAAACTGCAGCGAAATCCGGAAATCTCTTAAGCAATCCCGGGAGGTTGCGAATGTGTTGCCACAAGTGGAGCTGGATGAGGGAGGGCAAGTCGGTTCATTTAATTACAAAAACACTAAGTGCTGGAATAATTTGGCAAGTCAGGCAGCATCTCTGGGGAACATGGATAGACTTCTTCTTGCGTATGGTGTGCACAGCCTAAAGTTGTAGGACAACTTGTTCTATTTGATCTTATTTGATTGTGCACACCAAAGATGATAGAGCGGAGCAAAATAGACCACTCTTGCAAAATCCAATGGACTGACGTGTAGTACACTACGGAGCGTAACTTCCGCCATTTCAGTAAACCCGACCCGACTTCAGTTATGCCTCTCGCAGTGTAATCAGCGTTGCGGGGGAAACAGTTTGTCTGTTTTTAAATGTTTTTTAAAATTTTCCTTTTAATGGCTCATGTCCTGTGTTTGAATTGATTTTTGTATTAAACTTGCTGTAATCAGCGTTGCGGGGCGACAAATTGTGTGTTTTTAATTTTTTAAAATATAATATATATAAACACATATATATTCATTATATATATATATGTGATACTTTGGTCAGAAGTGAAGAACGTTAACGGCAGTCGGTTAGCTTTCTGACTGAAGCGAAGACCAAGACGACGTAGCAATCCCGATAAAAAGAATTATACGCTCACGAATATATACGCTCTTTGTTTTATTTTATATTTTATATATCTATTATATCTTAGCTAAACTATGCCACTCGCTTTGACGAATGCTATGGATGCATCCATCCAGCACGATCTCTCAGTTCATTAGTTTACGCATTTAATTTAGGTCTCAGCTCCAATATAATACTTACTTACTGCCTATTATGCCTCCTGGCATGTAGGGCAGCAATGAAGGTCCTCCACTCCTGTTCCATCACGCCCAGTAATGTTGATTCCTTCAGTTGCTGTTTCCGTAACATATTTGTTTTACAAGACAGGGTTGTTAGCCCTGTGCTCAACCTCCAACCTGGAGGACCAGTGGATCGCTCTTTGTCTCGCCTCTACCCTTCGACCTGTCCAGCATGGGAGACCCTAACAGGAGACGAATCTCCCGCTGGCATAGCTCTAGGGGTCATTGAGACACACAAGCTCCCCGACCACGACAAGTTTGCAATTGTGTACAATAGTAATGATTAAAAACAATCTAGAAAACGTTACACATAATAAAAGGGTCGCTCAGAATTGTCACAAATTATCAACATCGCCTCGCCTCGCCTGATAGTAGCAATTCCAAGGAAGATTAGGTAAAATCATATCGTCTGCAATTACAGTAACAAGAATGAAAATTATTGATAACTTCATTATGTTTGCTCGGCCTTGGAACCCCTCTTTCAGCAGGCATACATTATCAGAAGTATAAAATGGTTCAATAAATGCAACAAGCGTTTTGTTTTACAGGATGCAAGATGCTTAACATTCTTGCGCGATTAAATTATGCATTTTCAATTGCATTTAGCATTTATCTTGTCAACGTTGCGTAAAAACAATCATACGTTGACGTTTCTCTTATGGCTAATCCCAATTCCTGAAATTAACATATTTTTAATTTTAAGAAGCTTCAACAAGCGTGCACATTATTTACAGTCTTCGCCTCTATTTAAAACATCGCTTTATATTTGGATACATCATAATCACACGGGATGATTTGCACAAGATTTGATTCCATTTTATATGTCATGGCTTTTTTTGTTAAAATTCAGCAGCCCACAATTTGAACACATTTTAAAGTAATTTTGCAGCCACAATTCACATAAGGTTACATTTCTGAGGCGACGATTGGTGGAAGTTAGGAAGAGAATAAATTAAATCAGGATGAATTAGAAAATCGCGGCAACCCAACACGTGTTATTGATTGGAAATATAATATTGATATATTTCTGGGAAACTCGGAGTTCACCTGTCATAGCTTGAATGATTGTATAAATTTGTTTCTGGGTCAAGACTAAAATATGTACCCTCCTGCCCTTTTGCAGATTGTATTAACGGTACTGATATGTCGTAAAATTAGTTGCATGATAGAACGCATGGATGTGGCGTTTGGATTGGATCCTCGTTCTAATTAATAGTTCGATGCGAACAAGTGTATGATGGATATTACCGAACTTTCACCCACATAAATAACTCTAATGGATAATTTCACTTGCACCACGAAATCAGAGGAATTAACCTATTTTATCTTGTACATCGCAGGTGAATTATGGAATATTTCCCGTTTTCTAAGGGATTATGGGCAGGTGGCAACAAGTTTCTGCATCACCACTTCACTGACATATTAACAAGTGTGCACATTACCCGGGAGGTCACAATCAAATATGCCTGCAGTTCAAAGCAAAGAACCTGAAGAAAGACTGGTCGGGTTGCCTACATTGGCGATTCGAGCAGTACGCTCTGCTTGTAGATGTGGACGCCACAATGACAGAAGCCGGTTACGGAAATGGCTCTGAAGATTACCCATCAGCTACTACGGCTTTCTCGCGGAGTGGACCATCTTGCTCCGCTCCATGATCTTTGGTGCACACCAGGTTGATTGCATTCGTCGAAACAGGGCAGACCACTTGAAAGATGCAATCTCCCACCCCTGTGGATAGACAACGCTTCGGGATGGGACTCTTCTCTCTGAAGAATATGGATAGGTAACATTTTGGGACAGGACAATAGACACAAAAAGCTGGAGTAACTCAGTGGGACAGGCAGCATCTCTGGAGAGAAGGAATGAGTGACGTTTCGGGTCTTGACCCTTTAGTCTAGTTATGGAAAAGGGAAACGAGAGATCTAGACAATGATGTTGAGAGATAAAGAGCAATGTGTAGTGGCCTGGACGAGGTCAGGAAAAGGCTAGACGCCAGGCAGGTTCAGAGAACGCCACAGGACCCCTCCCCACCCCCAAAAGAACCGGAGGCACGAAACGGACAGGAGGGCGCATGCGGCGACCAGCCGGGTACGCACCATGCCCGACACAGGAACTGGCAACCGGCCAACAGGTGCAGGGGATGGAATAGCCACTGGAGGAGGTACCCTCAACGGAGGGCGCCCTCGCATGCGGGGCCACTCTACCAGCACCGGCCGATCAATGTCGACCCGAAATGTCACCCATTCCTTCTCTCTAGAGATGCTGCTTATCCCGCTGAGTTATTCCAGCATTTTCTGTCTATCTTCGATGTAAACCAGCATCTGCAGTTCTTCTGCACAAAGTAATCATAGTTTTGTGTGCAAATCATGAATATCAGGTACAACGAGTCAATCTGAAGCCAACGATTCTTTTGCAGAAACCTTACACTTGTACACTTGTTAAAGTTCTATTACATTTGCACCGACCAGTGATCTCCATACACTAATACTATCCTAACACTAACACAAGGACAACTTCACATTTATACCAAGCCAACTAGCCTTCAAACCTGTACGTCTTTGGAAGGTGGGAGGATACCTGAGCTTCCCGGAGAAAACCTACGCAGGTCACGGGGAAAATGTACAAACTCCGCACAGGCAGCACCACAGTCAGGATCGAACCTGGGTCTCTGCATTTATCAATTTAGTGCTGGGAATGAGGGCATCAAATATTGGAGAATCCTGGTTAGTTCAGCCCATGGCAGACAGGTTTTAAGACGATGCCAGTGTTCAAATTCATTAAGGAACAGGTGGAACAGATAGGGACCATGTGTTCCCAGTGGCAAAGGGTGACAAACAGGTGATTGGAAGCTGAATTTGTAGTCACAGGAAGGTACGACTGAGGAGCTAACAAACTGCTGTATGAGAAAGACGATAGAGTGCTGAGTGATGCTCTACCTAGCGTACTAGGTCCAGATCCAGACAATTTCTGCTTGGTTCAATATCCTTAACAAGTTGAACCAAACAGTTAATTAACATGATTTAAAATTGTTTTCAGTACAGTTGAAGGCAGGTTTTTGATATTGAAAGGTGCAATACGTACAGTTGTTAAAGCCCTGTCCCACGGTACGAGTTCATTCCAAGAGCTCTCCCGAGTTTAAAAAAATCAAACTCGTAAGCACGGAGAATGAACGTAGCGGGTACCTCGGGGATGTCTGTTAGCGCTAACGGCAGATACTCGGGAAGACTCGCTACGGCATGTAAGCACGGGAAGACTCGTGAAGATTTTTCAACATGATGAAAATGTCCACGAGAGCCCCGAGTACGACGAGTGGCCATTACCGTAAATCTCCGAGTTCGAATCAGGGCAAACTCGGGAGAACTCTTACCGTGGGACAGGGCTTTTACTTGGATATAGGCAAATGGAAACTATCACAACAGGACACAAATTTCCATTAACCTCTTTTAAATGAATAAGTTTATTGGCCAAGTATTCATATACAAGGAATTTGCCTTGGTGCTCCGCCCGCAAGTGACATCATGACAGTTAGGAATGACACATAAAACACTAATGATTCAACATGTGAATTAAATAAAATACCACCACAAAAGGGTGCTACAGATTTTTGGTTATTGAGTAGAGCTGCTCCTCTTGGAAAAATGCTGTTTTTATGTCAGGGTGAGAGGGGTCGGATGATCTTACCCGCTTGCTTCCTGGCCCTTGCAGTGTACAGCTCATCAATGGAGGGAAGGTTGCAGCCAATAACCTTCTAAGCTGATTGGATGATTAGCTGCAGCCTCCAGATGTCGTGCTTGGTGGCTGAGCCAAACCAGACCATGATGGAGAAGGTGAGGACAGACCCTACGATGGCAGTATAGAATTGGACTGTGGCAGATTGTGCTTCCTCAGCTGCCGCAGGAAGTACATCCCCTGTTGTGCCTTTTTGACTGTGGAGTCGATGGTGGCAAATATACAATGTACAAGCTGATATTTGGCTCGTCAATATGATTAATTGACCAAATCTGGTAGTAAAACTGAGCATCTGATAAAGCCAAGTAAATAAAAGAAAACATTTGGATTAAACAATATGCTTAAAATGAAATACAGAGCACAGCATCCAAAGCACCTGCCCAAGGTTCAATTCCCAGGCCAACCAGGAAGTTGTTTCCAGTCTCTCACTTGTCCACCACTTCCCCTTCAGCAATTTCACTCTCCCATCCTCTCCTGTACCTTATCCACTTTTTTTTAAGCACTTGCCATAAAACATTCTGCATACTTCTGCAGATTGTTTTAGTATCCTATCTTTACTCAAGACTATCCACAATGGCTCAATTTTTAATATTATTGGCGATAGAGCACAAAGGTGGATATGCAAAACAGACTAATTAAATACAACAGGATGTAGTTAGTGAAACACAGGATCTTTGGTTTCAACATTCAATTCTTGGTGATAAAATGGACTTATGACTGTTCGTTATAATGATTTAAGATTTTGAACATTATTTCAGTTCTTCCAGCTATGTATGCCCTTCAGGTAGCCCTTGCATTCCCTCTCTCTCTCTATCGCCACCCAAGGCGCACTAGCTTCTCGTTTTCAAAGGCCTGTTTACTTTATCATCGTTACTTTTTTGCATATCTTTCATTCATTGTGCTTTATCTCTCTACATCATCGCCTATATCTCTCGTTTCCCTTATCCCTAACCAGTCTGAAGAAGGGCCTCGACCCGAAATGTCGCCCATTCCTTCTCTCCAGAGATGCTGCCTGTCCCGTTGAGTAACTCCAGATTTTTGTGTCTATCTTCGGTTTAAACCAGCATCTGCAGTTTCTTCCTACACAGAATTATAGGTAACAAACACTGCAAACTTAAATGGCTGAGGCCACTGAATCAAAGCCATGATAAAGAATTCTTTGTTACTTTATTCGTGCACATTATATACAAGCAAGAAATTCATAAAAAGTGTTCACTAAACCTGTTACAAATATAAAAAGGTATACATACATACATACATATACTAAATGGAACACCTGTGCACACAGGAGCTAAAAATCAAATTAAGTTTAAAAATGCTTATTACTTTTTCTTCTCGTCGAAAGAACATTAAGGATGAGATTTTGTAATTATAAAAAATAAAACGATGTCAAACTGTAGTCAGGTTATACAGTAAAAACAGCAAATAGTCTAGAGATATTCAGTATGTCAGGCAACGTCTGTGGAGAGGGACATATCAGGTTTTCAATCAAGAAGTCTTTTCTATCAGCAGCCAAAACCTATGCTGGAGTTCTGGCGGTAGTTAACTTTTCACAAATGCTCTTTCTCTCCACAGATGCTGCTGAGGAATTCCAGTGTACAAAGGTAGTATTGCAGATTTCCAGCATATGTGGATTTTTGCTTTGCAACCTGATCATCTTGAAGCAATAGAAAAAGATCAACTAAGACTTGTTCTGCATGTTCCTTAGAAGTTATCATTCCAGTTCATGACTTTGTCATATTCTTGGATTCTCTGTTTGATATGGAGAGTTTGTTTTTCAAATATTCACAACGTTCTTTTTTCTCCAGGAATGTGGGATCCTGCACAGAAAAACAATAAGTCATATCATCCGGTGTCTTAAGGTTAATATTTGAAAATGATTCAGTCACTAAATATGCATGAATTATATGTTAGCATATTAATTCCTCATTCTCTTGGATCTGGCAAGTTATTGTGACCGACTTTAATGAACATTGTTCTTTGAATCCCCTTTACACCCGTCCAGCTGTGAAAGATTTTCCACCAAAAAACCTCACGTTAGCTGCCACCTCTATAGTTAGGCATGGTCCTTTACCCGAGTTAGCGTTCTTGTCATTATCAGTCCAGTTTCCCAGCCTCCAAGTTCAGAATTATAAGCATACATAATGGATGGATAGGAAAAGCTCACCTGGCCCAGGTATCAAAACCTTATTCAAATCCAAGTGTTAATAATCTGAGAGAGGCATAAAGATCAAAATGCGCACCTCATTACCTCTGTAATTGGTGGACCACAATGACCATGTTTATGTTAGCGGGTCCTGTATCTTTTGACATTTCTACCAGGTTTGGGCCAGATCCTATCTACAGTGTAACGTATTGCAGTCAAAATAATGAGAATATTCACTTTTGGTGGAGATAATACTCAATTGTAGCATTAGTTACTTTCTTGCCGTTAAACATGTGTTGGTGTAGACCAACAGAAATTTACTAATATTCTCGCAATACCTATTTTTGTGGAATCAAAACCATTATCCAGGACATAAAGCAAAGTACAGATCCTCCCTCCACCATCATCATGGATGCATCTCAACATGGCCAGATCAATTTATATTTCAATTTACGACCTTAGCAACAGATAATTTATTTTTTAAAATGTTAATATTTTTACTCACGTTTTTCTTCTTCTGATACTCATGGAAAACTTTTGTGATCCTGTCGTACTCCTAATGGTTAGAAAAGAGAGATTTTTAATTAGATTTTAATTAATAATGTCCGGTGGTCTGAATATTAAACAGAAGTTGGTAATGGAACGTATAAGTTATTTTCATACCCCACTCACAAAATTATTTAAAAAAAAGATAAAACCCAGTGAATGTTGCCTGTTATTAACTTTGAAGAACCTATATAGATGCAAGCTGTGTTTTACAATTGGGGCAGAGGGATAAAGGCAAGCAACGCCAAAGTACCCTCATATCGTGGATGGAATCAGATCTCTCCAGGTGTCCTCTCAATCAGAGACACAAGATGTAGGAAACAACACAGCAAGGGTTCACCAAGATTTGCATTGGTTCCGCTAGCAGGAAAGCTTATAATGGGACTCTTCTGCTCTTAGACAGGGACATCTGTCTGCTGAATTGATACCAGACTAGTGCAAACCCATTTAAATGAATTAGATGTTACAAAAAAAAGTGAACAAATCGTTAAAAGGCAAAGGCAAACAAAGTATGATGAGTTGGTTGATGGAGAATAACATGGAAAATGTACAATTATCTTCTTTGAAAGAGAGGACAAAAGCAAAACAATTAGATTGCAAAACGAGGAAATCTTGGGGTTCTCGTATAGGAAAAAAGTTAACATGTAGAGTATAATAAGTGATTGGGAAGGCGAATGCAATGTTGTTTTTTATTGTAGTAACAAAGTAGGGAGGCAATTATTTAACTTCACAGGGCACTGGTGAGATATTCAAGGAAGGATGTACTTGCACTGTAAATAGTTTACTTGCTTGATTTCTGGGCTGAAGAGACTTGCGTATGAAGAAACGATTGAGCAAGCAGTGCCTACAGACAGCAGTTTAGAAGAATGAAAGGTGATCATATTGAAAGATAAGATTCTGAGGCTGACCAGCAGGCTAGATGCCAACAGGGTGTTTTTCCCAGTGGAGATATCAAGAACAAGGAGCCACCCGTAATGGAGTTTATCATGAGTTTATTCATCTCTCCTCCAGCAAGTTGTGAAGATGGAGTCCAAGGTGTTCAGGGTGCGAGTTGGAAGGAGGCCGAGGCCAAGGTGAATGGGCCATGATACTTCTGAATGGAGGCACAGCCATGTAGAGCCATCTGATTGTGTTTCTTATCTTATTTTCTGTTAGCTGCTTAACATCCTGGGTAACTGGTTTCCCTGCCTACACTTAGCGCCTCTCTGCCGCGCGTCTTGCTGATCATGCTGGGAGATGGGTTCCAAGGAGAAGACTGCACCTTGGGCGACCAACAGACTCCAAGGAAAGGAATTGCAGCTGCTCGTACCTTGCTCAACACACCCCACTGGTTCAAAACCTCCCAAACTGAAAAGTAATCCATTTATTCCCTTCCATTTTCTGTCAATTAACCAATCTTCCATCCATGGAAGTATGTTACGCTAATTACTGTGGTCTCACTTTCATACCTTCATACAGAGATACGAATTGAGAAAAAAATTAGGGAAAAGGAGAGTTCACATATCGTTGAAGAACATCTAAACTAATCTTGGATTCCATGCATGTTTATGAAGATCTCACGCAGTGTATAAGTCGTTAAAGTGGAGAATTATGTGCAGCAGAATTAATACCTTTAATCTAGATGACACCACCACTGTTTGTCAAAACTTAAGTAACTTGAGTTTTTTTTTAAATGTTTGGGAAGGAATTGCAGATGCTGATTTATACTGAAGATAAACACAAAAAGCTGGAGTTAATCAGTGGGTCAGGCAACAACTCTGGACAAAAGGAATAGGTGCCGTTTCAGGTCGGAACCCTTCTTCTGAAAGGAAACATGCAGGTACAGCAGGCAGTGAAGAAAGCTAATGGCATGTTGGCCTTCATAACGAGAGGATTTGAGTATAGGAGTAAAGAGGTCCTTCTGCAGTTGTACAGGACCTTGGTGAGACCACATCTGGATTCAGTATTGTGAGCTGTTTTGGTATCCTAATTTGAGGAAGGACATCCTTGCTATTGAGGCAGTGCAGCTGAGGGGTCACGAGGTTAATCCCCGGGATGGCGGGACTGTCATATGAGGAAAGATTCGAAAGACTGGCTTATATTCACTGGATTTTAGAAGGATGAGGGGGTATCTTATAGAAACATATAAAATTATAAAAGGACTGGACAAGCTAGATGCAGGAAAAAAAATTTCAATGATGGGGGAGTCCAGAACCAGGGGTCACAGTCTAAGAATAAAGGGGAGGCCATTTAAAACTGAGATGAGAACAAACTTTTTCACCCACAGAGTTGTGAATTTGTGGAATTCTCTGCCACAGAAGGCAGTAGAGGCCAATTCACTGGATGACTTTAAAAGAGAGTTAGATAGAGCTCTAGGGGCTAGCGGAATCAAGGGATGATCACAATGAATGGCGGGGCTGGCTCGAAGGGCCAAATGGCCTCCTCCTGCACCTATTTTCTATGTTTCAGACTGAAAGAGGTCTGACTGACCTGCAGAGTCTTTTTAAAAGTTGATTTTAAGAAAGGTTAGGAACAAACACAAACTTTGCAGTTGGATAAACTGGTACAATCCTATAATGAAAAGAATATCAAATGATAGTGGCAACAAAAAAAAAAGAAGCTTTTTAATGGTTGAAGTTCACACAATGCGTTAAAAAAGGATAAAATGATCAATTCATTCCTCTAGATCTTCCAAAAAAGAGCCGGCAACTTCTAGACCATGTGTGATGCTCATGGGTGAATCAGTCAGAAAACGTGTTTATGCATATGTGACAGAGACAGAGAGGGGCAGAGAATCACAGTTCAATTTTCCACAAAGGCTGGAGACATAGAAGCCAATTATAACATTCCATTAGCAACTTAACTGCAAATATAAGTTAATGTCTCAAAAATCTGAACGTTGATCGAAAAATTAGCATGTTGGGAAAATGAGGCTGTTTTTTTTTCAATACATACAAGTATTGTACAAAGACTTACCGTGAGCATAGGTATGTAAGCTAGCAACAAGAAAAAAAAAACATGAATCATAATCCCAAGAAAACACAGCCCCACTATGCATGGTGAGGCCACTAAAGGTCTATTTTCCGCTTGGTACCATAAATAAAATGCTGTAGATGTTAAATGTAGGTTCAGGAACAAAAGCTGACCAAAACGGCAAACGGGATGCTTCTATACTCATGTGAGTAAGCAAACTGGCCTTATCTGAAAGTGGCACTGCAAAACATTGTGTGGATTGTCAGTGTTGCCTTCCTGAACCAATCAGCATTACCCTTGAATAATACTTTTTCTTGAAAACAAATCACTTTTTGCAATAATACTTTCTACAACCATATGTGTATGTGGAACAATCAATTCCCTTGCATTTTAATTTGGTGTCATTAAGCTTGTAGTTAATGCTAGATAATAAACTGGGATCCCATATAGATTTTACGAGATGCACCAACCTGTTGGGACCCTGCATGCTGAGGAAGTCTGCTCATCATGGCATCCATCTCATTGAACTTTTTCAGAACCATTTGCACTTCTCCATGAAGTTCTTTGTATTCTGCATGTTGATCGTTAAATACAGCTTTGTAACGTTCTCGTTCTTCAGGTGTTCTGATAGAAGGATACTTACTAAAACAAAAAGTATTTTCTTTTTAAAAATTCATGTGACTCAGTGCCCCGTCTAGTTTTTTTTTTTAATGCCAATGTTTGTGTATATAGCTCATGCATATCAGCAATCAAGTAAGTACACCATTTGTATTTGCACATGCATCGGCTATCAGCATGCTATCAACCTGCTAATATTTATACCCTAATCTATCTGTCATCAGATTTTATACGTTGGTTAGACCGCATGAGGAATACTGCATTGTGTTACTATACGAGGGATGGATAATCCAGGATTAAATGCAGAGATGTACCCCAGGTTGCTTGGGATGGAGCATATCAATTATGAGGAGAGACTGGCCATTCGGCCCTTCAAGCCAGCACCGCCATTCAATGTGATCATGGCTGATCATCCACAATCAGTTCCGCGTTCCTGCCTTCTCCCCATATCCCCTGACTCCGCTATCTTTAAGAGCCCTATCTAGCTCTCTCTTGAATGTATCCAGAGAACCGGCCTACACCGCCCTCTGAGGCAGAGAATTCCAGACTCACAACTCTCTGTGTGAAAAAGTGTTTCCTCATCTCCTTTCTAAACGGCTTACCCATTATTCTTAAACTGTGGCCCCTGGTTCTGGGCTCCCCCTGTGGCTGGTGTTTGTTTTCGTTGGGACAAAGGAGGCTGGGGAGGGGCAGGAAACTGACATGGGTTTGCAAAATTAAGGGATATAGATGAGAGAAACCTTTTCTCTGTAGCAGGTTTATCCAAATCAGATGACATAAATTCAGGATAAGGGGAAAGAGGTTTAGGGGAGATAGAAGAAGATTTTTTTTACCCAGAGGATAGGAGAAATCTGGAACACACAACTGGAATGGGAGCAGGTACTCACACACATTTATGTCTAAAAGAGAAAGCTAAATAGCTGTGGATCGTGGTCACAAATTGAATGAGTACAGTTGGGTATTTCATGTAGGAGAGACAAGTCGCCCAAAGAGCCTGTTTCTGCACTGGACGACACTAACATAAACACCAAGGTACACTGCCTCTATCTGACTATAAAACACTCTTCTTAATTGAACACTTCTATGTCCAATGCAACAGTGCGTCAAGAAAGAAAGTCTGCAAGAACTGGGGAAATTACCTTTAGAAAGGAGATGAGGAGAAATATCTTTTAGTCAGAGGGTGGTGAATCTGTGGAATTCATTGCAACAGAAGGCTGTGGAGGAAAAGTCAATGGATATCTTTTAAGGCAGAGATTGACCGATTCTTGATTGGTACAGGTGTCGGAGGTTATGGGGAGTATGGTTATGGTTAAGAATAGGGTTGAGAGGAAAAGATATATCAGCCATGATTGAATGGTGGAGTAGACTTGATGGGCTGAATGGTCTAATTCTGCTCCTATAACTTATGAATTACTGGAAAACAATTTATGAACTTCATCAAGGCAAATCATGGCCAACTAATCAAGCTGAATATTACGAAGAAATTACCTAAAGAGCAAGATAACAGTGTCCATGTATCGATGGATGTTATCTAACAGACTTCAGAAGAGTCTCAGGTAGATTTCACACAAAAGATTACCAGACTAAAAATGGTAAAGAAAATGTGAATATGTGAAGATTGATAGTCAGATAATTGAATGGTTGACAGACTATTAGAAGCTAGGATATTCAATTATGGCCTTTTTGATCACCTGCACTAATGAAATCAAATCGATTCTGTTCGCCTATATTAACATGGAATGATTGGCCTTTGTTCAATCTATGCTCGTGGAAGAAAGACTGGCTTATGGATCACATGCGAAGACAAGAAGCAAAAAAATCAGACCAGAGACATAAGTTTTATGGAAAAGCTCTATGTATTTCACCAGAATGAGGTGGGAAGAAAGAAGAAAAACTAGGAATCAAACATATGGGCTGGAGATCAAGGACCAATACTCAGCTAATCAACTGGTACCAGTCTTGTGCAACAGGGCAAGGGAACATACACATTTTAAAATCACCAGGTGTTTTTTAATTTAATCACTGGGCCATATAAAAAACTCCCTTTACACAGCTTTAAAAATGACAGAAAAAAATAAATGTATTAATAAGCTTGATCAATTCATCAGTTGGAAGAACTCAGTGGGACAGGCAGCATCTCTGGAGAGAAGGAATGAGTGACGTTTTGGGTCGAGACCCTTCAGACTGGGTAGGGATAAGGGAAACGAGAGATATAGACGGTGAAATAGAGAGATAAAGAACAATGAATGAAAGATATGCAAAAATGTAACGATGGTAAAGGAAACAAGTTGTTTGTAGGGTGAAAATGAGAAGCTAGTGCAACTTGGTTGGGGGAGGGATAGAGAGAATTCTCATGTTCACCCTACAAACATCTTACAATGGCCTGTTTCCTTTATCAGTTACTATTTTGCATATCTTTCATTCATTGTTCTTTATCTCTCCACATCACCGTCTATATCTCTCGTTTCCCTTATCCCCACCCAGTCTGAAGGGTCTCGACCCAAAACGTCACTCATTCCTTCTCTCCAGAGATGCTGCCTGTTACTCCAGCTTTTTGTGTCTATCTTCGGTTTAAACCAGCATCTGCAGTTCTTTCTTACACATCAGTTGGAAGAACTATTTGAGATCATTGAGGAAAATTAATGTTTCAGCGAACTAACTGCAAATAAACAATGACAAGTTTTTGGTAACATGCAGCAGCACAGCAGTAAAGTTGTTGCCTTACAACTCTTATGCACCGGACACCCGGGTTCGATCCAGTCTAGGGGTGCTGTCTGTACGGAGTGTATGTGTAAATTGGTGTGTGTAGGATAGTGTTAATGTGCGGGGATCATTGGTCAGTGCGGACTCGGTGGGCCGAAGGGCCTGTTTCCGCGCTGTATCTCTAAACTAAACTAATGCACTTCCCAGTATTATACTAAACCGTAGAAACAAGGAAATACAGATGCTGGTTTACAAAAAAAAGACAAAGTCTGAAGAACGGTTCTGACCCAAAATTTCACCTATCCATGTTCTGCATGTATTCTGCCAGACCCAATGAATTACTCGTCTTTGTCTTTTTTTATACTCAACTGTATTAGTTAGGCAATCTTTATCAAAGAAATCTGATATAACACAACGGATCTTACAAGAATTGCAAACAAGCATGCCATTCAAATTATACAGCTTTTAATGTAATGTTGTGCAAAAGCTCCTGATCAATTCCAAATGATCTTCAGTATTAAGTCAGATTCTGTTTTATACAATTTTCATGGACAACCTAATAATGAACATTTTGGAATTCACACAAGAATAATCACACCAAAGTATCAAAAGATAAACAACCCCAGGGAATATCTCCTGATAGGAGACGACTCCTTCAAAACTTCAAAATGGGAGTGATGGACAACAGTTGAAAATAATGAGCAAATTTGGCAGGAGGAGAAAGGGTACAAATAAGCAAAGCTTTGTTGACAATTAACACGGGGCAACAATGGTTATTTGATATAACCATTTAAAAATCACTGCATTTCCTTGATCTGTCTGGCAACACGGTTAACAAACTGTGTGAAGCAATAGCTATCAACACAAATTGCAGTACCCCTACACAAACTCCAGGAATAAAAACCCAATCTCTGTGCAAGCAGAAACACAACCCTATTGACTCACACACTCCTCAGAGACAGTATGTAATCCCTGTTGGCAGGCAGCCTTGCTTAGACATGTACTACGGACTGAAAGTTTAATCTTACAAAACCTGTACTCACGCTAGGTAGTCAGCCATAACAAGTGGTTTTGGAATGTGACCCGCAGGAATGTATCCACTCAGTACCGCTGGTTTCATTTCAACTGGCTGCAATTCTTTGCGGCTTGCGTCAGTTACTACAGACCTCGCTTTAGATCGCAACGCCTGCGAAAATTAAAAACATAAATACAATTCGTAAGAACACAGGAATTTAATGAATTAAATAAATCATTGCCCACTGAATGTTCCTCAAGTCTCAGAAATACTTCCTCTAAGAGTTAAACTGCAGAGCTGAGTTAACTGAGCTACTTTTGATGTCATATTTGATCATATGCAACATCAACAAGCCGGAGCAAAATGGATGATAGTGCAAATGAAGGGGAAACCTTCCCAATGGCTTGTATCACGCTACAATGGAAAGGGATGACCAAATCTAAGTTATTCCCTCCACAACTTACTTTGAAGATGTAACAAAATAAAGACACAATGAGAATAAGATACAACGTATGGAAGGTTAGCAGGTCGTTCTGGAAGATAAGATCACTTGGGATCCAGGGAGAGCTAGCTAATTGGATATAGTATTGGCTTGATGGTAGGAAGCACTGGGTAATAGTGGAACCTTGTCTTTTCCACTTGAGGCCCGTATTTAGAGGTCGGTTCTGGGTCCATTGCTATTTGTCACCCATACTCATCATGTGGATGAGAATGTACAAGGCATGGTCAGAAAATTTACAGGTGGCATTAAAATACAGTGCCCTCCATAATGTTTGTGACAAAGACCCATCATTTATTTATTTGCCTCTGTACTCCACAATTTGAGTTTGGGTTCAGATCAGGTAATTGACTTGGCCACTCAAGAATAGAAAAAAAATCACATGTGGTTAAAGTGCACATTGCCAGATTTTAATAAAGGCCATTTTTATACATTTTGGTTTTCACCATGTAGAAATTACAGCAGTGTTTATGCATAGTCCCCTCATTTCAGGGCACCATAATGTTTGAAACACAGCAATATCATGTAAATGAAGGTAGTCACGTTCAGTATTTTGTTGCGTATCCTTTGCATGCAATGACTGCTTGAAGTTTGCGATTCATGGACATCACCAGTTGCTGGGTGCCTTCTCTGGGAATGCTCTGCCAGGCCTGTATTGCAGCCATCTTTAGCTTATGCTTGCTAGCCCCCTTCAGTTTTCTCTTCAGCATATAAAAGGCATGCTCAATTGGGTTCAGATCGGTTGATTGACTTGCCCACTCAAGAATTTGGCATTTTTTAGCTCTGAAAAACTCCTTTGTTGCTTTAGCAGTATGTTTGGGATCATTATCTTGCTGTGGAATGAGCCGCCAGCCAATAAGTTTTGAGGCATTTGTTTGAACTTAAGCAAATAGGATGTGCCTATACACATTTATGCTACTACCATCAGCAGTTGTATCATCAATGAAGATAAGTGAGCCAGGTTACCTTCAGCAGCCATACATGCCCAGGCCTTAACACCCCCACCACCGTGTTTCACAGATGAGGTGGTATGCTTTGGATCTTGGGCAGTTCCTTCTCTCCTCCATACTTTGCTCTTGCCATCACTCTGATACAAGTTAATCTTCGTCTTGTCTGTCCATAAGGCTTTTTTCCAGAACTTCTCTGCGGCTATTTTTTGCAGCTAACCAGTGGTTTGCATCTTGCAGTGGTAGCCCTCTGTATTTCTGTTTCATGAGGTCTTCTGCGGACAGTGATCATTGACAAATCCACACCCGACTCCTGAAGAGTGTTTCTAATCTGTCGGACAGGTGTTTGGAGATTTTCTTTATTATAGAGAGAATCTTCTGTCGTCAGCTGTGGAGGTCTTCCTTGGCCTGCCAGTCCTTTTGCAATTAGTAAGCTCACCGGTGCTCTCTTCTTCTTAATGATGTTCCAACCATTGATTTTGGTAAGCCAAAGGTTTGGCTGGTGTCTCTAACTGTTTTATTCTTGTTTCTCGGTCTCATAATGGCTTCTTTGACTTTCATTGGCACAACTTTTGGTCGTCATGTTGATAAACAGCAATAAAAGTTTCGAAAGGTGATGGAAAGACTGAGGAAAGACTAGATGCTGCGAGCTCTCTTATATACCTGCATTAAAGAGGCATTTAAAACACACCTGAGCAATTGCAAACACCTGTGAAACCAGAGCATTATGGTGCTCTGAAATGGGGGACTATGTATAAACACAGCTCTATTTTCTACATGGTGAAAACCAAAATGTATAAAAATACCCTTTAATAAAATCTGACAATGTGCACTTTAACCATATATTGATTTTTTTTCTATTACAAATCTCAAATTGTGGAGTACAGAGGCAAATAGATAAATGAACGGGTCGTTGTCCCAAACATTATGGAGGGTACTGAAGGTGGTATCATAGACAGTGGAAATGGTATCAAGAATTACAGCGGGATCATGATCAGCTGGGCAAGTGGGCCGAAGAAGGGTAAATAGAATTTAATTCAGATAAGTGCTCGGTGTGGCATTTTGGGAAGAGTGTATATCAAGGCATACAGGTATAAGACTGCAAGGTAGCGCGGCACAAGGGTTGCCTGGCAGGTACAATATCATCATAATTGGACAGGTACATGGACAGGAAAGGTTCAGACGGATATGGATCAAACGCAGGCAAATAAAACTAACTTAGATGGTGAAATCTTGATTGGGACGGACAAGTATGCCAAATAACATGTTTCCATGTTGTACGACTACGCTTTCATCAACAATACCCGGTAATGATACTTTATTGATCACATGTACCTCGTACAGTGAAATTCATTTTTGTATACTGTTCAGTACAAGTATCAGCATTTTAGATACATATTAGATAGGCATCCCAGATACAGTACAAGTGTACAGCAGTAGTACACTGAGACAGTATACAGTCGCCAGTTTGGCGCCATTTTCAAGTCCCAGTTGTTGTAAGTGCAGGGTTCTTGATCTGACAATGAAACGGCATTGCAGGGTCGGCCTGGCTAAGTGAAGCCGTGGTGTCCTCCGCATCCGCTCCACCGCTGTTGGCCGCATCCAGTCCACGTGCTCAGCCTCTTGGAGCGGCACTCGGTGTAGCCGAGCCCCAGGCTGATGCAGGGCCTCCAGCGATCTACTCCCCACGTCGAGCCGTGCTCTCCCTCCCGCAGCCAGTCTGCTTACCGGCCTTCCAGGTGGGTTCCCGTGGGTCCTCGATCTGCAGCAGGTGAGCCGGTCCTTCTGGGATGGGTTGCAGTCCACAGCACGGGTCCTCCATCCATGGCGGGCAAGCCGGACCTTCTATGCCCGCTAACACCTCCATTACCTCCTAACCCACTAACCCCCTCCCAATATACTGTTTACATGGAATTTGCACTTCCAACCTGTGACCATGTGGGATTTTCAAGGGTTACATAGATGCATAGACAATAGGTGCAGGAGTAGGGCCATTCGGCCCTTCCAGCCAGCACCACCATTCAATGTGATCATGGCTGATCATCTACAATCAGTACCCCGTTCTGCCTTCTCCCCATATCCCTCGATTCCGCTAGCCCTAAGAGCTCTATCTAACTTTCTTTTGAATGCATCCAGTGAATCAGCCTCCACTGCCTTCTGAGGCAGAGAATTCCACAAATTCACAACTCTTTGTGTGAAAAGGTTTTTTCTCATCTCAGTTCTAAATGGCCTACCCCTTATTCTTAAACTGTAACCCTTGGTTCTGGACTCACCCAACATCAGGAACATGTTTCCTACATCTAGCGTGTCCAATCCCTTAATAAATTTATGTTTCTATACGATTCCCTGTCATCCTTCTAAATTCCAGCGAATACAAGCCCAGCCGCTCCATTCTTTCACTGGTTTCTTCCCCACATTCGGAAAATAAAATATTAGTTTCCTACATATTACCCCCCCATGTAAACAAATTACTCAAAGCGAGTTAATAAGCATGTGAACCTGAAGGGACTAATAGGATTGATCTCCTAGGAGCCGACATGGATCCAAATGGTGTCCTTCGGTGACAAGTAAACAATTTACCCCTCATACTAACCATATTGCACAGAACCTTGAAGATACATTTCCAAATCACCACTTTTGCATGAAATCATGAAATGTTAAATCCAGAAACAAATAAAAATCTTCATCACTGAGGCTGCAGTGGTTCAATTAAAAATTGTTCACCACTTTTTGGACAATTAAAGAAAAAAACTTTAAATGATCTTTCTAATTGTGATCGTACCCCTAGAATGATTGAAAAAAAATAATGCTTTGACATATTTGCACCACAGATTTAAGTTGTGTCTGTTTCACTAGCTAACAAAACACGGTGGGTATTCTGAAATAAAAGAGACATTTAAAATGAAATTGATGACTTTAAAAACATCATTCCTACCGTTTCTGTTGACGTGCCAGCTACTGTACTTCTCAGCTGGAAAAAAATGTAAAAGAAAATGAACACCAACTGAAGCTGAAACATTTACATATTCTACCTCTTGCTGAGTATTTCCTTTATTTTTCTTTTAATCTACGTCATTATTCAAACATTCGAGACACAGAAGCCAAAATTGCATGGAATTTAACAATTTCTCAGAATTCTCTACCACAGAATGGTGTTGAAGTCAAATAATTAATTTACTCTATAAGGCATTAAATCTATCACTTGAGGACAAAGGAATCAAGGGATCTGGGGAGAAAGCAAGAATAGGGGACTTTATTTGGCTGGTGACCACACTGAATGGTGGGTGGACCAGGCTCCATGCACTAAATAGTCTACCGCTATATACTTTTGCTTGGTAGGGAAAAAAATATTACAAATAATAGTAAAACAAAGCACCACAATGAGTTGATTTTGGCCAAGTCAACCGAATAAGAAAATATGCACAATTTTCCCAGGCAGTCTAATCACTCCTATCCCCTCTGGATATGCTGACCCAAGTTTTAGAATTATTTTGGTTCCTCATAATTCACAATAGATCACTCCTCTGTTGGATGAAGTAGCAAATATTAAACTAAACAGGAAGAGTAATGGATTATTTTGTGTGCATGGCTCAACTACATTTTTTGTGGTTGCAACCAACATGCATGAACAGGCTCGCCAGGATATTAGAGTCAAGTGTGCGCTAATTTAAACCTTCAAACTAGAATCTCTCTCAATACTTGTTCTAATTTTGATTCTAGAGGGGGAGAGTGGTGGGGCTGGTTAGGCCTACGCCAATTCGAATGTGCGTAAAGGAATATTGAATCATTTTATTCCCCCCCCCCCCCCCCCCAATATCAACTTTATCTACACTTCTCAATTTTCCACCCCTCCTTCACATTGCCCTTCAACCTCCTTTGCTCAAAAGAAAAACAAACCCAGTCTCTTCATTACTGAAATGTCTCATCCCAGGCAACTTTCTGGTGAATATTCTTTGCACCTCCACCTGTGCAATTATGCTTGTCCAGAACTGCACAGATACCTGGACATTCAAACCAAATGATTAATAATATTATTCTGTCCCTTCCCCAAAATAACAACATTTTCTATGTGGAGCAAAGAAAAACACACACATTCATTATAAAGATGCTTCAGTTTAACAGAAAGATTATTACCTCAAATTCTGCATAGTTATCTCTTTTCCTTTTTGCCTCGTGTCTCCAAAGCTTTAGACATACAATGGCACTGATAAGATAGAGGAACATGGTAGCAAATAGAAAGATGACTGCAGCTATTTGTCCACCTTCTACACGGCAAAATGTAGAATTCAGTGGGGTGTTGAAGAGAGGATAATAGCACAGACCACCACGGTTCATGTCATTCAAATACACTATTGCGGCAGCCAGAAAGAGGATAAAAAGAACAATATTCATGGCAAATTCAGTCAATGGCCACCAGTTGGAATCAAGTAAGATGGTGCGATAGTACATGGACATGCCCAGTACAAGTAAAATAATGGTGACGACCCACGCCAAGCCAGCAACAACAATAACAAAAGGAGTCTTTGGTCCATCATAGTAGTATCCTCCCCGTAAACTGTTGGCAGCATGACTGTATGGACGAGAGTAACCAAACATGTTGTACCATTCATTGTCTTTATGTATGTAGGCACAAACACAAGCAAATACACCTGCTCCAAACAGCAATTGTATTGCACCCAAGATCCTCAGTAAGCCAGCCCATGATTTCATGTAGGAGTATTTCAAATTGTACACCTCTACCCGCTCGTTGTAGCTTTGCACAGTGCGGGTATGACGATCTAATGAATCATAGGGGTCTCGAGGAAGCATAGCTTCAACTTCTTTCCGAGAGTTGTAGCTTCCCCCGGAGCCTCCATATGGATCCTTGTAAGAACTCTCACCCGATTTCTGCCCTTCTTGTCTGAAATCTTCATGAGCAGAAGGCGTAGGGGAGGCAGGCGGCGAGCACTCCACCCCATTATTGTCATTGTAAGAATCCATATTCAACTGCTGATTGTCATTTTTACCTTTGAACAAGTTTTTCACAGAATCTGGGACAAAACGTCTAACTGGTTTCAAGTCCAGAGCAGTCACCGGTTCATCACCTTCATCCAAACAAAATTCAGGACCCACAGGTGGATGCAGAGGTAGAGGTGGAGGTGGCAGTGGGTCTGCACTCATGGCTAAATTGCAGTCTTTCAGACTTTTGGTGCCAGATGAGGTAAGAGATGGTTGCAACTGCTGATTTTCTCGAGGGACCTCATCATATTGGGACACTCTTTCTTGATTCCTCCGAGTTTCATGAGAAGGTCTGGATTTCGGCCCTGAAGACATCAGTACGATTTTCCTCTGCAACTTAAAAATACAGTACATTTTAATTTGCATATCCATTAGTTTAACAATCACATTCTGAGCTCTGAGTTGTGAGTGTCCCATTCTGTTCCAAATTAATGGTTGCTGCATTTTGATATTCACAAACCTTATGCCTCTTTCTCCCCCGACACTGTTCTGTGTGGTCACTCATTCTCCCCACACTTAATTTCAGCTTATGGGAAAGTCTATTGATCGGTACAATCTGCTGCAGGTGTTGCCTGCCCGTCACTCATGTCTCCATTGACCTACGTCAGCTCCTCCAGCCCAGCCAACAACAAATTTTCAACCTCAATGTAATCCCATTATGGTCTCACCATTAGAAACATAGAAAGTAGGTGCAGGAGTAGGCCATTCGGCCCTTCGAGCCTGCACCGCCATTCGATATGATCATGGCTGATCATCCAACTCAGTATCCTGTACCTGCTTTCTCTTCATACCCCCTGATCCCTTTAGCCACAAGGGCCACATCTAACTCCCTCTTAAATATAGCCAATGAACTGGCCTCAACTACCTTCTGTGGCAGAGAATTCCAGAGATTCACCACTCTCTGTGTGAAATTTTTTTTCCTCATCTCGGTCCTAAAAGATTTCCCCCTTATCATTAAACTGTGACTCCTTGTTCTGGACTTCCCCAACATCGGGAACAATCTTCCTGCATCTAGCCTGTCCAACCCCTTAAGAATTTTGTACGTTTCTATAAGATCCCCCCTCAATCTTCTAAATTCTAGCGAGTACAAACCGAGTCTATCCAGTCTTTCTTCATATGAAAGTCCTGACATCCCAGGAATCAGTCTGGTGAACCTTCTCTGTACTCCCTCTATGGCAAGAATGTCTTTCCTCAGATTAGGAGACCAAAACTGTATGCAATACTCCAGGTGTGGTCTCACCAAGACCCTGTACAACTGCAGTAGAACCTCCCTGCTCCTATACTCAAATCCTTTTGCTATGAATGCTAACATACCATTCGCCTTCTTCACATGCCCGCTGCACCTGCATGCCTACTTTTAATGACTGGTGTACCATGACACCCAGGTCTCGTTGCATCTCCCCTTTTCCTAATCGGCCACCATTCAGATAATAGTCTACTTTCCTGTATTTGCCACCAAAGTGGATAACCTCACATTTATTCAAACAAACAGTAGCTGCATGTTCAAATTCACAAGCCTCGTGCCTATTTCCCCCCCAATTACTTCCACTTCACCGTATCACTCTCTCCTCCGAGCTATAACAAGCATAGTAGTTCAACCAATGTTGTGGTTCAAAACAGAGACGGGGGAGTTTCTTTACGTCATCAACTTTCGTGTTAGTTGTGTAAACAGTATTTTAACACTTGGAACATGTTCGTGCAAGTGAGATTGGAAAAAATATAAAAAACTTCATACAGCAGACAAAATGCTAATTAGCTATAAATAAGCGGTGCTTGAGATATTTTTGTTCCGTGTTTCAAAAAGTAAGGACTTTTAACTAGCATCCTTTTGAGGTGGAGTAAACAATTTACTGATCCAGTGACATCACAGGAATGAAAACTGGTATTTGAATGGAGAATAACATTATTTCTTTCTTTTGCACTTCGTATTAATACACAAGACTGAAGAAGGGTCTCAACCCGAAACGTCACCCATTCCTTCTATCCAGAGATGGTGCCTGTCCCGCTGAGTTACACCAGCTTTTTGTGTGTGTCTTCGGTTTAAACCAGCATCTGCAGTTCCTTCCTATGCACTTCATATTAATACAGGTTATAAACAACAATGAAGATGACAACAGCAAGATTGGTTAAGCATTAGGATATAACTTTCAGAAACTGGTGGAATGTCTCACATTTCCAAATGTGCAGGGAGTATCTCTGCCTGAGTCACTTCTGCTCAGATTTGTGGAGCTGAAATCAGTTGAATGATATCCTAGAAAACCATTACACAAAGGAAATCATGTTGTTATGAATGAAGAACACAAGAGCAAGAGAAGATCAAATGGCTGTCATTCCCTCTCTGCCATTTAATAAGATCCTGGCTGATTAAAAAAAAATAAACTTCCACTTTCCTGCAATAACCTCACCCCTCTTCATTCACTTTATAGCTAAAACGACTAAACTATTTAATAACTAGTCCTCTGCAATTCTCTTGCGTACAAGATTTGAAAATTTCATTCTGGATGAAGAACATTCCTCTGAAGGATCTCGACCTGAAACGTCACCTCTTCCCCTTCTCCAAAGATGACAGGCAGTGAAGAAAGCTAATGGCATTTTGGCCTTCATAACGCGAGGATTTGAGTTTAGGAATCAAGAGGTACATCTGCCGTTGTACATGGCCCTGGTGAGACCACATCTGAAGTATTGTTGTGTAATAAGACCCATACACAGGAGTAATAACTCACAGTCTTTATTGTAACGGAGGAAACATTACATGCTATCGTCTCCATGGTCAGCATCCAGTCTGACTGTGAGACAGTGACATGCTATATTAATAGTCCAGGGTAGGGTTGAAGATCTGGATTGGACTACATATGGAATGTGCAGCATGCATAAGTAAAGGCAGACTAATATGGTTAATGTACAAGTTTTGTGTGCAGTTTTGGTCTGCTACTTTGAGGAAGGACAGCCTTGCTATTGAGGCAGTGCAGCGTAGGTTCACAAGGTTAATCCCCGGGATGGCGGGAATGTCATATGAGGAAAGATTGGAAAGGCTGGGCTTGTATTCACTGGAATTTAGGATGAGAGGGGATCTTATAGAAACCTATAAAATTATAAAAGGACTGGACAAGCTAGATGCAGGAAAAATGTTCCCAATGATGGAGGAGTCCAGAACCAGGGCCCACAGTCTAAGAATAAAGGGGAGACCATTTAAAACTGAGATGAGAAAAAACTTTTTCATCCAGTTGTGAATTTGTGGAATTCTCTGCCACAGAAGGCAGTAGAGGCCAATTCACTGGATACATTTAAAAGAGAGTTAGATAGAGCTCAAGGGGCTAGCAATTTAAGGGATATGGGGAGAAGGCAGGCACGGGTTACTGATTGTGGATGATCATCCAATGATCACAATGAAGGGCCAAATGGCCTCCTCCTGCACCTATTTTCTATGTTTCTATGACGCCTGACCCTCTGAGGGACGCCAGCCTTTTGTGCCTGTCTAAGGTTTAGACCAGCATCTGCAGTTCCTCCCTAAACATTCCTTATATCTCTTCATTGACCAGCATAGGCATTATATAGACTGTGACCGGTGGTTAAAACACACCGCAGCTCTACATTGATCCTGTCAAGCCCAGTGAGAATTTTGATCTAATTTTCAATGAGATCAATCAAAATTCTTACAAGACTTGTTAGGATTGATGTGGAACTGTTTGCCTTGGCTGTGATGTTTTACCACGTCAAAGTCTCAAAATGATGTTCACTTTCAACGATATCACATTCAATCAAAGCAATCAGAGCATAGACCCAAAATGAAAATCAAAAGAATTACAGGTGCTAGAAATGCAAAATGTGAACATTAAAAAGTTACTTAAAAAAAAAATCGAAACGATATTTCTACAACTTGGTCTGCATTGAAAGCAGCTGGAATTCCACAACATCCGTCTAAGTGAAACCCCAGAGTGGCAGGATTATAATTTACAAAGTTGTGGAAGTAAAAGACTAAAGAGCGCTGTCTGAGGCCGGTGAAGCAACTCTAGATCGAGGTGCGGCTCCGTCCACAGGCAATGCAGTGTCGGCCCTCACCCTCTGCCCCCAACCCCACCCCACCCCAACCCACATACCCTCCCGTCCGGCACAAACAACACTCGCTGCCCTCACCCTCACGGGGTTGACCGCCGAGAAGACCCTTCCGTTGCAGCGACGGCTCCTCACCTGCTCGCTCCCTCCTTCCCTGCCCACAAAGATGGCGGACACTCCCACCCCTTCCCCCCCCCCGTCCCCTCCCCGTCACATGACGCCCTGACGTCACACCAATACCTGTCCAGGTGAGCAGTCGCTCACCTGTGTGCAGCACCTTTTAAGGTTGACTAAGCCACAGGAACACACACGCAGTCCTCCAGTGCATGACAAAACTTCTGACTGGATAGATCCATCCTTTGTAAACGTTTTTCTAATTCTGTGCATCGCCCAAATGTGAAAACTCACTCTTTTGCCAGATTCTACTATAACTTCATTTATAAATGTGCAGATGACAACACTGTGGTGGAGAGGATCCCACTGTTGGGTTGTAAGCTACCCAAGCAGAATATGAGGTTCTGTTCCTCCAGTTTGTGTGTGGCCTCACTCTGACATGCCTTTGGTTGTTCTCGCCCACGTAAAGGAGATCAGTCAAGGACCTTTTTTACCCTCTCCTCTCCCATCGAATAGAAGATACAAAAGTATCAAAGCACCTACCACCAGATTCTGGAACTGCTTCGTCCTAACTGTCATAAGACTATTCAACAGTCTACGCATAAGCTGGGGTGTAGTTCCAATCTTCCGACCAACCTCATTGCAGGCCTTGGACTTTTCCTCTGTAACCATAATGCTGTAACACTATAATCTGCACTCTTGAAATGTTGCTCTTTGCACTGCCTGTTGTACTTGTGTATGACTCAATTGTACTTTGAAGAGCATGATTTGATTGGCTAGTATACAAACAAAGCTTTTCACTAAATCTCATACTATGTGACAATAAAACAATACCAATACCATTCAACATGGAAGCTGGTGGGATGTAAGCTTTGGAACAGGGCAAGACTATTCTTGCTCTGCCCAAGCAGAAAGGGGGTGAGAGCAATACATCAAGGATGAACGAGTAGACCCAAGTCAACTAAAGTAAATACTGTTCCACATATTTCATGAGATGAATGACGTAGCTTGGGCCCATGTGAATGCTCACGGCAAACTCTGATCTGGAGAAATTGAGTGGATTGAATTGTTGATGTGCTGGGTCCATTGCAGGTCATCAGAGTGTTAAAATCTAGGAATTTGAAGCTGCAAACACTCTCCACTGCTGACCCATCAATGAAAACTGCTGAGTGGTTTCCCTGCAATTTCTTTCAGAAGTCAACAATCAGTTTCTTTGTCTCATGATGTTATGAGTGAGGCTGTTATGGTACCACTCAACCAGGTGCTCTATCCCTTTCCTGTAAGTTGACTCATCACCACCCAAGATTTGGCCAACTACAGTGGTGTTGTCCGCGAATTTGTAGATGGCTGGAGCTCTGCGTAGCCACACTGTCATGGGTGTAAAGAGAGTGGAGCAGGGGGCTAAGCACATAGCTTTGAGGTGTACCTGTCTTGGTGGTTAGAGGAGAAGGCATTCGTACCAATCCACATTGTTTGAGGTCTGCCAATGAGGAAGTCAAAGACCCAGTCACAAAGAGAGTTGCAGAGGCACAAGTCTTGGAGTTTAGTGATGAATTTGGAGGTGATGATAGTGTTGAACGTCGAGCTGTAGTCAATCAACATATGAAGTTTTAATTCCTTCTGTGGTGTGGATTTCTCCTTTTCAACATTAGTTACTGTTTGGTGCCATCTACAGTGGTTCTCTAATACAAATACAATATTGATCTCAGCAAGCAGGCTGAGCGGGTAATCACTTTGAACAATTCTATGGGTCCATAAGCCATTAAATTAAAAGGCAGAGTTTTTTTTTAAACAAATGTTATAAATATTTTACACAGTATGATTTCAGATCAGAAGCAGATGCACAAGATTAGGGTAGTAGAGGAGACATAAATAATTTCTGAAAATAATAAATGGAGGCTAATAAAAACTAAGTTACACTTACACTTACTTCTTTCTCGATAGGAATGGTTCATAAATAATTTGTTCTCATTGCCCATTTCTTCTGTAACGTGCTCCCTCAAGCAGACCAAGGCATCACTGATTTGTGGTTAGCCTTTCGTTGTGTATTTGCTGTCAGAGTTTTTCCACGATAACACGTAACACTGATAATTTCACCATTACTTAGTGCAAATTCTGAGCCATTGTAGCTGGGGTCAAGGCGAATACATATTTAAACCCTCAAAACTTATTTTTGCATCAGGTCTGCACAAATTAGTATATTATCATCATTAAAAATATATTCTTGAGACAAAAAGTCTAAAAAGTGCATTGTTGTGAGACACTGAATATTGCTGCAAGTTCCGCAACAGCTGTGCGTTGAGTACGGAGGGATACAATTCACTGTACTTTCATGCTGGATGACTCTGGGGAAAAACATTTATCCTGCACTTGTAGTGACATTTATCTTGTTTTTCCGAGGCATTTGCTTCCTTCAAATTCAAAAATATTGTTAGAATGAAGACTCTCATATGGGAAGCTTCATTTCATAATTATGATTTTAATGGTGATAATTTTGTATGAACCATGCATATCAAATTAAAGTCCAGATAGAGTCTCAACCAGAAACAATGACCATCCCTTTGTCTGCTCTGATGCTACATGACACTCTGGGTTCTTCTAGCAGCTATTATTTGTTGCTCCAGAATCCAGTAGTTGTAGTCTTTTGTGTCTCCATATCAACGCACATGCTGCTTCACTCACCAAACACAGAATTATTATAAATTGGGACAATGTCACAGCTGGTACAGCCGCTGCCTCACCATTCCAGCAACACAGGTTCAATCCTAACCTCTGGTGTTCAATGTGTAGAGTTTGCACATTATCCCAGAGTCCAAAAAACAAACAAACTGCTGGAGGAACTCAGTAGATCAGGCAGCATCTGTGGAGGGAAATGGACAGATGACTTTTAGGGACATGGCCCTTCTTCAAAATGATTTTTTCAGACCTCCAGTTTCATCCTGCATACTGGTTAGCAGGTTAATTAACCACTGTAAATTTTACATAGGTGAATGGAACCTGGTGGGAGTTGCTGGGAATGCAGAGAGAATAAGTTGCAGGGAGATATGGTGTAGGGTAAATCTGCATTTCTAATTGGTCAACATTGAAACTAAAACTTAAATATAGGTGCTTGAGATAATCAGCACAAAGACATTTCACAGGCCAATTTCACTTGTTAACATTTTTTTAAATGAACTTCATCAAAGCCTTGCACCTTCCAGCTAAATCAATTTCAAATATATTTTGTCATTTAAATCGAAGAAACCAGCACAATATATTTTTGAAAAAATCCTGCAACAAATATAGCAAAGGATCTCTCAAATAAGAAATGTAAAATAACATACAGCATTTGACCATCTTCTCTCCCATTACACTTTGCTGAGGAAAAAAGAAATGCTGCATATCCTTGGCAGGTTAAGCAACATCTATGAAGAGAGAAAAGGTTTTACTGTTTCAAGTCTTGAATCATCAAGGACATTTTAGAAATGAAAAGAAATTTCAGATTGTAGTGGAAATGGGGAGCAATGAGAAGGTCAAGTACAAAATGGTAAACTCACAGATTTACAGTTGAAAATGAATGCAGCCAAATATGTTGTGGTACATTTTGTTAGGAAGAATGTGGAAAGACAATACAAATAGGTGGTCCAACTTTGAAGGGGTGCAGAAACAGCAACAGGGAGACAGCAACAGAGCTGCATGCAGAAGGCAGCAGAGAGTGTTGAAGAGGGTTATTAAACCTTTCTAAATCACTTGTTAGGGCTCTAATGGAATATCATGTCAGATTCAAAAAACAATTAAGGAAGGATGTGAAGGTGCCAAGAGATTTGGTCCATGGTTCCAGGGATGTGGGGCTTCAACCGGTTATAGTAACGGCAATTCTCCTTTGAGCAGAGAAGATTAAGCAGACATTTAGCAGAGCTATTGAAAATCGTGAATAAATGGAACACTATTTCTGCTGGTAGATCCGCTGATTCAAGTTCGAAACTCAACAGCCAAGATGTACTGTCAATTATCATATGTACCAAAAACAGAACAATGCAATTCTTTCTTGCTGCAGCATATCAGGCCTCTAAACACAGTAAATTGGCAAAATAAACAAAAACAATAAAATTGGCAAAATAAACAAAAACTTTCCATAAATTAAAACACCCAATATTAGTGCAAAGAAAGCCCAGTCCCTATTGCAACCAAGACGGTACGTAGTTTAATTGGTATTTGTAGGGTTCATGTGCCTGATGTTTGTTGGGGAAAAGCTGTTCCTAAACCTGGAGGTCAGTTTTCAGACTCTTATACCTTCTCCCCAATGGCAGGAGGGAAATGAGAGCATGGCCAGGGTGGTGTGGGTCCTTGATGATGCTGGCTGCCTGCCTGCCTTTTTGAGACATCACCTCCTATAGATCCCTTCCATGGTAGGGAGGTCAGTGCCCAGGCAGTGTCCACCACTTTTTGCAATCTTTTTTATTCCTGGGCATTTGAGTTGCTGAACCAGGTTGTGATGCTACCAGTTACCATGCTCTCTACTGTACACCCGCAGAAGTTCAAGAGAGTAATTGTTGACATACTGAATCTCCTCAGGAAGTAAAGGCACTGATGGGCTTTCTGCACCACTGACCCGCTGGTGAAGATCGGTTCATGGATCCTCTTCAAAAGTCAACAATCAATTCCTTGGTTTTACTGACGTTGAGAGCAAGGTTGTGGTTCTAGCACCATTAAATTAGATGATCAATCTCCCTTCTATAATCATACTCATCATTACCAATTATTCATCCAACAATGCTGGTGTAGTTGGCGACTTTAAAGATGGAGTTGGAACTGCGTCTGTATACATTCATGGGTATAGAAATGTTGGAAAGAGAACAGCCAGGTGAACTGACTTCCCAAAGTGAGGGTGAGGGATTGAGCGATAGTCATACATAATGGTGGAACAGCAGAGGTCGAGGGTGATTATCCTTTGGAGCTGCAGAACACATGGTGGTGGTTTGAAAGTGTCTTCTTCAAACGAGCTTCAAAATTCCAGATTTGCAAATGTCTTAAACACATATGGGGAGTTGTGAATAAACAGCAAAAGCAGTTCAAGTCCAACAACTCATCAACTAGCAACTAACTGTCCTCACCATGTCTGCAAATCCAGTAGTTTATTGGCTAACTTCCAATTACATCCTCAATCCCTTCTATCCAGAATTATGTTGAATGATGTTGGCTTACCTTCCAGTTCAGAATTTGCTGGCTTGTTTTAAACGAACACTTCTTGATGTTTTAAACTCTTCACTGAAGTAAACTTTCAGGAACATCCTTGTCTATCATTTTCTGAATCATTTATTCTTGTGCAATACATACAGAACAAGAGTCGATGTAATCAACAACTTAGTTCTCTTTTATCATGGCACTATTTAAATTGGGAAGAGATCCTAGATTGGTATTTGAAGATATTTACAAAATAATGTAATATTACTGAATATAGTACTCTGTTAAAAAGTAGATGAAGTTGATCAAAATATCATTTGTAACAACTATATTCCAGAGAAATATTTAAAAAATTGGACTATTTAGATATTGAGTTTTCTTTGTTATCCTTTTATGAAGATGTTGCCAGGACTCGAGGGTGTGAGCCGTAGGGACAGGTTGAGTAGGCTGGGTCTCTATTCCATGGAGCGTAGGAGGATGAGGGGAGATCTTACAGAGGTGTACAAAATCATGAGAGGAATAGATCGGGTAGATCGGGGGGGGGGTGGGGGTGGGGGGGGGGAACTTTAAAATCTTTCCGCTGCATGGGAGACCCGACCTTTTCTTTGTCGGGTCTCCGTTGTCGTTGGGGCTGGGCAACGTGGAGCGGCCTCCAGCAGGAACGACCTGGGGCTCCCGTGGAGCTGCGGACTACTCACCGTCACGGGGCTGGCCGAGTCCGGAGCGGGTGGAGCTGTGGTGGAGACAATCACTGCTGCTACCCGACCCCCGGAGATTCGGAGGCTACAACCGCGGGTCTGGCGGACGGCAACACTGGAAGCCCACGGGTCCCCTGGTGGGAGACTGCTTTTCGGGGCTTCCGCAGCGGCGACTTCTCCCGCCCGAGTTGCGGGGTTGAGGAGCACCTGGAGCGGGGCTTTATCCCCCCGCGCGGCTTGGAATGGCTGCCGGACTTTGCGGGCGAGCGCCGGGGCTCTAACACCAAGACCCGGTGCGCGACCTTGCATCACCCGGCGTGGCTATAATGGCTGCGGGACAATCACCATCGCCCGCCGGGGGCTTTGACTTTGACTCTGACATCGGGGGGGGGGGGGGGGAGTGCAGTGGAGAGATACGTTATTTTTGCCTTCCATCACAGCGTTGTGATGGATGTATGTGTAAATTGTGTTGTGTCTCGGGTCTTCTTTGTTTTGTATTGTATGGCTGCAGAAACGACATTTCGTTTGGACCTCAAGGGGTCCAAATGACAAATTTGTCCCTCAAAAGACAAATAAATTGAATTGGAAATTGGGTAGATGCACAGAGTCTTTTACCCAGAGTAAGGGAATCAAGAACCAAATTTGGTTCAAGGTGAAGGGGAAAAGATTTAATAAGAATCCGAGGGATAACTTTTTCGACACAGAGGGTGGTGGGTGTATGGAACAAGCTGCAAAGAGGAGGTAGTTGAGGCTGGCACTATCGCAACGTTTACGAAAGAGTTGGACAGGTACATGGATAGGACAGATTTGGAGGGTTAAGGACCAAGCGCAGGCAAGTGGGATTAGGGTAGCTGAGACTTTGTTGGCCGGTGTGGGCGAGTTGGGCCGAAGGGCCTGTTTCCACACTGTATCACTCTATGACTATGAGAAGTATTATGAATAATCTTACAAATTGAAAAACAATAAATCAAGCATTACTGTGATCATTAAAAGATGTAACATAATTTTAATATGGAGTAACCTACTGTGTCCTGCATTTCTCAGTGAATTCTACAACTAAATAATGTCGATCTATTCATCTGTCACATGAATAATTCATTTATTAGGCTCAGATTGCTGTACAAGGACTTTATGACTTCTTTTTTTAACCAAAGGCAATGTCAAATATAAATATAAATATTAATTTATAATTTGTTCCAATAACTTCATTTTCGTCTCTAAACTCTCGGAAAAAAAGGATTACATTTTCAACCCAGGGCACTTTTTTATATAAACAAGCTCAATAAAAGCAACAAAAAATACTCATGACATTGACAAAAAGAATTATGGCATAAATGTACATAAATATTGTCCTTTGGTACAATCACTGAAGTTAACTTGTTCTAATAGATCTACCAAGAGACTGTAAAGTTTCAGTTAAAGTTAGTGAGCTAAGGGGAAATTAAATTACTTTTGATGGTTCCAGAGTTTTAGATGTTTCGTGTAAACATTATTTTATGCTTAAAGAATTTCAAATACTCCTTTTAGCTGCTCTGGTTCCAGCTAAACTTAAATTTGCAAAAGATGCATTAGATCCATTATTTAACAGCATTTCAATAATTAAAAATAAATATCAATCTACCCGTAAGTTAGAACAGAAAAGCATTTCCGCATTAGTCACTATCATATTCCTCAATTATGAATTCCTCTTCTTCTAGAAAGACTTGTGTTATAGTAGGTTGAGGTTGGCTGCTTGGCAAGTCTCCTCCACCAGACTGGCCGACTGTACTGGCCGAAGATGATGTCCGAGTCTCTGTTACCGACTCATCAGATGTCATTAATAGCCGAGGCCGGGAACAGTCTTCTTCCTCAATGTCATGCTCAATAACACCAGGTTCCTTATCAGTTAAAGCTTCCAATGTTAGCCTGAAAACGTCAAACAGTTAACAACATTATAGAGGATGTCCAAAACCAAATTAGAGCACCATCTATCAGCTGTGAAACTTATCATTTATCAGCAGCTTACTGAAAGATTTGAACCAACCCAACTACATTATTGCTCCTATTCCTTTCTTTCTTGCCAAACATTACAATGAATGCAATTGTTTCTTGCACCTCACTTTAGGTTTCAGTTATCCACTATGAACCATTCATATGGGTTGAAGGTGTCCATCTCCATGATATAATCTTACAAACAGATTTGATCATGGAGAGCAACTCCTGAGTCTTACTCACAAATTTCTTTTGCAGCAAGATGTTTGAAACAGCCTTCATATAAATAGAACAGACACGTTATCGAAGGCATTACTATGGTGTAAAGATGAGAGTGTATTTTTCGGCCAAATTTAATTATTGCTAAACAAACAGATATCAGTTAGAGTTCCACTAATTTCTTATAGAGGGATATGGATCATGTACAGGCAGATGAGATCAGTTTAACTTGGCATCATGTTCGGCATAAGCATTGTGGGCCGAAGGGCCTGTTCCTGTGATGTACAATAGACAATAGGTGCAGGTGAGAATATCCTAGTTAATAATAAATTCTAGTGTAAAATATTTTATTAAGTAAAAAATTAGCTTGACTTTTTTGGGTTCTGAATAAGCTGAAGTTGCAAAACTGGGAATCAGGAAGTTGGAGGCCAGCATTCAAGCTGCTCTGATAGTGCTTCCTGTTATGCCCAAGCAAAAGACGATTGACAATAGTGGGAGAGGATGTGTTTCCTGGGGACTCGGTAGTTTCTGTCAACAGAAACCTTTGGCTGTTCTGATATTGATGATTACATTGTTAAGACAGAATTGCAAATGTTGGGCTTTTGACTAAGTTCCTGTTGCTTCGAAGTTTGTGATCAACAGTTTGTGATCGATATAACCACAAGATGACAAGTATTGTATTAGTGACAAGTATACTTTGAATGGGTACAGCCTGTGATTGATTTGTGTTAAATGTCATTGCTGCAACTCTGTATAAACATATGACTACGTTTCCAAAATACTATAAAATATGCTGTATGTCTTCATTCATTAGAGTGTTAACTCAGGGAGAGTTAAGTGTCTATTGCATACATGACTCTGTATCCCTGACACTCTCGCCGGCTGATGATCAGTAAAGCTTGTGTTGGTTTACCTGACCTATTGTGAGTTGTCTGTTTTAAGAAATGAACCTTAACACAGGAGTAGGCCAATCGGCCCTTCGAGCCAGCACCGCCATTCAATGTGATCATGGCTGATCATCCGCACTCAGTACCCCGTTCCTGCCTTCTCCCTATATCTCCGGACTCCGCTATCTTTAAGAGCCCTATCTAGCTCTCTCTTGAAAGTATCCAGAGAACCGGCCTCCACCGCCCTCTGAGGCAGAGAATTCCACAGACTCACAACTCTCTGTGAGAAAAAGTGTTTCCTCGTCTCTGTTCTAAATGGCTTATTCTTATTCTTAAAACTGTGGCCCCTGGTTCTGGACTCCCCCAACATCGGAACATGTTTCCTGCCTCTAGCATGTCCAAACCCTTAATAATCTTATATGTTTCAATAAGATCCCCTCTCATCCTTCTAAACTCCAGAGTGTACAAGCCCAGCCGCTCCATTCTCTCAGCAAATGACAGTCCCGCCAACCCGGGAATTAACCTTGTAAACCTACGCTGCACTCCCTCAATAGCAAGAATGTCCTTCCTCAAATTAGGGGACCAAAACTGCACACAATACTCCAGGTGTGGTCTCACTAGGGCCCTGTACAACTGTAGTAAGATCGAAGGGCATCAGTGATAAGTGGAGAAGACAAAGTTGCCTTGGAAGAGTCCCAAGGAGATTCACCAAGCTAATTCCTGAGATGAGAGTAATTGTCCTATCAAGCGAGGGTCTGTATTAATTTAAGTTGAGAAGATTGAGGGGGTAATCATATTGAAACAAATAGGATTTTAAAAGGGGGGGAAGGAGGGAAGAGAGAGAAATGACAGGGTACATGTTTAGACTTTCTCACTGATGGGTGCACGGAGTGTGAGAAAGTGGGCCTCCACCTCAATGCCAAGAAGATGGATTACATGGCGTTGGTGACCATGAGCTTCTCAAGACCAGTGGCAGTGCATCTCTCATGAAAGTGGAGGACTTCAAGTACAAGTGGGAGCTCGGATGCAGATCTAGGAGAATGACATCAAGCCCTCAACAACATGGGGAAAATCTGGACATCTCGTATGTCTATGGATCTCAAACTTGAGATTCTTCCATGCAACTGTAGAGACCATATTATTGTACGGGTTGTGAGGCATGGACTCTCACTCAAGCACTGTCCAAGTCTCTCGATGGTACCGACAACCGAATGCTCAGAAAAGTTCAAAATGTCAGTTGGAGGAATCACATCACCAACGCCCAGCTCCATGGGGAGATTCCACCTCTGACCAAGATCAGGTCGAGAAGGATGAGGCTCGCTGGTCACTGCCACCACCACCCAGAAATGCCAGCAAACAAGGTTGTTCTGTGGGAACCCACCCATGGAAGACGTGACCCAGGACGGCCAAACGAGACGATGCTGAAGACGTTGATGGAAGACGCATGTCTAGAGACAAAAGAGGAGCTTGCCAGCTGCATGGAGGACAGAGATGTGTGGTGCGTCCGTCACTGTGCCCGTCGGAAACCAGCACCACTCCGTCGCTAATGTTTTCACCGATTTAATAATAATAAATACCTGATGGGTGAATCTTGAGCAAGGGGACAATTACAACTTTGAAAGTTCAGGGAACTGAAAGCTATGGGATTCTGGCACAGACATGAACTTGAGACCTGTGAAAGCTACGATCATATTGAACAGTGGAGCAGACACAAAGAGTCAGACGGCCTACTCCTAATCCTATTTTCTTCGATTCTTCTCTACTTTTATATTGTTAACACAACTTAAAGAAAAGTTCACATTAAACCAGCAATTGTAAAGAATAAAAAGAACATAATTTCCAGGTTGGCTCAAGGATTCCTCCCATTGACAAGAATGAAAACTAAGTTGGTATAATTTAAAATCTGATTTTTCAAATTTGTAATGCATGCTTAATAACTCTCTCCCTCATGCACAAACACACAGTTGATGCGAATCAAAGATTTCTTACGGAGGTAGAATATGAATTAGCAACAACAGCAGCAGCTTTTATGTGCAAAACAAAATTACACATTGACATTGGGGGAAAGCCATATGTACATGGAAGGGGGAAGATGCTGTGCCAGAGACTAGAGACCAGGAGAATGGAGCCAATGACATCCAGGCAAGGAACAAGGCTGGTAGGAGAGGGAACTGGGGTCTGCCCTCATTGTCGGCTGCGGGACGCGCCATGGGAACAAATGGCAGGCGAGTAGAGCGACGTATTTTCCAAGGAGATGGCTGGAGTCCATAAACAGCCTGTGACTTGCCTGGTACACTAGTGTGGAGTTTGAACATTGTGCCAAAACATGGTGCCCTCTGCATGCGGTTTAGTAGATTATACCTGTACACTTGCTAATCGGGGATTGGGGTTATGGCGATACTTTACTGCACTGTTTGTAAGGAAAATAATTTCACTGTGTTAACAATTAACATATGTGACAATAAAAAGCACTATTGACATACCTGGTAGTGCACCGCTTGAAAGGAAACCTTCCCACATCTTGGATAAAATTGATTTGTGCTGTACATAAACATAAATTAGAATATATTGTAGATGTAGCTCAGATGAAAATGCAACTTTAAGAACTTTGTTACGCTTGGAATGATTTTGATTTCTTTTCACGACATATGAATCTTTTATTTTTCTAGCATTCAGTATATATTCTATGGAAGTCACTGTGTATGAATTGGACAGCCGAAACAACAACCATGCTTGAGCAGTTAATTTAGAGAGAGGCAAGGATGTTTCCACAGGCAGCTTGCCAACCACAATGCAAGCCAGGTTTCGCTCACCACAATGCAAGTCTAATTGCTGCAACTCCCTGTCTTGCTCAATCTTTGTGACACCTGTGAAGTTGAGATGAACACATACAGAAGGGCTAAAATTAAAGGTTTCCAAACATAACAATCCAATACCTAGTAAGGTATTCACAGTGAACAGGTTTCTTTTGTCAAGTTTGTGAAAGCTGGAGGGTTAATTTTACTCTGAGTGTAAACGTGCACGAGACATAATCAATACTTGCAACATGCAGCAGTTAATACTTAAATCATTACACACAATAGGTTTTCTATTGGGGAACATTCATCACAATGTTATTTGACCCATTCCATACCTTTAGAGATGGCAGAGACGCAAGTCAGTAAAATCTGCAGTTTTACGCTTCTATTTTGTAAACTCAATGCACAGCTAATTAACTGCAGGATCTACTAAATCTACTTAAAATATTCGGAAGTGCATGCAAGTTTCAACTTGATTATCTCTCTCAATATAATCTCGGGGAGAGCAATACCATCCAAAATATACACATGCTCCTGCTTCTGAAGTTTTGCTTAGCAAATCAATGGTTCGGATGAAAAAAAAACACACATATACACTAATTGTTTTGCAATTTGTCTAGATACTACATATTGTTCCACTGATCTCCTACTGTCACATGATATGATAAGGCTGGAACTAAAACCCACTCCTTCCATAATATTCTACATCTTACCTTGATTTCTCATGGGGTTTGTCAGCAGGGCAAGGTATGGCAATAACTCAGTCTGAAGGCATAGTGGGCCTAAACAAAAATTTGAGAAAAAACCTTTGGCTGCGAGACAATTTTCCCTATACTGAAACAACAAAGAAAAGAATTTTGGGTTTTAATTACCATTACCGTCTGCATATAATTATACATAACATAACCAAGAATCCATTAAAGGGACTTTTCAGTTATGTTATTTGCAGCATCCAAGGCTCTCAATTACATTAACATCCTATACAATTAAGCTAAGGCCTCCGACAAAGGATAAAACAAGTACAAAGGCGAGACAAATATGACAACATCTTTTGCTCGCAAAGAATAGTGAAAGACCTGGATAGAGGATGTTTTCACTACTGGGAAAGACGAGGAGCAGAAGTCAGAGTCTCAGAATTAAAGGACGTTCCTTTAGGAGATGAAGAGGAATTTCTTTAGTGAGAGGGTGGTGAATCTGTGGAATTCATTGCCACAGAAGGCTGTGGAGGCCAATTCAATGGATATTTTTGCAGAGATAGAAAGATTCTTGATTAGTACGGGTGTCAGGGGTGATGTGGAGAAGGCAGGAGAATGAGGTTAGGAGGGAGGGATAGATCAGCCACGATTGAATAGCGGAGTAGAATAGATGGACCGAATGGCCTAATTCTGCTCCAATCACTTATGATATGATCAAACTAACAATGCAAATGTTGTGGCCCAAGGAAAGATGTGGGAAACACGTTACTTCATATATGAGCATAACACCACAACCTAAACCGGCAGCATTATTGACTCAACCCATTTTAGCAGTTATACTTTCTTTAATCCATTGCTAGTCTGGACTGGTGTTAGTCCCATGCGAAATAACCCGGCTAATCACAATTTGGTTAAATTGCAACCAGAATGCTAGCTGAATTTGTCAGCCAAACAAATGTTGCCCATACCGTTTTACTTATCGACAGCCACTGTG
The DNA here is from genome assembly GCA_038087875.1 of Malacoraja senta. Lineage (NCBI taxonomy): Eukaryota > Metazoa > Chordata > Chondrichthyes > Rajiformes > Rajidae > Malacoraja > Malacoraja senta. The sequence goes on along the minus strand of CM075977.1, from coordinate 211,618,766 downwards.
GTTTGTGTAAAGGCTTGAAACCAGCTCCTCCTTTACAATTAGCCCGAGCTCGAGCTTTGTTAGCATGAATCAGCCCTCGTGTAGCCACAGATGCACTATATTTCCACATAGTCGAACGATGCTAAGAATGGATACACAAGATGTTTATTAAAAGTTACAAAAGGATTTGCATTGAACACGCCTAATTATCACAACATTTGTGAATAAATGAGAATGCCATAGGTTGTCCAGCCCAAAGAGTTTGAATTCCAAAGTAATCACATCTTTCCAAATGTGTGGGCTTCTGAAAAGGACAAAATACTTAGTTGAAACGTTTAAGAAGGAACTGCAGATGCTGGTAAATCGAAGGTAGACAAAAATGCTGGAGAAACTCAGCAGGTGAGGCAGCATGTATGGAGCGAAGGAAATAGGCGACGTTTCGGGTAGAGACCCTTCCTCTGATGTGGGGATGGAGGGGGGGGGGGCGGGAAGAAGAAAGGAAGAGGCGGAGACAGTGGGCTGTGGGAGAGCTGGGAAGGGGAGGGGAAAGAAGGTGAAAGCAGGGACTACCAAAAATTGGAGAAGGTTTGTTGGGTTTAGGATAATTTTCTGAATTTTTTTATCCAGTACCAAAATTTCAGGATCACAATCCTGTAGGCATAATCAGCCATATGATAGTCATAGAGCTGTACAGCAAGGAAACAATCCCTCCAGCCCACCTCTTCCATATCAACCCAGTTGACACAGGGCGAGTCCCAATTGCCTGCATTTGGACCATTGCTTTCTCAGTCCTTCCTATTCATATATTTGTCTTTTGAAAGTCATAATTATATCTTCTTCCATAATTTCTACTGGCAGTTCATTCTACATAGGGACTCAGAGGCAACATCGTTACTATGAGTAACAAAGTTGCCTCTGAGAACCTCTTAAATATCTCACCACTTACCTTAAGCCTACGCCCAACCCTGGAGAAAAAAAACCTGAAAGTTTATTTTGTCCATGCCCCTTATGATCTTGTACATCTCAATCAGGTCAATATTCAGCCTCCTACATCCAAAGAAAAAGTCCCAGCCTACCCTACCGCTCCTTACATCTCAAGCCCGCAAACTCAGGTAACATCCTAGTGAATCTCTTCCGTAGCCTTTTCAATCTAATTATCCTTCCTACAGCTGTGTGACCAGAGACTCATGCAGTACTCCAAGTGTGGTCCCACCAATCAATGACTTGTACAGCTGTATCACGATGGCCTGACTTTTGTTCTCAATATCCTTCCCAATGAAGACAAGAACTCCAAATGACTTCTTGACAATATGGTTCACCTGACTCGCCACTTTATGGAACCATGCACTTGCACTCCCAGATCTCTCTGTTCTGCAACATTCTCTCAGTGTTTACCATTTACTGTGCAAGTCCTGCCATGGTTTGGCATACCAAACCACCCAAACTTGTCAGTGATGTTATCAAACAGCAGAGCAGGCCTGAAGAGCCATCATTGATTAGATTGTAATCTCAATTTGACATTCCTGCCGACCTGTGATATCCTTTCATCTTCTTGCTTATCAGGAATGTTTCTGTTATCCTTTAAAATATTCAAAGACTGCTTCCATTGTCCTTTGAGGAAGTGAGATCCAAAAAGTTAAGTCTCAGAAAAAAACTGCTGCATCACTACATTAAATTTAAACAGTGACCCATGGAACTAAATTCTCCCAAAAGAGGAAATATCACCCCAAAGTCCATACTGTCAAGTTCCTACTGAAAATGGAAAGCAAACTACAAATACTGGAAAACAGAAACAAAAGGAGAAAATGCTGGCATTACTCTGCAGATCGAGTTCCATCTGTTGAAAGAGAAACCGAGCCAATGTTTCAGGTCCAAAAGAGATGCTGCCTGTCCCGCTGATTTACTTCAGCATTTTGTGTCTATCTTTGTTCCTCTTTCCACATATAGTCTTTTTGTTTAGTTCAGAGATACGGTACGGAAACCGGCCCTTCGGCTCACCGGGTCCGCGCCAGCCAGTGATCCTCGCACAGTAATACTATCCTACACCCACTAGGGACAATTTTTACATTTACCAAGTCAATTAACCTACAAACCTGTACATCTTTGGAATGTGGAAGGAAAGAAGAGCTTGGAGAAAACCCACGCAGGTCACGGGGAGAATGTACAAACTCTGTACACACAGCACCCGTAATCGGCATCGAACCCGGGTCTCTGGTGCTGCATTGGCTGTAAGGCAGCAACTCTATTGCTGCGCCACCGTGACCTTGAGTGTTTTCAGTCTTTTCTGCTTTTTTCAGAATCTTGAGTTTCTCTTAACTTGCCCCTCTCTCTGTCTCCTTTCACAAATAGTGAATTAACATCCTATACAATTAAGTTAATGTCTCCGGAAAAGGCTAAAACAGATACAAAGGTTAGACAAATATGACAACGTTTGTAGATCACAAAGAATAGTGAACGGCTTGGATAGAGTGGATGTGGAGAAGATGTTTCCACTAGTGGGAGAGTCTAGGACTAGAGGTCATAGCCTCAGAATTAAAGGACATTCCTTCAGGAAGGAGATGCAAAGGAATTTCTTTAGTCAGAGGGTGGTGAATCTGTGGAATTCTTTGCCACAGTAGGTTGTGGAGGCCAAGTCAATGGATATTTTTTAAAGCAAAGATAATAAGATTCTTGATTAGTACAGGTGTCAAAGGTTATTGGGAGAAGGCAGGAGAATGGGGTTAGGAGGGAGAGATAGATCAGCCATGATTGAAAAGCGGAGTAGACTTGATGGGGCGAATGGCCTCATTCCGCTCCTATTACCTATGACCTTCGTCCCTCTGCTAAATTCCAGTGGATACAAGCCTTGACTGCCCAATCATAATTCTGAAGAATACCTGTCCATTTTTTCTAGCTGATATATTGTGACTGATGCCTGCAAATAAGGAGTATATGAATTTCAATTAGTCAAAATCCCAAAATAAATAAACAAGCCCGAATTGTAGTTTTCAATGGAACTTGGAAGGAAACCCATTTGAGGTTAAGGTACTAAATGAGATATTTCAGTAAGAATTGTTTCCACTTGTCTACATTCCAGGGACTATCTTTAAAGTTTCAATGTATGTGGAGGGAATGGTTTCAGAGGAACATTATTTGTGAAAGTCATGTGACAAACTATTTTTGTTTCGTGAAGGAGAATAGGCAAGCAAAAATTCTGTAATACGTACATTGCGCAAACGATAAAATGATGTGATTTAAAACAATTCTAATATAATGCTTTAGGATTGATATTGTCTCAAATGTAGGATTTGGACAAGTACATTTTAAGTATTGGAATTTTAGAGCAAAGTGTATTCAAAAAGAGATTGGTTAAAAAAAAAAAAAAGTATTTGAGAAATGGCCATGATAACAAATACAAAAGCTGCTTCCCCAAAGACTGAAATCAGTGGGAAGGAACTGCAGATGCTGGTTTACACCAAAGATAGACACAAAATGCTGGAGTAACACAGCAGGATTGGCAGCATCTCTGGATAGTAGGAATGGGTGGACATTCCGGGTTGAGACCCTTTTTCAGACTGAGAGTCAGGGGAGAGGGAGGCACAGAGAGGAAGTGTAAGGTGTGAAAACGAGACATCAAAGGGGATGAGGCTTGAGGAAAATGTAGAATAGATCATTGTTAGCTAGGAGAAGGTGACAACAAAGCACATACAATTTAATCAGGGGGACAGTCGACTGCTTGGAGAACTAGGAAGGGGAAGGGATGGGGAGAGAGAGGGGGGAAAACTTGAAGTTAAAGAAGTCAATATTCATACTGCTGGGGTGTATTCTAATTCTAATTCTGAAATCAGTAAGCAATTAATTAACCTGGAAAATAACATGCGGCCGAAGATCATATGAATCTTTGTTCAGACTTTTGATAATCTGGAAGCACATTTCTTTCATTATAAAGGGTAAGAAATGAATGAGCACACGAGGTTTATGTGGGCAGATGCAAACCAACTCCCCCACCCATCACAATCAAGGAAGTAATTCAAAGTTACACAAAAATGCTGGAGAAACTCAGCCGGTGCAGCAGCATCTATGGAGCGAAGGAAATAGGCAACGTTTCGGGCCGAAACCCTTCTTCAGTAATTCAAAGTGATTCACAGCCAATAAAACTATCTTTGAGGTGAGTCACAGTTGCAATGAAAGCAGCACAATGCCCATCAGTTACACGAGGAATCACAATGGCCTGGCTCATGAATGTTTGTTACTTACATTCCAATCTACTGTTAAGAAGTCTGCATCACTTAGATAATCACTAGCTCGCACAATGTCGTCTATGTCACCAAAGAAATCAAGATAATTTTGGTGAAGATAAAGATTGAACATCTCCACAGACATGTGTGAATTTTCAATCACCTCCTGAAATACAAATAAGACATAAAAATGTTACTCTTCCTAATATTTTGTTCACTTTATGCTTAATCATGTCCTTGTAGCAATATTGCTCTGACATGGCCAGCAATCATAAACTTCCTTACACTGTCCCTTGTTCTGAATGCCACCACAAAGATTATTCTTACCTCAGGATTGACTAGAAGTGGATCCCTCGCATGCTCAGCTAAATGGATCGGTAATGGATTCAACTGCAAGTCATTGGGTGGCTCTCCTTAAAAAACAAAATTGCCATTATTTAAGGCTGGTCAATTTTAATTTACACATTAGACTGAAAAATCAATGTCATCGCCAAACACTGAATAAGTTACAAATATACAATAACTTAATTTGTGTGGTGGCTTTAAATATGTATGTTAATTTTAACAAGATATAATCATTCTTAGTCAGTTTAATCTCACGCAATTGTCACAGTTTCTCTCTTCTTTTGTCCACATCTAAACAGGCACCAAGTCTCATGCAACCAAAATCCCCATCTTCAATGTCTTACACTGACCTCTGGTTAAACACTGCTCAATTTTAAAACTGCTCTTGTGTCTTTAAGTTCCTCCATGATCTGCCTGAAAGATCGGTGAATTGAAGCTAATGGAGAACTGGCAGAGAAGGGGAAATGAGGGTGGGGCAGATCGGCCACGATCATGATAAATGGTGAGACAGCCTCGAGGGGTTTATTGGTCTATTCCTGATCCTATTTTCTTATATTGTTATATTACTTCTTTAGTTCAATATCCAATCGTAATTATTACTTGTTATCAATTCAGACACCTCCCTGCAATAAAATGCAAGTTTAATTGAAAATGTTTAGGGGAAATAATCTCTGATATTCTCCAACACCACCATCTGGTGGTAAAAATGAAGTGCTACACCTTAATGTAAATCAAAGTCAAAGGCTTCAAAGGTCTGTTTATTGTCACGTGTACCAATTAAGGTTCAATGAAACTCGATTACCATACAGCCATACTAAAAAAAACAACACCACACACAACTGCATAAAAGTTCACATAAACATCCACCACAGCAGATTTACCACATTCCTCACTGTGATGGAAGGCAAAAAAGTCTAATCTTCTTCCCTCTTTATTCTCCCGCAGTCGGAGCAGTCGAAACATCCACATTGTTAATACGTTTAACAGGTTAATACGAAGATAATAAAGTTGTGGAAATAGATAGGTCTTCAATGTATGTCTGCAAGACATGTTGGGAAGTGTTAACATGTGGGGGGGGGGGGGTAAAAATACAGATGGTTCGCTCGAAAAATCAATCCCTTGCATCAGCATTCTTAAAAGCAACTTGCAGATTCGGCGACTTTCTCAACAGATTATGGTTTGGGAATATAACATTTGCATTTATGCTGAAAAGGATTTCAAATACAGTTGTTCAAAACTTGAACTTACTTTTGCAATACATAATTCTACCCAGAGCTCGAAAAAGAAAGAGAGATTGGTCTTTGCCGCCAATGGCAGGTAGCCCACTTCCCTTTTCATGTGTCTTTGAAGACTTTCCTTTACAGTTTCCTCTCGAAGATGTGCCTGTTCTTATTGAAGACTTTCCTTTACTGTTTAACAAATGAATCTGATCCGACGGGCTGCCTGAATTGTCAAAAAGAAATGTTTTGTGCATGTGGGCATTTATATAATTACAGATTATACCAAAGAGTAAATCAGAAAATAATTTTGTGCACCAAAACTAATAAAAGCAGGGGATTATCTCTGCTTAATTATTTATCTGCAAAAATTATTTTGTCTGTAATATGTTCCACATTTTAGGAAAATTTTCAATGAGAAAGACTGAGTCATCACTGGAATTCTATACATCACAAGTACAGTATCAATCATATCATTCTGAAATCCTATGTATAAATTCAATCTTTCGCCATTCCTCTCAAAATCAGTCATCCACTTTTGGTATGTTGCATAGATACCATGTGTAGTTTGGTGTCTCAATTGACTCTTGTCTGTAGTGAGTTATAGCTCACTATAACTCACTATAACTCACTATAGTTATATCCTGTTCTCATCCAATTGTAGAGTTATCATCTAATTGTAGTTACATTTTCAGCTGGTGCCACTGTGAAGAACAGACCCTCCCATATTCCTTAGCTCATACAGGTTAGGGAGATTGTGACAGCAAACCCTCAGAGAAAACGGAGACATTCCTAACATTTACAAATGCTAACCCTTGATTTATCATCAAACCAAAATACATATCAATCTATTTATTTATATAACTTTTGTGGACAAATTTATTGGCTGATATTTACAATGGAAATTCCCCAATAAAGGTGTAATTACAATCCCTGCCTTGGTGTAGAAATAAATTACCCTTCTCTTGCAGGTTTTAGTTGCCTGCGTTCTACTATTTTCCAACCAATTCTACTTTGCTTTTCAAATTGCATTATATGTTGGCATTAAACTATATGCAAGATAAAATGTCACATATAAATAAAGATATAATGTGAAATAATCCAATGATCCTTACTATCGACCTAAAAGGTTGCATATTTCCTTCGTTTCGACCCGAAACTTTGCCTATTTCCTTAGTTTCGACCCAAAACGTTGCCTATTTCCTTTGTTTCGACCCAAAACATTGCCTATTTCCTTCGCACTATAGATGCTGCCGCACCCGCTGAGTTTCTCCAGCATTTTTGTCTACCTTCGATTTTCCAGCATCTGCAGTTCCTTCTTAAACATCCTTACTTTCTCTCTCAGTTTCACCCCAAGACTACTTTTAGTCTTACCTTCCCACGAGAAAATGACAATGATATATTTTCATATTTCACATGTAATTAAAAGGTTTAGGTTCATAATATATTTAATTGTTTACAATGTGCCAGGTTCCAAAGATAAAGCAAAAATGACAATTGTCACACATTTAGTTACCAAATGCAAAATATTAATTGGTGTGAAAATAACTTTATAATCAAGAAGTATTAACAATTTAAATTTTCCTTCCACTTTTTAATTACCTTTCACTGAAGTAAATTGAAGACTGTTTATTGCACTTCTGATGTCTCCTGCGCTGCCCGTACAGAGCATCTCCAATACACTCTTGTCAGGAACAATAGACTTGCCAGCATTCTGCACATCAAGATAATTAAAAATAACTAATTTTTCTGAACGTAAGGAATAACCCTCCCCCTCTGTCCATCCCTCCAAAGAGCTGGCTGATTAATAGCGCCTTTGAGGGGGGGGGGGGTTGGGATTAAAATGCCGTTTTCTCCTGACTGTCGGAGTCGAACTTTCTCAGGCTGTTAGCTGCTGCAGAAAAATCATTCCGACTTCCGTTCTCGGAAGTTTTTTAAAAAATCGCAGGACAATTTAATCCCTGGAGTAAAATAAAAAGTTACTTCTAACGCCGTCAACGCCTACAACGGGACGGATCTCACGTAGGGGACAAAACATAAGGCAAGTCATTTATTTTACATATAAACTTGCTTCTTAGGATGACTTTAATCCAAATTTAATTGGCGAAAATTTGATTTTGGCCCCATACGAACCGGCAGTGTTTTTCCTGCTGATATGGGGTTCAAATTCACTACAACCGCAACATTCCAATCGATCGCATTCCACAAAAACCCACTAGCAAGATGATTAAAATGCCCATTAATTTACGGAATTAAACATTCAATTCCTTCCATTTGGCCTATAAATTCATGACAATGAGATTTTAAAAATCATGTTATATTGTGAATTCTTGTGTGAATGTCATTTGGACATTTAGGCTATTTAAAAATGTTAACCTTTTCTTAAGAAATGGATAGATGTTTAGATCTAGTAATTGAATTTTGTAATTAGCTACAATTAGGTAACTAACTAATTATATGCTTTAATTTCAGGTCATCCAAGTAAGATTGTTTCATATTTGTTTCAGAATGCTTCAATCTATAATAACTGAAAATTTCATTCAGTTCTCTTAATCTTTAAGAAAGTTATGGGCTTTTGACTGTTCTCGATCACAGCTTTTGAGTTAAGTCAATGGAAAAGCAATTAGCAAAACAAGATGCTAATTTCAGAGTATGAAAATGGCCATAACTTTTTTAATACTGAAGATATGAAAGTGAATTAGGTGTCAAATTAAACTTCTTTTTATGCTTTATCTGATGGGATAAATTGCAGACTTGATTTTTAAAATCTCAAAATTTTGTAACATTGCTAATATGTAGAAGAACTGACTAGAGGACAGGCCATCCTAGACTAGGTATTGTAATGAGGAAGGATTAGTTAGCGATCTTGTTGTGCAAAGCCCCTTAGGCAACAGTGACCATAATATGGTGGAATTCTGCATTAGGATGGAGAGTGACAAGGTTAATTCAGAGTCTAGGGTCCTGAACTTAAAGAAAGGAGACTTTGAAGCTATGAGATGGGAATTGGCTAGGATAGACTGGCAAATTATACTTAAAGGGTTGACGATGGAGATGCAATGGTAAAGATTTAAAGACCGCATGGATAAACTCCAAAAATTGTTCATCCCTGTCTGGCGAACAAAATAAAACAAGGTTAATGAGGGAATTCAAGGATAGTGTTAAATTCAAGGAAGAGGCATATAAATTGGCCAGAGGAAGCAGCAAACCGGAGGACTGGGAGAAATTTAGAACTCAACAGAGGAGGCAAAGGGGTTAATTAAGAGGGGGGGAAAAGAGCATGAAAGAAAGCTTGTGGGGAATATAAAAACAGACTCTAAAAGCTTCTTGAGATATGTAAAAAGGAAAAGACAGTGAAGACAAATGTAGGTCCCTTATAATCAGAGACAGGTGAATTTATAATGGGAAACAAAGAAATGGCAGAGCAGTTAAACGAGTACTTTGGTTCTGTCTTCACTAAGGAAGCCACAAACAATCTCCCAGAAATACTAGGGGACCGAGGATCTAGTGGGAGGGAGGAACTGAAGGGAATCCACAGTAGTCAGGAAATGGCGTTAGGTAAACTGTTGGGACTGAAGGCAGATAAATCCCCAGGGCCTGATGGTCTGCATCCCAGAGTACTCAAGGTTTCAAAGTCAGCTTATTGTCACATATACCAATTAAGGTACAGTGAAATTTGAGTGGCCATAGAAATCATGGATGAATTGGTGATCATTTTCCAATGTTCTCTCAACTCTGGATCAGTTCCTGTGCACTGGAGGGTAGCCAATGTAACTCCACTTTTTAAGAAAGGAGGGAAGAAAGAAAACGTGGAATTATAGACTAGTTAGCCTTACATCGGTAGTGGGGAAGATGCTTGAGTTGATGTTATAGCAGCACATTTGGAAAGCAGTGACAGGATCGGTCAAAGTCGGCATGGATTTACGAAGGTGAAATCATGCTCCACTAATCTTCTGGAATTTTTTGAGGATGTAACAAGTAGAATAGATAAGGGAGAGCCCATGGATGTAGTGTATCTGGACTTTCAAAAAGCCTTTGACAAGGTCCCACACAAGAGATTAGTGTGCAAAATTAGAGGACGTGGTATTGGGGTAGGGTATTGACATGGATAGAAAACTGGTTGGCAGATAGGAAGCAGAGAGTAGGAATTAACAGGTCCTTTTCAGAATGGCAGGCAGTAACTAGTGGGGTGCCGCAAAGCTCTGTGCTGGGACCCCAGTTATTTACGATATATATTAACGATTTAGACGAGGGAATTAAATGTGACATCTCCAAGTTTGCGGATGACACAAAGCTGGGTGGCAGTGTAAGCTGCGAGGAGGATGCTATGAGGCTGCAGGGTGACTTGGATAGGTTGAGTGAGTGGACAGATGCATGGCAGATGCAGTATAATGTGGATAAACGTGAGGTTATCCAATTTGATGGCAAGAACAGGAGGCACATTATTATCTGAATGGTGTAAGAAAGAACTGCAGATGCTGGTTTAAATCAAAGGTAGACACAAAATGCTGGAGTAACTCAGCGGGTGAGGCAGCATTTCTGGAAAGAAGGAATGGGTGACGTTTCAGGTCGAGACCCTTCTTCAGACTGATGTCAGGGGAGGGGGCGGGACAAAGATAGAATGTAGTCGGTGAGTAAGACTAGTGGGAGAACTGGTAAGGGGATGGAGAGAGAAAGCAAGGGCTCTCTGAAGTTAGAGAAATCAATGTTCATACTGCTGGGGTGTAAACAACCCAAGCAAAATATGAGGTGCTGTTCCTCCAATTTGCGCTGGGCCTCACTGACAATGGAGGAAATATCTGAATGGTGTAAGATTAGGAAAAGGGGAGGTGCAACAAGACCTGGGTGTGCTTGTACATCAGTCACCGAAAGTAAGCATGCAGGTACAGCAGGCAGTGAATGCTAATGGCATGTTGGCCTTCATAATGAGAATATTTGAGTTTTGGAGCAAGGAGGTCCTACTGCAGTTGTAGGTGAGACCACACCTGGTTGTATTGTGTGCAGTTTTGGTCTCCTCATTTGAGGAAGGACATTCTTGCTATTGAGGGAGTGCAGCGTAGGTTCACCAGGTTAATTCCCGGGATGGTGGGTCTGACATATGACGAAATAATGGGTCGACTGGGCTTGTATTCACTGGAATTTAGAAGGATGCAAGGGGATCTTATAGAAACATATAAAATTCTTAAAGGATTGGACAAGCTAGATGCAGGAAAAATGTTCCCGATGTTGGGGGAGTCCAGAACCAGCCGTCACAGTTTAAGAATAAGGGGTAGGCCATTCAGGACTGAGATGAGGAAAAACGTATTCACCCAGAGAGTTGTGAATCTGTAGAATTCTCTGCCACAGAAGGCAGTGGAGACCAATTCACTGGATTTTTTCAAAGGAGAGTTAAATTTAGGTCTTAGGGCTAAAGGAATCATAGGATATGGGGGAAAAAGCCGGAACGGGGTACTGATTTTAGATGATCAGCCATGATCATATTGAATGGTGGTGCTGGCTCGAAGGGCCGAATGGCCTGCTCCTGCACCTATTTTTCTGTTTTCTATGTTTCCAAATAATAAATATAATGAGTAAAAAAACACGTAACATGTAATCCTAATAATATACTTTCACAAAAAATTTGAGTCTTCAGTTGTTTCAACCAATTCTGTTTGTGTGTTTCAATCTGATTGTACAGTTCATAATGTTTCTTCACAGTTCATCTGCTTACCATTTATGGTCAAATCCAGCGCATCAAGTATGGCCTCAATTTTGCACTGCAAATTGTAAGCATGATTTCTATTCTGGCCATATATTTAAACTCACATTACTAAGTAAATCATAGGAGAGTTAATATTAAAGAGCTTGAATTTTGTAAGAACTTCATTCTTAAAGGGAGGTAACTGGACAATCATCCAATAAAAAGACAAAATTTTTAGGAACACCTTGGACAAAGTTAACCCAAATCTCTCCTGCAAGGAATTGTGGAATGATATCTCCATGGAAAGAATAATCAGCAGTGAACTGGTCATCTCAGTGGGCAAAAACCTAGAAACAAGGAACTGCAGTGACTGGTTTACACAAAAGGACACAAAGTGCTGGAGGAACTCATCAGGTCAGGAGGCATTTCTGGAGAACAAGGATAAGTGACATTTCAGGTTGGGAACCTTTTTCAGACTGGGGAAGGCCTGGACCCTTGCAGTATGAAGAAGAATCCCGACCCAAAATGTCACCTCTCCATGTTCTCCAGATATGCTGTCTGACCCGCTGAGTTACTCCAGCGCTTTGTGTCCTTGGGCAAAAACTTAGCTGCATTCAAATTCCACCTCATCGTGCCAAATGATTCCTATTTTGTTGAGAAGTTAGAGAATACAAAGGAGATATAATGATATTTTCAAAAGTAATTATTATTTCCAATAATAACTATCCTTTATTCTATTTGGTCAAGTTATTTTAGAACCATACTTGTTCCTAAGTGACAGCAGCCTATACATAGGGCACCTATCCTCTGCTCCTGATGTTTACCCAATGAACTGTACATTAGATGTTGTGTGAAGACTGCGATGCTGCCACTGGTGTGCTGACAACTGCTCCAGTATTTAACATAAACAAGTGACATTTTGGCAATTGCCAGAATACATCTGATAGTCAACAACGTATTCTAAAACTGGAAAAAACAAAAGCTGAAAAAACATAACCATTTGTATTAAACAAGGATTTACCTTGCTAGCCTCTTGAGCAGATATTCTACTTAGAACTTTCAACATACTCGTGGGAGCCACCGGATTAAAGCTGTCAAATAAGAAAAAATAATTAATTTAAAATACAGATTAAAACAAAATGATTTGGAAATCAATTTACTATTAGGTTTCATGAAGGAAAGTGATTAAAATGTATTAAATAAAATAAAATCAGAGTTTGCTTCTTATCAGATGCCAGTAATTTATGTGCAACCTCCATAATAAATCACTGCTGGAGATAAGTTACCTCAACTCCACCAAGTGAGGTGGTCTTATTTAGTAAAATATTGCTTTTTCATGGGGGAGCATTTAGCAGATAATTTAAGATTTGTTGCCTGTGATCTCTAATCAGTATCCCATGCGTTAAGTGCACCTATTTTGACATGGTTGACGACAGAATCAGAGCAGGTTGTATGTTCTTTGTTGATGATACCCATTGGCAATACCGGCCGTCAAGACCGCACATAAATGATGGTCTTTCTGAATAAATTCTTGAAGGACTACTGACAGAGATAAACATTAGAAATTTTCATTGACTTCATAATATGATTTATCCTCAATCAATATAAAAATGATAACTCTTCTATGGCCAATGGACTAAGTCATCAAGCAAATTCAGGGCCAAAACTGTCCCACTCAAGTCAGTACATTTTAACCAGTGGTATAGTTGGGACAATTAATTCCTGTCACCAGTGAACAGAATGGAAATAACTCTAGTTTTAAAACTGTCAACATTTTGCAGGGACATAGGAAATTAAAAATGAAAAGATTTAGACATGTTTATAAATCCAGACATCTTTTAAACTCCAAAATACAATATTTATATAAGCCAAAATCAAAAACAACAAACACATTTAGGATTACCAACTCTATATAATTAGTACTTGCCTAATATTAAAGATACCCAATTCTTTTTGGATGTCAATTGGGAAGAGCAAGCGTTGATTGCTGTCTCCACAAACGTTGTTAGAAATTATGAACACCAATGGACATCTTGCTGTTTGAATAAAATTCCTGATAAAAAAAAAAGTGCTTAACTTTGCTTGATATAATTTAAGCCAATTCCTCAGTGTTAAACATATACTCCAAATAGTTGTAAAGCAGGATCAGTTCTATTATACTAACACAGACATAAAGAGTTGCACAGTCACTCCTGTGCTATGATTGAATAGTCATTTCAAACACAACTCAAATCTTTCGGCCTATTGTCATCCATTTAAATGGATGCAAACTGTAAGCACGGTTGTTGGTTAAGCCTATAAAATGTATGTTGAGATTCACTACGGTTAAGGCTACATAAACCAAGCATTGGCTTTTCAGCTTTATTTTAACCATTTACACTTCAGCTGGAAGGCTTTCTTTTGATCGGGAAAGCAACTGATTCAGGGAAGTTGTAAATAATAATCAGATTGTTAGCAATAATTTGGTCTACCAACTTAATACATTGTACTGTGTGAATAGCCTTAGCTTGCCCAATTCTTTATAACACTTTCTCAAGATAAGCAGTTGGTCACTCAACGACATGCGATGAAAGTCCTTTATGCACAGGGTAATGTAGCTTTGGGATTCTTTACTGATGAGAGCTATGGAGGATCAGTCACTCAGTCTAGTCATGACAGGGAATCAATGGATATTGAGGTCTTGCTGGAAAGAGACACAAAAGTAAAAGATCAGCCATTATCCAACAGAATGGCGAAGCAACCACCTTCTGCTTCTATTTCTTATTTCCCAGTGACTCCAATATCTGTCCACAGAAAATACAAATAATGTCTAATGTATGCTGTTGAGCTACAAGGTCCAGTGGTACCAACTTGGATAGCTTGTGGTGCCAAATTAAGCAACAGTCCTTACACCACTAGTGCAGCGGTAATGGAACAGAGGATCAAAAGGTTTCCTCTAACTCTGCATTAAGTCTATATATACACCTCTTTATAACGTTTTCATTCATATTTTGGCACCCACCTTTCTCCGTATCCTCTTCTGCAGTCTTAATAATAATTTAAAGGCAGAACCAACAGTAATTCTTGTTCCGCGTTATGACTTTATATTTAAATAGCCTCATCTATCATTTTTTAAAATTTAAATGTGATTTTGCCATTTCAGCTCTACCCATTCCTAGATTAGGTTAATCCTTGCACAAGGTAAAGCTATGCAAATAGCTATGAATAAGCATGCAAATCAGTGACTTTGTGGACTGTACATTTGGCTGGTTTTGCTTCAGTAGCTAAGGATATCCATCTAAGTTGGGTGGCAGCATGCCTTTTAATTCTATTTAGCTTGCTCTGTTCCGACTTGCACCTTTTCACTGTCATTTATGATCTGTTACCTTCCAGGAAATGGGTATTGTTAACTTAATTGCCCTCTTTTAAATTGTCATGCCACCAAGTTCAGATCATCAAAGATACTAAGATAGGTGGTGTTGTGGATAATGAAGTAGATTTTCAAAGTCTACAGAGAGATTTAGGCCATTTGGAAGAGTGGGCTGAAAGATGGCAGATGGAGTTTAATGCTGATAAGTGTGAGGTGCTACATCTTGGCAGGACAAATCAAAATAGGACGTACATGGTAAATGGTAGCGAATTGAGGAATGCAGTTGAACAGAGGGATCTAGGAATAACTGTGCATAGTTCCTTGAAGGTGGAATCTCATGTAGATAGGGTGGTAAAGAAAGCTTTTGGTATGCTGGCCTTTATAAATCAGAGCATTGAGTATAGAAGTTGGGATGTAATGTTTAAATTGTACAAGGCATTGGTGAGGCCAATTCTGGAGTATGGTGTACAGTTTTGGTCGCCAAATTATAGGAAAGATGTCAACAAAATAGAGAGCACAGAGGAGATTTACTAGAATGTTGCCTGGGTTTCAGCAACTAAGTTACAGAGAAAGGTTGAACAAGTTAGGTCTTTATTCTTTGGAGCATAGAAGGTTGTGGGAACTTGATAGAGGTCTTTAAAATGATGAGAGGGATAGACAGCGTTGACGCGGATAAGCTTTTTCCATTGAGAGTAGGGAAGATTCAAACAAGAGGACATGATTTGAGAATTAAGGAACAGAAGTTTAGGGGTAACATGAGGGGGAACGTCTTTACTCAGAGAGTGGTAGCTGTGTGGAATGAGCTCCCAGTGGAAGTGGTGGAGGCAGGTTCAATTTTATCATTTAAAAATAAATTGGATAGGTATATGGACGGGAAAGGAATGGAGGGTTATTGTCTGAGTGCAGGTAGATGGGACTAGGTGAGAATAAGTGTTCGGCACAGATTAGAAGGGCCGAGTCGGCCTGTTTCCGTGCTGTAATTGTTATATGGTTATATGGATTGTGGAACGGGTACAGCGAATACATTTACAGAAAGGTTTGAACACAAGAGACTGATTGTTCTGCAGAAGTCTCCAAAGCAGCCAGTGAAAACTGTTGTACTTTCTTATGATAGCTTCACAGCCGCTGTTTATAAGTGTGATTAAGCCACCAATGCAAATTGGCCATTGCTTTGAAACATCGCCTATCCATGATCTCCAGAGATCCTGCCTGACTCGCTGAGTTATTCCAGCACTTTGTGTCCTTTATGGTAAACCAGCTTCTGCAGTTCCTTGTGTTAGGTATGTTACAAAACTTACCTTCAGTCGCGCTGTAATTCTGCCACTGACCGTGTGCGCGATTTTGGCGCCTTTAAGGGGGGGGGCGGGGTTAAAACGCGGTTTCTTCTCCCTTGTCCTGGAAATATTTTGTTGGAGTACAAACCTTAGCTGACAAAATCGTTCCTACCGGCGTTCTGTGAATTTTTTATTTTTATTAAATCGTCAATGTCAGCGCTACAGTCATTTAAAAAGCAGCTCCTGAAGCGTCAACGCCGATAACGGGGACGGATTTCACACAATGGACAGGTAAACGAAAGTGCTTTCTTTAAATGTATAAAAGTGCTTCTTAAGAAGCCTTTAATTCACATTTTGTCATGCGACACGGTGATTTTATTCCCCGAATTAACGGCAGTATTTTTCATAAACGATCGCATTCCAGTAATCCTCACTGACAAGATGAATTTAATCCCCATTAATTTACAGGTATTAAACATTCAATTCCTTCCATTTGACCTGTAAATTCATGAAAATTAGATTTAAAAATTATGTTATATTGTGAATTATTGTGTGAATGTTATTTGGACACTTAGGCTATTTAAAAATGTTAATCTATTCTTAAGAAATTGATAGATGTTTAGATCTAGTAATTGAATTTTGTAATTAGCTACAATTAGGTAACTAACTAATTATATGCTTTACTTTCATGTCTTCGAAGTAAGATTGTTTCATATTTGTTTCAGAATGCTTCAATCTATAATACCTGAAAATTTCTTTCAGTTACCATAATTGTTAAGAAAGTTATGGGCTTTTAACTGTCCTCGATCACAGCTTTTGTGTTAAGTCAATGGAAAAGCAATAGGGAACTAGATGCTAATTTCTGAGTATGATAATGGCCATAACTTTTTTAATACTGAAGATATGAAAGTGAATTAAGTGTCAAATTAAACTTCTTTTTATGCTTTATCTGATGGGATAAATTGCAGACTTTATTTTTTAAATCTCAAAATTTTGTAACATTGCTACTTGTGTAGGAAGGAACTGCAGATGCTGGTTTAAAGCAAAGGCAGACACAAAATGCTGGAGAAACTCGGCGGGAAGGCAGCATCTCTGGAGAGAAGAAATAGGTGACGTTTCAGGTCGAGACCCTTCTTCAGACTGATATACAAATGGCTACCCTGTAATAAAAAAACGATGATAGTTTTTCTATGATTAATAATTATTTGAGTAATCTTACCGTAAAATGTCATGCAAACAGGAGGGTTCTCTATAAAACTGATTAGGGATATCCTATGAGACAAGAACAAGAGTTATTAATGAAACTACATGTAGTGTTTTATCTAAAAGTACAGAAAGTTCTCATGCACATTATGAAGTTTGAATAACCTCAGTAATATTTTAGGAATTCATCAATATTTCAAGGAATATTCTTTGTAACTTTGAAGAAACCTTTTATTTTGTACGATTCCAAAAATATTTTCTGAGCAACAAACAATTAATAGACCATCTGAGACATCTGAACTTTTCTGCAGATGCACATCAGGTACAAACTATCTCAAAGATTTTACATCAATTGTGTGAATTGCTCTAACGGATATTTTTTTCTTGCAAGGAAACAATTAAGGAGTTTTTTGAAATTCTACTCACTTCTACAAGAATCAGTTTCTTGTCTGTCTCCAGAGTATCTCCCACCATCTGGAGTTTTTTATACTTGTTGGCTCGCAGTAAAAATTCTTGAAATAGAACAGACTGTGGCTTGCTCACATACACCGGAAACCTTGAGTCTGAAGTCAATCAAACAACATATTTACATAGATTGGGGAAAACTGGTTCATATTCTCTTCAAAGATAAAATTGAGATAATTTAAAGGATGTCAATCAGTGGAGAGCCTTGTCTGAAATCTTTATGCTGGGTGAGTGATAAAGCAGCAGCGAATTGATCAATGAACTTGAATACTATGCTACATATTACTGATTCTTTTCCAACTCCCAGAACTGAATAAGGAAGTCTTTTGAAGGAAGGCTAATAAAAAGGTCGATGTGGTTGAGAAACAAATGGTAATATTGGATGAAGTTAGCAATTATACTCATCTTTAGCATATCCCAGGAGTTCAAAAGCACAACCTCAGTAAATCCTTATTTTTGTTTTGAAAAAGGGAGCAAATAAACATGTTTTTTTGGAGGGATTTGATATCAGACATTTATGATTTCCTTGTGGGTCACAGGAGCCCAATATATTCCTATTAAAAATTGTTACTGTTTCACAAATATCCACGCACACACGCACATAAATCAAGCGTGGAGCTACATGCCAGGAGAAAAATGTTTTTAAGACAAGCTGTCATTTGGAGATGGAGATGAACAATGCACTGACAGAATATGGTTTTTTTTGCAATTGCACACTTGATTATAGATAGATCGGGTTTTTTTTAGATCACGTATATCAAAATCTTGTACCAATCTCATTGTGGCTACCAGCTGCCATTAGAACAGTTCTTGATGTGATAACAGTATTTGCACAGTATTGGCAAGGTCTACAATATGGTTTAAATAACTTCACAATCCACTAAAATCTGCTCTTACCAGTATTATAGGGGTCGTCAAATTCATCACGATTTTTAAATTTATTCTGTGATAATGGATTTACCCATTCGTGTAGTTGAATTCCCAGTTCCTTAACAATAACCTGTATTGTAGCAGTCTTGCCAGTGCCTGCAGTACCCGTTAACAGCAAGATGGAGCCATCCTTTTAGATAAAATGTAAACATATTCAATTAAGATTCATTTATAAAACACCAATGCTACTAAAGTTTAAAACACTCTGCTGCTATAAGGAGAATTGCTTTATGTTTGATGTTTCACTGCTGATGGCACAGCGGCAAAGCAGTCAGCGCTGCTGCCGCATAATTCCGCAAGATAGATTCAATCCTATGGTAATGTCTATGTAGAGTTTAAACATTTCCACTGTGTCTGCATTAGTTTCCCCCGGTGATCCTGTTTCTTTGCAGCAGATTAATTGGCTACTGTAAATTACTCTTGATATAAGAGAGTGGCAGGAGAATGGATAGGAGGGAAGAGAGAGAGGGAGGGGGAGAGAGGGGGGAGGGGGAGAGAGGGGGGAGGGGGAGAGAGGGGGGAAGGGGGAGGGGGAGAGAGGGAGGGGGAGGGGGAGAGAGGGAGGGGGAGGGGGAGAGAGAAGAAATAAGCAACAGAAATGGGACTGGTGGGAATTCTCTGAGGGGGGAGAGAGGGGGGAGAGAAGAAATAAGCAACAGAAATGGGGCTGGTGGGAATTCTCTGAAAGCCAGCATGGACTTGACGAACCTAATGGCCCACTTCTATGTCGTAATAAAATATGACAGAGGACACTAATTGGTTGGAAGGTAGGTTCAAGGAGTTGGAACAGAGGTCCTGTTTTCTAATTGGCGAATTGTGCAATGTGCTGATCACAAGGTCGTACACAGGGTCCTCAACTTTTCTTATATTAATTAATTAGATGAGGAAAATACCTTTGATATCCATGTTTACAGATGATGTGTAATTAAGTGGCGTGGAACAGTGTATGGATAGGAGAAGCAAATAACAAAGGGATGTGCAGGTAATTCTGCTATAACATGTTTCCATAATGCTAATTGAATATGTTAACTGAGTGGGGAGTAACTGAGTGGGTCAAGAAGCATCTCTGAAGAACATGGATAGGTGATTGTTCGGGATCAGAATCTGAAGAAGGTTCCCGACCCGAAACTGTCCATATTCTCCAGAGATGCTGCCTAACCCACTCCAGCATTCAGTGTCCTCTTTTGTGAACCAGCATCTGCAGTTCCTTGTTACTACTATTTTTATTAAGCAGGATGAATTGGTTATAACACAATTTTGATCGGGAACAAAAAGAATCACTTCAAAGTTAGTATAGAAATTAACAAGCAAACAAAAAGCTGCCAGGGGTAAAAAAAATGTGGGAAAAAAGAGACTGGTTTCATGTAACCATTTCAAAAAATACATCTGTTACTTTTACCATGGGTGGCCATTTGAAATTCACAAGCAATCGTTTCTATTGATACCAGTTTAGTTTGAAATATAGCATGGAAACAGGCACAATCGTCTCACTGAGTCCATGCCAACCATCGATCACACGTTCGCTTTAGCTCTATAATATCCCATTTTCATATCCTTTCCCTACACGCTGAGGGCTATTTACACAGGCTTACAAACCTGCACATCTTTGGGGCGAGTCAGTCACCTACAGTCACAAGGGAGAATATGCAAACTCCACATATGACAGCACCCGAGGTCAGGATCAAACCTGCGTCGCTAACGCTGTGAAGCAGCAGCTCTACCCGATGCACCACTGAGCCACCCACAATGCACATTTGCACAAAGATACTCTATTAAACAATAAACATGCACCCTTTGCATTTTTAGCTTGAATAACAAAAATAAACTAATGGCAATTTAAAAGAGCTTTGTTTTTGAAAATCCTGCAGGAAAAATAACTTTGCTATGGCAAAACTTTCTAGTCCGACCTCCCTTTTCCCCATTGACAATTGTTTTCTATAATGTGATTTAATATAACACAACTATCATGTTACAGAAGAACTACCTGGAATTGATTTGTCAAAATTATGTCATATGGCAATCAACATCCAGATAAAGGCGGGAGACCAGGTCTGCAGAAGCAAAGGGGTTTAGATATACACTGAAGACAGTGCAGAGAGAAATAAATAATCAGAAATGGATATTGGCTTTTATTTCAACAACTTGAGATTTAAAAAACCCAGAAGCAATGCAACAGCACAAATTCATGGATACTAGATTTCACTTTAGAAATTGAATCTCAGGAAGAAGTTGGAAAGGTGACTTCTGAGTTCACCAGGTATTTAGCTGACGATTTGTATTGCCCGAGTTTAGAAGGTTGATAGGTAACATAATCAATGTATTTGAAATTATAGTATGGTTTACAAAAATGGGTACTAAGAAACAAGAATCAGCTGCGATGTTTCCAATTGTCAAGCAGCTTGTTATCTCACTGCTAAAACTCATTCAACAAAGATAGCCAGCCAGGGAAACACAGGGGGATTACATCTCCTACAGAGCACCATAATTATACCTAATGACTACATTCAAAAACATGTTATGTTGTGTAAGTTCAGAAGAACAGTTGAAATTGATTGAAGTTAGAATCTGGTTGGCGAAAATATAGATCTGTATAGGGTGGTTGTCAAACGGGGAACTTAACCATGTGATATTGTAAAGTCGTGGAGAATTGAAGTACAGATAATATTTTTGGACAATAAATAGGAGTCAATTTTTACTTGGCAAGGTTTCACAAACATCAAAAGCAATAATAGTGGAGATAAATTGGGTAATCCCACATTCAATCATGCCAGATAATTGCACTTCTGAAAACGATACAAGACTTATATTAGGCACATAACTGGTATGTAATTTTTCCACCCATTGCATTGTACTGGAGAAATTAGAGTTATTGGGAGAAATTGCAGTAATTCCTGTCATTAATTCTGTTTACTATGCTCTTTAAATAAGATTCTTGTTTCTGAGTAAATTTACTTTGTTTGATATGCAATAGACCAGGGACCTCCAAACTTTTCAGCATGAGGGCCACATTATATATTTGGCACATTTTTGCAGGCATAGGAAAAAATAAAGAAATGCCAGTTTTGCTGTACGGACTCGATCTTGAAGGGAATATTCCAGTTCCGATGTGCAAACAGGGGTAGTGGACAGACAAGGTAGCCGATGGCATCCGCGAGCTTGGAATGGACTTTTGGTCACTCGTGTTTTCTCTGCATCAGAGATAGAGATGGCGAGAAAGCGAAGGGAAGAGTCGGGGCTCGAGCAGAGGAAAGTGGGAGCTAGTTGGAAACTGGCAGTGAGGGAGATGAAGCGTTAAAGCGGTGAACAAGAGCAGGAAGCAGCACCGAAACAGTTGTGATGTACCTGACAGAGAGGTGAGGGAAGGGTCTGGAGGCGACTGAAACAAGGAATTATCTATGTATTCTACTGGGAGAGAGACAGAGCCTGAGCACAACGGGCTCCCACCTGGCACCGGGAATCCGGTTTGAACCCATTCTTCCAAAGATCCGTTCCGAAGAAAAATCTGTTGTGTGGAGAGCAAATGCTGAAAAAATGCTACAAATTATCTGAGTCACCAGACTTTAGGACCTGGGGGAGCCCGGAGCTCAGAGCTTGCTGCGGGCCGGATAAAATCTCATGGCGGGCTGGATGTGTCCCGCGGGCCATAGTTTGGAGACCCCTCCACAGACTATAAAGGTTCAAAGGTATTTTATTGTCACGTGTACCAATTAAGGTACAGTGAAATTCGAATAAGCCAGCTATACACCCCCATTGCTTCCAAATCACCAGCTGATCATGTTGTCACCAGACACTGAAATGATTGAAAGAGAAATACTGAATTCAATGCTGGGGAAATCACCTTGTTCTTTTCTGAACAGGAATGAGAGAAATTCCTCAACTCAAGATAGAAATTCAGCCTAGATTATTTCTTCAAGATTTACACGACATGACTTCTAGCTCGGAGGAAAGTTGTTACTGTTGAGTCAGAAAACTGAGACATGATAATGAAAAGACAAAGGTTAATGAGATAAGGAGAGAAGAGGCATGAAATGTAAAGCTAGAGGAAGGAATATCCTGAACCTATTCTAGCATTAACATCATGATAAAATGAAACTAAAATGAAAGTAGTGACTCACTTGTTGATGGCATCTCTCTGTATGAGCCTTAAGCCAATTATCAACCTCTTCAATTTTCTTTTTGTGAACTGCAAGTTCACTCTGAAGAAGGAGGAAACAGAAAAACACATAAAACCGTCATGCTTCATTTTCATGGTTAGACCTGTAGCTTTTTCAGTAACGTATATGATATAAAGTTTGAATTAGAAATAGTTAAGCAAATCCCTTTTCAACATTTGAAATTTTATGGCAAATTTAATTAACACGAGAAAGAAACAATACTGTAGTGGTGCCTAGTGGTTAGGCCACTCTTGCTAATGCAAACCCTCGGCAGTCGGGGGTGGGGTCACGGGGTATGGGGGTGTGCACTAATATATAAGAACCGACCTTCCCTCTCTCGCTCTCTTCATGAGAGTGTCCTGCCACTTCAGCAGGAGCTCAGCTCGAGCCCACGAGGCAACAGCCTCTCAGCAGCAACAATGACTATTATGTTAGAGTGCTAAACGTGCATGTATATCTTACCTACAATGCCTGAATAAAGAAATCATTTATTCACGACGTTTGTGCCTCTACAATACCATGTATTTCAATATCATTTGTGGTAAATAAAATTAAAGTTAATGCTAACTAAAATTTAATAAATAAAATCGAGTTAGTCAATACTGTGAATTACTACCAAATTTGGTGAAAATATATGTATTGATGGCACATTATGTGTTTATCTCTCACTTTCTCATTTAGAGTCATAGAGTGATACAGTGTGGAAACAGGCCCTTCGGCCCAACTTGCACACACTGGCCAACAATGTCCAAGCTACACTAGTCCCACTTGCCTGCGCTTGGTTTCTTATCCCTCCAAACCTATCCTATCCATGAACCTGTCTAACCATTTCTTAAACGATGGGATAGTCCCAGCCTAAACTACTTCAGACAGCTTGTGCCATACACCCATCACCCTTTGCGTGAAAAAGTTACCCCTCGGATTCCTATGAAATCTTTTCCCCTTCACCTTGAACCCATGTCCTCGATTCCCCTACTCTGTACATCTAGCCAATCTATTCCTCTTATGATTTGGCATTAATTCACTTGCCTTGTTACAATACATTCAGAGAAACAGACTTCAATTTTCTTTTTACTATTTTTCTATGCACTATATTTGAATGTATAGTCTTGTTTGTATCTACTGTTTTTTCCTCACAGATTATAGCTATCATTACTCATTTTGCAAATCTCCCGTCACTTTGTCCTTAATCCCAAATTATCAAAATTTCACCAGAACCTTCCCCTCAACTATTTAGATTAAAGCTTTATGCAATGGATAAGATCAATTTGCTTTATTCCTTATGATGATGTGATAACATGATGAGATTTTCAAATGTATTATCTTGAACAGTGCCTGACTGTCTGCTATTGAAATGTCAATCAGATACCTTTCAGAAATTAGGCAGTTACATAATATGTAAATGACAGATAAGGATCATAATTCTCAAGAAATTAGGATCTCAATGTTACAATGCATATCTCTTGTGTTACATAACTATCTTTAGACTTAAATAGTGAAAACAAAGAGCTAATCTTGTAGATATGTGTTTGGTAAATGGAAAAATCTGGTACCATTTACCCAAGAGAACATCAATAGCATATTTAATGAAGGAAACCCCTTCACGGGGGCCATAATACAAGTTTGAATCAGAGCAACATAAGGACATATCACATCAAATGACTAAGACTGTCGATCGGATGTTAAGCTTTGATAAAAGAGAAAGAAGCAGAAAAAATAGAGCATTTTAGGTAAGGTGTTCTAAAGATATCAGTCTTGATAGCTGAAGGCAAGGCATATAAATGTTTGCATCCAGGGATGCTCAAGGATACAAAATTAGGAAAAACAGACTTTTCAGTGTATTGCAGAACTGGAAGTGGTTACACAAATTAGAACCAATGAAGCCTTACATGGATCTGAAAGTAAAATGCTACATAGCTGGAACCAGTGTGTCTCTGCATTACAGCATTTTGGGAAATGGAAATTCACCCTTAAAGAATCCACAAATCACCACCCAAAAATCTGAGATGTGGAATAAAAATTCACTTTTATGGAATTCATGTGGAAAATATAAATAAATAAGCACCAAATGTATTTAGAGAATTGATCTAATTTATCAAGGACAACACTTGCAGCTACTGATTCACAATCGGCAGGGTGTAAAGGGGTTTGCTTTGGAAACTGACTAGGCAACTTCTTCTGATGATACCGGTAGAATGATTGCAGGCTGCCGGTTCACAGAGGGGATCCACTTAAGAGATTTGCTTTGGAAACTGATAAGGCAATC
Organism: Malacoraja senta; assembly: GCA_038087875.1. Lineage (NCBI taxonomy): Eukaryota > Metazoa > Chordata > Chondrichthyes > Rajiformes > Rajidae > Malacoraja > Malacoraja senta. The sequence continues at coordinate 211,593,690 of CM075977.1, read as the reverse complement.
TCATCTATTGATAATCTATTCAACGATATTTTATCAAGTTAATTAAAACAACAAATTCCCTTGTCTGTACACTGCGCACTCATGGGGACACTACTGTTGAGCTAAAAAGTTTCCGTAGGAAAGTATTTCGACTTAAAAATATGGGATTCAATGCGGGGGGAAAAAAGGTTTACATTAAGGGAAACTGCCATATGGGTGGCTTTCTAAGAAACTAACTTATCCATAATACAGGGTACACTCTAATGAAAGTCATAAAGTGCAGGAATGATGAGACCAAGACTAGAGGTATGTTAAGACATGTTTTTAAAAAATCTCAAATTTATGTTGGGTGAAAGGAGGGAGTAAAGTAAGGAGTATACTGCAATAGTAAATAAAGCTTAGACCCATATGTATAGCCACAGAACTACTTTTTTCTAAGTAGGAATTATAGACAGAAAGAATGGAAATTTGTTCTCAAATTCTATGGATGTGGACCACAACAGATGATGAAATGTATTACATATTATGCTCTTACCTGTGACTGAGGTCTATATTCATCCACCCAGGAATCACTATGATTTGAAGGTGAGTTTGCCGATGGCGACCCAAAATCTGGTCTGTATAAGATACCCGAATTCTTTTATGACTCCTTGTGCTGTTCAAGTTCTTGGGCTGAAAAGTCTTTTCTCGTTTTGTACAAAGTATTTTCTGGTTCTCACCACTTGACTTTGAATAACCAGACAGTTCACTGTCTAGCACCATTGGTAAAGTAGATTTGCTGATACAATCAAAAGATGGATTCACCCAATCCGTCACCTGAAAAATCAATTTAACACAATGTTTTTTTATCACATGCCAACCTGAAGGAATTCTCCAATAAGACTTTGTCATCACACCATTATTTTGTATAAATCTTAATATATCATGCAAAAGTATCCAGCTTGTAATAAATTAGATACATCAGTCTTATACCTTAAATCGGAAGCACTTGCAAGCTGAGTGACTTATTTCTACTTGATGGAAGAACAAGGACGAGTTGCACCCTGGCATCCCTCTTCTCTCCTCTCTTATCAGGCAAAAGGCATAGAAGTGTGAAAACGGACACCTCCAGATTCAGGACAGTTTTGTCCCAGCTGTTATCAGGCAACTGAATCATCCTACCACAACCAGAGAGCAGTGCTGAACTACTATCTACCTTATTGATGACCCTCGGACTATCCTTGCTCAGACTTTGCTAGCTTTACCTTGCACTAAATGTCATTTCCTTGTCATGTATCTTACACTGTAAATGGCTCGATTGTAATCATGTTTTGTACTTTCTGCTCACTGGTTATCATGCAACAAAAGCTTTTCACTGTACCTTGGTACACGTGACAATAAACTAAACTAAAGTACAACCTTAGCCCAAGATTTATTTTCTGCATACCAGAATCTTTCTGATAACGTAAAACAGCAAGTTGTGTGACTGCACAAATGAGAGACAAAATAATATCTCGTATTCTGAATCAGGTACTGTATCTAAGACATGATGCAAAAACTTAGTCTCAAAATATTGGTGCAAAATACTTTTACCTTAGCAGAAATAACCTTTCTGCTGAGAGAAGATTTTGACATCATCAACTCTGCCGGTAGTCATAAGTGGGCTATGGTCCGCACCTTCAACAATAAAGTCACTTTGAAAGTTCTGCTTTAAGAAAGAACGAAGATGCCAATTTAGTTTCATATGCAGCTTTAAAATTCATCATTAAGTTCAACAAATACAGATCATGATTCTGTTGCAGTACTCTCATTTACATATCTTCTGAAACCCATTTTTTGGATTCATCCTAACACCATGAACTGACAAAGTCCCTCCCTGACAAAGCTGATCCAAAAGATTAAGATACAGCGTCTTTGTTGTTGGATTCAAAATTGGCATGGCTATATTAAAGAAAGGGCAGTGGTGGACAGGCATTCCTCTGACTGGAGTTTGGTGACCTGAAAAGTAGTGCTGGGACCTCCATTGTTTGTGATGTTTGACATAGATACATAGACACATAGAAAATAGGTGCAGGAGTAGGCCATTCGGCCCTTCGAGCCTGCACCGCCATTCAATATGATCATGGCTGATCATCCAACTCAGTATCCCCGTACCTGCCTTCTCTCCATACCCCCTGATCCCTTTAGCCACTAGGGCCACATCTAACTCCCTCTTAAATATAGCCAATGAACTGGCCTCAACTACCGTCTGTGGCAGAGAGTTCCAGAGATTCACCACTCTCTGTGTGAAAAAGTTTTTCCTCATCTCGGTCTCTAAAGGATTTCCCCCTTATCCTTAAGCTGTGACCCCTTGTCCTGGACTTCCCCAACATCGGGAACAATCTTCCTGCATCTAGCCTGTCCAACCCCATAAGAATTTTGTACGTTTCTATAAGATCCCTTCTCAATCTCCTAAATTCTAGCGAGTATAAGCCAAGTCTATCCAGTCTTTCTTCATATGAAGTCCTGACATCCCAGGAATCAGTCTGGTGAACCTTCTCTGCACTCCCTCTATGGCTATAATGTCCTTCCTCAGATTTGGAGACCAAAACTGTACGCAATACGCCAGATGTGGTCTCACCAAGACCCTGTACAACTGCAGTAGAACCTCCCTGCTCCTATACTCAAGTCCTTTTGCTATGAAAGCTAACATACCATTCGCTTTCTTCACTGCTGCTGCACCTGCATGCCTACTTTCAATGACTGGTGTACCATGACACCCAGGTCTCGCTGCATCTCCCCATTTCCTAATCGGCCACCATTTAGATAAAGTCTGCTTTCCTGTTTTTGCCACCAAAGTGGATAACCTCACATTTATCCACATTATACTGCATCTGCCAAACATTTGCCCACTCACCAGCCTATCCAAGTCACCTTGCCAGTCTCCTAGCATCCTCCTCACAGCTAACACTGCCCCCCAGCTTAGTGTCATCCGCAAACTTGGAGATGTTGCCTTCAATTCCCTCATCCAGTTCATTAATATAAATTGTAAATAGCTGGGGTCCCAGCACTGAGCCTTGCGGTACCCCACTAGTCACTGCCTGCCATTGTGAAAAGGACCCGTTTACTCCTACTCTTTGCTTCCTGTTTGCCAGACAGTTCTCTATCCACATCAATACTGAACCCCAATAAGTTTTAAGTTTGTATACTAATCTCTTATGTGGTACCTTGTTGAAAGCCTTCTGAAAGTCCAGATACAACACATCCACTGGTTCTCCCCTATCCACTCTACTAGTTACATCCTGACTTAGATAAAAATGTCAAAGAGCTGCAGACGACACAAAAATTGGCGGAAATTTGGATAGTGAGGAAGGTTGTTAAAGGATACAGCAGAAGATAGAACTGTTGAAAATATGGGTAGAAAAATAACAGATAAAATTTAATTCAAACAAGAATGAGGATTGCACTTTGTGAGGTCAAGTGCAAGGGGAAAATATACAATGTCAGGACCTTACGAGCATTGATGTACAGAGAGACCTTGTGGTGTAAGACAATGGCGCCCTGAAAGTGGCACCAGGTGCCGATCAGATAGTAAAGGTGTACGATATAGCCTTAATAGATTGGGACAATGAGTATAAATATAGGGAAGTTGTGCAGCTGTACAAAACTTCAGTAAAATCATATTTGAAGTGTACAGCTCTGGAAGGTTGTGGAAGTTGAGAGCAGGTGTAGAAGAGCTACACCAGCATGTTGCCTGGAGTAAAACATGTGTTGCATCTGGAGAGGTTGACAAACTTGGATTATGTTCTCTGCAGTGTCAAAAGCTGAGGGGGTGACCAGATAGAAGTATAATATTATGGGATGCATGCTTAGGATATGCAAGAGTCTCTTTACAAAGGTGGAAATTTAAATATTAGAGGGCATTGCTTTAAAGTGAGACGGGAAAGGTTTAAAGGTGATGCACAAGACAATTGTTTTTCTCCCACAGAAAGTTGTACGTGTCAGGCTGCTGGGATTAGTTTAGTTTAGCATCATGGTTGGCGCAGACCTTGTGGAATGAATGCCCGGTTCCTGTGCTATTCTACTTTCAATTAAAACCCATTTTTACTTTGCACAATTATTCTTATTATATTCTAATTTCTTTGACAATAGGACAATCATTCTCAGAATCAGCAATTGTTTTCTTTTCACATCATTTATTTCCATTGAAGTGACTAATTTTATTAATTTGCAGAACCAACACGCTCTAAAAAGCAGCTTTATGGACATGTTGCAAAAAATGCATTCTCAAAATATTGCTGCAAAACCTTTACCATAGCAGAAACAACCTTTCTACTTAGAAAAGATCTTGACATTATGAACTGTCAACTGAAGAAATAAGAAAATAAAACATTAGAAATCAAACATGTTTTAAGTTGCAGAGATGGGCAAGAACAAAGGGAATGTCAGTGAGAGAGCCCAGGTGAAGAGAGAATGAATGACACAAATCAGTAGTAGTGCTGGCTGGGAGCCAGTTGGGATGAATGAATGCTCATTTCAGTTGATTTATATGGAAGGAATGTAGATACAGGTAGATGTACGAAAACTGAGGGAAGATGGAAAAATAAATCAAAGACAACGATGACATTCTAAAATTCAAACCCCAGGAGATGCAGGACATCTGAAATAAGAAAAGTAAAGTGCTAGAAATGACAGATCAGGCCTCATCATCAGAAAACAAAACGGAGTTAGTGTTTGAAGTCAATGGCCCTTCATCAGAACTGCCCAATTCGGAAGGGCCGGTCGGATGAAACTATCGATTCAATAACAGGTTGTCATATACGGGATAGACACAAAATGCTGGAGTAACTCAGCGGGACAGACAGGCAGCATCACTGGAGAGAAGGAATGGGTAACGTTTCGAGTCGAGCCCTTCTTCACACTGAGAATCAGGGGAAAGGAGATGCTGATTCTCTGGTTTCTTGGAACAAGTTAAAGGACCAAAGACAGAGAAAAGTCGAAGATGAAAAAAAGCTGGAATAACTCTGCGGGACCGGCAGCATTCTTCAACCCGAAACGTCACCCATTCCTTCTCTCCACAGATGCTGTATGCCTGTCCCGTTGAGTTACTCCAGCATTTCAAGTCAAGTCAAGTTTATTCGTCACATGCACATACGAGATGTGCAGTGAAATGAAAAGTGGCAATGCTCGCGGACTTTGTGCAAAAAGCAAACAAATACAAACTTTCGTGACTATCTTCAGTTTAAACCAGCATCTGTCGTTTCTTCCTACACAGACAGAGAAAAGTCTCTGGTTTTATTTGAGATTTCCAACAGCTGCAATTTGGGGTGGGTTTATTTGCTTTTCGATTGCTGCGGATAATTTAACATCGCAGGTGTGGGTGCAAATGAAACTGCAGGGAGGCGGTGAGAGGGCGGAGCTGGGGATAGACTAGACTAGACTTGGCGCTACGGGTGGCGGAACGACGGGCACCGGAGAGGGCACAGAGTCCTGCAACGACTCGAGCAACATCCATACACACCTGAGCATCGGCCAGACGCCGTCCCAGAGAAACAGCTCCAGCTCCAGCTCCGGATCCGATTTAACACAAAACAACACACCCCCACGACAGGGTCCTCCCTTACGCCGGCGCCTGCTCACAAGCTGTCTTTTAGCTGCCCAGGAGTTAGCCTCTGAGTTTTGCCCGTGGTTATTCAACGACCATATCAGCGGGAGGGAGGCCGTTGTTTCCCATAGAATGAAGATCAAGTGGATGGGAGTGAAGCTTGTCGGAGGCTAGGATGTTTTGATGAGTTGGAGTGGTGAGGCGGACCGTGCCGTGACGTAGAGGGAGAGGGCCCGGGAGTGAGTGAGGGCCCCGGGACCTGCGGCTCGTGTCGGCGACATGGAGAATCGGCCGAATGTTCTGCTGACAGGTGGGAGCACCGTCGCCCCCCATCCTCCCCCCCCCCATCATCGCCCCCCACCACCCCATCGCCCGCCACCCCCCCCATCGTCCCCCCCCCCCATCGTCCCCCCCCCCATCGCCCCCCACCCCCCCATCGCCCCCACCACCCCCCATCGCCCCCCACCCTCCCCCCCATCGCCCCCCACCCCCCCCATCGCCCCCCACCCCCCCATCGCCCTCCATCCCCCCCATCGCCCCCCACCCCCCCCATCGCCCCCCACCCCCCCCATCGCCCCCCACCCCCCCCATCGCCCCCCACCCCCCCCCCATCGCCCCCCGCCCCCCCCATCGCCCCCCACCCCCCCATCGCCCCCCACCCCCCCATCACCCCCCACCCCCCCATCCATCCCATCCCCCCCATCATCTCCCCCCCCCCCCCCCGTACTTTAGTCATGGAGTGTGGAAACAGGCCCTTCGGCCCAACTTGCCCACACCGGCCAACATGTCCCAGCTACACTAGTCCCACTTGCCTGCGCTTGGTCCATATCCCTCCAAACAATGGGATAGTCCCAGCCTCAACTACCTCCTCTGGCAGCTTGTTCCATACACCCACCACCCTCTGTGTGAAAAAAGCTACCCCTCAGATTTCTGTTAACAGGGTTGCCAACATTGGGTGAGAGTTGGGAGTGAGAAATTGCGAGAGACTAAGCCGGAATGAGGATAGCAACGAGGAGGGTGTGGGGGGGATGTGGATGGTGAGGGGGGGGGTCCTCCCTCCCTCCCACCCATTGGTATGGAGCTTTTGTATTTTTCAGTTTGAAATTGTGCAATCTGGTGCATACTGTAGCGAGTCTTTTAACCGACACTTGAATGCAATATTTATGCTTTAAATTGGATTAGCTATGAATAAGGTTAGGCTAAATTACATTCCTAATTACATTCCACAGTAGAGCCAGGCTCTGATCAACAGGTGCAGCACATGAATGATCTTAGTGTATTCATGTATCCAAATCAGATTATAATCAAACACTTGGCCCATGTTGACCAACCTGGGTCTCACTGCACTCCTGGTACTACTCCTGACCCGGACTCCAGTTGCATACCTTCTCTCATTCCTGACCCTGAGTGCAGCCTTACACCTGGCCCCCTATTCTACCCAAATCATAGCTGCTTACCTGCTTAGGTTCCCAGTGCTGAACACTCCCATTGTCCCAGCTTTGACTGCACACCTAGTACTGTTCCAGACCTTGACTCTGGATGCACACTTGGCCTTGCTCCTAGCCCCTCTGCACTGACAATATATCTGGCCATAAAGCCCCATATCTGACCCCCTGGACTTAACCTATTACGTTCAAGTCCACGGGTGCTTATCTAATGCGGTAATCTTTTATGGAGCACTTCACAGACCAAATTTTGTATGACAAAATTTGCTACATCCATTGGCTTCCTTGTTATCTAACTATCATTGGCATGCTAGTTACTTTGTCAAAGAAGTCATCAATTGGTTGAACACCGAAAGCTAAATGTAACTCTCTCTTGAAAACATCCAGTGAATTGGCCTCCACAGATTCACAACTTTCTGGGTGAAGAAAGTTTGTCCTCATCTCAGTCTTAAATGGCCTACCCCTTATTCTTAAACTGTGTGACCCCTGGTTCTGAACTCCCCCAACATCGGGAACATTTTTCCTGCAGTTACAGTAAGTGAAAATCTAGCAGGAAAGCAGGATTCTTTCTCCAACCACCCTCATTTGAAGGCCACTATCTTCCACCGTTTCTACCCAGTGCTTGGTACTTACTTCCAGCATCCACTGGTTGTCCTCCAGGATGCACCGAGCCGCAGCTTGATCCATGCCGGTCACCTGGGCGAATTTGGCACAGAGACTCTCACGGCAGCGGCGCAACGCTTCCGACGCCTCCTTCGGCCCGGGACTCTTGCACTGAGGCTGCTCCATGGCCGGAGCTGCAGTGAGCGACTCACCAGCCCCGCAGACACTCGCCAGCGCGGCAAACACTCGCCAGCCCCGGCTCCCCATCCGCATCTGTCCCCGCCGCTGCTTCTGCTTCCATCCCTCCCTCAACCCCAGCTCTCCAACACCCGCGGCCCATGCAGTTGATATGAGTTTTGAAATTTTCCTTCATCACAGAATATCTCACGACAGAGCGTGAGAAATTTGTGATCAGTGTGAGAGCGTGAGAATTTGGCGAAATGCGTGATTCTCACGCTCAATGCGTGAGAGTTGGCAGCCCTGTGTTAAATCATATCCCCCTTCACCTTGAACCTATGTCCTCTGGTACTCGATTACCCTACACTGGGCAAGAGACTCTGTGAATCTACCCAATCTGTTCCTCTCATGATACTCAACCCCTCCCTATAGCTCACTCCCTCTAGTCCTGGCAACATCCTCGTGGATCTTCTCTGAACCCTCTCCAGCTTGACGATATCATTCCTATAACATGGCGTATAATTTTTGTGCATTCAATTCCATCAACCATTCCTCAGCCCTCTTGGCCAATTGATCAAGATCCTACTGCAATTTTTCACAACCATCTACACTATCTGCAAAACAACCCACTTTTTTTAATCATCTGCAAACTTGCTAATTTTGCCATGTATGTTCTCATACAAATCACTGATACAGATGACAAACAGTAACGGATCCAGCACTGAACCCTGAGGCACATCATTAGTCGAAGGACTCCAGTCCGAGAAGCAACCTTCCACCATCACCCTCTGCTTCTTGCATGAAGCCAATTTTCTATCCATTCAGCTATCTCTCCTTGGATCCCATGCAATCTAACCTTCCAGAGCAGCCTACCACGAGGAACCTTGTCGAATGCTTTACCGAAGTCCATATATACAATATCTACAGTTCTGTCCTCATCGACCTTTTTGGTCACGTCTTCAAAGTTTGTGTGACATGACCTCCCACGTACAAAACCATGCTGACTATTCCTAATCATCCCTTGTCTGTCTAAATGCCTGTATCTCTCAGAATACCCTCCAGTAACTTTCCAACTATTGTTACAACTATAGAAAATTCCTTTCTCGCATATGGTCAGCAAAAAAATTACTAAACATAAGCCTCCATAAATTACTAAACATAAGCCCTCTGTGGCAGGGAATTCCATGAATTCACAACTCTCTGGGTGAAAACGTTTTTCTCACCACAGTCTTAAATGACCTCCCCTTTATTCTAAGAATGTGGCCCCTGGTTCTGGCCTCGCCCAACTTTGGGAACATTTTTCCTGCATCTAGCTTGTCCAGTCCTTTTATAATTTTATATGTTACTATAAGATTCCCCCTCATCCTCCAGTGAATACAAGCCTAGTCTTTTCAATCTTTCCTCATATGACAGCCCCGCCATCCCAGGGATCAATCTCGTGAACCTATGCTGCACTGCCTCAATCACAAGGATGTCCTTCCTCAAATTAGGATACCAAAACTGTACACAATACTCCAGATGTGGTCTCACCAGAGCCCTATATAACTGCAGAAGAACCTCTTTACTCCTATACTGAAATCCTCTTGTTATGAAGGCCAACATTCCATTAGCTTTCTTCACTGCCTGCTGTGCCTGTAAGTCAACTTTCAGTGACCGGTATACAAGGACTCCCAGGTCTCGCTGCACCTCCCCCTTACCTAACCTAACCCCATTGAGATAATAATCTGCCCCCTTGTTTTTGCCGCCAAAGTGGATAACCTCACATTTATCTATATTATACTGCATCTGCCACGCATCTGCCCACTCGCTCAACCTGTCCAGGTCACCCTGCAACCTCCTAACATCCTCTTCACAGTTCACACTGCCACCCAGCTTTGTGTCATCCGCAAACTTGCTAGTGTTGCTCCTAATTCCCTCTTCCAAATCATTAATATATATGGTAAACAGTTGCGGCCCCAACACCGAGCCTTGCGGCACTCCACTCGCCACTGCCTGCCATTCTGAAAAGGACCCGTTCACTCCTACTCTTTGCTTCCAGTCTGCCAACCAATTTTCTATCCATGTCAACACCCTACCCCCAATACCAGGTCCGGTGAAGAACGAGGCGGGACATGGAGTTTGTCCAAACCAATGATTCTTTAAAACTATTCTAACGACTCCCTACTAGCCACCCCGGTGCGCCAGCGATCCCCACCTTATATACCAGCCCATGACCTCCACCTCCCGTCACCGAGACACGTGACCCCCTTCAGAGCCGAAGGTTTGCACTGCACGTGGCACACCAACACGGGCCGCCACAATGTAGTTAAATATGCTAAATTGACGTCGCTAAATATGCTGTACGTGTGTAATAAAATTACGGATATGAAATTAAACACAAAAATATGATTAGCCTATTTATCACTATTTCTCTCGGAACCCCTAGCGACCTCTCTCGGAACCCTAGTGTTCCGGGGAACCCCGGTTGAGAAACGCTGGTCTACTCTATCTAAATCTCTCATAATGTTATATACTTCTATCAGGTCTCCCCTCAACTGCCACACTCCATCTGCTTCCACCACCACAACTGGCAGTGTGTTCCAGGCACTCACCTGGTATGGTACCTTAACAACATGGTTAACGTTCTGAAAATTGACACCATGCTGAAGGAAACATTGGCACAAATGAGACATTGATTTTGGTGATGGTCTTCAGATAGATAAGTCGTGGGAAAATTTAAGTGGAAGGACGTTTCTGAGACTCAGGGAGAACAGAAACCATGGAGATGGTAATTAAGAGGGAGACACAAGGAACTGCAGATGTTAGAAACTTGAGCAAAACACAAAGAAGAAGTCAACGGGGCAGAAAACGTCTTTATCATATTGAAGAAGGGTCCTGTCTTGAAATGCCGTCTGTCTGTTGCCTCCACAGATGTTGATTGATCCATCGAGTTCCTTTAGTGCTCTGTGAGATGAAAATTTAAATGTCCAGTACCCAAAGTGACTTAATTAAACACTGATTTATGTTCAACACATTACTGCGTAGCACTATTAATATATTAATGTTAACTGGACAACTGGGGCGGCACAGTGGTGCAACTGGTAGAGTTGCTGCCTCACGGTGCCAAAGGTCTGAGTTTGTTCCTGACCTCGGGTGCTGTCTGTTTGTAGTTTGCATGTTCTCTCAGCACCTCGCGTGTTTCCTCCGGTTTCCTCCACATCCCAAAGATGAGTGAGCTTGTTGGTTAGTTGGCCGCTGTAAATTGTCCCTAGTATGTTGGGAGTGGATGAGAAAGTGGGATAATATAGAACTATTGTGAACGGTTGAATATTGGTCAATGTAGACTCAGTGGGCTGAAGGGCCTGTTTTCATGCTGTCTCTCTAAACTAACCTAAGCGAAACTGGAGAGATTTTTCTGTGCAATTGTCATATAATTTGAGGCATGCAGAATTTGCAACACCACCAAAGTGCTTTAATCTGCAGACATGTTGTAGTGTTTCACCAGTATGCATTAGTAATTGTCATACTAGGAATGTAGTTTTTGGATGAGTTGTCTTTTTTGTTCAAAGCAGGTTTGATGGTGAGTCATTCGTATTAGAACCAAGGTTGGAGTTGACAGGACATAGGTGTGCGATTAATTAGCATAAGGTGGAGCCAAGGTGTGATGTTTGCAGGCAAAACATTGGGTCAGAAGATAAATTTCCAATTTCTGTTCGGTGCCTTTGTTTTACAGTGGTTAAATTGGTCCTTCTGGTCCTTTCCAAATGTGCTTCTGCCGGCTTTTTGTGGAGTAAATTCAGTATCTGCACACTGCATGGTACTTGTCTTTTCTCAGATTATCTCTAATTCTTCCATCAATAACATAAATGTATATTGCCTATCCTCTACTTCTTTGGTAAGCAAAAATGTCTTGCCAGTTCATCGGGCCCCTCTTAAGACATCACTGTGGTGGACCAAATCGTGAACAATGACAAGATGGAGTAAAGGAAGGAGATGGAGAACTTAGTGACATGGTGCCAGGACAATAACCTCTCCCTTAATATCAGCAATACGAAGGAGCTAGTTATTTTCAGGAAGCATGCCCCAATCACCATCAATGGTGCAGAAATGAAAATGGTTGAGGGTTTCAAGTTCCTTGGCATTAATATTACCAATGATATGTCATGGATCAACCACATTAATGTGACAACCAAGAGCAGAATGAGGAAATTCTGCATGTCTCCAGTGATTCTTACAGATTTCTACAGATGCCCCCATAGAAAGCATACTGGATGGTTGTATTACACTTTTGCCCAAGACCGAAACAGATTTGCCCAAGACCGTCAAGAAATTGCAGAGATGATGACTGATCTTGTAAAGTGACCTCTTTCTCTGACTGTTCATTTTGTGAACCAGTACACTAGAAAACATTGTAGAAACAAAGAACTGCAAATGCTGGTTTATACCAAAGATAAACTCAAAGTGCTGGAGTAACACTACAGGTCAGGCAGCATCTCTATAGAAAAGGGTTGGGTGATGTTTCGGGTCAGGACCCTTTTTTAGACTGAAGAAGTCTGAAGAAGGGTCCTGACCCAAACCATCACCCATTTTTCTCCGGAGATGCTGCCTGATCCGCAGAGTTATTCCAGCAGTTTGTGTCTATCTTCACCAGAATACCTTCCTTCACCCACCTTTATTAGTTCCTCATTCTCGCTAAGTGAATAATTTAACCTATTAATAGTCCTTTTGTCCTTACAGCTGATAATCCAGTCTAATGTTGTACCATCTGCAAACTTGGAAGTATTGCACTGAATTTTCATTTAAGGCTTTAATATAAATATAAATAGTGTTGAGCTGAAAGCACAGTACTGAACCTTGTGGCATCTTTTCATGAACGGACTTACAGTCAGATGAAGACCAAGTTATTCCTACTCAGACATTCCATCATTCCTTTATAGATGCTAATATGTTATTGCCAAACCATGCAAGCCCTTGTTTATTGTGGAAGCCTTTCTGCACACCGAGAGATAAACTACATCCACTGGTTCCTCCTTAACTACTTTGCTAGTTACGTCATTAAAAACCTTGCTTTCCGTTACACTATCTCGATTCTTAATCATACTATCTAATGGTTCAGCATTTTGTCAATAACTGACATCAAGCTAATTGGTATTTGTTTTTCGATTTTCTCCCATATTTATATTATGTTTGGTACTTTCCAAGTTGCAGGAAATATTTCAGAATCTACTGAATTTTGATAGATCAACACAAAAACATTAACTAGATCAGTTAACAATAGTATCTTGGGGAACATGATATTAGTTCAAGTGCAAATGTAACATATTAAAATATATTTAATTTCAATTCTTTATCTTTTAGTGAAAATAATTATTTTGAGTTTCTCAAGTTATTGAACCTTTCTGCATTATTTCTGCTTCATTAATTGTGTCTTCATCATGAAGACATTTAATATTTGGCTATTGCTTCAACCATTTATTCCTCATTATAATTATGTCTTTATAGCATTTACTGTTGGTAATCTTTATTTAAGTAATTTGTGGAAACTCGTAAGGTTTTTTTTCCCTGCTAACTTTCTGAAATTCTACCTTCTATCTTTTTTTTGATCACCCGTTACTTCCTTTGAAAAAAAATAAATCTTTTGCAGTGGTTTAGTGGTTTTGGAAGAGATGGTGGCAGGATCTGAGAAGTAACCACAAATAAAATGTCAAGCAGCATAAGATGATGAAGAAATAGTTAAAGGGAAAATAAATGTATGAATGAATAAGTTTATTGGTCAAGTATTCACATACAAGGACTTTGCCTTGGTTTTGAAAACGAGGGTACTCTTAACAAGGAGCACAATTGCCATGTTTATTTTTGATGAATCGTGTTTGACAAATTTGCCCACATTTGTTGAGTATGTAACATGGGGCAACTGTATTTAGATTTCAGAAAAGCAGTTGACAAACTGCTCCATATTAAGCTGGTGCATAAATTATATGTGCATGGTGTCGGAGTAGGTGTGTAATGGCAAATTTCCGACTCTTCCAGTGTCCAACTTTCCGTTGCCATCACTACACAGGTGAGTAGGAGTGATCTTACGCAGACCAAATAGAACAGATTTTCCAGTCGTTATTTCCAGTGGTTCTTTATTGAAGTAGTTGTACAAACAAAGAGATGAATGTACCAGGCTTTCCTTATTCTGCATACAAGTTGTAGCTAGCTGTTCTTCCCGGTCTGGTGAACTGTATGATCTCCCTCCCTGTGCCTGGTCTGCCACTCCCTGTCCACTATGCCCATATATATACACGCCCCTCTGTGCATCTAATGACCGCCCCCCAAGTGTCCAAAATAATACTGCAAGATATATCTAGACAAAATAATATAATATGCCAACAGTAGCTAGCCTAAACATAAATGGCTCCTATAAAGTGTGTTAAATTGGATTGGAAACTGCCTGCATTATAGGAAAAAGTTTGAATAAATGGGCTCATTTCAGATTGGAACAAGGTAACTAGTGGAGTTAATTCTTGGTCTGTTGTTGGCCAATATATATATAATGACCCAGAGGGTGTTCTGCAGGGATGTGTGTAAGGACCTCTGTTGTTTGTGAGGAAGGCTGTCAAAGGATACAGCGGGAATTAGATATGGGCAGAGAAATGGCAGAGGGAGTTTAACCCGAGCAAGTGTGACATGTTGCGCTTTCGGAGGTCGAATGTAAGGAGACGGTATACAATTGATGTGCAGAGGGATCGTAGGGTCCAGGTCCATAGTTCCCTGAAAGTTGCACACGTCAATAGAGTTGTAAAGAAAATGTATGGAATGCCTGTCTTCATTGGTCAAGGCATTGAATACAAGAGTCAAGAAGTCATGTTACAGTTATATAAAGCTTTGGTTAGGCTGCATTTGGAGTATTGTGTGCAGTGTTGATCGCCCCATTACAGGAAGGATGTGGAGATTTTAGAGAAGAGGCATTTGAAATTGAGGTGTGTTGAAATTTCTTTTTGGAGAGGATAGGGAATCTCTGGAATTCCCTGCCCAGGCAGGTGGTAGAAACTGAAAGGCGTAAAGGGTCATTTAGACCCAGTGACAATGAAATACTGTCAATATTTTTCAAAGACAGAAGAGTGTGTGACTTGGAGGGAAACCTGCAGGTGATGGTGTCCCCATGTCCCTGCTATATTTGTCAGTAGAGAAAGCAGGTTTGGGAAAAGCCCCTCAAGTAATTGGTGTCCATTTTATATATGGTGTACATTGTAACCGTTTTATGTCAGTGTTGAAAGGAATGAACATTTTTGGTGGTTGATGTGATCAGTTAATTAGACAGCTTTGCTCTGGTTAGTGTTGAATTTCTTGAAAGTTGTGATGCAGCACCCGTTCAGGTAGCTGGGGAGTATTTCATAATGCTCCTGACATGCCATGAGTCAGGAGTGAAGTCACATGCAACATGATAAACAGCCTCTGCTTTGCTCTTGTAGCCACGTTATTTACAAAGCTGGTCCTGTTGTGTTTCGGATCATTGAATGTTGAGGGTACATAGTTAACGTTTCTCTTGTTGGTGATGATCATGGCCCAGTACTTTCAGGTGTAAACATCACCTATTGCTTATCAACCCATGCCTGAATATTGACTCAGTCTTGCTTGCAGCAAGGGCTGTTTCATTTGGTGAGGATTTTTAATGGCCAAAGCATTCTGGTTCCACTCGAAGGTGCATCTGTAGCATTTGGGAGATCAAAGATGGGTAACAATTTGGGAAAGTGACACACTGGTCAACCTGAGGAGTACCTTCAGCAACAGACTGGTTCCACCAAGATGCAGCACAGAACGCCACCGGAGATCCTTTTTCCCTGTGGCTATCAAACTGTACAACTCCTCCCCCTTCTGTCGTGTGGTAGACTGACAACCCCCCCACCCCCACCCCCAATCTTTACACATTCTCAATCCTGGACTTTCCACTCGTCACTTTAATTTCATGTATCTTGTTGTGTTTTATGACTTTTGGCGGACCAATTTCACTCCTGGGATAAATAAAGTTCTAACGTATCGTGAGTGACCACCGCAGGTAAAAGTGAGTGGGGTAAATGCATTAGGTGGTGAGACTGAGTAAACAGAAATATGATTGAATCTATTTTTAAAAATCAACACTTTTTTCATATAGATTAATCTTTGCTTTTGTGGAAACTCCATTCATTTAGTTACATAAACACAGTAAATAGTATTTCTTAAGGAATATATTTGCTAATGCTCAATTTACACAGGCATGTTTTAACAAAAGTTCACAACCGTGTTTACCTTTGCTGTGTTGGCAGGTACTCCAGGTGTTGGCAAAACCACCCTTGGTAAAGAGTTAGCTGGAAGAACTGGACTGACATATGTGAATGTGGGAGAACTGGCAAAAGAAGGTGAACATCGCTTTATATACTGTGTGAAAATATTAACCTGCAAATTACTGGAACAGATTTTTTAATGACCAGAGCATTTTATAACTAAGTTATCTGAATTTGTTTTGCTTCATTTATTATAACATTTGATGGTAAACAGTTCTAAAAATCTAAACCTCTGATGAGGATTAGTAATCCTTAAAAACAGATTAAAAGCAGAATATATGCTTCCAATCTTGGTAAGCAAAATTTTGTATTTCATCTTTCAACTCATTTTTAGGAAATAAAGCTGTGTTCGAGTATATTGTTTATCATAAATTGATTTAGCTCTTTTAAAATGTTTGCTCTGCACTTAATTTTCAAAAGTTGCAGAAAAGACTAAGAGCATCTGGACAGATTGCTTTTGATGTTTGTGTTTTAAAAAGTGACGTATGTTTTTTTTAATATATAGAAAAGCCTATTTACTTACAGTAAGATGTCTGAAATCTGTAATTTCAGGATGCTAAATGGTAATTTAAGCACACAGTGATGAAATGTTGGTTCTGAAAAACGCAATTAATGCTGCAAGTGAATGGCTGATTTATTTCAGTTTATCTGATTGAATTCCTTATTTAAACTTGTTGTGTTCAAGTGAATGAATAGATGTATTACATTTCGATAAAAAGGTTTATGGAAAGGGATAAACCTTGCATCAGATGAATGTGTAGCATTTCTCCTGATTTTAGGTATTGTATCATGTGTCAGTACATGAATAATATTTGTGAATTTTTCTATACTTTCTCTCAGAATTGATGTTTCTGATCAATATGTTTCTAATATTTTTGCAAAGGTCAGCTATATGACGGTTATGATGAAGAATACTCATGTCCTATTCTGGATGAAGATATGGTCAGTATTGTAGTACAACCATGCTATAACCCAAAATGAATTGAACTTTTTTAATGCATTGAATCCTTTCACTTCCATTTATTTTGTATTCATGGATTGATTTCTTCAATCAAAACAAGTCAGGTTTTTGAAATTCCAAAGGCTAATCCAGGACCCATGACAGTTGAAATTCTTTCCACATGGATATGGATAGGTGACATGGATATGGATAGGTGACATTTCGGGTTGGGACCCATCTTCAGATGATTGTAGCAGGGAGGAGAAAGCTGAAAAAGAATTGAGGTTGGGACAAAGCCTGGAAAATAACAGGTGAGGGGGGGGGTGATTGACAGATGCTTCCAGTACCAGTTTGCCTCCTTTTCATCTCCAGCTTTTGTCCACTCATCTGCCAATCACCCCCCCCCCCCCCCTCCTTCAGTTGTATCCACCTGTTACTCACCAGGCGTTGTCCTGCTTTCATCTCTCTTCCAGTTTTTCCCACGCTACTACAGTTCAAAGAAGGGGCTCAACCTGAATCGTCTCGTACCCATGTCCTCCCGAGATACTATCTGACTGCTGAGTTACTCTAGCACTTTGTTTTCATTTTGTAAAACAGCATTTGCAATTCATAATCATAATCATATTTTATTAGCCGAGTATGTTTTGCAACATACGAGGAATTTGATTTGCCATACAGTCATACCAATAAAAAGCAACAAGACACACAAAATACATTTTAACATAAACATCCACCACAGTGACTCCTTCACATTCCTCACTGTGATGGAACGCGAAAAAAAAAATTCAATCTCTTCGCTTCTTTGTCCTCCATTTGTCAGGGGCCTCGAGTCTTCCGTTGACAGGACGATCTTGGCTCCCGTAGCCGGCGGTTGGTCCCTCCGCATCGGGGCGATCAAGCTCCCGCATCGGGGGGATCATGGCTCCCCGCGCCGGGCTATCGGACCCCGGGTCGGGGCTGGTCGAACCTCTTGCAACTCTGGAGCTTCCCGACATCAGTCTCTATCCGAGACGGCGAGTTCTTCGATGGTGAAATCCGCAGGCGTCGGAGCGTCGATCCCAGGCAAGGGATTGCAGGCTCCAATGGTAAGTCCACGACCCTGCGGTGCGGCTCAAAGTCAGTCTCGAGCAAGGCCGCCAGCTCCATGATGTTAGGCCGCAGAGTAACCGGTGATATGAACCGGAAAACAATCGCACCTCCGGCAAGATAAGAGATTGAAAAAAAGTTTTCCCCGACACCCTCTCCCACATAAAACAAAACGGAGAACATTAACACGTACTTTTTAAAACACCATAAAAATAACAAAAAAGGCAAAAAGACAGACAGACTTGGCGAGGCTGCATCGCTGACAGCGCCACCCGGTGCAATTCCTTGTAAATCCACACGTCAACTGCCCTTCGCTTTTCATTCTGCTCCATCGCTTCTACCTGCCTTAAAATGTAAAGTCTTCATAAAAATAACAGCTAATGTCTCTAGTTTAAAGCTGAATTGAGGTTGTGACAATTCTGCTCTGCATGGACCAGACTCGGGCTAATGCATTTATTCATTAATCCATTGAACCTTTTTTCAATGAACCACTGTATAGACTGGGTTTCATTAGAACGCGATATCAAATAGTGGTGAACTCGTGATGATCTTCTTGTTTGTATTTTGAGAGATTTTATGCATGTAATCCATCATTTTATTCTGACAAATTTTTCTCCAAATGGAATTTGCTCTGCAGGTGGTTGATGAACTTGAGGAGAAGATGAGTGAAGGTGGAGTAATTGTCGATTACCATGGGTGTGACTTCTTTCCAGAGCGCTGGTTCCACATTATCTTTGTCCTTCGAACAGATAATTCAATTTTGTATGACCGATTAGAAAGCAGGTAATTGTTATGTTCATTCATCTAAAATAAAGTGTTCCTAAATTAACTTGGTGTTCATGTACTATTTCCCCTAGTTACTCATTTGTTGAGTTGTTTTTCTGGAGGTGGCAGGGAAAGGTGAGGCAAATGCCTTGGTAGTGAGTATTGTTTTCAAGGCTATAGTTTCTTGTTTATACTCTAATAATTGACTAGTACAATGCATACGACAACAGAGTTGACCCCAGTTTTGCTTTGACTTCATACTGTCAGAAACACCTTTGTGGGTATTAATTAGAAGAAAGTATCCAACTTCACTTGTCCTATTTCTATTGCAAGATCCCTGTCAATGAAACCATTTATCAAATTAAGATTAGTTTTACCTGGCATAGATATGGACATCATTCTAGATTGTCAACCGATATCACCACAATTACTACTCATGCTGTTCCAATTAGGCAAGTAGAATATTTACTTCACATGTTTCTACTGCCCTACTGGACTATGAATCTTGAACACACCACATCCAAGTGGTTCAGTTGAGTGATTCTATGTTAAATATACAACCCATCAATTTGCCTTTGTTTTAGTCAAGCAAAAATGTAATATTTAATCCAGGATTTTTGGTGTGATCTTTACCTTCGCAAGATAGAAACAGAACAATGCAGCGCAGGAACAGGCTCTTCGACTCACAACGTCCATGCCGACATGATAGACATAAACTAATCTCCTTTCCACTTGATTCATATCCCTCCATTCCATACATATGCCTATCTAAAAACCTCTTAATGCCACAATCGTATATTTGCCTCCATCATTCACCCCTGGCAATGAGTTCCAAGCACCCACCACTCGCTGTGTTTATGTAAAAAAAAACTTAACCTCACACATCTATGTTAAACTTTGCCACTTTCACCTTCAAACTGTGTGCTCTAATCTTTGATATTTCTACCCTGGAGAAAAAGATGCAGACTGTCCATCCTAGCTCAGCCCCTCATAATTTGGGGGAGAAGAAAGGAGGAGCCAGCGTACTTTGTAACTTTGTCAGCGCTGTAGATGGCCGCTATTTGTGTACCTTGGGTATGCGAGCAAAGAATTTCACTGTGTCTTGTCACAATAGACAATAGGCGCAGGGGTAGGCAATTCGGCCCTTCAAGCCAGCATTACCATTCACTGTAATCATGGCTGATCATCCACAATCAGTACCCTGTTCCTGCCTTCTCCCCATATCCCTTGACTCCGCTATCTTTAAGAGCTCTATCTAACTCTCTCTTGAAAGCATCCAGACAATCGGCCTCCACTGCCTTCTAAGGCAGAGAATTCCACAGATTCACAACTCTCTGGGTGAAAACGTTTATCCTCATCTCCATTCTAAATGGCCTACCCCTTATTCTTAAACTGTGGCCCCTGGTTCTGCACTCCCCCAACATCAGGAACATGTTTCCTGCCTCAAGCGTGTACAATCCCTTAATAATCTTATTTTTAATAATGTTTCAATAAGATATCCTCTCATCCTTCTAAATTCTAGTGTATACAAGCCCAGTCGCTCCATTCATTCAACATGTGACAGTCCAGCCATGCTGGGAATTAACCTCGTGAACCTACGCTGCACTCCCTCATCAGCAAGAATGTCCTTCCTCAAATTTGGAGACCAAAACTGCACACACATGTGACAATAAAGTATTCCATTCCATGATTTTTTATAGTTCAATCGGATAAGATCCTTTTCTCCTCTCCGCTGGCCTTACAATACATTTCCAGTCCTCCCACTTTTGTCCCCCCCTACCCTTTCCTCTCCCCCTCATCCGTCTTACCCACACATGTTATCTACCAGACTCTCTCCCCTCAAATCCATTTATCCCTCATCTCTCTCCGAAGATTCCCAACATCATTCATAGCCTATCTGATTCCAGCACTTGTATCTTTTGTTTTCCCGCTTATCAACTTCCCAACTCTCCACTCTCCCCTTACCATCCCCCCCCCCCCCCCAATTGGCTCCATCTGCTTTTTTTTTTAATGCATACACCTGTCATCCACCTGTCTCTGCCTCCCAACTCTATCCCTTCCCCCCTTCTACTTGGCTCCATCTGCCTGCCTTCTACCTCTCCGCTGTCCGCAATCACCGACTGGCCCCCCCTCTCACCACTGCCCCTCACCCTCTGTACTGGCTATCTTCCCCCTCCACTCTCAGCCATGGTGCAGCTATTCAACACAAAACATCAACAATTTCTCACACTCCCCCACCCCCTGTACGCCCGGACACTAATCAATCCTCCAGTCTGTTGCTCCAGATTCCAGCGTCTGCAGTCCCTTGTGTTTCAAGCCCATGATCATTTGAAAAACATAACGGTTAAATTCCTTCATTTAGTGATTTAAAAAAATCTGACAATGGAAATAATTTGTTTAACTTTATTGTTTTTAATTTCCGCATAAATGTATATTGTTGTGAACTATCCCATTATTGAAACAATGTATATAGAGCATTCTAGAAGTTCTTTTTTCAAAACTCTCAAATGTTTTCTTTTTTCATGTTGTTTATAACTTCTATAACATTAAAGTAACAAATCAAGCAACATTGCTCAAAACATCTTTTTTTTATTGTAGTCATCACTTAATTTTCGTTCATTATTCAGGGGGATACAGTGGAAAGAAACTTCAGGACAACATACAGTGTGAGATTTTCCAGACCATATATGAGGAGGCTATGGAATCTTATCGAAAGGAGATTGTGTATCAGTTGCCCAGCAACACGCCTGAGGACCTGGAAGGAAACTTAGACCAAATTATACAGTGGGTCGAACAGTGGATAAAAGATAACAATTAACGCTGCCAATTATGGAAGGTTTTGCGCTGAGAAGCTGGGTTGCTGGCACAAATTGAAACTTATATGCTGAGATAGGTTTTTGTATTGGGCTGTCTGTTTATAAATTGTGAAAAGGCACCGGTAATTTAAGCAGTGGAAAACACAAAGAACATGCAGGCTATATGAAAATTAACGTATTTGTTAAATATTTGGGGACGGAATTGTATGATAATCATTGCAGATATTGCTCTTAAACCAAGATGTGTACGTCTACCAATATGAGAACGTGACCGTTCATTTAAATCTAATATTTTTCCGTTTAAGACATTTAAGCCAAAATATCTTACTTGTTCTTTGGAAAAGAAAGTTAAAATTATAACTCAAATCATACAATGTGTATTATATCTTTTTTTGTAATTTAACCTTTGAAATGTAATTGGGTTATTTCTTAATGAATAAAATAAAAAGGGGGTCACTTTGGGCATTCTTCACTGAAACTGTTGTTAAATGAACTTCAAATATTCTTATGCATTATGCAATTGTGCTTCAGTTTATTCCATTTATTCAACTGGCAACCATAAATATTTACAACTAAGCAACAGAAGTGTGAACATTTTAATCTGAAATTTGAATTATCATGACAAATTGAATCTTTTTTGATGGAAAGATGCAGAGAATACAATTAATAGGTTTAAATCTGCACCTTCCTCTACATTGTCTGATCCCTCCCCCACACCCTCCTCCATATTCCTGGCTCCCTATATCAGACATAATTCTCAACCACAAAATGTGTTGGAAGAAAACAGAAGGGACCAATGCTTGACAAATTAAATTGTAATTTCTTCCTGTATTAAGGGTTTATATTCTAGCAGCTAGATAGGGAATTCCCTGATATGAAACTGACAACAATGAAGCAACAGGGAGATGTGTTGGACCATAGACGGTCCTGGCAGCGCTGAAGAATTTGCTTTTGTCAAGATTATCAGTTAGTTACTGCATGTCTCCACTCTTTCCATCTATTGTTCAGGATATGTTTTTATTGAACCATCAGGTGCCTGTGGAGTTATGTTTTGCATGAGATGTATAAAAGTTTCCAATCCAAGAATGCTTTGCATTTTTGTTTAGCAATTACAGGTACTTCTGGTTATTTTCATTAAACCAGACATGGTGTACTGTATTGCCATTAGTGGTGCTTTTAATGATATGAATTTTGGAATAGTCTGGGATCATTGAACACTATGACTCCTGTTCGAGTCATAGGGTGATACAGTGTGGAAACAAGCCATTCGACCCAACTTGGCCACACTGGCCAACATGTCCCAGCTACACTAGTTCCACCTGGTTCATATCCCTCCAAACCTGTCCTATCCATGTACCTGTATAACTGTTTCTTAAATGTTGGGATAGCCCTGCCCCAACTATCTGGCAGCTTATTCTATACACCCACCACCCTTTGTGTGAAAAAGTTACCCTTCAGATTTCTATTAAATCTTTTCCCCTTCACCTTAAACCTATATCTTCTGGTTCTTGATTCACCTACTCTGGGCCAAAGACTGTGCTTCTACCCGATCTATTCCTCTCATGATTTTATACACCTCAGATTCAGATTCAACTTTATTGTCATTGTGCAGTGTACAGTACAGAGACAACGAAATGCAGTTAGCATCTCCCTAGAAGAGCGACATAAAATATGAGCAGTAAATAAATAAATCTAATAATCCTGGTGGGAGGAGTGTCCGGGGGGGGGGGTATGATTGGCAGTCACCGAGGTACAGTGTTGAGTAGTGTAACCGCCGCAGGGAAGAAGCTGTTCCTGGACCTGCTGGTCCGGCAACGGAGAGACCTGTAGCGCCTCCCGGATGGTAGGAGGGTAAACAGTCTGTGGTTGGGGTGAGAGCAGTCCTTGGCGATGCTGAGCGCCCTTCGCAGACAACGCTTGCTTTGGACAGACTCAATGGTGGGGAGTGAGGAACCGGTGATGCGTTGGGCAATTTTCACCACCCTCTGCAGTGCTTTCCGGTCGGAGACAGAGCAGTTGCCATACCATACTGTGATGCAGTTGGTAAGGATGCTCTCGATGGTGCAGCGGTAGAAGTTCACCAGAATCCGAGGAGACAGATGGACCTTCTTTAGTCTCCTCAGGAAGAAGAGACGCTGGTGAGCCTTCTTGACCAGAGTTGAGGTATTGTTGGTCCAAGAGAGGTCATCGGAGATGTTGACCCCCAGGAACCTGAAGCTGGAAACACGTTCCACCTCCCTCCCGTTAATGTGGATGGGGGTGTGCATGCCGCCCCTAGACTTCCTGAAGTCTACAATGAGCTCCTTGGTCTTCTTGGAGTTAAGGGCCAGGTTGTTGTCAGCGCACCATGCTGCTAGGAGCTGGACCTCCTCCCTATAGGCCGACTCATCGTTGTTGCTGATGAGGCCAATCACCGTTGTATCATCTGCATACTTGATGATGGTGTTAGTACCATGTACAGGTGTGCAGTCGTAGGTGAAGAGGGAGTAGAGGAGGGGGCTCAGCACACAGCCCTGTGGAACGCCGGTGTTCAGGGTGAGGGTTGAAGAGGTGTGCTTGTCTAACCTAACAGACTGGGGTCTGTTGGTTAGAAAGTCCAGTATCCAGTTGCAGAGGGAGGGGTCGATGCCCAGGTCACCGAGTTTGGTGATCAGTTTAGAGGGTATGATGGTGTTGAATGCTGAGCTGTAATCGATGAACAGCATTCTTACGTAAGTGTCTCTGTTGTCGAGGTGGGAGAGGGCGGAGTGAAGTGCCGTTGAGATGGCATCCTCCGTACTCCTGTTCTTGCGGTAGGCAAACTGATAGGGATCCAACGTGGGGGGTAGGCAGCCTTTGAGGTGTGCCAGGACCAGCCTCTCGAAGCACTTGGCGATGATGGGAGTAAGTGCAACTGGGCGGAAGTCGTTGAGGCTTGCCGCAGTGGAGTGTTTTGGCACCGGCACGATGGAGGTGGATTTAAGGCACGTGGGCACAACTGCTTGGGCAAGTGACAGGTTGAAGATGTCAGTCTAGACGTCTGTCAGCTGCGCAGCACAGGCCCTGAGGACGCGCCCGGGGATGAAGGGTGACCTCAATAAGAGGTCACCCTTCATCAGCCTACGCTCCGAGGAATAGAGTCCCAGCCTACTCAACCTCTCCCTATAGCCCAGACCCTCTAGCCCTGGCAACATCCTTGTAAATCTTCTCTGTACCCTTTCCAGTTTGACACCATCTTTTCTATAACATGGTGCCCAGAACTGAACACAGTACTCTAAATGCGGCCTCACCAATGTCTTATACAACTGCAACATAACCTCCCAGCTTCTATACTCAATACTCTGACTGATAAAGGCCAATGTGCGAAACACCTTTTTAACTACCCTATCTACCTGCGACTCCACCTTCAAGGATCTATGCACCTGCACTCCTAGATCCCTCTGCTTTTCAACACTCCCCAGAGCCCTACCATTCAGTGTGTAGGTACTGCCCTTGTTAGACTTACCAAAATGCAACACCTCACATTTCTCTGTATTAAATTCCATCAACCATTCCTCAGCCCACCTGGCCAATCGATCAAGATCCTGCTGCAATTTTTCACAACCATCTTCACTATCTGTAAGGATGACGGGAAAGGTTTAAATGTATATGCAGGCACGTTTTTTCTCTGTCCACACAGAGAATGGCAGATGGGAACAGTTTAATTTGGCATTATGTTCTGCATGGGCTGAAGGGCCTGTGTTGTACTGTTCCATATGCATAGCAAGGGTGAGTACAATAAATACTTTAAAACTTAAATGTTTAAAGCTTATTACATTGTATTCTAAGATAGACACAAAAAGCTGAAGTAACTCAGCGGGACAGGCAGCATCTCTGGAGGGAAGGAATGGGTGACTCTGGTCAACTCTGCGTGGTGCTCAGACATGGCAGTCCTGTCCAACTCCTGCTCTCCACACCTCGAACATCTGGCGGTGAAGTGCCGTCCCTTCTACCTCCCAAGGGAATTCACCTCCATCATGACCGCGGTCTACATCCCACCCCAGGCAGACGTCCGTCTGGCACTGGAGGAGCTGCACGCCGTGGTCAACAAACACCAGACGTCTTACCCCGAGGCGTTCACCACCATAGCCGGGGACTTCAATAAGGCAAACCTAAAGAAATCACTCCCTAACTTCCACCAACATGTCTCCTGCTGCACCAGAGGACCAAACACCCTCGACCACTGCTACACCACCATCAAGAATGCCTATCGCTCTATCCCTCGCCCTCACTTCGGTAAATCCGACCATACCGCGGTGCTGCTTCTTCCTGCCTACAGGCAGCAATTAAAGAGCGCACCCCCAGAGGTGAGGACAGTACAGAGCTGGTCGGGGGGGGGGGGGGGGGGGGGGGGCAGAGGAACAACTCCAGGACTGTTTGGAGTCTGTAGACTGGGCAATGTTCAAGGACTCGGCAACGGACCTGAACGAATACGCCACAGTCGTTACAGACTTCATTAAGAAGTGTGTGGAGGACTGCATCCCCACCAAAACCTTCCGAGCGTTTCCCAAACAGAAACCTTGGATGAACTTTGAGATCCGCACTCTTCTGAAGTCCAGACACCGGGCATTCATGTCTGATGATACAGTGACCTACAAGAAGTCCAGATACGACCTTGGTAAGGCCATCAAAAAGGCCAAAAGGGACTTCTGCTCCAAACTGGAGGAAGAGACAGATGTTCGGCGGCTGTGGCAGGGCCTGAATGCAATCACCTCTTACAAGGCGAAATCAGGAGGCAGCTCGAATGTCGGCGAAACATCACTCCCTGATGAGCTCAATGCGTTTTACGCACGCTTTGATAGGGAGAACACCGATGTGCCTTGCCGAGCCCCCATTCGCTGTGATGGTATTTCAGTCTCAGTCACAGAGGCCGACGTCAGGAAATCCTTCAGAGGGGTGAATCCTCGAAAAGCGCCTGGACCTGATGGTATACCTGGTCGCGTTCTAAAAACCTGTGCGGACCAACTGGCTGGAGTTTTTACGGACATTTTCAACCTCTCACTTCTGAGGTCTGAGGTTCCCACCTGCTTCAAAAGGGCATCAATTATACCAGTGCCCAAGAAGAGTAAGGTGACGTGCCTCAATGACTATCGACCTGTGGCACTAACGCCTGTGGTGATGAAGTGCTTTGAGAGGTTGATCATGACGCAGATCAACTCCTACCTCGACAAAAACCTGGACCCACTGCAGTTCGCTTACCGCCACAACAGATCAACGGTGGATGCGAAGAAATATACCATTTTAAAACGCAAAGACACACAGTGTTTAAATAAACAAATTAAGTACATTGCAACACATCTTTTTAATCTGCCTTGTGTTTTGCATTATCTTTTGCATTATACGTGTTTTTGCACTGCCTATAAGAGATGCAAACTTCAATCTGATAATCAAGAGTTAAACATAATTAGAATTCCCAACATTACCAAGCGGCCAGTGTCTGTAAGGAGAAAATATACAATTTGGGGGGAAAAGTAAGTGCAGTGCAATGAATATGAAGATAGAGTTTAAGCTGCATTTTAGAATTTGACTAATTTGTAAGGGGAAAAAACAGAGCTCAAATGTCTCATTTGTTCAGAGGACTTCATGTTTTGCCACAGTTACAATTGTAATGATGTCCTGGACAGGGACATGAAAGTGCTGAATACCTTCTCTGCATTATAGAAACTTTCCTTTTCCAAAGGAGTTGCTGGGTTTATGGTTCATAGAATATTAACAAACTTCTGAACTAATAGCAGAAACTGATGGCAACACTCGTGAGGCCAGTGTGTGAAGAGTAATGAAAAAAATATACACGTGAAAAAGTTTGCAGATTGGGGAAAATATGAGAAGAAGAATTGTCAAAGGGGTTTTATAGAAGTGGAAGAGATAAAGGACCAAAGTATTCATAATGTCATGTCATAGGAGCAGAATTATGCCATTTGGCCCATCAACTACTCCACTATTCAATCGTGGCTGATCTATTTTTCCCTCTCAACTCCATTCTCCTGCCTTCTCCCTGTAACCTTTAAAACCTTTACTAATCAAGAATCTGTCAATCTCTGCTTTAAAAATACCTATGCCAATAAAGTCTACAAATTCACCATCCTCTGACTAAAGAAATTCCTCCTATCTAAAGGTACATCCTTTTATTCTGAGGCTGTGGTCCTAGATTCTCCTACTAGTGGAAACATCCTCTGCACGTCCACTCTATCCAGGCCTTTCACTATTTGGTAGGTTTCAATGAGATCCCCCCCCTTGTCCATCCATTATGAAGAGGACCAGAACAAGTGTTCAGGTGCAGTCGGGAGCAGCATCTTCCCATCCCATCTTGTGCTGGGAGGGAGAGGTGACATCACTGGAAGGCGGGACAGCCATGTGATCAGGCACTTCGGCCATTTTTCGGAGGGAGTGGAAGAGTTTCCAGGATCCGGTTCGGTAAGAAACAGGTTATAAATGTGGGGGCGACAAGAGTGGTCTGAACTGCACTGAGGTAAAGTGAGGTGAGGGTGGTGTCCAGGAGCAGGCCCCGGGGCCATTTTGAACGGGTCAGTCTGTGCCACCAACCGCTGGCCGACAGCCCTGGTCCCCCTCACGGCGCCCCGATGCCGGGCACCATTCACAGCTGCTTCTGTCAACACCTTCACCGCTCGGGCAATGGGTTATCTTCCGAGCTTTCCACTGTACGTGAGAAATTCTCCGCTTCACGTTTGAGGAACAGCGCACCCACACTTGGAGTGTAGTTGCCGGGGTAGAGCTGAGGCTCAGCATTGCCTACACCTGTCCACATTTGTTTTGCGGTAGAGATAACATCTGTGGACAGGCAAGGTTTCAGGTCCGAACCCTTCTTCAGACAGGAACTCATTTTCAGAACAGGGAAACCGAATTATTTAGTTTGCTGATTGCATTTACTCCAATGCGTTTTTGATTAAACAACCCATTCATAGTGAGGAACAGCTAAAACCAGCAAACAGCAAGGTATTAAAAGGGTTGTTTCTTGTAGTAAAAGGGTTAGTCTCTGAAACTGTGGGGTGGTGGTGAGAGACTGCAGATGCTGGAAATTTGATATAGATCTAAAAATTGTACGTTTTTCTGCAACTGTCACTGAGATTGTCATAATTCCCAAATAAAAGGTTGCAGCTACTGATCGGTGATGTGGCGTTGTTAAATTATCCTGAGTAGGAATGAAGTTTACAATTGTTGATGATAATTTATGCATCTTTATAATATTTTATGTGGGTCTTTTATTAAGCATGGCAATATTTCTAAATCTTGAATGTTAGGAGATTATTGACATTGTTATACATTAGTAGATCACAGGATTTGGGACTGTAATAAGGAGAAGGTTACAGGTGAAAAAGAATTGCCTGCATTTGTAACTTATTGCTATTGGTTTTATGTCTGTTAAAAGAACAATTCATATTCATCAGCTGAGTTCCTCACAATTTAGTGGGGGGTTTCCGTTACCACTTAACTATAACTGCTTTAATTGCCCTTGTGGACTTTTTTCCTGCAATTGCTTATGTAAATTAATGGAAGATTTTTGTTTTGCTAAATCTATCTTGCAGTATTACAGATTTTTAAATTGTGTACAAAATAGGATACTGTGAAAGGATATAAACAAACAAATGTTCTAATACGCTTGAAAATTGAACATGGTTCTGGTCAACTTGAAAGAAAGATGAGCAGTGGGAACAAATACTGTCATCAAAGAGAGCAAAATTAGCAGAGAGCATAGGCAGGAGCACAGCAAAGAGAGAGGAAAGACCAATGGTTTAAATTGCATTATATTTCAATGCAAGAGGCTTATGGATAAGATGGGCAATATCACCTCTAGGGTTGGCTCAGGATACTGGAATACTCTCGCCATAACAGACACATGGTTCAGAATAGGGCTGGACTGGAAGCTCAGTGTTCCAGGGTACAGATGTGATAGGGATGCAAATAAGAGAGAGGGTTGCTTTTTTGATGGGGTGGACATAATTACAGTTTTATGAGAGGATATTCTTGGGGGATCATCTTGTGAGGCTATATGGGTATAACTGAATTTAGAAACAAAAAGGGAATAGGGTCGAGACCCTTCTTCAGACTCGACCCAAAACGTCTCCCATTCCTTCTCTGCAGAGATGCCGTCTGACTCCAGCATTTTATGTCTATCTTCAGTTTAAACCAGCATCTGCAGTTCCTTCCTACACAAACAAAAATGGAATGATGACTTACACATAGAAACATAGATACATAGGCTATAGGTGCAGGAGTAGGCCATTCGGCCCTTCGAGCCAGCACCGCCATTCAATGTGGTGATAGCTGATCATCCACAATCAGTACCCCGTTCCTGCCTTCTCCCCATATCCCTTGACTCCACTATCTTTAAGAGTCCTATCTAGCTCTCTCTTGAAAGCATCCAGAGAAATGGCCTCCACTGCCTTCTGAGGCAGAGAATTCCACAGATTCACAACTCCCAGGGTGAAAATGTTTTTCCTCATCTCCGTTCTAAATGGCCTACCCCTTATTCTTAAACTGTGGCCCCTGGTTCTGGACTCCCCCAACATCGGGAACATGTTTCCTGCCTCCAGCGTGTCCAATCCCTTAATAATCTTATATGTTTCAATAAGATCCCATCTCATCCTTCTAAATTCCAGTGTATACAAGCCCAGCCGCTCCATCCTTTCAACATATGACAGTCTTACCATCCCGGGGATTAACCTCGTGAACCTATGCTGCACTCCCTCAATAGCAAGAATGCCCTTCCTCAAATTTGGAGACCAAAACTGCACACAATAATCCAGGTGTGGTCTCACTAGGGCACTGTACAACTGCAGAAAGACCTCTTTGCATGCTCATTATCACCACAGTTGTTTGCTCTCATAATTGAACCGTTAGCAGAAAAAATTAGAACACATCCAGATATCCATGGGTATAATACTAAATATTCAAATAATAAAATATCTTTATACGCGGATGATATATTATTGTACATTACAAAACCTCAAATTACTATACCAAATATATTAAACTTAATTGAGGATTTTGGATCCTTTTCTGGATATAGAATAAATTGGAATAAAAGTGAAATTATGTCGATAAAACCGAAAGACTCAACACATCTTTTAAAATTCCCTTTTAAAATAGCTACAGAAAAATTTAAATACTTGGGAATCGAAATCACTAGAACATATCAAGGCATGTTTAACGCAAATTTTGATCCTTTACTTAATAAATTAAATACACTAATTAAATTTTGGAAAACGCTCCCGATGTCTTTAATAGGCCGAATAAATGCAATAAAAATGATCTTCTTACCACAAATTTTATACCTATTTCAATCGATTCCTATATACCTACCAAAGAAGTTTTTTTAAAAACTGGATTCAGACATTACTAATTTTATATGGGACTATAAATCACATAGAATACAAAGAACACACTTGAACAAAGCTAAAGTATTAGGGGGCTTAGCACTCCCTAACTTCATGTATTATTATTGGTCAGTAAATATTAAAAATATGATTCAACTGATGGACAACTCTGCCCAGCAAGTGGACTGGATTGTAATGGAGAGAGAGGACTGCTCCTCTGGAAACATTGGAGCAATCCTCCTCTCACCAATGAAACTGAATAACATAAATTATAACAAAAACCCAATTA
Source organism: Malacoraja senta (assembly GCA_038087875.1). Lineage (NCBI taxonomy): Eukaryota > Metazoa > Chordata > Chondrichthyes > Rajiformes > Rajidae > Malacoraja > Malacoraja senta. The sequence continues at coordinate 211,562,389 of CM075977.1, read as the reverse complement.
TACATAGTACAATTAGAACTTGGAAACAAATAAAACAAAATTTAAAATGAAGACATTTATCGCTTTTATCTCCTATAATTAATAACCCTTCCTTTAATCCCTCTATTACAGACAAATCTTTCATACAATGGGATAGACTAGGAATTAAAACATTCGGTGACTTGTACGAAACTGGAAAATTACTATCATTCCAACAATTACAAATAAAATATAAACTATGAAATAATCAATATTTTAAATATTTTCAAATATGTGACTATTTGAAAAAATATACAAAAGATCATCATAATAGCTCAACAGATGTATTGGATGAAGCAATGCAGATAAAAGCTGAATCAGCAAACTTAATATCATATTTGTATAATATTATCTTAAATGTAGAAATACCATCTACGGAAGGTATTAGAAGAGACTGGGAACAAGAATTAGCTATTAAAATCTCAAAGGAAAGGTGGAATGAACATTTATTAAACGTGCATAAATGTTCGATTAATGTAAGACACACTTTAATACAATTTAAAATTTTACATAGATTATATTATTCTAAAACTAAAATCAATAAAATGTTCCCAAATGTATCATCAATTTGTGATAAATGTCAATCTCAAGAAGCTACTATAGCGCACTCATTTGTTTTCTGTACAAAAATTTTGGATTGAAATTTTTGAAATCTTTACAAAATTATTTAAAATTAAACTGATACCCAAAGCAGAATGGATTATCTTCGGAACAACGGAAGATAGTCCAGAACTAAATGTGTTCCAAAAGAAATTAATAGACTATGGGTTAATAACTGGAAAAAAGATTATCCTAAAATTCTGGAAAAACGCTCCAATACGAACTATAAACATGTGGATTTCAAATATGTTCGAAACATTACACCTAGAAGAGATAAGACTCCTCCTGGCAGGTAAACCAGATCACTTCCACCTGACGTGGTCTGCATTTATAGAATTATTACAAGTATAGGGTGCAAAAGTACAAAAAAACAACAACCTGAGATCAGGTAAGGGGGGATGAAAGCTGGAGAGTTGGTATGTCTCATTTGCGTGATGCTTACAAAAAAGTATTTGTTTTTCTCTTTTCCCTCTCTTTTTTCTTCTTTTTTAGGGTCTATTTCTTAACTCTTTTTGTTTTTAATTTCTTTCTTATAGGGTCTTTGTTTTTTGTTTTTGTTTTTTGTTGTCACGTTTTTTACACTCACTTTTTTCCTTCACTTTCTTCTTTCTCTCAATCTCATCCTTTCCCTTTATTAGTGTAGAAAATAAACGGAGTACATTAATTGTAATAAGATATATGTGATGAGTACTAGTGTCATTGGTTGTAATGTAATATATATTTTTGTTTAAAAAATATATATAAAAATTTAAAAAAAAGAAAGACCTCTTTGCTCCTATAAATGAAATGAAATGCCTTTATTTGTCGTTGTAAGCACTGCATACAACAAAATTGTTATTGCCACTCCATTTGTGCATAATATACAAACATAAAAACACAGGACACAATTTAAAAACAATGTTAAAAACTAGGTATCAAGATATGTAAGTAATCAGTACTGCACATGGTGATAGTAAAGTTCAAGGTGGGTAGCAGCATGGAAGAGTGCAGCAGGAATAATACTCAGTGTTTTTTCAAATTGAGTATGAAGATTGCTTTGGGGAAGAAACTGTCTCTGAGTCTGGAGGTGCGTGTTTTGGCTGACCTGTAACGCCTGCCAGAGGGCAACAGTTCAAAAAGGTGTTGTGTGGAGTCTTTGATGATACTTAACTCCTCTTGTTATGAAGGCCAACATGCCATTAGCTTGTCCTGAAGTCATGCAACATGACTTCAGGACTGTATTATAGGCCTGCCTGAATTCATCAGGAATTAGTGGAGTCAGCTTGCTATAAGAATAACAGGGTAATATTAGATGATTAAGAAGGAACTGCAGATGCTGGAACATCAAAGGTAGACAAAAGTGTTGGAGAAACTCAGCGGGTGCAGCAGCATCTATGGAGCGCAGGAAATGTTTCAGGCCGAAACCCTGAAGAAGGAGGTCTGAAAGTCTGAAGAAGGGTTTCGGCCCGAAACGTTGCCTATTTCCTTAGCTCCATAGATGCTGCTGCACCCGCTGAGTTTCTCCAGCACTTTTGTCTACCTAGAGTAATATTAGAGGCAACTGTGTGTAAAAGCTTCCGTAATCAATATACAGTGAACCCTAATAGGGAGATGCAGCAGCACTGGACCTTCTCTTGGTGAATGAAATAGAACAAATGATTGAAGTATCAGTGGGAGAGCACTTTGGCACCAGGGACAATAATTCTATTAGTTTTTAAGTAATTATGGAGAAGGATGGTACTGGTCCACATGTTAAATCAACATCAAGCAAATCCTTGGCGAGTATATGAAGTGTAGGAGTACACTTAACAAAGCAAACAGGAGGGCAAAACAAAGACATGAAATGGAGCTGGAAAGCAAGGTAAAGGGAAATCTTGAGATTCTACAGATCTATATTAAGATTAAAAGGGCAGCCAGAGAGATAAGTCTTAATATCAGGATGGCTATCTTTATGTAGAGCCTCACAAGATGGGGAAGATATTAAATAAATATTTCTGATCAGTTTTTACTGTGAAAAAGATCATGGAAGCTAATGAATTGAAGTATACGAGTTGTGATGTCTTATACCACGTGCGAATTACCAAAGAGGGAGCATTGGCAGTTTGAAAGCAAATTAATGTGGATGAATCCCAAGGGCCTAATCAAGTGGCTAGAGGCTCAGGGTTGGGCCCATTGCTGTTTGTGGTTTATATTAACAATTTGAATGAGAATGTACAAGGCATGATTAGCAAGGTTTCAGATGGCACCAATGTAGGGTTATCGTAGACAATGAAGATGGTTATCAAAAATTACAGGAGGATCTTGATCAGCTGGGCAAGTGGACTGAGGATTGGCTAAAATATATATTTTTTTAATTATTATTTTTTTAAATTTTTATTTATTAGAAGTACATTACATTACAACCAATTACATTAGTACTCGTCACATATATCTTATTACAATTAATGTACTCCGTTTATTTTTTACACTAATAAAGGGAAAGGATGAGATTGAGAGAAAGAAGAAAGTGAAGGAAAAAAGTGAAAGTGTAAAAAACGTGCCAACAAAAAAACAAAAAACAAAGACCCTATAAGAAAGAAATTAAAAAACAAAAAGAAAGAGTTAAGAAATAGACCCTAAAAAAGAAGAAAAAAGAGAAAGAGGGAAAAGAGAAAAACAAATACTTTTTTGTAAGCATCACGCAAATGGGACATACCAACTCTCCAGCTTTCACCCCCCCTTACCTGACCTCAGTTTTTTTTAGTACTTTTGCACCCTATACTTGTAATAATTCTATAAATGCAGACCACGTCAGGTGGAAGTGATCTGGTTTACCTGCCAGGAGGAGTCTTATCTCTTCTAGGTGTAATGTTTCGAACATATTTGAAATCCACATGTTTATAGTTGGTATTGGAGCGTTTTTCCAGAATTTTAGGATTAACTTTTTTCCAGTTATTAACGCATAGTCTATTAATTTCTTTTGGAACACATTTAGTTCTGGACTATCTTCCGTTGTTCCGAAGATAATCCATTCTGCTTTGGGTATCAGTTTTATTTTAAATAATTTTGTAAAGATTTCAAAAATTTCAATCCAACATTTTTGAATTTTTGTACAGAAAACAAATGAGTGCGCTATAGTAGCTTCTTGAGATTGACATTTATCACAAATTGATGATACATTTGGGAACATTTTATTGATTTTAGTTTTGGAATAATATAATCTATGTAAAATTTTAAATTGTATTAAAGTGTGTCTTACATTAATCAAACATTTATGCACGTTTAATAAATGTTCATTCCACCTGTCCTTTGAATTTTTTTTTTATTTTATTATTTTTTTAAAATTTATTTTTATTAGAAGTATTTTGCATTACAATAATCTGCAATAACGTAAATTTATACAATTCTTGTACCACTTCTGTTTTTCAACTTTAATAGAAAAAAAGGATAGAAAGAGCTAGCAAAGACAGTCAGTGAGTGAGTGAGAAAGTGGTCCAGGAACACACATGTGAACCTTAACCACAAGAAGTAGTTAAAGAAGAAAAGAAAAAAAAAGAGAAAATATAAAATAAAATAGGACAATCTGAAAGGGATGTACCTACTTCTTATCTTTACTCACCCCTCGCCAGGACCTAAAACCATTTATTATCATCATTTTGTTGCACCCTATGTTTGTAATAAGTCGATATATGGAGACCAAATCTTTTGGAATTGGTCTTGTTTACCTGCTAGGAGGAATCTCATATCTTCTAGATGTAACAATTCCGACATATTAGAAGTCCACATTTTTATTGTTGGCGCAGGAGCATTTTTCCAAAATTTCAGTATTAGTGTTTTTGCCGTTATTAAGCCATAACTAAGAAAACTCCTTTGAAACGCAGTCAGCTCCAAACTTGCTTCTATTGTTCCAAAAATAATTAGTTCTGCATTCGGTTTCAGTTTTATTTTAAATAATCTAGTGAAAATTTCAAAAATTTCATTCCAAAATTTTTGAATTTTTATACAAAAAACAAAAGAATGTGCTATAGTTGATTCTTGGACTAGGCATTTATCACAGTTAGCAGAGGTATTTGGGTAAAATTTACTTAATTTAGCTTTTGAATAATATAATCTATGTAAAATTTTAAATTGAATCAGAGTATGTCTTACGTTAATCGAACATTTATGCACATATAATAGATGTTTATCCCAACTCTCTTTTGAGATTTTTATAGCTAGTTCCTGTTCCCATTCTCTTCTGATCCCGTCTGATGATGGAATTTCTATATTTAAAATGGAATTATATAGGTATGATAATAAATTAGCTGATTCCGCTTTTATATTCATTATCCCATCTAATAAGTCAGGAGGCATATTTTGATATTCTCGTGTATACTTTTTCAAATAGTCACGTAGTTGAAAATATTTAAAATATTGATTATTATTCAAGTTGTATTTAAGTTGTAATTGGTGAAATGTTAAAAAACTTCCATTATCATACATATCTCCAAACGTTTTAATTCCTATTTCCCAATTTATAAAAGCTCTATCTATCATAGAAGGTTTAAACGAGGGGTTATTCATTATAGGTGAAAGAAGTGATAGATTTCTTAATTTTAACGTTAATTTTATTTGTTTCCAAATTCTAATTGTACTATGAATAATTGGATTTTTACTATATATTGTATTCTTTATTTTTATTGGTGAGAGAAGGATCGCTCCTATGTTAAAAGGGGAACAGTCCTCTCTCTCCATTATTATCCAATCCACCTGCTGGGCCGAATTGTCCAACAGGTGAATCATATTTTTGACATTTGTGGCCCAATAATAATATAAAAAATTGGGGAGTGATAATCCACCAAATTCCTTAGGTTTACACAAATGTTTTCTTTGGATTCTGTGGGATTTATAGTCCCATATAAAATTTGTAATATCAGCATCCAATTAAAAAAAAAAAAAAATTTTTGGTAAGTATTGACTGGAATAGATATAAAATTTGTGGTAAAAAGATCATTTTTATAGCATTTATTCGGCCTATAAGAGACATCGGGAGGGTTTTCCAGAATTTAATCAGTGTATTTAGTTTATTGAGTAAGGGCATATAGTTTGCATTAAATAGAGATTTATATTTTCTAGTAATTTCAATTCCCAAATATTTAAATTTTTCTAAGCGATTTTAAAAGGGAATTTTAACAGGTGTGCCGATTCTTGAGGTTTAATCGTCATAATTTCACTTTTATTCCAATTTATTCTATATCCTGAAAAGGATCCAAATTCCTCAATTAAATTTAATATATTTGGTATACTAGTTTGTGATTTTGTAATATATAGTAGTACATCATCTGTATATAAAGAAAATATATTATTTGAATATTTTGTATTCTACCCATGAATATTCGGATGTATCCTAATACTTTCCGCTAACGGTTCTATTACAAGAGCAAATAGCAGAGGTGATAATGAACACCCCTGTCTATTTCCCCTTGATAACTGAAATTTCTAGGACAAAATATTATTAGTTAATATTCTGGCCGTAGGCCTATCATATAATAATTTTACCCAAGCGATAAAATTCTCTCCCACTTGAAATTTTTGCAATACTTTAACCATATAATCCCATTCCACTTGCTCAAATGCTTTTCCTGCATCCAGTGAAATAATTGATAAGTCTTGCTCTTCGGTTTTATGTGAATGCATTATATTAAACAGACGTCTCAGGTTGTTGCTTGAATATCTCTTGGGTATAAACCCTGTTTGATCCGGATTTATTAATTTACTGACATAGTTACTTAGCCTTCTAGCTAATGTTTTCGCTAATATTTTTTGATCTGTAGTTAACAGCGCAATAGCTCTATAAGAACCCGGATCTTCCAAATCTTTACCTTTTTTAGGTATTAGTGTAATCGTTGACTCCGCCAATGTTTCTGGAAGTGTATGTTCTTTAAAAGCATATGTATACATTTTATGTAGTCGTGGTGTAATTATCTCGTAAAATCTTTTATAAAATTCATTACTAAAACCATCTGGTCCTGGAGTTTTTCCATTCTTTAATGTATTTATTGTTTCTTCTATTTCCTTAGTTGAGATTTGTGTACCTAATTCCTCTTGTTCACTCACATTGAGTTTTGGGAAATTACAATTATCCAGGAACTCTCTAACTTTAGTACTATCTGCTACCGCTTTAGATGTATATAAATTTTGATAAAATTGAGCGAATCTTTTATTAATATCCTTAGGTAGTGTTAACAATTCCCCTTTATTTGATTTAATCTTTAAAATCGTGTGGTCCTTTTCCCGTTTTTTCAGTTATCGAGCCAAAAGCTTGTATGGTTTATCCCCAAATTCAAAATTTTCCTGTTTTGTGATTTGAAATAATCTAATAACATTTGCTGATAATATTTTGTTTAATTTAAATTTCATTATTGTTATTTTATTATGTTTGTCTATAGTAGGCTCTTTAGCATTATCTAATTCCAATTCTCTGATTCGTTCTTCTAACTGCCTTTGTTCTTTCTTATTCCTTTTATTTAAAAAAGCTTGGTATGAGATTATAGATCCTCTAATGACTGCTTTGAATGATTCCCATAGTAGAACTGGTGAAGTATCTGGGGTGTCATTATTCTTTAAAAAAAGTTCAATCTGTTTTAAATATATTTCCCCTTGTGGGTCATTTAAGATTTGAGGGTTAAACCTCCAAAACGATTTATTAGAAGGCATTCCTTCTAATTTAAAAAAAAAAGTTAACGGGGAGTGATCAGAAATTATACTATTGTGATATTTTGGATTCATTGTATAGGGAATTAGTTTTGTGTCCACTAAGAAATAGTCGATGCGTGAATACGTTTTGTGTACCATTGTATAAAACGAGTATTCCCTTCCGACAGGGTTAGCGATCCTCCAAACATCTGTTATATTTGTATTTTTTATGTAAGTATTTAAGATTTCCCTGGTTTTAGATTTTGTGTTGCCCCTACTCTGTTGTGAAGATTTATCCAAATATGGATCTAAAACACAGTTAAAATCTCCCCCAATTATCACATTTTGATAATTGAACTCTGTAATTATATTCAGAAATTTATTAAAAAATTGAAGATTATCAAAATTAGGCGCATAAATATTTACCAAGGTAATTGGGGTCGCATGAATCTCTCCGGTAACTATAAGGTATCTCCCTTCCTTATCTGTCATGATATTCTTCGATTTAAATGGTATACCTTTTCGAATAATGATTGCTGTGCCTCTAGCTTTGGAAATATATGAAGATTGGTATGTTTGGCCTATCCAGTTTGCCTTCAATCTGGCTTGAGCTTGCAGTTTCAAGTGAGTTTCTTGTAGGAATATTATGTCCGTATTGAGTGACTTCAATTGTGCAAAAATCTTACCCCTTTTAATTGGTTCATTAGCACCCCTAATATTCCAACTGCAGAATGTAATTCCTCCAAATTTCTTTTGTTTATCGTCTTGCATTTTGAATTATTTACTACCTTTTAAACATGTGGTGCAAACAATACTTTAGGTCTCTGGCTGTTGGGCGAGCATTTGCAATATTAAATTCAGTTATTACATCCCTCTCAAAATTGTCCTTAAGTAAAGAAACAAAAAAGTGTACATTATTGTGACATAATAAAAAATAAATAAAAAAAGTGAGGTTACAGTGTCTAAAAATGACGACACTGTGACCAATTATCCACCTAATGGTGGTAGTTACACAATTAGTGACTTCCGTAGTTGTTAATCTACGTTTAGCTCCGTCCCCTTGAATAATCTTACAAGAGGGAGTTGGGACCCATTCAAAGCCAAATTTTATGTGTCAGCCTTATCGTATCTACCATATCTTTATATCTAAATAAATCTTCTCTAATCTCCAAACTTATCTACCCTTTACTTATGTTAACAATTATTAATTTTCTTCCTCCATACTAATCTGCCTTTGGTTGGAAGGGGTTAACCCGATTCAGGCACCTGGCTATTTGCCAAGATTCTGAATCTCCTCCCCTCCTTCCACACAAAATTTGAACTATAGCTTATCATAATTTCTAAATTAATTTGTTAGTCTGTTGTAAATCCATTTACTTATATTTAGCCCCCCTCCTCCCCTACCCGGGGTGGGTGGGGGGGGGGGTCAATCCTTATAATGAATTATTATATTTTATCAATTAAGCAATTCAATTTTAAATCAATTACTATTATTGTTAGTGTGTTAATATCCATAACTTTAATTACTATAACTATATTAGTTCAGCAGTTTTTGTGTTAGTATGGAATTGGTGTAGGGATAAAAATTTTAAAGTCTTTCATTCAGGAATTTTTTTCCCCGTCCCCGTTAGGTTGCTCCTTCAGCCACGCCCTTGTTATTCCATCTTTCGCTCATGTTGAAGCCGAATTTGTCCTTGAGGAGATAAGAGAGTCTAGACAGCTGCACCTAGAGAAGCTGCGCCATCTTAATCCTTTTTTAAAGAATTTAAAAAGTTATTTCTATCGACCTTCCCTCAGCCGTTGTCTGTAGAATAAAAACCTTGTCTTGAGGATGTGATGTTTTACTTAAGCCTCTATTTCTTTTACGATGTCTTGAGCATATTTGTAAGCAGCTTCTGGATCAGTAAATTTGCGTTTGGTATCCTTATAAGTAATGATCATCTTAGCTGGATAAATTATTCCATATCTGATGTCCCTGTGCCCTTTCAAGATCTGTTGTGTATTTTTAAACGCTTCTCGTTTTTTTAGCAATTGCATAAGGATAGTCTCTAAAAAGTCTGATAGTGTCCGTCCCAAACTTCATAATCTTTCCGTATTGAATTTTTCTCATGGCCTCTTCCAAAGCTGAATTGTCCCGAAATTTCACAATGATCCGTCGTGGGGGAGCACCTTTTATTTGTGCCCTTGATTTTGGCCGTTTCACCCGGTGTGCCACTTCTATTTTCGGTTTAGCTGGCAGGTCGAGTATATTTTTAAGTAAGTTGGCCATGTACTCTTGGGGATCGTTCCCCTCCTCCCCTTCTGTCACTCCAACTATTCTTAAATTCTGCCGTCTTGACCTTGCTTCCAAGTCAAGGCATTTATCTGACGTTTTAGCCAGCTAACCCACGACATCTTCATAATTCTTCTTGATTTTCTGCATTTCTTCAGCCATTTGTAACATTGCTATTTCCATATCTTTCATGGTAGTGCAACATGTTCTAACAGTTTGGTGGACCACATCCAACTTACTAGTACAGTCTATTTCCACCTTATCAATTTTCAAAGATAATTCACCATGAACATCGTCTATTCGTTTATTTATATTACCGATTGAATCAATTACTTTCTGATTCCCAATGTTCATGTTCTTCATCATGCTCTCCATCATACTTTTATTAGCTGCCAAAAGTTCATTTTTTAAGTCACTCACCGATGTCTTAATTTCCTCCATCTCTTTGTCCTTTAAAACTTTTTCAGCCATTTCAGCCATTGATCTTGTAGTCATTTTCAGGGCTAGTTCAGCAGTTACTTCTTCAAGTTCTTGAAGTTCAGCAGTTACTTCTTCAGGTTCTTGAATTTTTTCATGTGGTGACTGATTTTTCAGAAGTTGCTTGGAGACAGATCTCTGGGGGCTCTGACAGGGAGTCGTTCTTTTCATTTAAAAGTAGCTTTAAACCGCCATTATTTTCACGGCGATTTCTGATGACGTCATCAGCACCGCGACAGGCAGCTCCGGTAAGTTTTTACACACGGTCCCGACTTCCAAATCAATTTTTAAAGCGAAAATTCGCCGATTACAGGCACGGAGCTAAACGCTACGCCTGTTCAGTCCAACATGGCGCCACCGGAAGTCTCCTTTGAGATTTTAATAGCTAATTCTTGTTCCCAGTCTCTTCTAATACCTTCCGTAGATGGTATTTCTACATTTAAGATAATATTATACAAATATGATATTAAGTTTGCTGATTCAGCTTTTATCTGCATTGCTTCATCCAATACATCTGCTGGGCTATTATAATGGTCTTTTGTATATTTTTTCAAATAGTCACATATTTGAAAATATTTAAAATATTGATTATTTCCGAGTTTATATTTTATTTGTAATTGTTGGAATGATAGTAATTTTCCAGTTTCGTACAAGTCACCGAACGTTTTAATTCCTAGTCTATCCCATTGTATGAAAGATTTGTCTGTAATAGAGGGATTAAATGAAGGGTTATTAATTATAGGAGATAAAAGCGATACATTTCTTCAAATTTTGTTTTATTTGTTTCCAAGTTCTGATTGTACTATGTATAATTGGGTTTTTGTTATAATTTATGTTATTCAGTTTCATTGGTGAGAGGAGGATCGCTCCAATGTTTCCAGAGGAGCAGTCCTCTCTCTCCATTACAATCCAGTCCACTTGCTGGGCAGAGTTGTCCATCAGTTGAATCATATTTTTAATATTTACTGACCAATAATAATACATGAAGTTAGGGAGTGCTAAGCCCCCTAATACTTTAGCTTTGTTCAAGTGTGTTCTTTGTATTCTATGTGATTTATAGTCCCATATAAAATTAGTAATGTCTGAATCCAGTTTAAAAAAAAACTTCTTTGGTAGGTATATAGGAATCGATTGAAATAGGTATAAAATTTGTGGTAAGAAGATCATTTTTATTGCATTTATTCGGCCTATTAAAGACATCGGGAGCGTTTTCCAAAATTTAATTAGTGTATTTAATTTATTAAGTAAAGGATCAAAATTTGCTTTAAACATGCCTTGATATGTTCTAGTAATTTCGATTCCCAACTATTTAAATTTTTCTGTAGCTATTTTAAAAAGGAATTTTAAAAGATGTGTTGAGTCTTTCGGTTTTATTGACATAATTTCACTTTTATTCCAATTTATTCTGTATCCAGAAAAAGATCCAAAATCCTCAATTAAATTAAATATATTTGGTATAGTAATTTGAGGTTTTGTAATGTACAATAATATATCATCCGTGTATAAAGATATTTTATTATTTGAATATTTAGTATTATACCCATGGATATCTGGATGTGTTCTAATTTTTTCTGCTAATGGTTCAATTATGAGAGCAAACAACTGTGGTGATAATGAGCATCCTTGTCTATTTCCCCTTGATAGTTGAAATTTTGAGGATATGTTATTAGTTAATATTCTAGCTGTAGGTTTATTATATAATAGTTTAATCCATAAAATAAAATTCTCTCCCAGTTGGAATTTTTGTAATACTTTATCCATATAATTCCATTCTACTTGGTCAAATGCTTTTTCAGCGTCCAACGAAATAATTGATAATTCTTGTTCTTCAGATTTATATGAGTGCATTATATTGAGTAGACGTCTCATATTATTAGATGAATATCTTTTAGGGATAAACCCCGTCTGATCTGGGTTTATTAGTTTACTAATATATTTACTTAATCTTCTAGCTAATGTTTTCGCTAATATTTTTTGATCTGTGTTTAACAATACTATAGCTCTATATGAGCCCGGTTCTTCTATATCTTTGTCTTTTTTAAGTATTAGTGTGATCGTTGATTCAGCTAGTGTATCAGGTAATATTTGTTTTTTAAAAGCGTATTGGTACATTTTTTGTAATCGTGGTATAATTTTGTCATAGAAGCTTTTATAAAATTCATTAGTAAATCCATCAGGACCTGGCGTTTTTCCATTCTTTAATGAGTTTATTGTATCTTCTAATTCCTTAATTGAGATTTGTGCACCCAATTCCTCTTGTTCCTTCAACTCTAACTTTGGAAGATTACAATTATCCAAAAACTCTGTAATTTTATTGGAGTCAGTTGTCGTTTTAGATGTATACAAATTCTCATAAAATTGCGCAAATCTTTTATTAATATCCTTTGGTATGGTTAATAATTCCCCTCTATCTGATTTAATCTTTGGGATCGTATGTTCTTTTTCTCGTTTTTTTAGCTGGCGAGCCAAAGGTTTATGCGGTTTATCCCCAAATTCAAAGTGCTCTTGTTTTGTAATTTGAAAAAGTCTTATAAGTTTGGCTGATAATAGTTTATTTAATTTAAATTTCAAAATTATTATTTTATTATGTTTATCTATTGATGGATCTTTAGCATTATCAATATCCATTTGTCTAATAAGTTCTTCTAACTGTCTTTGTTCATTCTTATTCTTTTTATTTTGAAAAGCTTGATATGAAATTATAATACCTCTAATGTATGCTTTAAAAGATTCCCATAATACAGTAGGCGATATATCTGGAGTGGCTAAAATAATTTAATGCAGATAAGTGCGAGGCATTTTGGGAAGTAAAACCAGGGCAGAACTAAACTAACTTTCACAGTGAATTGCAGTGTTGGAGAGCAGAGGGAACTAGGAGTACAGATACATAGTTCCAGAAGTGCTGTCACTGATAAATAGGGTGGTAAAGAGGGTTTTTGCTACATTGGATTTCATCAGTTAGGGTATTGATTATAGAAGTTAGGGCGTTATGTTACAGTTGTACAGTTGGTGAGGTTGCATTTAGTGTATTGTGTTCAGTTTTGGTCACCCTGTGGCGATTCCTGGAGATTAGCCCACTCCTTGGGTCATCCCCCTCAGCTCTTGAGGGACAGGGACGGTTGTCTGCCCACGGGGTTTCCCGGTTCCAGATGTTTGCTTCATCTTTAGCCACAGGTGAAATTCTGGAAGATTGGAAGGTGGCTAGATTTGTACCATTATTTAAAAAGGCCAGCAAGGACAAGCCAGGGAACAACAGGCTGGTGAGCATGATGTCAGTGGTGGGGAAGTTTTTTGGGGGGATTCTGAGGGATAGGATCTACCAGGATTTGGGTTGACAGGGACCAATTAGAGATGGTCAACATGCCTTAGTGCGTGGCAATCGTGTCTCACAAATATGTTCAGAGTTTATTTGAAGAGGTCACCAAGATGAGTGATGAGGGCATAGCAGTGGACATTATAAGGATTTTAGCAAAACCTTTGACAAGAAACCACATGGTAGGCTGGCTTGCAAGATTAGATCATTTAGAATTTAAGGTGAGCTAGTAAATTGGATTCAACATTATTGGAAAGAGTCAAAGGTAGTTCTGGAGGATTACTTTTCTGATTGCAGGCCAGTGATCAGTGGAGTGCCGCAGGGCTTGGTGCTGGGTACACTCCTCTTTATTATATATGTTAACTATTTTGGATGACAGTGTATTGTTAATAAATTGTTAATAAATTGTTAATAAATTTGTAGTTGACACCGAAATTGGTGGCACAATGGCCAATGAGGAAGGATTTTAAGTGTGAGGTGTTGCTGTTAAGGGTCTGTCCCACTTGGCGATTTTTTTCGGCGACTGCCGGTGTCATATTGTCGCCAAAAGATTTTGAACATTTCAAAATTCAGCAGCGACAAAAAAAATGTTGCAGCACTTGAAAATACACCGCGCGTCATACGTCATCACGCCGCAAATTTTTCGGTGACCTGATACGTCAGTCAATGATGCCGGCAGTCGCAGAAAAAAATCAGCCAAGTGGACAGGCCCTTTATGGTGTTATATCAAACTGGGTCAGGACTTACACAATAAATGGTAGAGCCTTGGAGAGTGTTGAAGAACAGAGAGATCTAGAAGTTGAGGTGCATGTTTCTGTGAAAGTGCAATTCAGGTGAATGGGGTGGTGAAGAAGGCATGCTTGCCTTCATTGGAAAGTGTGTTGAATATAAAAGTTGGGACATCATGCTACAGCTGAACAAGTCGTTGGTGAGACCACACGAGGAGTTTGCATTTCTGTGTGCAGTTCTGATCGACCAGATGTTGGAAGGATGTCATTAAGTGGAAAGGTTGCTGAAGGGATTCACCCCCAGATTATTACAGGATCTTGCAGACTTGAGTTATGTGGAGAGTCTGGACAAGCTGGTACTTGTTTTGTTAGAGCATCGGAGGCTGATGAGTGACCTTATTGATATATACCAGATCATGATGGACATTGATAAAGTGAACGCTCAGTCTTTTTCCTCAGGATAGAATATTCAAAAACCAGAGAGCATAGGCTTAAGGTGAGAAGAAAGAGATTTAAGAAGGACCTCAGGCAATCTTTTCACTTTGATCTAGATCTGGAATGAGCTACCATGGGAAGCCATAGAAGTAGATACAATTAAGACTTTCAATAGACGTTTGGACAGAGATATAGATATATTGGAGCGATATGACACAAATCCAGGCAAATTGGTCTCGCCCAGTGCTAATTTGGTTGAAATTAATAAGTGGGTACAGAGCCAGTTGTCATGCTTTATAGCTCTGTCTCTAAGCAGAAAATTTAAGTGACATAAACAAACAATAATTCTCATTGTATTGCTATTGTTTATATTTCCATTAAAGGAATTGTATCAGCTGACCAGAATTATGCTATTTGCATTTGGAATTCATTGTGTGTTATTTTTTTACACATTGCAGTTGTGTTGGGTAGATTTTGACTTTGTTTTGAAAAAAACCTGACGAAAACCTCATGTCAGAACAGATTAATGAGGTAAAATCATACTATGCAAATTTTTCGGTGATGACAATAATATGGATTTTAAAGGGTGAGGAATTGCTGCTGCGGCAGTAGATTGTTGTAATAGAATGATGAGAGGCATGCATGAATTTGAATATAAAGAAACATTTAAAATACAAATGTAATTGCTTTGACTTAACTATAATGGTTGGAAAAAGAAAACAACTTTGCAACAACCTACAGAAGTAAAGCATTTGGTGTGGCAAAGCGAAGATAAATCTAGATAAATGCTTGATAAATCTGCATTAAGATGTGGAAAAAAACAATTGGATGAGCTATATTTAGAGAATGGGAGGCTATCGGAGATAATTTAGAATCACTGAGTCTGGAGTAAACTTCACGACAGAACCAGTGAATAAATGTGATGTCGTGGTAGCCGACTAGTAGTACTAGCAAGAGGTCCTTGTTATCAAAGCTTAGAAGATTGGAAGTTTCTTAATTTGAACTCTTTTATTAGCATTATTGAGAGTTTGGAAGACAAGACCAGATGGAATGCTTCACAGGTCACTTCTTTCAATATAGGTAGAAATTACAGATGCATTGATCAGAATCTAGGAGCCAGTTTTGGGTCCATTGCTCTTTTAGATTTTTATACATACAGTGCCCTCCATAATGTTTGGGACAAAGACTCATCATTTATTTATTTGCCTCTGTACTCCACAATTTGAGATTTGTAATAGAAAAAATCACATGTGGTTAAAGTGCACATTGTCAGATTTTAATAAAGGCCATTTTTATACATTTTGGTTTCACCATGTAGAAATTACAGCAGTGTTTATACATAGTTCCCCATTTCAGGGCACCATGATGTTTGGGACACAGCAATGACATGTAAATGAAAGTAGTCATGCTTAGTATTTTGTTGCATATCCTTTACATGCAATGACTGCTTGAAGTCTGCGATTCATGAACAACACCAGTTGCTGGGTGTCTTCTCTGGTGATGCTCTGCCAGGCCTGTATTGCAGCCATCTTCAGCTTATGCTTGTTTTGGGGGCTGGTCCCCTTCAGTTTTCTCTTCAGCATATAAAATGCATGCTCAATTGGGTTCAGATCGGGTGATTGACTTGGCCACTCAAGAATTGACCATTTTTTAGCTTTGAAAAACTCCTTTGTTGCTTTAGCAGTATGTTTGGGATCATTGTCTTGCTGTAGAATGAACGGACGGCCAATGAGTTTAGAGGCATTTGTTTGAACTTGAGCAGATAGGATGTGTCTATGCACTTCAGAATTCATTATGCTACTACCATCAGCAGTTGTATCATCAATGAAGATAAGTGAGCCAGTACCTTCAGCAGTCATACATGCCCAGGTCATAATACCCCCACCACCGTGTTTCACAGATGAGATGGTATGCTTTGGATCTTGGGCAGTTCCTTCTCTCCTCCATACTTTGCTCTTGCCATCACTCTGACATAAGTTAATCTTCGTCTCATCTGTCCACAAGACCTTTTTCCAGAACTGTGGTTGCTCTTTTAAGTACTTCTTGGCAAACTGTAAACTGGTCATCCTATTTTTGCGGCTAACCTGTGGTTTGCATCTTGCAGTAAGATGAAAAGGCCTTGGGTTAATTAGATTCCTTCATGTTAGCAGGCATGAGGTTCCGCAGTTATAGACAATAGACAATAGGTGCAGGAGTAGGCCATTCGGCTCTTTGAGACAGCACCGCCATTCAATGTGATCATGGCTCATCATCCACAATCAGTACCCCGTTCCTGCCTTCTCCCCATATCCCCAGACTCCACTATCTTTAAGAGCCCTATCTAGCTCTCTCTTGAAAGTATCCAGGGAACCAGTCTCCACCGCCCTCTGAGGCAGAGAATTCCACAGACTCACAACTCTCTGTGAAAAAGTGTTTCCTCATCTCCGTTCTAAATGGCTTACCCCTTATTCTTAAACTGTGGCCCCTGGTTCTGGACTCCCCCAACATCGGGAACATGTTTCCTGCCTCTAGCGTGTCCAAACCCTTAATAATCTTAAGGGCCTGTCCCACGGGCAGGCGATTCCAGGCGGTAAGCGCGGCGTAGCAGGAAGTGGGGACCGCGCGGCTGCCGCGCGGGTGCTACCGTACGGCCTGTCCCGCGAGCATGCGGCAAGCGCAACCTAACCGGAAGCGGTTGCCGCGCGGAGGCCGAGTGTTTACCGTACGGCCTGTCCCACGAGCATGCGAATGCATGCGGCGAGCGCGGCGTCGGGTGATGACGTCATCGCGCAACGCAACGCGCTAGCCTACTCCGTCGAGACGGTGCGCGGCGTCCAGGCGGTGCTCGCGGCGTTGAGGTGGCAGCGGGGCGGCAGGCCGATGCCGCACGGGATTTTTGGACAGTGTCCGTTTTTCTGAGCCCCGCGCGGTGTCGGGACCAACTACATACGGCTCCGCCGATCTGCGTGGGACCGACCCCGCGGCCCCCGCGCGGTCCCCACTTCCTGCTACGCCGCGCTTACCGCCTGGAATCGCCTGCCCGTGGGACAGGCCCTTTATGTTTCAATAAGATCCCCTCGCATTCTAAATTCCAGAGTGTACAAGCCCAGCTCTATTCTCTATGACAGTCGCCATCCTGGGAATTAACCTTGATGCAATTTAGGAAATTATATGACTGTTTTTAATCAGAAATATTGGTGCCAGTGGAACTGCAAGACAGAACCTGGTTAAATATTATTCCTGTGGATTTGTGAGAAGGCAGTAGGTGAAAAGCAAGAAGGAGGTGAAGTCCCTGAAAGATATACGTCCATTCCGTGTTTATCTTATGCACAAATAAATTGTTGGTAAAAATGTCCACATTCCATTAGTGAAGCCTTTACAATGCAACATGAACCAGTCACTCGGGTGGGGCTGAACAAACCTGTGCTTGTGAAATCATTTGACATAAAGTGAGGGCACACCTCTAGATTAGCTCCATTAGCCACATTTTTTTCAATCTTACCGAATTGAGTTTCAAAATCAAACTCTTTCAAATCATTTTGGCTCTTAAAATATGAACAAAAACGTTTCTAATAAAACATGCAGAAAACTATATGTATAAATGTAATTTGTCATACCATGCCTGGCATCTCTGCAGTCGTAACAATCTTCATCCAAGTGGATCCTCTGCCAAGTCCAAATGCAGGTTGATCACCAAGATTAAATGCTTGGGGAGAATCCAGCAAGTTTGTTCTTCACTGCTAGACTGTGCATTAATTATTTAGACAAATTGCGGCCAGAGAATAGGCAATACTTTGCATTTGTTTTGAATGCTGGAAGCAGTTCGCAGCAAGGTCTGAGCCAAAATCTCCTTTTATTAGTTGTGTGTTTAAATCTCAATGCACACAAACTTGTCATTTGTATTTTAGATTGTTTAATTTGTTCTTCTAAATCTTCAGAAGCATGTCCTTTTTTTTGATAATGGCACTTTTGTTTACTCAGTTTTGTTTCTGCATAGCTAATTAAGCTGTTGGATCTATACAACCTATCCTAATGTCTGAAATGCATGGAGTAGCAAACGGGAAAGCAAAAGAGGAAGATGATATGTCGAATGGTGACTTGGGTGACGGTTTTCGCAGGAAGCCTGGTGGAATTTATGATGGGCAACATTGTTCAATTGCTGAGACTTCAAGATCAAGACAAGGATCAGATTGCAATGGTGATGTATTTGGTAGAAATATAAAAAAGGATGAAAAGAATGAGCTTCCATGTTTCTGTTGGACCAAAAACGGCAACATTTACGATTCCTTCCACCAGCTTATGAATTCTGATGTAACTAGTATCAGCAGGCGATCGAGCAATATTGGTAAATATTAATGTTTTCAGAATATTAATACTTGTGTATATTGTTTTGAAGATTTGAATAGTTGTGATATATTAATGTTAACACTTTAAATACTATTTAACATGTGTACCACATTAGAAAAATGCTTAATGCTAAAAGCTGGTTTTGGTGGTTGAAATCTTTATGTTTTTGCGCTCATTAGCATTGGTGGAGTAATATTCATTACCAATCCTAATGGAATGTTTGCATTTATCCTAAAATAGTCAAGTAAAAACTACTGTTAATAAGGGATGGAATTGATGAGATTTGTATCTGTGCTCTTTGATAAATCCATAAAATAGCACAGTGCTCTACTGCGCTGCAAAATATTACATTTATTTCATCAAGTGAATACAGTACAAATAACATTGCTTGAGACAATAATCTATTCCTTCCTCTGGCTGTTGGATTAAATATACTTATTTTGAAAGTTAGGGGTACATAATAAGTCGAGCTGAGTTTACTCATCCAAGGAAGAATAATAAAAAAGCATATCAATAAACATATGATGCATAAATTGTAAATAAGGGGTTGAATCTAATTGAAGTTTCTTTACGAATATATTTCAAGGTTTCAAGGTCAGTTTATTGTCACATGTACCAATTAAGGTACAGTGAAATTTGAGTTGCCATACAGCCATACTAAGTGAAAAGCAACAAGACACACAACTACATAAAAGTTAACATAAACATCCATCACAGTGGATTCCACGTTCCTCACTGTGATTGAAGGCAATAAAGTTCAATCGTCTTCCTCTTGTTCTCCCGCGGTCGGGGCAGTCAAACCATCCGCAGTCAGGGCGATCGAAGCCCCCGTCGGGGCGATCGAAACTCCCGCGTCGGGGCGGTTGAAACTCTCTCCGCGGCATGGAGCCCCCGAGTCGGCCGCTTCTTACTAGGGACCATGGGCTTCACGATGTTAAAGTCCACAGTCCGTGCGGTTGGAGCTTCGATCCCCGGCAAAGAGATCGCAAGCTCCGCAATGTTAAAGTCCCACAGACTCCCGCGGCTTGGAGCGCCGGGTCGGCCTCCAGCAAAGGTCGCCAACTCCACGATGTTCGGCCGCAGTGGGGACGGAGATAAGATACGGAAAATAAATCGCATCTCCGTCGAGATAAGAGATTGAAAAAAAGTTTTCCCAACCCCCATCCCCTACACAAAACAAACCAAGGAACACAAAAACATACTTTTTAACACATACTAAAAATAACAAAAAGAAGAAAGGACAGACAGACTGTTGGCGAGGTAGCCACTGCAGGTGGCGCCACCTGGTGTTTGACTAATCTCTGACTTTTTTATTCCTCAAATAAATGACACACATGATTTTCACTTTCAATAATAAAGGTGCAACTGTATTTTTAAAGACTTCTTTGTTCATAATTTGATTCCTTAATATTGGAGCTCTTTACTCAATCTGACTGCATCTGCAGGAAAATGTTCTGGTTTCTGTTTCTCATAAAGAAAGTTTGAGTTTTGAGCATTGGCAAATAAACAAAAGTATTTTGTGGACACAACAAATGGCAGATCCTGGAATCTAGACCAAAACACAGTGTTCGACGAATTTGGCGGATCAGGGCGCAACTGTGGAGGGAATGGACAGACCACGTTTCAAGTTTTGATCCTTCTTTAGTCGAAACATTGTCTGTCCATTCCCTCAATAGTTCCTCCAGCCGTGTGTTTTGTGAGATTAATCAGATTTTCAAATATGGTTAATTGGCATCGCTATACAAATTAGTTATGCACTGCTTCGCAATTTTTTGGTTTGGAAGGTTATTTATAATTTTAAAATTATCTGAGAACTAATCATGAACAAACTTGTATTTACATATTTCCAGGATGTCCCAAAATCTTTTACAGCCAATTAAATTATTTTTGAAAAGTTTACCACAGGAAGCAACACAACCGACTAGTGTATAGCAAGGTCCCTTTTTACAATAAATAAATAAATCAGTAAGCACGTTATTTGTTTCTGAGGGAAATGTTGAATGGGATATAAATTGTTTCCATAAAGTTGATTTATTAGCTTAATGCATTGCACAATCATTTTTAAAATCGTATATTGCTTTTGTAGGTACAGAAGTTGAAATGTCAAACGAAGAACTAAAACTGAGGCTCCTGGAAGTTATGCAGGTGATTATTATTATTATTATTATATATTTTTAAAATTATATGGGAGAGGTAATCTTGCTCTGTGACAACTTGCATTTCAAAGTAGTTAATTTTGACCAACGGATAACCAAATTCTAGTAGTAGGTATGTACCAAAGTATGGTTAAACATGTGAAGTGCACTGAAAATGAAAACTGCGACTGAAATTAATGATGACAGAAATCAAACACTTTAAATCAGTAACAAAATAAATAATTTGCTCAATCTTGTTTTTTAACCTAATTCCATTTTAAGAAAAAGTATTAAATGTACAAATGAGAAATCAATATGTCTGTTAAGAGGTTCCTTAGTAGTATTGGGTTTGGTATACATCAAAATCTGATCTAAAATGATCTACTTTTTAAAACTCCCCCAAGGCAACAGTACTTTTTAATTAAATGGTGGTGTAAATAATATCCCTTGATTCCTTTAATACTTTTGCTTCTAGGTTCTAAGCATACAAAGAAAATCATACCAATAGATTAAGTTATTTATTTATTTATTTATTTATTTATTTATTCCGAACAAGTAAAGACATTAAAGACATTGATATTAACAAAATCGAAATTATCAAACAATTGAACATTGCAATCAACATTTACAATTGAGAAGAACAAAATCAAGGTTCCAATGTCCAACTCAGAGTTATTTGAATGAAATGCATCTTTTTAATGAGCAGACATTGAAGATCATTGTTTAGTAATATTGATTCTGTATTAAATTGCTTATTGATAAACTCTCAGGAATTTCATTGTAACATTTAATCGTGGTACATAAAAAGATTCTTCCTTAAAGTTGAATATACACTGACCAGACAATGAACTATTGGTGAAACTGTGTTCCAACCTTCAATAGCCTTGTTTCAGTGTAAGTTTGGTTATTTTCTTACGATACGATACAACTTTATCCCAGGAGGGAAATTAATTTGCCAACAGCCATAAAAAACACAAAATACATGAAACATGAAACTAAAGGGACGAGTGGAAAGGCATTGGGGATGTGCAAAGATTGAGGTGGGGGGTGGTCAGTCTCAGTCTACCCCACGACAGAAGGCGGAGGAGTTGTAAAGTGTGATAACCACAGGGAAGAAGGATCTCCTGTGGCGATCTGTCCTGCATCTTGGTTGATCCAGTCTGTTGCTGAAGGTGCTCCTCATGTTGACCAGTGTGTCATGGAGGGAGTGAGCTGTATTGTCCCTTCTGCAGTTGTACAGGACCCTAGTGAGACCACACCTGGAGTATTGTGTGCAGTTTTGGTCCCCTAATTTGGGGAAGGACATTATTGCTATTGAGGGAGTGAAGCGTAGGTTTACAAGGTTAAATCCCAGGATGGCGGGACTGTCATATGCTGCGAGAATGGAGCAGCTGGGCTTGTATACTCCGGTGTTTAGAAGGATGAGAGGCAATAATATTGAAACATGTAAAATTATTAAGGGTTTGAACACGCTAGAGGCAGGAAACATGTTCCTGATGTTGGGGGAGTCCAGAACCAGGGGCCACAGTTTAAGAATAAGGGGTAAGCGTTTTAGAACGGAGACGAGGAAACACTTTTTCTCACAGAGAGTTGTGAGTCTGTGGAATTCTCTGCCTCAGAGGGCGGTGGAGGCCGGTTCTCTGGATACTTTCAAGAGAGAGTTAGATAGGGCTCTTAAAGATAGCGGAGACAGGGGATATGGGGAGAAGGCAGGAATGGGGTACTGATTGGGGATGATCAGCCATGATCACATTGAATGGCGGTGCTGGCTCGAAGGGCCGAGTGGCCTACTGCTGTACCTATTGTTTATTGTACAGGATGCTCCACAGTTTGAGGAGCATCCTCCCCTCTAAGACCACCTCCCATGAATCCAACTCCGCCCCCAGGACGGAGCCAGCCTTCCTGATGAGTTTGTTGATCCTATTGGTGTCCGCAGCCTTCGCCCTGCTGCCCCAGCACAGAGCAGCCACGAGGATGGCACTGGCTACCACCTATTGGTAGAACATCGGCAGCATCTCACTGCAGACGTTGAAGGAGTGGAACTTTCTCAAAAAGAACAGCTGGCTCTGTCCCTTTTTGTACAGGGCCTTGACGTTCCTGGACCAGTCTAGTTTACTGTCCAGGTACACTCCCAGGTATTTGAACTCCCTGGTGAACTACACATCCACACCATTGATTGAGACGGGACAGGTGTGATCCTCTCCTCCTAAAGACCACCACAACTCCTTAGTCTTGTCAGTGTTGAGCTGCAGGTGATTCAGCCCACACCACTCAACAAAGTCGTTGACTACACCTCTGTATTCAGCTTCCCTCCCCTCACTGATGCAGCCCACAATTGCAGAGTCATCTGAAAACTTCTGCAGGTGGCAGGAGTCTGAGTTATATCTGAAGTCTGAGGTGTAGATGGTAAACAGGAAGGGAGAGAGGACCGTCCCCTGTGGGGCCCCTGTGTTGCTCACCACCATGTCCAAGACACAGTTCTGTAGCCTGACATATTGTGGTCGTCCAGTCAGGTAGTTGGTGATCCAGGACACCAATGGAGCATCCGCCCGCATCTTCGTCAGTTTGCTCCCTAGCAGTCCAGGCAGGATGGTGTTAAAAGCACTGAGGAAGTAAAAAACATGACTCTCACAATGCTTCCCGGCTTATCCAGGTGAGCATAGCAACGATGGAGCAGGTGGATGATGGCGTCCTCAACCTCCATCATTGTTTGGTAAGCAAACTGCAGGAGGTCCAGGTAGGGTTTAACCAGGGGTCGCAGGTGAGTGAGCACCAGCATCTCCATGGACCTCATGATGTGTGAAGTCAGCGCCATCGGTCTGTAGTCATTGGAGGAGCTGCGGCGTGTCCACTTTGGTACAGTATCCAGGCTGGATGTCTTCCACATCACAGGAACCCAGTCCAGGATCAGGTTGAAGATATGCTGTAGTACTCCGCAAAACTGGCTGGCACACGCCTTGAGTACCCGAGGGCTGACACCATCGGGACCTGTAGCTTTGCCTGGGTGGAGTCTCTTCAGCTCCTTCCTCACCTGCTCAGCCTTGATGGTTACGCACATCAAAGAAAGGGCAGAGGAAGTGGACCAGGGGGGTTGAGGGGGATAGACTGTCAAGGAGCAGGGGGGCAGAGGCCTCCCCATCAAATCTAGTAAAAACACAGGTTTAGCTCATTGGCACAGTCCTGATTGCTTTCCCTCCCCAGGTCCACTGGTCTTCTTGTAACCTGTAACGCTCTTCATCCCGCTCCACACATCCCTCATGTTATTCTGCTGAAGTTTACGCTCCAGCTTCCTCCTGTAGTCGTCCTTGCCCTGTCTCAGTCTCGCTTTCAGGTCTTTCTGCACCCGTTTCACCTCCTCCCTGTCACCATTCCTGAAGGCCCTCTTCTGGTTGAGAAGGGCCTGTATGTCACTGGTGATCCAGGGCTTGTTGTTGGGGAAACAGTGTACAGTCTCCTCGGGGGCAACGTTATCCACACAGAACGTTATGTAGCTGGTAACACAGTCCATAAGTCCACCAAAGTCCTCTCCATGGGGACCACAGAGTGTGTCCCAGTCTATGACCTCAAAACAGCCCTGTAGAGTGACCTGTGACCACCTCCACACTGACCTTGTGGTCACAGGCAGTCTCTGGACCATTGGCTTATACCTGGGTAGGAGGTGAACCAGGTTGTGGTTGGATCTTCCCAGTGGCGGAAGGGCAGTGGAGCTGTACGCCTCTTTAACATTAGCATACAGCAGGTCCAATGTTTTCATATCCCTGATGAAAGTGGGTAGGGTAGTGTCCAGAGGCACGTGGTTGAAATCCCCCGAGATAGCGATGAAAGCACTGTGGTGTTGTGTCTGGACTCCCGCGGTGACTGTGTGGATTATGTCACACGTTCACAAAGGGTTGGCGGACGGAGGAATGTAAACAGCCATCACAATGGCATGTGAGAATTCCCTCGGCATAAAGTAAGGACGGAGACCCACAGCCATCAGTTCAATGTCCGGGCTACACACGCGCTCCTTAACCGTGATGTGACCAGGGTTGCACCATTTGTTGTTAACGAGAATAGCAAGTCCCCCACCTTTACGCTTGCCACTCACTCTGCAGCCCCTGTCCACCTGAACAGTCTGAAAGCGTCCACACTAGTGTTGAACTCGGGGATGTCCTTGTGGAGCCATGTCTCCGTGAAACACATCACACTGCTCCCACGGTACTCCCTCTGGGTCTAATGCAGCTAGCTCGTCCATCTTGTTAGCCAGCGCTCTTCATTCTTGTGATGAATTGAAGCCTTTTTATTTTCCAGGAAGCAGAAATTTTACGATCTGAGCTTGAAGTAACACAACAGAAACTCGAGGGAAAATATGAAGCCTTAAAAATACTGCAGAGCATGGTGAGCTCAATAGTAATGTCATTAATGTCCGTTATATGCCATTTCAAAATATTGTTTATGAACCTCCACTGATTCAAATTGGTTTATTATTATTCTCATGTGTACTAAGATAAAGTGAAAAGCTTTGTCTTGCCTGTATCCAGGCAAAGCATGCCATACAAGAGGGGATTGTGTAGTGCAAAAGATGAACAAAACAGAGTGCAGAATATAGTAGAAACAAGGAACTGCAACTGCTGGTTTACACTGAAGGACACAGTGCTGGAGTAACTCAGCGGTTCAGACACCACCTCTGGAGAACATGAATAGTTTACCTTTTCGGTCGGGGCCTTTCTTCAAACTCCTAAGTGCAGAATATAGTGTTAAGCATAGAAAAATATAGATTTTTTTTTAAAGTGCAAGAACTGCAGCAAGGTAGATTGGGAAATTCACCCTGAGTATATGAGAGGTTTGTTCAAGAGTGTGAGAATAGAGAGGAAGAAGCTGTTCTTGAACCTGCTAGTACATGCTTTCAAGCTTTTGTATCGTCTGCTTGTCAGGAGAGGGGAGAAGCGAATGACCATGCTATGAATGGTCCTTGATTATGTTGACTGCTTTACCAAGGCTTCGTAATGTCAAATGGGGCGAGGCTGGTTTGCTTGATGGATTGGGCTGCGGTCACGACTCTGTAATTTCTTGCAGTCTTGGGCAGAGTATCTGCCTTACCAAGCTGTAATGCATCTGGAGAGGATGCTTTCTATAGTCAGGGTTTATGTAGTGTAAAAGTGAGCCTGAAATGACGGCACAATCTTAATGCATGCACAGATGATCAAAAAGGAAAACTGGTTTAACCAAATTCTATGGGAACAACATCATATGTCCAAGATAGACACAAAAAGCTGGAGTAACTCAGCGGGACAGGCAGCATCTCTGGAGAGAAGAAATGGGTGACATTCCGGGTTGAGACCCTTCTTCAGATCATACGTCCAAGTTTGGAAAGCCTAAGAATTGATGAGAAAGTTGGACTTGATTGTTTTTGTCCTCATCCTTTTGTAACATGGAAATATGGTGGTGTTGAGGTTATGTTAGTTAGAGCAGTATATCCTGTACATTGTATTTTAGCTACAGATGGAAAAAATAGATATTTAGTGGTGAAGCCCAAACAACTTGCACAATCCTCTATTAAAGCCTTTCCAATTGAAACTGAACCAGCTGGGTAAATATCAAATTGCATTCCTGATATAAAGATTTAGATGGTGACGAAGCATTTTGGGGCAAAGCGGTGAACTAGTCAACTTTCTTCAGGTGCGGTAAGATAGTTACATTTTTTCAGATGCGGTAAGGTAGTATGATTAGTGCATTCACATTAATGATTATTGGTTACCCCTGAGATGTTGATGGCACACTTTGTGATGGAGCTACAATTTAAGGTTTCTGCTGCACTTTTTTTCTTGTCTGAAGTGTTATCCGGAACCACCTTTGACTTTGTCCATGACTGGAATTATTGTGAATGGTTAGAGACTCGCCAGTGTTGTGCTGATTGGGGCCCACTGCCTGCACACAATTCCTTAGTCCGCTGTTAACAAGAGCTTAATTGTTGCCTGAACATAAAGCTGATCTCACTGGCCCTGGTGCTAAATTGAGGCATGGACCTAAGTGATGTAAGCATGAAGAGTTTGGCTTGTGGATCCTGAGACACTTATCTGAGAACGTGCTGCAGGATGATCAAGCACCCATTCCACCACAGCACTCCATGCAGTGAGCAATAACACCATGGTCAATGAAGTTCAGACATTTATATTGGAGGAAACAGATTGGGTGAGCATTTTACGGAGTACCCCTTATCTGTAAGTCAGAGCTCATAGTTTCCAATGATCTTTCACTTTAATTCTTTGCCTGCTTCCTCTCTATCTTTGGTCTTTCACTTGGTTCCATCATTGTTCATTGTAAACTTGGGGAACAGCACCTTAACTTCCGTCTGGGCACATGGAAACCCTTGGGACTTCAAATTAAATTGGACAATTTCAGGTAACTATTCTACTCTTTTTATTTTTCTCTTTTCTTTGTAAATGTGTGATGCACTTCATTGTTTCAGTTTGTTTTCTCTTTTTGGCCTCCATCTGCTATTTTTTAAGTTATTATTATTATCTTTCAACTTCAGCCTGCATCCTCTCACAGATGTTTACTCTCTATCACTCCCTCTGTTACAACTTTACATCCATCTTTGCCCACTTTTCTGGTTCTGTTGAAAGGTTCTTAATCCAAAACTTTGAATGTATCTTTCCTAATTGATGGATGCTTGAGCGGGTTATGTGTGATAATGCTCTTAAATATGTATTGAATTCTCTCAATTCCATGCACTTAGCTTCACTTAAAGTTCACAGTTAACAATTTTCATATCCAGGTTGAGGCCCTTATGTAATGAAACTATTTGCATACTTGAACATATTTGCTTCAGTGTACTCTGGGTATAAAGGTTTGTCTCAGTTTGCAGCAAATTGAATGTAGGATGTGCTTGAGGTTTTCTAGTTATTCCATATATAATTGAAAATATCATATTGCTGTGTTATTGGGAAGATTGGTCAGAATTAATTGATGGCATACTCGTGGTTGTCCCATAACAAGTTTAATAGATAAAATAAATCTTAAACATAGTACATAGTCCCAGAGAGCAGGTTAGCAGATAAAATAAATCATGGGGGAATAAACTAGGGAAGACTCTTTGCTGTAGATGATCATCTCAACAAGGCAGTGAATAGCCAGCAAAAGAATTTTTAAAAAAAATAGTGAAATAAGTTTCAAAAGAAAATGATTGTAATCTTGTTAGCATTTGAGTACTTATGCCCTTTTTTTTGCAATGGCAGAACATCTACATTGTTCACTTGCATAATGCGCTTAAAATATTGAAATTCATAAAAATATTGCAACTGACTGTTTTATTAAGGTTCGCCTATTTAATATGTAAAGGAAAGAACTGATATTGAGGACAGTATTACGATAGATGAGTTATTGCCTTTGGAGACCAGAGAAGGAATCTCTCTGGCACTATGTTGGACAGGTAACTCTGCTACAATGCGTGTTTTCAGAATGTGAATTGTATATAATGCGATTGATGAATCGGGGGAACACCTTTTGTGCTACACAGACTGTTCAGATGTAGAGTTGCTTGTGAAATTAACAATCAGGAAGAAAAGCTGTTTTTAGAGGAAAAGTTGAGACAAAATAAACGTCCTAATTTGATAGTTTATAAATGCTTTTGCTTTTCAAGAAGTGGAAAGTAAGTGCCGTGTGCGTTGCATCTGCTGATATTTTCCTGTCTTTGATCAGGCAGTGCTTGATAAAGCCACAGTACACACAAAGACTCTACTTCAAAAAACAGGGGAACGAAACAAGATTTTAGAAAAGGTATGCATGCATGTAGTTTTTATTCTCTGCAGAATTAATGCCTCATTATACACTGTCTGCCTTGGCTATTATTTTATTTTGAGCTTTTCAATGGTACTTTATTGTCACATGTACCTGTGTAGAGTTAAATACCTCTTTTTTTTTATCCTTGTAAAAAAAATACTGTACATGGGGACATTTTAAGGGTACAAGAGTGTAAGAATAGTGCAGCAGTACACAAGGGTCGCCACAACTCCCGTACCATCTTGTACCCATCAATTTCAAAGTTGTTAAAATGTTGAGTCTTTGCTTTTCATAATAAGCCCGTTGTCCTGGTGGCAGTACTGGGTTGGAGTGCAGGGTTCGGCCTGGCCAGGCAATGCTGTTTGAGGTCCTCTACTGCTGCTCTGCTGCTGCAGGCCCCTGGCTCTTGGAGTGATGCCCAATCCAATTGATCCCCAGGCTATTGCAGGGCCTCCAGTAGCTCACTCCACCAACACATTGATCTGGATACGTCGACCCGCGAACGCATCGTCCATTGCCACACATTGCCACCGTACAGTCTCCCTTGTCCCCGGAGCGCCACCTGCAGCCAACCCCGAGCACCCTCGAGGGCGTGGGAGGTGAGCCCCCATCCCGCTCATGGCAGGCACTGTTCTTTTACTCTGTCTGCCTCCATCTTGAAGGACCATTAAGTAGTCTGTCCCTCCTGTTCGTAGTATGTTTTTTTGTTTCAAAATTCATTTATATATTTTTTTAATCTGCCATTTATAACCCTGATCTTTTCGGTGTTTACATGTTAGGACGGTAAAGATGACGAAATACATCTGCTTGTCTGAGACATCCCTGATGTACTGAGCAAGGGGATTTAATTAGGTAGCATTGTTGAAGAAAGATGCTGAAGATTTTGAAGAAATATGTACATTTTAGATTGGCACCGCGTGTGATTAGTTTTTTTCTCTGTTACAGGAAGTCAATGTATTGCAGTGGGAAAATGACTTCAAACAAGATAAATTTAAAAATCTGGAACAGTTTTGGATTGAAAGGTTTGAAAGGTTAGCAGATTTGTCATGAATGCAGTGCTACTTCATTGTGTTGCATCCCCCACAATAAAATCATGTTTTGTAAGAGTTATCCAAGGAACGTTGTGAATTAAGTGTTTAAACTACTTTTAATCTCGGGCCTTCACGATTGCTAGTGATGCATGATTTGTTATATTTATATTTGTCTGGTCATCCATTTGTAGTTATTCCTTAGCCCATGTGCAGATGTGTTATCTGAGCCTGTGTTTATCGCATTTAAAATCTCAATGCTCAGATGCACAGTGAAAGCCTGTACATGCCTCGTGAAACATCTTGTATTTGGCTGGATGTGTATATTCATTTTTGAGGCTGCAGCTAATATGTTTAATTTAGTAAGGACTGAATCTTTGAATTTGGGTGTTAAATAATTCACAATCGTCAATAAATTCTGTTTCTGTAAATTCTATTGATTTGACAAGTGTTAATGTGAGATCAGAGCAAACCAGTTCTTCTTTCCTTTGTAGAATGTGCGTTGAAAACGCTGATCTTGCCAAAAATTTGGAAGTAAGAGATGCTGAGATTCGGGATCTCAAATCAGAAAAGGCATGTAAGTGTAGTGAGCTCTTGGTATGTTGCATGGTGAAGCTGCTCTTCATTTCATTGGTTTCTCCAGTTCCTCCCACACCTACTAACCCCATAAAGGATGGTTGATAATAAAACACTTGCTGCTTTATTCACTTGCGTTATTTGACATTGAGTGCTGCTGGACTGTTCTTAATGCCACCAATATTCATGCAAGTCGGCTTGCATGAGAAGTTGCTAGTTTGCTATCTGAAGTAGTGTGTCTTCCCCGTCTCTAATCCAGGACATGGATGTTAACTATAGAAACCTTGCCATCATTTCCACAGAATAAATTTGTACTCAAGGCTTTTTTGATTTTGTTCTTCTTACTTCTTCTTAAGCCCTTTGCTCCTCTAGGGAGCATACATTGGCCATTGACAAATGTCCATCTCTAGGGAGCATACATTGGCCATTGACAAATGTCCTCCACCTCACTCGGTTGTTGGCACTTCTTTCGAGATCTCCCCAGTTGAGCCCACTCTCGGACATTTCTGTCTTGACGCCTCTTCTCCAGCTGTTCCTGGGGCGACCTCTTTTCCTTTTCCCTTGGGGGTTCCATTTCAGGGCTTGCCAGGTGATGTTTGTGGCCGGTTTCCTGAGGGTGTGTCCAATCCAACTTCATTTTCTCCTTCGAATTTGTAAGTCAATTGGGTCCTGGCTTGTTCTTTTCCACAGGTCCACATTGCTTACTTTGTCTCTCCACCAGATGTTAAGTATTCTCCTAAGGCAGGTGTTAATGAATGTTTGCAGCCTGTTTGTAGTGTGATTTTGTTGATTTCACCACTAATTTGAGTAGGGAATCTCATGGGAACCTTCTTCCCCTTAAAATCATTCATCTATTGTAAATACTCCCCCAAACGATGCCAACAGTCATGTGAAGCACAATATCTGCCTCCAACATGATCTTTAAAGGCAGCACCTGTGGAGG
Organism: Malacoraja senta; assembly: GCA_038087875.1. Classification (NCBI taxonomy): domain Eukaryota; kingdom Metazoa; phylum Chordata; class Chondrichthyes; order Rajiformes; family Rajidae; genus Malacoraja; species Malacoraja senta. The sequence goes on along the minus strand of CM075977.1, from coordinate 211,531,144 downwards.
CAAATGAACAGGCAACATTTTGGGTCACACATTTCCTTTAACATATGTGGCCCGTCCTCTAGCACTTTTTTTTGTGCACAAGATTTTCTGCGGTCTTTTGTGTCTCCATGATCGTTATCACTGGTTATGAGAAATGACAATGCTTATTTGCAGTAAAAACACATTTTGCTAACTCCATTTTCTGTTTTGAAGTCCTAATGTGTAAATGGAATTCTTCGTTCTTGCTGAGATCTGTGACTTTCTGGAGCAGAGTCACCTTGTCCCAGTTACTCAAAGGATGATTTTGAGTCGGGCATTCCTTGGTGGCCTGGAAAATCCCTGTGACTTCTTTGGCCCTTTGTACAAATACATTTCTGCTGGACTTCTGCACTTCTTCATTGGTTTGCCAGGCCCCTTTGGCATTCGGCAGGACACTTTCTGAATGCCACGAGGAGGGATTGAAGCATTTTGCAGGCTACCATCCATATGCATTAATGCCTATTGTCTAATTTGTTAGAATATTGTTTAAAATAGCTATTGTAATATCAGATCTAGAAACACTGAAGGTTGACTAAAGACTGCTTTAATAAATTGACTTTTTTTTTGCCTTTTACAAATATTTATTACTTTATTAGTATTGACCCAGCAATGTTCAGAGCTATTAGCAATGCTCAACATAAAGGATCAACACACATTCCAAAGAACATTGCCAACAAACACGAATGGCTTTACTGAAATTACAGCATTAGAGGTAACATTTCCATTAATTTTTGTATTGTGTTTATTTTATCATATGTTTTCATTTTACGTTCAGAGGTAAAAATGTAAAGCTTGGCGTTATGGTTAGTCTAAAATGGAATATTTGTTTCTGTTGAGCATGGCAGTGCCTTTCTGGATCCTTTTGTTGGTTTTGGTTTCTTAAAAAAAACTAATCTAGTGACCTGCCACTAGTCTTCAAAATATTGAATGCCTTTTATTTTCAGTTTCATACCATCCTTAACACCTCTCGCACACAAGAGCGGAACTCGCTATCAAAACATGGAGGGGACGGGGGACACAATTTTTTGGCGGCCATGCGCGCATGCGCATACTCACACACACGCGCGAGGCTTCGGAGGCTCAATCCAGCGCTAAATGCAGCTCAACTGCCTGTCTCACTGGGTTAACTACAGCCCTGTCTGGACTGACGGGACACCAGCGCTGCTTCTCCGCGCTGGCCATATTTCCCGCAAGTCCAGGAAGGCTATAGGCTCACCTGGCGGGACAGGCAGAGTTGACCTGGTTTAGCGCTGCTTCTCTGTGCTGACTGTGGGCCTGGGGGGCACCGCGCCGGTCTGACTACCGACCAAAGATTCTATAGCGGAGGATCTTTGCTGCCGACGTCTCTGGCCACCCGCGGGGGTTACTTGGGTGGGGACGGGACAGTGCCGGAGACCCGGCCGGGATCGATCCTGGCTGCGGATGAAGCGCAGGTCTATGCCACGTCTCCCTCCTCCAATCACCACTCTCTATCCTCAGTCCCACCCCCCCCCCCTTACTCCTCTCTCCTCCAATCATCGCGCTGAATTATCGTGTCCCGCCCCCCCTTGCCTGCTGACCAACGTCTCTCTCGTCCAATCGGCGCCCTCGATCTTCAGTGTCACCCGCACTGTCTCGCGGAAAGCGGTGATTTCACCGGGTTTTAAAATCCGGATTACAAAAACTTGGGGGGGGGTGTCCCCCACCTCTCAAAACATGGAGGGGACGTGTCCCCTCTGTCGTCCCCCCCCCCCCCCCGGGTTTTCCGCCCCTGCTCGCACAAACTGAATATGGAATTCCTCCATGCTCTGTTCGATCTTTTCTAGGAGATTCTTAACCACGAGATCATTCATTCATTACAAAAATATCTTTAAAAATGCAGATGCCTGAAATTTAGTATGTGTAGGAAAGAACTGCAAATGCTGGTTTAAATCAAAGATGGACACAAAATGCTGGTGTAACTCAGCGGGTCAGGCAGCATCTCTGGAGAGAAGGAATGGGTGACATTTCGGGTCGAGATCCTTCTTCGGGTCTGAAACGTCACACATTCCTTCTCTCCAGAGGTGCTGCCTGACCCGCTGAGTTACTCCAGCATTTTGTGTCTGCCTGAAATTTAGTGTAGTTTAGCTTAGAGATACAGCTTGGAAACAGGCCCTTAAGTCCACCGAGTCCATGACGACCAGTGATCACTCATACACTAGTTCTATCCGACACACTCTGGACAGTTTACAGAAGCCAATTAACCAACAGAACTGCATGTCTTTGGAATGTGGGAGAAAACCGGAGTACACGGAAGAAACCCACTGCAGACATGGGGAGAACATACAAACTCCACACAGACAGCACCCGTAGTCAGGATCGAACCCGGGTCTGTGGCGCTGTAAGGCAGCAGCACTACCGCTGTGCCACTGTGCTGCCCTAAATCTGAAATAAAAGCATAAAATTCTGCAACTCCCAACAGAACAGCCAAATCTGTGACAAGATAAATAATCAATGCTTCAAATCCAAGACCCTTATCAGTACTTCCATTAATTCATTGTAGAATGCAAGATCTAAAATAGTCTGCCTCCTGCTTGGTTCCTCTTCTTGTTGGTTTAAAGAAAACATCTCCAATATATTCAATGAAGATTCTTCTTGCTGATTTGGTTTGTCCAACGTATATTATTAAAATTGGCCATAATTGTTGTCTTTCTAACAAGCTACCATACTATTCCTACCAGTAATTTTGTACCTTTACTATTTCTCATCTCCATCCAAACATTATATATCTTAATCTTCTGAGCCAATATCATTTCATCATAAATTTACATGGCTACTCCACCTATTCAAGCAATCAATTATTTCCAAATATCAAATACCTTTGAATATTCAGTTCCTACCCTTATAGCCATCAGTCTGATTATACTTCTGTATTATTTTTGCACAATTGACTTATCATTCTTGTTACAAATGCAGTGCACATTTGGATATAGAATCTTTAATTTTACATTCTCATATTTTTCCTTTGATTCTGTGTTAGGGCACTTCTTGATTGCCCATTCCTGATGTACTCTGATTATCCCCTGAAACTGCCCTGAACTGCCCGACTCATTACCCACACCAAATCCTGGCACCACATCACCCCAGTTCTCAAAGAACTCCACTGGCTTCCCATTTCCCACCGGATCATCTACAAAATCCTGGTCCTCACCGACAAAGCCCTCAACCACTTAGCCCCCCCTTATCTCACTGACCTCCTCTCCCCCTACCAACCCTCACGGTCCCTCAGATCCACATCAGCTGGTCTCCTCTCCACTCAGAAATCAAACCTCTGCACTTTTGGAGGCAGAGCCTTCTCCAGGGCAGCTCCCAGGCTCTGGAATTCCCTCCCACAACTGATCCGAAATTCTGAATCCCTCACCATCTTCCAGTCCCGCCTCAAGACCCATCTCTTCACCTCTGCATACCCTTAGTCCCATGTTCCCCTCCCCTTTGCATCTCTGTCTTACTGCTCTATTTTGTTTTGTTTATTCTTGACTCTCAATGTAAAGCGACTTTGAGTCCTGAAAAGCGCTATATAAATAAAATGTATTATTATTATTATTATTATTATTATTATCTTATTTTTCCTTTCCTCCCCATGGACCTTTTCTTTTCTATTTCCAGTACAGGATTTCTTCCTTCTGATGCTAACGTCTGTTTTCATAAGATTTCTTAACTGCTTGCATGTTGCAAAGCATGCAGTAGACAACAAATCATTCAGCATCTTAGAACTCTTTCAGTCTCTCACAGTGGTGGAAGTGTGGTTCTGTGTATTTGCTAACAAACTGCTAACCTTGCACATTTGACATTCAGCGTAATGTGATGAAAGCCTATGAACTAACAGCTGCGGGACTATCGCCATCTTAATCAATTGTGGGAAAATAGATAATTATTTGGCAGTTATGATTATGCTGACCATATTACTCCCATGAATTTTGATTCTTCTTGTTTTTCAGCTGGGAGTGCTTGGAGCCTGTCACTGTAATACTATTGGAGCTGAGCCTTGTGGTTGTGCCAGAATGGCAGCTGCTACACGCAAGGAATTGTTGCAGCTTAAGCAAGAGGTTTGGTGCATGTCATTTATTTTGTTGGGATAAAAATAATTTCAAAGTTGTTAAGTTCTATTGCTTTTTAACCAGTAAAGGTATTTATCTACTATTGTGATGCTTGAGGTTTGTAGCGCAGTTGCTATATTTGATCTGTAATCCTCATATCTTGATCTTATTAACGTTAATGATGAGAGATTTTTAGTTTAGAGATGCAGCGCAGAAACAGGCCCACCGAGTCTGCGCCGACCAGCGATCACTGCACACTAATGCCATTCTACACACTATAGACAATTTATAATTATACCAATCCAGTTAACCTACAAACCTGTATGCCTTTGGAGTGTGGGAGGAAATGGGCAATCCCGTGCAGACTGAAGAAGGGTCTTGACCCGAGACGTCACAGTATTCCTTTTCTCCAGAGATGCTGTCTGACCCGCTGAGTTACTCCAGCCTTTTCTGTTTATCTTTGGTTTAAATCAGCATCTGCAGTTTCTTCCTACACCTCTGAAGCAAAGATAGGTGTAATGGGGTTCAGTAAATCTTTGCCAAAATTAAGCTGGCCCTGAGGATATTTGCCTCTGCTCTCATATAATTTGTGAAATAATATTGAGCTTGGCCTTAAACCTGCTATTCACAAAAGATTAATGCAGACGTGCTCTGCTTGTACATATGAAAAGAAAGCAAAGTATCCATAATCTTCTATCTGGGTTCTAGAAATGATACAATACAAACTTGACTTCAAATCCAGGGGGCACCAACAAGTGTGTTGCACATCATTTTGAATGGGGAAAAAATGCAATGAGAACATATTGTAATGCTAATAGATATAATGTTGATTATGCTGCATTCCTAAATGTTTGTGTCCGAAAAGGGAAAATAAAATACTAGTGCTAGTCTGCCTAGCCCTGGTAACCTCAGTGGCAGTTCCACTGAGTCTTCCACATCCCTCTTTAACTATGGGACCCCTGCTCTTCCCCACCCACACTACATCCCCCCACCCCCTGACCACCCCCCACCACCCCCCCACCACACATCGCCTCGTCCCCAGTCCACCCACCTGCCTTCCTCTGGCCTCAACCCCCATCCCTGCCGTGTGTTCACTATTCCCCCCGACCTCCCCCTCTCCGATATCGAACGGTCTGTCCTCAGCAGGGGTCTTACCTTTGTCCCCCTCCGTCCCCACCTCAATGAGTTCCGCGCCCACCATGACTTGGAACTCTTCTACCGTCGCCTCCGCCTCACAGCGTACTTCCATGGGAAGGAGTCCTCGCCCCCCATTGATGACCCCTTTTCCCGTCTCCAACGCACCCCCTCCTCGTGGAACCCCCCTCGTGGCCTTCCGGTTTTAGAACTCTTTATCAAAAACTGCCGCGATGACATCAACCGCCTCAACTTCTCCACTCCCCTGTCTCACTCCAATCTCTCCCCCCCCTGAACGCACTGCCATCGACTCACTCCGCAACAACCCAGATTGGGTTATCAAACCCGCCGACAAGGGAGGTGCCGTGGTAGTCTGGCGCATCGATCTCTACAAAGCTGAGGCCACGTGCCAACTCTCGGACACCTCCTCCTACTTACCCCTGGACCATGACCCCACTGACGAGCACCAGGCCACCATCTCCAGCACCATCACCGACTTCATCAACTCCCACGGCCTGCCCGACCGAGCCTCCAACCTCATCGTTCCCCAGCCCCGTACGGCCCGATTTTACCTTCTCCCCAAAATCCACAAACCTGACTGTCCCGGTAGACCCATTGTCTCTGCCTGTTCGTGCCCCACCGAACGTATCTCCACCTACCTTGACTCCATCCTATCCCCCTTGGTTAAATCCCTCCCTACCTATGTTCAAGACACCTCAGACACTCTCCGTCGTCTCCGTGCATTCCATTCTCTAGGCCCTCACCCCCTCATCTTCACCATGGACGTCCAGTCACTCTACACCTCCATCCCCCACCAGGATGGTCTCAAAGCCCTCCGGTTCTTCCTCGACCAGAGAAGCAACCTATACCCGGCCACTGACACCCTCCTCCGCCTAGCGGAGCTGGTCCTTACCCTCAATAACTTCTCGTTTGACTCCTCCCATTTCCTCCAAATACAAGGCGTAGCTATGGGCACACGCATGGGCCCCAGCTACGCCTGCCTCTTTGTCGGGTACGTAGAACAATCCTTGTTCAATACGTACCAGGGCCCCATCCCCGACCTCTACCTCCGCTACATCGACGACTGCTTTGGTGCCACCTCCTGCACCCGCACACAACTGACTGACTTCATCCACTTCACCACCAACTTCCATCCGGCACTCAAATACACCTGGACCATTTCCGACACTTCCCTACCATTCCTTGACCTCACTATCTCCATCGCAGGTGATAGACTTCTGACCGACATCCACTATAAACCTACTGACTCCCATGGCTATCTGGACTACACTTCTTCCCACCCTGCTTCCTGTAAGGACTCCATCCCCTACTCCCAATTCCTCCGTCTACGCAGCATCTGCTCCCAGGATGAGGCGTTCCACACCAGGGCATCTGAAATGTTCCCATTCTTCAGGGAACGGGGGTTCCCCTCCTCCACCATAGATGAGGCTCGCACCAGGGTCTCTTCCATACCCCGCAACACTGCTCTCTCTCCCCATCCCCCCCACTCGCAACAAGGGCAGAGTCCCCCTAGTCCTCACCTTTCACCCCACCAACCGTCACATACAACAAGTAATCCTCCGTCAGTTTCGCCACCTCCAACGTGACCCCACCACTCGCCACATCTTCCCATATCCCCCCATGTCTGCCTTCCGCAAAGACGGCTCCCTCCGTAACTCCCTTGTCAATTCTTCCCTTCCCTCCCGTACCACCCCCTCCCCGGGTACTTTCCCTTGCAACCGCAAGAGATGCAACACTTGTCCCTTCACCTCCCCCTCGACTCCATTCAAGGACCCAAGCAGTCGTTCCAGGTGCGACAGAGGTTCACCTGCATCTCCTCCAACCTCATCTATTGCATCCGCTGCTCTAGATGTCAGCTGATCTACATCGGTGAGACCAAGCGGAGGCTTGGCGATCGTTTCGCCGAACACCTCCGCTCGGTCCGCAATAACCAACCTGACCTCCCGGTGGCTCAGCACTTCAACTCCCCCTCCCATTCCGTATCCGACCTCTCTGTCCTGGGTCTCCTCCATGGATAGAGCGAGCAACACTGGAAATTGGAGGAACAGCACCTCATATTCCGCTTGGGGAGTCTGCATCCTGGGGGCATGAACATTGAATTCTCCAAATTCTGTTAGCCCTTGCTGTCTCCTCCCCTTCCTCAGCCCTCGGGCTGTCTCCTCCCATCCCTCAGCCCTCGGGCTTCTCCTCCGCCTTTTTCCTTTCTTCTCCCCACCCCCCCATATAAACATATAACCATAACAGCACGGAAACAGGCCATCTCGGCCCTTCAAGTCCGTGCCGAATACTTTAAAAAAAAATGTATTACTTCCCCCTCGTCCCATCTACCTGCACTCAGACCATAACCCTCCATTCCTTTCCCGTCCATATACCCATCCAATCTATTTTTAAAGGATAACATCGAACCTGCCTCCACCACTTCCACTGGAAGCTCATTCCACACAGCTACCACTCTCTGAGTAAAGAAGTTCCCCCTCATGTTACCCCTAAACTTCTGTTCCTTAATTCTCAAATCATGTCCTCTTGTTTGAATCTTCCCTACTCTCAATGGAAAAAGCTTATCCACGTCAACGCTGTCTATCCCTCTCATCATTTTAAAGACCTCTATCAAGTTCCCACTTAACCTTCTGCGCTCCAAAGAATAAAGACCTAACTTGTTCAACCTTTCTCTGTAACTTAGTTGCTGAAACCCAGGCAACATTCTAGTAAATCTCCTCTGTACTCTCTCTATTTTGTTGACATCCTACCTATAATTAGGCGACCAAAATTGTACTCCATACTCCAGAATTGGCCTCACCAATGCCTTCTACAATTTTAACATTACATCCCAACTTCTATATTCAATGCTCTGATTTATAAAGGCCAGCACACCAAAAGCTTTCTTTACCACCCTATCTACATGAGATTCCACCTTCAGGGAACTATGCACAGTTATTCCTAGATCCCTCTGTTCAACTGCATTCCTCAATTCGCTACCATTTACCATGTACGTCCTATTTTGATTTGTCCTGCCGAGATGTAGCACCTCACAGTTGTCAGCATTAAACTCCATCTGCCATCTTTCAGCCCACTCTTCCAAATGGCCTAAATCTCTCTGTAGACTTTGAAAATCTACTTCATTATCCACAACACCACCTATCTTAGTATCATCTGCATACTTACTAATCCAATTTTCCACACTCATCCAGATCATTGATGTACATAACAAACAACAGTGGACCCCCATCAGTCTGAAGAACGGTTTCGGCCCAAAACGTTGCCTATTTCCTTCGCTCCATAGATGCTGCTGCACCTGCTGAGTTTCTCCAGCATTTTTGTGTACCTTAGATTTTCCAGCATCTGCAGTTCCTTCATAAACAAAATAAAATACTTGTTGAGAAGAATACTATAATCAACTAACTGGACATGGGTTTGTTTCTAAGGGTCAGCTCACAAGATGAGACTTGTTATTTTTATTTCTTGAAGTAATTTAGGGCAATGGAATACATAAACTGTTTATGTTGGGCCACTTGTGCATAATAAAGGAATAAGTTAGCTTTAATTTTCAGGAAAAAGCACACACAGGTGATGGATTTTTGCTAAAATATTTGAGTTCGGGAAAATTATTGCATTCTTTGACTTAAAAGTCAGACTCTTGACAGTTTTAATATAAAGAAGAAATTCAAAGTATGAGATTAGTTTTAAGTTTATCTTGAGTGTCATTTGTTCAACAATGAAAAGCTTGCTCGACATTCCTTGAAAATATTTTCATCTATGCTAAATTCATGAGTTGGTGAGGGACAAAAGGGATGATGTGGCTCGGTGCCTGTTGCAAGAATATCAAAAACAAACATGGCAACTAAGTTTTCATGTCACACCATTAGTTTGATTTCCAGAGAAAACGTGAGAAAGAGGCATATCTTGTGGCTGATGCATTTAGAAGTGCTTTTGAACATCAACTGAAAAGGACAAATGATCAAACTCTTCGAATTACTGAAGTGGGAAAACTTCACAGAAAATATCTCAAGAAATGGCTTGTATCGACGCAATCCAAAGAAGGTATAATGGGGATAGCTTGTAATGAAGATATTGGGGCAGATCAATTGCATGAATACTCCATGGTTTTCTAAGATTGAAGTTCAGTAGAGCTCATTCCCCAGGACACTGAAGTCTGCCAATCTGCCCACTGCATCTGCTCCAGATTGGAATTGCAGACTTGCTGAATATCAAAACTGTCACTGAATGTCTTTTACATTAAATAAAGTAAATAGTGCATACTCTTAAAATCAGTTAATCATTTAAACTAGCATAATTTAATCAAGCTTTATTTGTTTTTCTTGCCATAGTTGATTTTGCCCATACATTTAATTGTGTCCACTTTTCAGTGGCTGTAAAAGCCACTTGTCATTGCGGCTGACCGCCTATGTTGAGAGTGGCTCTGCATGACTGCTATGCTTTGCCAATGTGCTTGGAATTGGACTGGAAGAAGTAGCTTGGCTGCTGCCTCCCAGACACAGGGCACAAGTAAATATGCTCCATTAAAAGTACTCCATTAAATTGTGAAACTTGTTCTGTATTTTAAACTTCTAAGGCCATGCATGCAAATATCTGTGATAACTTCTGTAAAAGAACAATTCAAAACTATTTTTGAGCATTCCACTCAATGTTACCCCTATGTTGCAATGTTACGCCTATGTTGCACTGATCTTGCATTAATTACTGATCTTGCTGTGTTTTCCACACCATTCCAGATCCTACTTGCAAAACAGAAGGCAATCATACAACATTTGGACAAAAGTTGAAGGGGCTGTTTAATTCCGCAGCAGACTATAAGAAATTGGAAGTCTTGGATGACCCGCAGGAAGTGCTGAGGATGCTTATTGACTTGGTTAGTAATGCTTTTACCGTTGCCCCTCATTTAACTAAGGCTGGGTTAATAGATTCTATAGAATCTTGCATCAATTGTCAATTGTTGCTTATGAATTTATGATGTTTTCTATTCATTCAATATTTAAATACAAGAAGTGAAATATGTTATTAAAATGTGCTGCAAATGTGACAAGCTAACTATAAAACAAATATGCTGTGTAATGGTGTGCCTCTTGTTTAAGAAGGGGAGTAGAAATAAACTAGGAAATTAAAATAATGTTTGGGAAATTATTGGAGGATATTTGTGATGGGGTCTTTCATCTGGAAAAACAGACTTGTTAGGGTTAGTCAGCATAGCTTTGTGAAGGGAGGTCAAGTTTTACATACTTAATCATGTTTTGAGGACAATGACAATCGAGGAAAGAGCTGTGGAAATTCTATACATAGACTTCAGGAAAGCTTTTGACAATATCTCTCATGATAGGCTGGTCCAGAAGATAAAGGTACATGGGATTCATGGTGACTTGGTGAACTGGGTTCAACATTGGCTTGGCCATAGAGGAAAGAGAGTAGTGGCAGGCAGGTGTTTTTCTAACTAGAAATTGGTGACCAGTGGTGACCTGCAGGTGGGTTTAGACCAGCATCTGCAGTTCTTACACCAGTAATGAGACGCCTGTCTTTTTGGATTTTATATAAATGACATTGGTGAAAATGTTAACGATTAGAAAGTTCGCACAACTAATAAAAATAGTGGTTATGGATAATTTGGAAAGTTGTCATAGGATACAGCAGGATATTGGATAGTTGGAGATATGGGTAGAAAAATGGTAGATGGAATTTAATCTGGACAAGGGAGATATTGCTCTTTGAGAGGTCAAATGTAAGGGCAAAGTATACAGCACCCTTTGGAGCATTGTATGTAGGTATGTTACAAAACTTACCTTCAGTCGCGCTGTAATTCTGCCACTGGCCGTGTGCGCGATTTTGGCGCCTTTAAGGGGGGGCGGGGTTAAAACGCAGTTTATCCTTCCCCTGTCCTGGAAATATTTTGTTGGAGTACAAAACTTCGCTGACAAAATCGTTCCTACCGGCTTTTTGGGAATTTTTTTTTTAAATTAAACCGTCAATGTCAGCGCTACAGTCATTTTAAAAGCAGCTCCTGAAGCGTCAACGCCAATAACGGGGACGGATTTCACACAATGGACAGGTAAACGAAAGTGCTTTCTTTAAATGTATAAAAGTGCTTCTTAAGAAGCCTTTAATTCACATTTTGTCATGCGACACGGTGATTTTATTCCCCGAATTAACGGCAGTATTTTTCATGCCAATACGGGGTTAAATTCACCGCAAATCAACGTTCCAAAAGATCGCGTTCCAGAAATTCTCACTCGCAAGATGAATTAAATGCCCATTAATTTACAGGTATTAAACATTCAATTCCTTCCATTTGGCCTGTAAATTCATGAAAATTAGATTTAAAAATTATGTTATATTGTGAATTCTTGTGTGAATGTTATTTGGACACTTAGGCTATTTAAAAATGTTAATCTATTCTTAAGAAATTGATAGATGTTTAGATCTAGTAATTGAATTTTGTAATTAGCTACAATTAGGTAACTAACTAATTATATGCTTTACTTTCATGTCTTCGAAGTAAGATTGTTTCATATTTGTTTCAGAATGCTTCAATCTATAATACCTGAAAATTTCTTTCAGTTACCATAATTTTTAAGAAAGTTATGGGCTTTTAACTGTCCTCGATCACAGCTTTTGTGTTAAGTCAATGGAAAAGCAATAGGGAACTAGATGCTAATTTCCGAGTATGATAATGGCCATAACTTTTTTAATACTGAAGATATGAAAGTGAATTAAGTGTCAAATTAAACTTCTTTTTATGCTTTATCTGATGGGATAAATTGCAGACTTTATTTTTTAAATCTCAAAATTTTGTAACATTGCTATTGTATGCAGAGGGATCTTGGGGTTGAAGTCCACAACTCCCTGAAAGTAGCAACTAAACTAGATAGGATGGTAAAGAAAGCATATGACATTGAGTATAAAAGTTGGAAAGTCGTGTTGCTGTTTTATAAAACTTTGTTTGGGCCTGATTTGGCGTATTGGGTGCAGTTCTAGTCACCACAGTATAGGAAGGATGGGGCTTGGAAGAAGGTGCAGAAGAGGTTCACCAGGATGTTGTCTGGATTAAAGGCTTTTAGAAAATATACAAATTTGGATAGTTGGAGCCGAGGGGTATGTTGATGAAATTGTATGGTTGAGAGAAGCGGAGATAGGGTAGACAATCAGTCTTTTCTTCCCCAGGGTGTAAATGTTAAATACACGGGGGGAATTTTTTTTTTTACATAGAGTGATGGGTGTCTGGAATATGCTGCCAGGAGAATTGGTGGAAGCAGATTTGATAGGACTATTTTAGAAGGCATTTAGGCAAGCAGGGAATGGAGGAATATAGACTAAGTGAAAATAGATAGGATCAATATGGATTGGCATTGAAACCATGCGTAGACACAATGTGCCAAAGGGTCTGCTCCTGTGCTGACTGTTCCATGTTCATAACTTAGTTCCTTTTGCATGCCCAACCCCCATTCTTCTGATTTTTCTACCACCCAACAACATTGAGGGTAACTTAAGTTGACAAATACCTACGAATCAAGGTAGAAAGAAGGGTCCTGACCCAAAACATCACCCATCCATGTTCACCAGCTCTTCTGCTGAGTTCTTCCAGCACTTTGTGTGTTTTTTATAATCCTATGAATCAACATGTCCTTGGGAGGCAAACTGGCGTACCTGTTTGGCAGCAGGGGTTGAGAAAAAGAGATTGTTTAAGAATTAATTGTAGGCCTCTTTGGGTCTTTCTGGCCCCAAAATATTTTTTTTCCTCCCCTCATTTATATCAACCAGGCGAAATGAACAGACTTGAAGTATTAACTGAATATTTTTTGTACTAATTCTGTAATTTTTAAATTTCTATTTCTTATTAATGTTGACAGTTAAATGATAAAGAGGAGGCTCTGGCACATCAGAGGAAAGTTAGCTATATGCTGGCACGAAGTATTGAAGGACAAAATCGAAATGACTCTCAGGACATCCCAACTACTGATGGTTCAAGATTTCTTCACTGTCAAAAAAGATCTGAAGAGCTCAAAAATACCACAAGCCCATCAGTTGATCGACGCTTAAAGGAGCACAGAACTGTGTTCAGGACATATTCTTTTCCTCCAAGTTACTTTGCAGAAAGTTAAAAACGCAAAGAATATTTAAACATTTTGTGGCAATATTTAATACAATTGGACGAAGCCCTCCTCATAACAAAGTGGCTAGGAAATTGCAGATATTTAATGAATTTTACCATTTTAAAGTGAACTCTTCAGAAGCAATGGTACACCATCTTTTAAAATATATGACTAAACTGGGTTTTCCATTTCTCTGGAATCTCATTAGTCCATTTTATGAAAATAAGTTCAGCATTTAATGACTTTGGATGGAATGTGTTTTGCACGTTACATTATGGCAATTAAACGTTATTTACCATATGATGCAAATTATGAATGCAAATCTGGGCAAATAATAATAATTCATTTTATTTATATAGCGCTTTTCAAGGACTCAAAGTCGCTTTACATTGAGAGTCAAAAACAAAACAAAATAGAACAGTAAGATAGATGCAAAGGGGAGGGGGACATGGGACTAAGGGTATGCAGAGGTGAAGAGATGGGTCTTGAGGCGGGACTGGAGGATGGTGAGGGACTCAGAATTTCGGATCAGTTGTGGGAGGGAGTTCCAGAGCCTGGGAGCCGCCCTGGAGAAGGCTCTGTTTCCAAAAGTGCAGAGGTTGGATTTTGGAATGGAGAGGAGACCGGCTGATGTGGATCTGAGGGACCGTGAGGGTTGGTAGGGGGAGAGGAGGTCAGTGAGATAAGGGGGGGCCAAGTGGTTGAGGGGATGTATCCAATCATGATGTAACCAATGCTCTGGCCAAAAGAAAATAAATGGAGCTTTGTTTTATGCTTTGTTCATTGGGAATCAAAGGAAGAAATTGGATTACATCCATGTGGATTGCCCTGGTCTTCAAAATCTCAGTTACATAAAAATACCTGTTAAGTTTGGGTTCTGCAGTCTTGAATGTACCTCAAAGTGATTTCGTAGAGAAATGCAATATTGTTAAAGATCTGTTTAAGTATTTCAAGTTGGCTTGTAAATGTAGCTCTCATGTAAAAAAGCAAACTTAATTTTTTGAATTTCATTTGAACGTATGTGGTTTTATTAAGCAAACATAAGTCAATTTGCACATATCAGGGGCACACAAACAGTTAGAATAATTGACGTTATTCTGCTCTATTTCAAATGATTTAAGTACTATTTTTGTTTATGTTAATAATGTTTTTGCTTTCCAAAATGGGTTCTTACCAATAAATCTTCAGTTATCTAGTGAGTGATCATGTGGCAGAAGAGAGGGAAAAACTTAAAGTCATCATCATCATCAGTAGTGAAAAAGTATGGTATAAACTAATGGGATTAAAGCTGACAACTCCCTTGGAATTTAGGGTCTCATGTTTCCAGTGATAGTGGTTGCATTGGAGATGACCTTCCATAATTCCCTGGATTTTGGAAAGATCCCAGCATATTGAAAAATCATAGACTTATAAGCTCATTCAAGAGACTTGGTCCCTTCTCCAGTAATTATTTAGATCTGATGGTTCAAATATAGGTGAGGGAGGAAGGATAGGTGGAGGAAACTAGGGCAGGACATGCACTGTTAATGATAAAGTACTGCAAAGTGCAGAATAGAAAGATGTACAAATATGTAGTTCCATGAAAATGGCGACATGGGTATTCAGGGTGGTAAAGAAGGCATATGACACGCTTTCCCTTGTCTGACAGCCTATTGAGTACAATAGGGACACTGTGTTATAGAACATGGCTGAGACCAGGCTGGAAGTGTGTGTGTGTGTGCAGTTCAAGTCACCATACCATTGGAAGGATGTGATTCAGCTCGAGGGTGCTTGAAAAAAAATGACAATAATATTATTGCGACTGGAGAGCTTTAATTATCAGGAGAGACTGGATAGACTGGGACTGTTTTCCTGGGTGCTATTGCGGAGGTTTAGAAACATAGAAACATAGAATCAAGTCTGAGGGTCACCAATAAACCTCCCTCATTGGTGACCCTCTGAACATCCTTGATCGGACTTTGCTGACTTTACCTTGCACTAATTGTTATTCCCTTATGTATCTATGCACTGTAAATGGCTCGATTGTAATCATGTATTGTCTTTCCGCTGATGGGATAGCACACAACAAAAGCTTTTCACTATGCCTTGGTATACGTGACATTAAACTAAACTAAATAACCTCCAAGGTCACCCAGGATGAGGGGCGTAGATAAGGCGAATGGTCAGGATAAAGAAGTCTAATGCTAGAGGGCCAAACTAGGAAGGGGAAATGTTTTAAGGGCATTTTTTTCACTCAGAATTGCTAGGTAGCACAGTGGAGGTAGCACAGGCAAATATAATCAAATGTTTTTAAGAAATTTAGACAGGTTATTGGATACGAAAAGTTTTGAGGGATATGATCCAAACGGAGAAATGGGACTAAATCAGGAAGGCAAGTTGGTCGACATGGTCAAGTCGGATAGAAGCACCTGTTTCCGTGTTGTATAACGCAATGACACAGAATCTGACTCCTTGTTTTTTAATCACACTGGTTGTAAAGGTTTCTGGCCATTATTTTGCACGATGTATAGCATAGACCAAAAAAGTACATTTTTGATAATGAGACTGTTGATAACAGGGAAGAGACATCTTAAGAAGGGTTTCGGCCCGAAACGTTACCTATTTCCTTCGCTCCCTAGATGCTGCTGCACCCGCTGAGTTTCTCCAGCATTTTTGTGTACCAGAGACATCTTAAGTTTGCCAAGATCCTTGATTATTACAATTAAATAATATAATAAAAAGATGGTTGATAAGGAACCAAATGGTGAAAATTTGTCACCTGCCTCTTTTGTCTTCTACATTAGTAAAGAAAAATCTAGTTTAAACCTACTTTAATTACTTTCTTCAAAGTTTATCTTTAGAGCATTGGATGTGTTTCAAGAGTCAAAAGTCAAGAGTTTTATTGTCATAAGTCCCAGATAGGACAACGAAATTCTTACTTGCTGCAGCACAACAGAATATGTAAACATAGTACATAATGGGAGAAAAAAAAGTTCAGTGTGTATATATACACATGCGCACACAAATACTCAATAAACAAATTTGCACATACTGTAATAACATCTTTTTGGTCTGGAAATAGACATGAATTGTAAAGTTCAATTTCTTTCATGGGTAAGTTCAGTAACAGTCATTGGAGGAGTTTGCGTTTCTAAGAGCTGGTATGAAGTTACTCGGTTGTATATTCCCACTTCCAAACTCAGCTGCTGTTATTTTATCATTTGCTTTCAACCATTAATCATTAACCATTTTATGAATATAAGTTTGGCTACGTTAGCTTTTTCCTGCCCTGATGGAATTCCTTGCCATTCCAGGTCAGATGTGTTCAATGACGGTGTCACTCTACAGGATCCATTATGCATTCAACAAGTGACGTGGGCATTCAGTTAAGTGAATGTACTGTCAGTGCTAAAGTCTGTCACCCAATAACGGGTCCATAATGACTGAAATAACCAGAGTGGCAAGACATTGCTCCTTTGATCACATTGTCTGGAGTGTCTAAGGTAGACACAAAATGCAGGAGTAACTCAGCGGGACAGGCAGCATCTTTGGAGAGAAGGAATGGAATGTCTGGAGTGTCTACCTCATTAACCAGAACCCTATAAACCATCATAGGTGCAACACAGGATTGGGGCCAACATCAATCCTTGATGAGAATGCACGACTGATACCAAACATCTCAGTTTTGTACTCTGATCCGCATGATGGTATATTCATTACGGGGTCTCCAACATACAGCCTTGCTCTGACCATGAGCAAATGACTGAAGAAAATGACATTTTGAAACCCAACAGCAGTTCAATAAAGTGTAATTTATTAGCATGTGAAATGTTCATAGCTGGTCAGTGGAGAAAAATGTTTCTGATTTTTTTTCTTCCAAATTATGTTTCCATCTTGTGAAAGTATTTTAAAGTTTGAAGTATTTTCAATGGCTGATGGTAATAATTTCCTGGCATGTTTGAATGATTCAAACAGCAGGCCTGTTAAGTGGTAATGGATCTCCCCCCCCCCCCCCCCCCCCATTAGTGTTTGATTCTGAGATTCATAGAGTTAAAAAAACATTGAACAGGCCCTTTGATTGAATGCCAACCAAGGAGCTAATCCCATTTGCCTGCATTTGGTCCATATCCCACTCAACATTTCCTATCCATGTACTTATCCCAATGGTTTTTTTTAATGTAAATATGTCCCCACCAGCAACTTTGGCAGCTTGATCCATATACCCATCACCCTCTGTATAGCAAAACCTACCTGTCAATACCCTTTAACCTTTCCCCTCACATCTTAAAACTATGCCCTCCATTTTTAGCCGGCCCTACTCTACTATGGGGGAGGAGGCAAGAGAGAAACAGGCTATCTACCCTGTATGCCTCTCATTTTATAAACCTACATAGTTACGACTCAAATGCTTTCACTCCAGGGAAGGGGTCATAAGGAATAGGAGTAGAATTAAGCTGTTCGGCCCATCAAGTCTACTCTGCCATTCAATCAAGGCTGATGCATCTCTCCTTCCTAACTTCATTCTCCTGCCTTCTCCCCATAACGTGATACCTGCACTAATCAATAATCATCCATCTCTACCTTAAAAATATCCACTGACTGCCTCTGCAGCCTTCTGTGGCAAAGAATTCCAGAGATTCACCACCCTCTGACTAATAAACAATAGACAATAGGTGCAGGAGTAGGCCATTCGGCCCTTCGAGCCAGCACCGCCATTCAATGTGATCATGGCTGATCATCCCCAATCAGTACCCCGTTCCTGCCTTCTCCCCATATCCCCTGACTCCGCTATTTTTAAGAGCCCTATTTAGCTCTATCTTGAAAGCATCCAGAGAACCTGCCTCCACCGCCCTCTGAGGCAGAGAATTCCACAGACTCACCACTCTCTGTGAGAAAAAGTGCTTCCTCGTCTCCGTTCTAAATGGCTTACTCCTTATTCTTAAACTGTGGCTCCTGGTTCTAGACTCCCCCAACATCGGGAACATGTTACCTGCCTCTAGCGTGTCTAAAGAAATTTCTCCTCATCTCATTCCTAAAAGAACATCCTTTAATTCTGAGGCTATGACCTCTAGTTCCAGGCTCTCTCACTAGTGGAAACAACCTCTTCACATCCACTCTATCCAAGCGGGTCCTTTCCAGAATGGCAGACAGTGGCGAGTGGATTGCCGCAAGGCTCGGTGTTGGGGCCGCTACTGTTTACCATATATATTAATGATCTGGAAGAGGGAATTAGGAGCAACACTAGCAAGTTTGCGTATGACACAAAGCTGGGTGGCAGTGTGAACTGTGAAGAGGATGTTAGGAGGTTGCAGGGTGACCTGGACAGGTTGAGTGAGGTGGCAGATGCAATATAATATAGATAAATGTGAGGTTATCCACTTTGGTGGCAAAAACAAGGGCAGATTATCTCAATGGGGTAAGGGGGAGGTACAGCGAGACCTGGGTGTCCTTGTACACCGGTCACTGAAAGTTGTGTGCAGGTACAGCAGGCAGTGAAGAAAGCTAATGGAATGTTGGCCTTCATAACAAGAGGATTTCAGTATAGGTGTAGAGAAGTTCTTCTGCAGTTGTATAGGGCTCTGGTAAGACCACATCTGGAGTATTGCGTACAGTTTTGGTCTCCTAATTTGAGGAAGGACATACTTGTGATTGAGGCAGTGCAGTGTAGGTTCACAAGATTGATCCCTGGGATGGCGGGACTGTCATGTGAGGAAAGATTGAAAAGACTAGGCTTGTATTCACTGGAGTTTAGAAGGATGAGGGGGAATCTTATAGAAACATAAAAAATTATAAAAGGACTGGACAAGCTAGATGCAGGAACAATGTTCCCAATGTTGGGCGAGTCCAGAACCAGGGGCCACAGTCTTAGAATAAAGGGGAGGCCATTTAAGACTGAGGTGAGAAAAAACTTTTACACCCAGAGAGTTGTGAATTTGTGGAATACCCTGCCACAGAGGGAAGTGGAGGCCAAATCACTGGATGGATTTAAGAGAGAGTTAGATAGAGCTCTAGGGGCTAGTGGAATCAAGGGATATGGGGAGAAGGCAGGCACGGGTTATTGATTGGGGACGATCAGCCATGATCACAATGAATGGCGGTGCTGGCTCGAAGGGCCGAATGGCCTCCTGCACCTATTTTCTATGTTTCTAAGCCTTTCACTATTCTGTATGTTTCCATGAGGTCCCCCCTCATTCTTCTAACCTCCAGCGAGTTCAGGCCCAGTGCCGTCAAATGCTCATCATAGGTTAACCTCATTCCTGGGATCATGTAAATCTCCTCTGGACCCTCTCTAGAGCCAGCACATCCTTGCTCAGATATGGTGCCCAGAATTACTCTCAATATTTCAAATGCGGCTTTACCAGCGCCTTATAGAGCCTCAACATTATATCCTTGTTTTTGTATACAAGTTCTCTTGAAATAAATGCTACCATTGAGTTTGCTTTCTTTACTACTGATTTGACTTGCAGATTAACTTTTTGGGAATCCTGCATCAGCACTCCAAGTCCCTTTGCATCTATGTTTAAGAAGGAATTGCAGATGCTGGAAAATCAAAGGTAGACAAAAGTGCTGGATAAACTCAGCGGGTGCGGCAGCATCTATGGAGCGAAGGAAATAGGCAATGTTTCGGGCCGAAACCCTTCAGACTGATGTGGGGGGGGGAGGGGCGGAAGAAGAAAGGAAGAGGTGGAGCCAGAGGGCTGAGGGGGAGCTGAGAAGGGGAGGAGACAATAAGGGCTACCGGAAATTGGAGAAGTCAATGTTCATGCTGCTGGAGTATAAACTGCCCAAGCGAAATATGAGGTGCTCACTTTGGCCATGGAGGAGGCCCAGGACAGAAAGTTCGGATTCGGAATGGGAGGGGGAGTTGAAGTGCTGAGCCACCGGGAGATCAGGTAGGTTATTGCGGACCGACCGGAGGTGTTTAGCGAAACGATCGCCAAGCCTACGCTTGGTCTCACCGATGTAGATCAGCTGACATCTAGAGCAGCGGATGCAATAAATGAGGTTGGAGGAGGTGCAGGTGAACCTCTGTCGCACCTGGAACGACTGCTTGTGTCCTTGAATGGAGTTGAGGGGGGAGGTAAAGCGACAAGTGTAGCATTTCTCGCGGCTGCAAGGGAAAGTGCCCGGGGAGGGTGTGGTACGGGTGGGATGGGAAGAATTGACCAGGGAGTTACGGAGGGAGTGGTCTTTGCGGAAAGCAGACGGGGGGGGGGGGGGGGGAGATGGGAAGATGTGGCGAGTGGTGGGGTCACGTTGGAGGTGGCGAAAATGACGGAGGACTATTTATTGTATGTGACGGCTAGTAGGGTGGAAGGTGATGATTTCTGGATTCTCGCCCCATTTAGAAAATAGTCTCCGCCTTTATTCCTACTACCAAAATGCATGACTCCATACTTTGATACACTACATTCCATCTGCCACTTCTCTGCCCACTCTCCCAACAAGTCCTTCTGCGGAGCCCCTGCTTTCTCTGCACTACCTGCCCCTCCACCTATTTTCGTATCATCCGCAAACTTTGCCACAAAGCCTTCAATCCCCTCGTCCACCTCCTTGTAACAACCTGTAACTCGAGTCCTACATTTCAGTCCAGGCAATATCTTTGGGAATCTTTACGCGCTCTCTAGCTTCATCTTATTCTTCCTATAGTGTGGTGACCATAACTCAGGCTGCACTGTGAATGTTTATTCCATGACGACCCATCATTATACCAACAAATATGATAGTTATTTCAATACTGCAGGACCATTAAGCTTGCACATTCATAAGTTGAGAGGACCTCCACATTCTTTATTAGTTTTGCATATAACCTCCAAGAAAGAGACTTGCAATTCTCCCCTCTCTCCATCCCTCCCTACCCAAGTCGTGCCAGTTTCAAAGTCGTCTTGTTCAGCCTCATTGTCTTTACTCGTTTTCATCTAGGCCACAGCTAACAATGGCCTGTTTCCTTTATCATCATTACTTTATGGTACATCTTTCATTCATTTGTTGTATATCTCCCTACATCACCATCTACATCTCTCGTTTCCCTTTCCCCTGACTCACCTATTCCTCTTCTCCAGAGAGGCTGTCTGATCTGCTGAGTTACTCCAGCTTTTTGTGCCGATCTTTGGTTTAAACCAGCATCTGCAATTCCTTCCTACAGACCTGCAATTAACATTTCCTGGTTTTCACGCAAAGTCATTGTTTTGAGGAAAAAGACATACTTTATTCATAGATACTGTGACTAACCTGTTGTGTTACCACCATTTTCAGATTTATAGCATCTATATTATTTTCCTTTCATGCTACCATTTCATTTCAAGAGCCTTTCATGGCTAATAATAATGCTCAAGAATGATACAAGTTCAGTGCATTTCAAAATTGCTTACAGAATGTTTTAATGGAGACCAGCAATAATTTGATGACTTAGTGAATTGTCAACTTCCTCATATTTGCAGCTGACAAGAAATGTAAACCTTCACATTCCTTAAACTGGACTAACAACTTCATGACCACAGGCAATATTGTGCCTCATTCCCCAAAGAAATGATCCTTTATACTTCTGCTGAAGATATTGACCTGGTTCATATAGTTCCACAATAACATTGGTAAAGCATTGGAAAATTGAGCAAGCGCTCATGTTATTGCATATGCACTTTGAAGCTTGTTAGTTTAGTTTAGTGATACAGCACGGAAACGGGCCCTTTGGCCCACCAAGTCCGCGCTGACCAGCGATCCGTGCACACCAACACTATCTGACACACGCGAAGGACAATTTACAATTTTACCAAAGCCAATTAGCCGACAAACCTATACATCTTAAGAGTGTGGGAGGAAACCAGAGCACCCGAAGAAAACCCACGCAGGTCATGGGGAGAACGTACAAACTCCATACCGACAGCACCCGTAGTCAGGATCGAACCTGGGTTTCTGGCACTGTCAGGCAGCAACTCTACCGCTGCGCCACCGTGCCGCTGTGTTGCTAAACAAAAACGGGCAAATTTGCAGCAATTAGTCATTACAGTGTGGAAACAGGCCCTTCGGCCCAACTTGCCAACATGTCCCATCTGCACTAGCTTTCAAGAGAGAGCTAGATAGGGCTCTTAAAAATAGCGGAGTCAGGGGATATGGGGAGAAGGCAGGAACGGGGTACTGATTGGGGATGATCAGCCATGATCACATTGAATGGCGGTGCTGGCTCGAAGGGCCAAATGGCTTACTCCTGCACCTATTGTCTATTGTCCCACCTGCCTGCATTTGGCCCATATCCATCCAAACCTGTTTGACCCATTGCTAATTTTATGAGGTGAAGTTTTCAGTCATATCATAGAAACATAGAAATATTGGGCTAGATGGTGGAACTGGCATAATGAGCTAAAAGACCTAATTAATTCTAATTCCTGCTTCTAATTCATACCATGGGAAGGATATTGAAGGTTTAGAAAGGTTGCAGAAAAGGTTCCACCAACATTGCCTGGATTAGAATGTGTTATTGGGAAAGGTTGGACAATCTGGATAGTTTTCTCTAGAATGCCAGAGGTTATAGGGAGACCTGATAAAATGTATAAACTGATGAGATGAATAGATCGGGTAGACATTCAGAGTAATTTTACGTTGGGTGTTTTTCCTTAAGCTTGAGTATAGGAAATTAAGGATAGAGAGATGGGAGTATGAGGCAGAATAAGATGCCTGGAAATCTATCTTGTTTATCCACAGAATGGAGGTGTTCTTCAAATCAATCACCGATCTACCTTTAGTCTCTCCATTGTAGAAGACTTCATCCTGCAGTACACTAAGAAAGAATTTTGTTTTACCTTTTTTACTTGGATGTCAGGAAGGAGATAAAAGCAGAGGTTGCATTTCCTGTGATTGAAGAAGAAATGCAGGGTGTATTGGAGACTAAGGGGTGGTCCAACATATTTTGCAAAATGTATAGGAAATAGGTTCTTCAGGTCAGCTCTGCTATTCAACAAAATGGTGGCTATTCTTCCATCTCAAACATCAAGTTCCTGTCTTATTCCTATATCCCTTGATTCCCTGAAAATACATAACTCTATCAATGTAGAAACAAAGAACTGCAGATGCAGGTTAATGCACAAAAGGACGCAAAGTGCTGGAGTAACTCAGCAGGTCAGACAGCATCTCTGGAGAACATGTATAGGAGACATTTCAGGTTGAGACCCTCGAAGAAAGGTCTCGGTCCGAAACGTCACCATCCAGGTTCTCCAGAGATGCTGCCTGACCTGCTGAGTTACTCCAGTGCTTTGTGTCCTTTACAACTCTTTCAACTTCTGTTTAAATATAATCTATCATAGAACCTCCAAACCTTCTGGAGTCAAGTCATACAGTGTGAAAACAGGCCCAAGTTTTCCAAGCCAATCTGGGGTCCATCATACCCCAGCTACACTAATCCCATTTGACTGCATTTGGCCCATATCCCTCTAAACCTATGCTATCCATGTACCTGTCCAAATGATTCTTAAACATAATGATGGTACCTGCCTAAACTACCTCTTCTGGCAGCTCGTTCCATACACCTACCACCGTTTGTGTAAAGAAAGTTGACCCTCAGATTCAAGAACAAGATTTTGCTGCAATTTGTGACAACCATCTTTGCTGTCTGCAGATGATGGTTTAAAAAAACCCCATATCGTTCTGGAATAACCTCGCGGGTTCAGCAGTGTATCTGCATGACAGGATAGGCAACTTTTCAGATTGGAACCTTTCTTCAGACAGAGTCTGAATACCTATGCTCCCGAGATGTTATCTGATCTGCTGGGCTACTCCGCATCAATAGATTTTTCTGTCCACATATGCAGGTATATGGTGCGACATACAAATGGATGAGAAGTGGGGCATCGATAATAGAGGTGAACGGGTTAGATTATGTCCAATTGATTAAGTGGTCGTGTTGCTCGAATGCAATAACTGCTGAATGTCAGATGGAACCCTTCTGAATACAAATTGGCAAATATAATTTGACATCCCTTTCAAATCCATAGTCTCTTTTAAGGTATCATCTGGACTTGAATTAATTTTTAAAAAAAACAGGATAGCGACTGGCAAACTTATATTTTAAGCATGAGTGTAACAGTGCTCTTTGTTGGAGATCGTCCATCCATTCCCTCCACAAATGTTGCCCGGCTCACCGAGTTACACCAGCATTTTGTGCTTTGCTCATGATATCAGTATCCGCAGTTCCAGGTGTTCTCGGGGACTTTGCAGTTGGTTTCCGAGAAAGAGGACTGGGTTGTCATTTGATAACATTTCATCCTGAAGGAGGCACATACATCAATGCAATGCTTCTTCGGTATTCCACTGGCAATCGTTTCTGCGCACAGTTCCCGACCTGACACCTGAGGGAATTGAAGAAGGATCCCGGCAGAAATGTCACGTATCAATGTTTGAGTTTGAGCTTAGTTTACATGGTACCCGTGGCGAGTTCCACCCGCCACGGGTACCATGTAATCCCGTGCTACCTACTCCATGGTCAGATAGTCGGCGACTAAACCATCTCCCCCTCCTGGTTTGCCAGGTGAGGAGGGGGCTGTGGACCCCCAGCAGGACCAAAAACAAGACCTGTCAAAGGGAGGATGAGCTCCTAGCGAGCCAACGGCCATATACACTTCAGTGGACGTTGTGATCACGGCCGTACATAGCATTGTAAGGCACCGTGCCCGTAGATGTTTTCAATGATGATGATGATTCGTTTATTGTCACATGTACTGAGGTACAGTGAAAAGCTTTTGTTGTGTGCTAACTAGTCAGTGGAAAGACAATACATGATTACAATTGAGCCATCTATAGTGCACAGAAATATAATAAAAGGAATAACGTGATTAACGTTTAGTCCAAGATAAAGTCCAGTAAAGTCCAATCAAAGATAGTCCGAAAGTCTCCAATATTCTCCAGAGAGTTAACCCACTGGGTTACTCCAGCACTTTGTGTCCTTTTTTTAAACCAGCATCTTGTAGCTCCTTATAACTGCATCCCTCTGATTATACTGATAAGGCATTGGTGAGGCCCCATTCAGAATATTGTGTTCAGTTCTGGGCACAATGTTACAGGAAGGATGTTGTCAAGTTGGAAAGGGTACAGAGAAGATTTTAGAGGATGTTGCCAGGAGTCGAGGGTCTGAACTATAGGGAGAGGTTGAGTAGGCTAGAACTCTATTCCTTGGGGCGCAGGAGGATGAAGGGTGATCTTATAGAGGTGTAAAAAATCATGAGAGGAATAGATCGAATAGACGCACAGAGTATCTTGTACAGAGTAGGGGAATCGAGGACCATAGGTTTAAGGTGAAGGGGGAAAGATTTAATAGGAATCTGAGGAGTAACTTTTTCATACAAAGGGTGGTGGGTGTATAGACCGAGCTGCCAGAGGAGGTAGTTGAGGCAGATACTATCGCAAAGTTTCAGAAACAGTCAGGTATGTGGATGGACAGGTTTGGAGGGATATGGGCCAAAAGCAGGCAAGTGGGAGTAGTGTAGATGGGACATGTTGGCCAGTGTGGGTAAATTCAGTTGAAGGGCTTGTTCCCACACTATATCACTCTAGAACATGGAATCAGAGTTTGAATCTGAAGAAACGTTGCCTAACTCGCGAGGGTATCCAGAACTTTACGTTTTTTTGTTAAATCATCATCTGCAGACAGCAAAGATGGCTGTCAGAAATTGCAGCAGGATCTTGAAACCTGTGGTTCCTTGTGTCTGTATCTCTGATTTAACCTGGATAGAGTGTATGTGGAGAGGATGTTTCCACTGGTGGGAGAGTATAGGACAAGAGGCTCATACTCAGAATTAAAGGACTGTCTTTTAGGAAGGAGATGAGGAGGAATTTCTTTAGTCAGAGGGTGGCGAATCTGTGGAATTGATTGCCACAGGCCAAGTCAATCGAAATGTTTAAGGCAGAGATAAATAGATTCTTGATTAGGAGACAGACACAAAATGCTGAGTAACTTATCTCCTCATCTATGATGGAAGAGGGGAATACTTGTTCTATTACAAACCCATTGACTCCCACGACTATCTCGACTACACTTCTTCCCAACCTGCTTCCTACAAAGACTCTATCCCCTACTCCCAATTCCTCCGTCTATGCCGTATCTGGCCCAAGATGAGGTCTTCAATATCAGGACATCCGAGATGTCCTCATTCTTTAGGCAATGGAGGTTTCCCTCTTCCATCATAGACGAGGCCCTCACATGTGTCTCCTCGGTGCCCCACAGCTCCAACCTGGCTCCCATTCCCCCTAATCCTTACCTTTCATCCCATCAGCCATCACATACAACACATAATACATAGAAACATAGAAAATAGGTGCAGGAGGAGGCCATTCGGCCCTTCGAGCCAGCACCGTCATTCATTGTGATCATGGCTGATCGTCCCCTATCAATAACCTGTGCCTGCCTTCTCCCCATATCCCTTGACTCCACTAGCCCCTAGAGCTCTATCTAACTCTTTCTTAAATCCATCCAGTGACTTGGCCTCCACTGCCCTCTGTGGCATGGAATTCCATAAATTCACAACTCTCTGGGTGAAAAAGTTTTTTATCACCTGTCTTTTTTTTTTTTTTTTTAATATTTTTATTTTATTAGAAGTAAGTACAATTGTATACAATCATATTTTCATAATACCTTTTATGTACAGCTTCTTATTTTTTAAATTTTTTGAAATAAAGAAGAAAAAGAAAAAAGTTAGATAATGAAAAATAGAAAAATGTGAGATATATAGTGTGTGAAAAAGAAAAATAAAGAATGAAATAAGAAAGTTGAGACATAGAAAATAGAAGAAAGAGAATAAATGAAAAGAAAAGAAGAAAAGAAAATAGAAGGAGATCATTTATAATCTTGACCATCCGCAGTCACGGATTAGCTTTTACACCTGTTTTGCACCATACGTTTCCAAAAAGACGACAAATGGAGACCAACTCGTTATGAATTGGTCAAATTTATCTATTAGGAGGAATCGCATTTCCTCAAGATGTGCGGTATCCAACATACTTGCAATCCACATTTTGAGCGTTGGTATTGGTGTATTTTTCCAAAATTTCAATATTAATTTTTTTGCTATTATTAAACCATAATTAAAAATTGACTTTTGAGATGAGCTCAATTTGTTCCCGTCTTCCATTACACCAAATATAATCAATTCATTATTGGGTTCCATTTTTGTCTTAAATAATTTTGTAAATATTTCGAAAATATCACTCCAAAATCCATGAAGTTTTATACAAGAAACAAAAGAGTGTGTTATAGTTGCTTCTTGGATTAAACATTTATCGCAAATGGGCGATATATTTGGATAAAATTTATTTAATCTTGTTTTTGAGTAATATAATCTATGTAAAATTTTAAATTGGATTAGATTATGTCTTGCGTTAATCGAACACTTGTGAATGTATGTCAAATACTTTTCCCATGTAGCCTTCGTAATTTTTATCAATAATTCCCGTTCCCACTCTTCTCTAATTACCTCGGTCACAGGTAAATCTATATTTAAGATACTATTATATAAATATGCTATTAATTTTTGTGTATCAGCTTTTATATTCATTACTTCTTCTAGTAAATCAGGAGTTATTTTTTGATATCCCTGTATGTATGTCTTCAAAAAATTACAAATCTGAAAATATTTAAAATAATTAGTGTTTTTCAGTTTAAATTTTAATTGTAATTGTTGAAATGATAATAAATCTCCCATTTCATACATATCCCCGATCCTTTTAATTCCTAAACTTTCCCATTGATTATATATTTTATCCATCATAGATGGTTTAAATAAAGGATTATTCGCTATCGGTGTTAACAATGATATGTTTCTTAATTTTAAGGATAGTTTTATTTGTTTCCATATTCTTATTGTATCTTGTATAATTGGGTTTTTCTTATATATTGTATTGTTCATTTTTTTCGGGGAGAAGAGGATT
This sequence comes from Malacoraja senta, assembly GCA_038087875.1. Lineage (NCBI taxonomy): Eukaryota > Metazoa > Chordata > Chondrichthyes > Rajiformes > Rajidae > Malacoraja > Malacoraja senta. The sequence continues at coordinate 211,502,931 of CM075977.1, read as the reverse complement.
GCTCCTATATTACAAGGATAACAATCCTCTTTCTCCATTTTTATCCATTCTGTCTGTTGAGTTGAACTATCCAACCAGTAAATTATATTCTTAATATGTATTGCCCAATAGTAATACAAAAAATTAGGGAGTGAAAGTCCCCCGACATCTTTTGGTTTACATAAGTGTTCTTTTTTAATTCTATGTGATTTGTAATCCCAAACAAAATTAGTAATATTAGCATTCAGTTTAGAGAAGAAATATTTTGGTACATATACTGGTATAGATTGAAATAAGTATAATAACTGTGGTAAGAAGCTCATTTTAATAGCATTTATTCTGCCTATTAATGATAAAGGGAGTGTTTTCCAAAATTTTATCATTATATTAAGTTTATTTATTAAGGGTATAAAATTAGCGTTGAATAAAGCTTTATGTTTTCTAGTAATCTGTATACCCAGATATTTGAATTTTTCTGTTGCTATTTTAAAGGGGAATTTCAATAAGTGTGTGGATTCTTGAGGTTTTAACGTCATAATTTCACTTTTGTTCCAGTTTATTCTATATCCTGAAAAGGACCCAAATTTCTCTATTAAATTTAATAAATTTGTTATACTCGTTTGTGAATTTGTTATATATAACAAAATATCGTCTGCATATAATGAAATTTTATTATTTGAGTCCCTAGTATTATAACCCTGAATATTCGGATGGCTTCTTATACTTTCAGCCAGAGGTTCTATCATAAGGGCAAATAGCAGGGGTGATAAAGCACATCCCTGCCTATTACCCCTTGATAATTGAAATTTTTGAGATAACATGCTGTTAGTTAATATTCTTGCCATCGGTTTATCATATAATAATTTCACCCATGCAATAAAATTCTCTCCCATATTAAATTTTTGTAATACTATGTATAAATACTGCCATTCTACCTGATCAAATGCTTTCTCTGCGTCCAAAGAAATAATTACTAAGTCTTTTTCTTCCTTTTTATGCGAGTACATTATATTAAACAGGCGTCTCAAATTATTAAATGAATATCTTTTGGGTATAACAGGGTTTATCAATTTACTAATATATTTGCTTAGTCTTCTAGCTAAGGTCTTTGCCAGAATTTTCTGGTCGGTATTTAGAAGTGATATAGCTCTATATGAACCCGGTTCCTCTAGATCTTTATCTTTCTTTGGAATAAGCGTAATAGTTGATTCTGCTAATGTTTCAGGTAATTTATTTTCTTTAAAAACGTGAGTATATAAATTAAATAAATAGGGGGTCGTTATCTCATGAAACTTTTTATAAAATTCATTACTAAAACCATCTGGTCCCGGTGTCTTACCATTTTTCAGCAATTTTATTGTTTCACCTATTTCTTCGATTGTAATTTGCGCTCCTAGTTCTTCTTGTTCCAAAAGGTCAAGTTTTGGTAGATTACATTTATCTAAAAAATTTGTAATTTTACTATCTTCTGTTTTGGTTTTTGATGTGTATAAATTCTGATAAAATTGAACAAATCTTTTATTGATATCTTTAGGTAGTGTTAGTAATTCACCATTCTCAGATTTAATTTTATTTATAGTATTTTCCTTTTCCTGTTTTTTCAATTGACGCGCCAACAGCTTATGTGGTTTGTCACCAAACTCAAAATGTTCCTGTTTTGTAATTTGGAATAATCTTATTACTCTTGCCGAGAGAATTCGGTTAAGTTTAAATTTCAGTAGTATTATCTTATTATGTTTATCTATAGTGGGATCTTTAGCATTATCTAACTCTAACTGTCTTATTTCTTGTTCTAACAGCATCTGTTCAGTTTTATTCTTCTTATTTTGAAAAATTTCATATGAAATTATAATTCCTCTAATAAATGCTTTAAAAGTTTCCCATATTAAAGAAGGTGAGGTACCTGGTGTATCATTTATCTCAAAAAATGATATCATTTGTTGTTTCAAATATTGATAACCCTGTAGGTCATTTAATATATATGTGTTAAACCTCCAAAAAAAATTTTTTCCGGGCATTCCTTCAAATTTTACTAAAAAAGTCAATGGAGAGTGATCAGAAATACTACTAATATGGTAAGTTGGGTTAATTATATATGGCATTAATTTCCTATCCACTAAAAAATAATCAATTCTTGAGTATGTTTTATGTACCGAAGAGTAAAACGAGTATTCCCTTCCTGCTGGGTTAGCAGATCTCCATACATCTGTTATGTTAGTATTTTTTATATATGTTTTTAGAAATTCACTAGTCTTAGATTTTGTATTACTCCTTCTTTGTTTTGCTGATTTGTCTAAGTAAGGATCTAAAACACAATTAAAATCCCCTCCTATTATGACATTTTGATAATTAAACTCCAGTATTATATCTATAATTTTCTCAAAAAATTGAGGGTTATCAAAATTCGGAGCGTAAATATTTACCATAGTTATTGGGGTAGCATAAATTTCTCCCGAAACTATAATATACCTTCCCTCTTTATCTGATATAGTATTCTTTAATTTGAACGGTATACCTTTTCGAATAAGAATAGCCGTACCTCTAGATTTAGAAGTAAATGACGAATAATATGTTTGGCCTATCCACTTCGCCTTTAATCTCATTTGTGTTTCCTGTTTCATGTGAGTTTCTTGCAAGTAGATTATGTCGCTTTTCAAAGATTTTAGGTGAGCGAAAATTTTACCCCTCTTTATTGGTTCATTGGCACCCCTTATATTCCAACTACAGAATGTGATTCCTCCATTCTTTATTTGCCTATCGTCCTGCATTGTATATCAAAGTGATGTTCTTGAAACATATGGTGCAAACAAATACCTCCGTGTTCTGGACGTTGGGTGGTCATTCCAAATTTTTAAGTTTACATTACATCTCCATCTCCAAAAGTGCCTTAGATAAAGCAAGAAAAGTTGTGATTTACAATTAATTAAGTGATTTAAAAAAAAAAGTGAAATTAAGGTATCTAAAAGCAGGTACCTTAAAGACAAATAGCCACCTAAGGTGGCGAAAGAATTATCGACTTCCGTTGATGTTATTTTACAGTGAGCCCCAATCCCTTATTAACACCTCGTAAAAAATAATTAAAAAAAAAAACCTACAAACCATCTCGTTTATTCTTGTATAACTTTATCAAACTAGCGTTAGTAAAATGCCCCCCCAAAAAATTAATTTAATAATAATTTTAAAAAAAATTAGTAATAATAATAATAATAATAACAAAAATATGCAAAAATAAAATATTAAAGAGTTAAAAAAAAAAAGAAAACATTAATGTAATTAAACCCCAAATCCAAATATAAACCACAACCTATTCTAATTTCTATAAGTATTTGTACTGTACCAATTTATCTAGCCAGCTACCCTACAAGCAGGTACCGAGGGGTTAACCTCATTCCTGGCTTTTTTCCAAGTTTATGTTGCGTTCCCACTCAAAAAGAAAGAGAGAAAATGTTAGTAATGTTATAGACATTTTGGTTAATTACAATTTATAAGCAATGGTTTATTCATGAATATACATATTTACTACACACACTCCCATTAGTTTTGTTAAAGTTAGTTAGTTAATTGTAATTAGCATATAATAGTTAAATACTCAGGTTATCTCGTTCTTTGTGCGAGAGCTTTTCATTCAAGGTTAAACAATATTGTCCAATACATTCCAGACAGATAAGCTCAGTAACTGTCTGAGAAATTCGCCGGTTCCAGCTCCATCTTAGAAATTAAAATGTTCCATGTTCATTCCTTTAGTCGTCTTCTTCTGAGGTTTTGGATGCTTTTCTCATGATATCTTCTGCATATTTAAATGCTTTTTCTGGGTCCGTAAATGAGCACTCAATTTCCTTATATGTAATTTTCATTTTTGCAGGAAAAACAATACCATATCTGACTTTAGAAATACCCCTCAATATGTTTCTTGTCGGTGTAAACAGGTTCATTCTCTGGACAATCTCTGGAGGATAATCACGGAAAAATCGGATCTTTTCCCCACGATATATCAAATTTTCACCATGAACAATCTTCTTCAGTATAGTTTCCACTGAAGAGATATCAAGAAATTTCACAATTATCTGTCTTGGAGCAGCATTTATGCCTCTTGAGACACGTCCAACTCGTTGAACAGTATCTATTCTTAGTTCTCCCGGCAGTTTAAGAACCTCTTTGAGTAATTCAGTCACCTCAGTCTTAAATGACTTCCCCTTTATTCTAAGACTGTGTCCCCTGGTTCTGGACTCGCCCAACATTGGGAACATTTTTCCTGCATCTAGCTTGTCCAGTCCTTTTATAATTTAAAAATCCTCCAACATTTTTGCCACCTCCAACGGGATCCCACCACCAGTCACATCTTCCCATCTCCACCCCTTTCCGCCTTCCGCAGAGACCGTTCAAGTTGTGGACTCTTATACATTGGCTAGACCAAACATAGACTGGGCAATCGTTTCACTGAACACCTTCGCTCAGTCCGCCTGAACCAACCTGATCTCCCAGATGCTAAACACTTTAATTCCCCTTCCCATTCCCACACTGACCTTTCTGTCCTGTGCCTCATCCATTGTCAGAGTGAGGCTAAACTCTAATTGGAGGAACAGCATCTCATATTTCGCTTGGGTAGCTTACAACCCATTGGTATCAATTTGATTTCTCTAACTTCAAGTAACCCCTGCATTCCCTCTCGCTCTATCCATTCCCCACCCAAGTCGCACCAGGTTCCCGTTCTCATCTAGCAAACAGCTAACAGTGGCCTGCTTCCTTTATCATCGTTAGTTTTTTGCAGGTTTCACTCATTTGTTCTATGTATATTGCTTCATGTATCTTGTTGTGTTTTATGACAGACCAATTTCCCTCCTGGGATAAATAAAGTTCTATCGTATCGTATTTATCTCTACATCCCCGTCGATATCTCTAATTTCCCTTTCCCCGTGACTCACAGTCTGAAGAAGGGTCTCGACCTGAAACGTCACCTATTCCCTCTCTCCAGAAGATGCTGAGTTACTCTGGCATTTGTGTGTCTATCTTGGGTGAGAACCATCATCTTGTTCCACACAGAGGGTGGTGGGTATATGGAACAAGCTGCCAGAGGAGGTATTAAAGAAGGAACTGCAGATGCTGGAAAATCGAAGGTACACAAAAATGCTGGAGAAACTCAGCGGGTGCAGCAGCATCTATGGAGCGGAGGAAATAGGCAACGTTTCGGGCCAAAACCCTTCTTCAGATAGGGGGTGGGGAGATGAAAGGAAAAAAGGCGGAGGAGGAGCCCGAGGGCTGGGGGATGGGAGGAGACAACCAGAGGGCTGATGAAGGGGAGGAGACAGCAAGGGCTAGCAAAATTGGGAGAATTCGATGTTCATGCCCCCAGGATGTAGACTGCCCAAGCGGAATAAGAGGTGCATTTCCTCCAATTTCCGGTGTTGCTCGCTGTGACCATGGAGGAGACCCAGGACAGAGAGGTCAGATACGGAATGGGAGGGGGAGTTGAAGTGCTGAGCTACCGGGAGGTCAGGTTGGTTATTGCGGACCGACCGGAGGTGTTCGGCGAAACGATCACCAAGCCTCCGCTTGGTCTCACCGATGTAGATCAGCTGACATCTAGAGCAGCGGATGCAATAGATGAGGTTGGAGGAGATGCAGGTGAACCTCTGTCGCACCTGGAACGACTGCTTAGGTCCTTGAATGGAGTCGAGGGGGGAGGTGAAGGGACAAGTGTTGCATCTCTTGCGGTTGCAAGGGAAAGTACCCGGGGAGGGGGTGGTACGGGAGGGAAGGGAAGAATTGCCAAGGGAGTTACGGAGGGAGCGGTCTTTGCGGAAGGCAGACATGGGGGGAGATGGGAAGATGTGGCGAGTGGTGGGGTCACGTTGGAGGTGGCGAAACTGACGGAGGATTACTTGTTATATGTGACGGCTGGTGGGGTGAAAGGTGAGGACTAGGGGAACTCTGCCCTTGTTGTGAGTGGGGGGATGGGGAGAGAGAGCAGTGTTGCGGGGTATGGCAGAGACCCTGGTGTGAGCCTCATCTATGGTGGAGGAGGGGAACCCCCGTTCCCTGAAGAATGAGGACATTTCGGATGCCCTGGTGTGGAACGCCTCATCCTGGGAGCAGATGCGGTGTAGACAGAAGAATTGGGAGTGGGGGATGGAGTCCTTACAGGAAGCAGGGTGGGAAGAAGTGTAGTCCAGATAGCCATGGGAGTCGGTAGGTTTGTAGTGGATGTCGGTAAGAAGTCTATCACCTGCGATGGAGATAGTGAGGTCAAGGAATGGTAGGGAAGTTTCGGAAATGGTCCAGGTGTATTTGAGTGCCGGATGGAAGTTGGTGGTGAAGCGGATGAAGTCAGTCAGTTGTGTGTGGGTGCAGGAGGTGGCACCAAAACAGTCATCGATGTAGTGGAGGTAGAGGTCGGGGATGGGGCCCTGGTACGTATTGAACAAGGATTGTTCTACGTACCCGACAAAGAGGCAGGCGTAGCTGGGGCCCATGCGTGTGCCCATAGCTACGCCTTGTATTTGGAGGAAATGGGAGGAGTCAAATGAGAAGTTATTGAGGGTAAGGACCAGCTCCGCTAGGCGGAGGAGGGTGTCAGTGGCCGGGTATAGGTTGCTTCTCTGGTCGAGGAAGAACCGGAGGGCTTTGAGACCATCCTGGTGGGGGATGGAGGTGTACAGTGACTGGACGTCCATGGTGAAGATGAGGGGGTGAGGGCCTAGAGAGTGGAATGTGCGGAGACGACGGAGAGTGTCTGAGGTGTCTTGAACATAGGTAGGGAGGGATTTAACCAAGGGGGATAGGATGGAGTCAAGGTAGGTGGAGATACGTTCGGTGGGGCACGAACAGGCAGAGACAATGGGTCTACCGGGACAGTAAGGTTTGTGGATTTTGGGGAGAAGGTAAAATCGGGCCGTGCGGGGCTGGGGAACGATGAGGTTGGAGGCTCGGTCGGGCAGGGCGTGGGAGTGGATGAAGTCGGTGATGGTGCTGGAGATGGTGGCCTGGTGCTTGTCAGTGGGGTCATGGTCCAGGGGTAAGTAGGAGGAGGTGTCCGAGAGTTGGCGCGTGGCGTCAGCTTTGTAGAGATCGACGCGCCAGACTACCACGGCACCTCCCTTGTCGGCGGGTTTGATAACCCAATCTGGGTTGTTGCGGAGTGAGTCGATGGCAGTGCGTTGAGGGGGGGAGAGATTGGAGTGAGACAGGGGAGTGGAGAAGTTGAGGCGGTTGATGTCACGGCAGCAGTTTTTGATGAAGAGTTCTAAAGCCGGAAGGCTACGAGGGGGGTTCCACGAGGAGGGGGTGCATTGGAGACGGGAAAAGGGGTCATCAGTGGGGGGCGAGGACTCCTTCCCATGGAAGTGCGCTGTGAGGCGGAGGCGACGGTAGAAGTGTTCCAAGTCATGGAGGTGGGGACGGAGGGGGACAAAGGTAAGACCTCTGCTGAGGACAGACCGTTCGGTGTCGGAGAGGGGCATGAACATCGAATTCTCCCAATTTTGCTAGCCCTTGCTGTCTCCTCCCCTTCATCAGCCTTCTGGTTGTCTCCTCCCATCCCCCAGCCCTCGGGCTCCTCCTCCGCCTTTTTTCCTTTTTTCTCCCCACCCCCTATCAGTCTGAAGAAGGGTTTCGGCCCGAAACATTGCCTATTTCCTCCGCTCCATAGATGCTGCTGCACCCGCTGAGTTTCTCCAGCATTTTTGTGTGCTAGAACAGGTAGTTGAGGCTGGGACTATCCCATCATTTAAGAAACAGTTGGGGCAGGTACATAGATAGGACAGGTTTGGAGGGTTGTGGACCAAGCGCAGGCAAGTGGGACTAGGGTAGCTGGGACATTGTTGGCCGGTGTGGGTGAGTTGGGCCGAAGGGCCTGTTTCCACACTGTATTAATCTGTGACTCGATGTGCAATTGCTTCCTTACACACGGTGTGAGGGGGCGAGGACAAGGCCGTTCTGTCTGAAGAAGGGTCTCTCCAAATCTGAGGAAGGACATTATAGCCATAGAGGGAGTGCAGAGAAGGTTCACCAGACTGATTCCTGGGATGTCAGGACTTTCATATGAAGAAAGACTGGATAGACTTGGCTTATACTCGCTAGAATTTAGGAGATTGAGAGGGGATCTTATAGAAACGTACAAAATTCTTATGGGGTTGGACAGGCTAGATGCAGGAAGATTGTTCCCGATGTTGGGGAAGTCCAGGACAAGGGGTCACAGCTTAAGGATAAGGGGGAAATCCTTTAAGACCGAGATGAGAAAAAACGTTTTCACACAGAGAGTGGTGAATCTCTGGAACTCTCTGCCACAGAGGGTAGTTGAGGCCAGTTCATTGGCTATATTTAAGAGGGAGTTAGATGTGGCCCTTGTGGCTAAAGGGATCAGGGGGTATGGAGAGAAGGCAGGTACAGGATACTGAGTTGGATGATCAGCCATGATCATATTGAATGGCGGTGCAGGCTCGAAGGGCCGAATGGCCTACTCCTGCACCTATTTTCTATGTATCTATATGTATCTACCCGAAACGTCGCCTATTATTCCCTCTCTCCAGAAGATGCTGCCTGTCCCGCGGAGTTACTCCGGCATTTGTGTGTCTACCTTAGATGTGAACATGAACCAGCATCTGCAGTTCCTTCCTACACATTTCCAAGCGCTCCGTGTCCATGGTTACTGGTGACCCCGACCCCTCCCCCCGCTGCGGGTCAGCCGGCGGCGCGCATGCGCCCGCACTGGCCGGGGCTGGGGCCTGCAGGGGAGCTTCGGCGTTCGGGACGTGATCGGCCACTCTCTCAAGCGGCGAGACACCCCGGGCCTCGCTTCTCCCTGTACACACACACACACACAAGCCTTCGACTCGCAGCCCAAACACCGAACCAGCAGCGGCTCGAATCAAATTAACGGGTTTACAGCTTTCCCGTGCGGAGTCCTCCTCATCCCGGGCAGGATTAATCTCTAGGAGGGAAGGAAGGAGGGAGGCGGGTCGTGTGTGTGTGAGGAGCTGCACCAGGCCACTGCCCGCAGTATATTTCTTTCGGCAGCAAAGGGAGCACGATGCCGCTTGGAGTTTGCTGATGTTTCACCCGGTCACTCCCTGACCAACAACGTCTGGACCCCGGTAATCGGCGATTTCAGGTAACCTATTCTCAATCAGCAAAACTCCCAAGCCCTGCCCGTTAGCATCATCCCGGCTGATCCTATTCCCCTCCCAACCCAACCCTCTTGCGTATAACTCCAACACTTTTGTGTATAACTCCAACACTCACCATCCTGCTTTACCCGGGCCCCGTCTCGTCCTGTGGTTACTTTTTCTACATTCTTGTTAGCGACACCTTTCCGTCTCAGTCTCTTGGGCCATCCTAGACGTTCTTATGCCGCCTGGCACCCATTCCTCCTCAAAGATAGGAAAAGGGTTTGGAGAGAAATGGGTCAGACCCCGGCAAGTGGAACAAGCTGGTTAAGGCAACTCGGTCAACATAGACAAACTCCACGACTCTCTGTACTGCCCAACTCATTTCCCTTGTCAGTCTGGCCCTCATCCACTTCTTGGTTTTAAACAACAATGAGATGGCAGCAAAGAAACAACAAAAAATGGTCAATTGTGTTGTTCAGAATAAATTTTGGTATTAGATAATTATTGTCACGTGTACCAAGATACAGTGGAGAAAGTTTATTTTTTGTGTTATCTAGGTAGGTTATACCACAGCACAGAACACAAAGTGCTGGAGGAACTTGGCAGGCCAGGCAGTACATGACGGCCGACCTTTCTTCAAATCCTCAGACGAAGGGAAAGATCTGAAACATTGTCTATACTTGTCCTAGATGCTGCCTGACCCGTTGACTTCCTCCTGCATTTGTGTTTAGTTCAAGATTCCAGCATTTGTCCTCTCTTGTGTCTCCAGATTATACTGTACAAGAGTGCATAGATAAGTACCAGAGGTAGTATAAAAGAAAGAGAAAGGAAACAGTGTGTAGAACATAGTGTTACAGCTACAGAGAATGTGCAGATTTTTATTTTTAAGTGCCAGGGCCTCAACAAGGTAGGTTGGAAGTTTTGGAAGCATATGAGAGATCCGTTCAAGAGTCTGATAATAGCAGGAAAGAATCCATTTCAGAATCTGGAATCAGAAACTTTTGTGTCTTCTGCCCTGCAGGAGAGGAGAGAAGAGAGAATGATTGGGGTGTGTATGGACGTTGGTTATGTTGACTGCTTCCTGAGGCAGAGTACAGTGTAGTTGGAGTCGATTGGGGAGAAAGTGGATGCAGATTTGTGAGATAGACTGGACTGCATCCCCAAGTCTCCAATTTCTTTTGGTTGGTGCCCTGACACCTGAGCTCTCTGGCTACTTCATGTTCTCCGTCTCATCATTGCTATCTACATGGGCCAGGAAGTCAAGAATCCAGTTGCACAGAGAGGTGCTCACTCCTAGGTCTACTAGTTTGGAGATGAGTTTGGTTGGAATTATAGAAAACATAGAAAAATAGGTGCAGAAGTAGACCATTTGGCCCTTTGGACCTAACCCTAACCAATTTAATATGATCATGGCTCATCATCTAAAATCAGTACCCCATATCCTTGATTCCTTTAGCCCGAAGAGCTAAATCTAACTCTTGAAAACATCCAGTGAATTGGCCTACACTGCCTTCTGTGGTAGGGAATTCCACTGATTCATAAATCTCTTGGTGAAAAAGATTTTCCTCATCTCAGTCCTAATTGGCCTATCCCTTATTCTTAAACTGTGACCCCCTGGTTCTGGACTCCCTCAACGTCGGGAACATTTTTCCTGCATCTAGCCTGTGATGCGCAATGAACGCAGAGCTAAAGTCAATAAATGGGAGTCTGACATTGGCGTCCTTGTGTAAGAAGGAACTGCAGATGCTGGGTTTAAACTGAAGATAGACATAAAAAGCTGGAGTAACTCAGCAGAACAGGCAGCATCTCTGGAGAGAAGGAATGGGTGACGTTTTTGGGTCGAGACCCTTCTTCAGACTGGTTAGGGATAAGGGAAACGAGTTATTAACGTGATTCGGGGATTGTGTTGCGGTGGTGAAGTGCAGTGAATCTAGGCTGTGTGGGAGGCTGGAGTTAATGTGCAAGATTACCAGCCTTTTGAAGCACTTCACGATGGAGGTTGGCAGAGCCACCAGTCGGTAGTCATTGAGGCAAATATTACCGTGCTTTTCTTTGGCACTGTAGTGATAGCAATCTTCTTAAAGCAGATAGGAACTACAAATTGTACTACAAAGGCCATTGAAAAATAGATAACTTTGGTGTTACTGCTACTTTTTTAATTAAAACAATAAATATTTGAAGTATTAGGTTTATCAAAGTTCAGCTTAGAGTATATTGCACAAGGGGCTTCAGATGTTGGAATCTGGTACAAAATACTGATTGGGTCAAGCAACAATTGTGGAAGCAAAGGTTTGGCCGATTTGATTAGTAAAGGTGTCATGGGTTATTGGGAGAAAGTAGGAGAATGGGGTTGAGAGGGAAAGATAGATCAGCCATGATTGAATGGCAGAGTAGACTTGATGGGTCAAATGACCTAATTCTGCTTACATGACTTATGAACTATCTGCAGTCTCTCCTGTCTCCAGGGTGATAAATGGAAACGGATAAGGCAGATGAAGTTGGTCAAGAAAGGGGAGGGGAGAATGGTAGTCAGAGACTGGAAGGTGAAAAGTGGAACCAGATAAGTGAGGGATGATAGGCAGCTGGAACCAGGTAAGGGATCAATCTAGGTTAAGGAGTGGATAGATTTACCATACCAGTGCAGTAGGAATATTAACTTTTTGAACCATAGTTTCATTGAACCATATAACTAAATCTTGACATCCATAAATATTTGCTTGGAGGGAAACCTCTGAACTATAAAAATTCCAACATTTATTTTGGTGATTATGCAATTTGGAACAGTTTGAGATTATGTAAGAGAATTCTTAATATTTAACCCATTTCAGATTGTTGAATGGGGTGGGAGATTGCAACCTTCACGTGGTCTGCCCTGTTTCGACGAATGCAATCAACCTGGCGTGCACAATCAAATAAGATCAATTAGAACAAGTTGTCCTACAACTTTAGGCTGTGCACGTCATACGCAAGAAGAAGAAGAGGAAGAAGATTGTTGAATGTGTTTCCTCCTCTTAAAGAATATAGATAGAAAAAGAATGATGTTAATAGTACTGCCTGTGCAACTGTACAAGGTAATCAGAATATTTTCTGATAAATGTATCTGAAAGGGTAGAGGCACCAAGCAACATTTTTATCTGGGGCTCTTTGTTGGCTGGACGTTGCCACCCTGTTGAAAAAAAACAACACACTTTACAGTGGAGGTACAAGGAACTGCAGATGTTAAAATCTTGAGCGAAACACAAAGTGCTGGAGGAACTCGGTGGGTCAGGCAGCATCAGTGGAGGAAATGGGCAGACGAGGTTTTGGGTCGGCCCCCTTCTTCAGACTGATTATAGTAGGGGAAAGAAAGCTGGAAAAGAGAGGTGGGGGAAGGCCAACGCCAAGCAAATGATAGGGGGTTACAGACGAGAAGGATTTGATTGGCAGTTGGGTGGAGTAAGTTACCAAGGTTAGAAAAAAAGAGAGGGTGTCAGAAAAGGAGAGAAGAGAAATGGAATGAAGCAGTTTACAGAGTTAGGGGATGCAACTCAATATTCATTGTGGCCAATTGATAGAAGGTTAGTGTAGTTTAGAGATACAGCGCAGAAACTGGGCCTTCGGCCCACCGAGTCCTCATCGACCAGCTATCCCCACACACCAACATTATCCTACACACACTAGGGACAATTTACAATTTTACAGAAACCAATTAACCTACAAACCTGTACGTATTTGGAGTGCGGGAGGAAACCGGAGCACTCGGAGAAAACCCACGCAGGTCACGGGGAGAATGTACAAACTCTGTGCAGACAGCCAAGGTCAGGATCGAACCCAGGCCAATGGCGCTGTAAGACAGCAACTCTATCGCTGCTCCACCTTGCCTTTAATAATCCATTGAATATAGAACAGTACTGTATGGAACAACAACAGGGCCCTTTTGCCTTCAATGTTCCGAATATGCCAAGACTTATTTTTATCTACCAGCACCTCCATTCCCTGCATATCCATGTCCCTATCTGAAAGTCTCTTAAATGCCACTGTTATATCTGCCTCCACCGCCACCTCTGGCAGGGCAATCCAGGCCCTTACCACCCTTTGTGTTTAAATAAAAAAGTTGCCCTGCGCATCATCTTTAAAATGGACCCCTCTCACCTTAAATGAATCCAGTCATCCATTTTTCTTCATAACCCTTCACTCTAATTCACCGATCAATAAAGTTTTGGAGGTTTTGTTCTATGACTCCTTGGTGTCTGAAGGATACTATCAATGCTGTACCGCACAAATAAATTTCACATAACTACTTGCTGCATTCATTTTATAAATTGATAATTTCCTATGGAAAATAAATAATTGACCTCTGGAAATAAATACGAATTTTAAGTTTCCAAACTTCAATAGAAATAGTCCTTTTCCAAATATTTGAGTTATACACAGAATTTTAGGTCAATATGTGCGTATAATTACTAAATGGATCGCCAAAACTACATGTTTTTTATGTGGCAACTTGTGCCTTTCAATGGGCTTTCAAATGTTTGCAGTGGATTTGTGCCAGGCAGTTTATGTAATTTCACTTTAACGAAGGCGCTCATTCAGAAATGAAAAAAAGGAAATACGCGGCGGGCCAGGTAACATCTGTGAACCGAAAAGTAGAGTTCGTTTTTCAGGTCAGCGACTTCCATCCTGTTTGGGGAAAGAAATAGAAGCTGGGAAATTTTTTGAGGGCCTTTATGTTTCCTGTCATGGGGTAGAACAAGAGGGCATTGTACTACTGTCTGGTTCATCTGGCTGTATGTCCTAAATGCCCTATTTCTTTTATGCAGAGCCTCTGTATCTATGAAACTTCAGACAGATGTTATGTATTTTTTAAGAGATCTATTTTTCCTCTTGAATGAACTACAATTCAAATTCTAGAACAGAAATAAAGGACATAACAGTAAATCTGCCATCTGACAACACATAATCCCCGGGTTATATTCCTGAGAATTGTCCGTAAGCCAATTTCTCTGCAAGTCAGAAACATCTGCTTTCTAAAGCTACCCATATTGTCTCCCTCTGCATACACTTGCTATAATTCTTTCAGTACATTGAATAAGCATCTTGACATTACCCATAATGAACGTAATGCAATATAGACTTAAAAATGTGTCTAAAGTTAGATTTCTGTAAGACAGGTCATTCATAACCCGGGGACCCCCTGTATTTGAAAATCTGGTTATGTAAAGTAACATGATGTGGGTAGTTTAAAAAAAAATGTTTCTGACCTGCAGAAAAATCTGCTCTCAGCCAATTCCCAGGAACTTAAACTCGAGGACTGTCTATAGTCATCTGGCTCCTGCACTTCCCCTCTCATCATGAGGGGTTGAGGTGCTGGTTCCTGTGCTTCACCTGTTCCGCTGGTTCCCGTGTACCCCCAATATTCACGGAGAGGCTCTGTCCTCTCCATCTCATGGTCCTGGTGGCTGTGCTCTCTCTCCACTCACTAGTTTCGCTGGAAAAATTATTCTACTATGTAACATTTGCTTAAAGTAAATTAAATATATGTTCATATGTTAATAGGATGATCTGCTACTTTGGCCCTTCCAAAGTTCTGACTTTGCAAGATGATTAGATTTTTGCCATATAATGTAGTATCTATGACTTTGGGGCAAAATATTGTGCAGCCAGTGATGTGTTTCTGATATGTAGAAAATAGAGTAACATCCCACAAACAGCGAACATAATTTGATAGTCACTAGATCAGGGGTTCCCAACCTTTTTCATCCTGTTTACCCCAGGCAACTTTAATAGCACATAACAATGTTATTTCACTTATTTATGAACAACTAATGTTGAACAGATATCGGTATACCACAACAAAACACAGTCAGTCAATGAGAAAACATGTGTACAAATCCAGAATCAACAAATTTACTCCAGGTTGGGAACCCTCGCACTAGATTATCTCTTCCAGGGCACAAGGCATAACCTCTTCTATTCTTATTTGAAAGCATTTCATCTCTCTGAGAGAGTGGCAGGAACATAAATAAAATGTAACAGCTGAGAAATGGCATCTCCGACAATGCAATATTCCCTCAGTGCTGATCTAAAGTGTCAGCTGAGAGTTTTGTACTTAAGTATTGAGAGAGCGACATCATCCCTCATTCACAAGATGCTGTATAGACTTTGCTATGAAATCAGCACTGCGCAGTTTTTTCAGTGTTACATATTGTCCAAACCATGTCACATTCTCCTAGTATGTTTACATTAACCTCTGTTTCCTTAGGTATTCTGAAACCTGAGCTTGCAATTCATCTAAAAGCAGAAGTTTGGGACAGATTGTGAAAAGTAACAGCCTTGGCAACAATCTCTCTGGGACTTCACTGTTTCAATGCGTTGGTCTGGAACATTTAAGTTATTTAACGGAGACAGCAAAAATGCAAGAGTGTTGCGTCACAGAAGAAGAAACCTGGGATGGTAGCTGAGCGGCTTCATGTGGAGACCAGGTATGATATTTTTCTTTGGTATGTAAAGTATGATGTCTGCCTTACTTTGATGGGTGAACAGATTTTGGTACATCTTAGAATCCTGAGAGGACATGCAGTTATTCAGGCAATCCTGCTTTTAAAGTTTCTTAATTACTGATCTTTTAGCAATCATATTAATTTATCTTGGCGATTGCCAGATTTAAACAATTTGCCAATTATTTAAAATAGTTTGGTTAAACTGTACTTATGAGCACCTCTTTCCACCTCACCTGGTCTCCTTAATGGTCTGTTATTAGGTGGTTTGGTGAGTATGATAGTACTCTGAAATATGCTCACTACTTCTTTTCATTGTAAAGAAAAAAGGTTTGAGTTGCTTCCTGCATGCCTGCTAAGGAATATATCCGTAAATTATATTTGTCTGTTTTGTTTGTGTTGATCCACATAAAGATGGTGCAAGCTCAGAGAGAATGAAATATTTGCTGAGTTTATAACTGAAATGTCACTGAATAAATGGAGATAACTATATGACAAGTCCATTTTCTTCATTCTCACAGAGGCGAGGAGGCTCAGTACATGAGTTTATAAATACTCAAAATGGACAGCTACTTTAAATCAGCAGTTTGTGACCTGGACAAACTACTTGATGAATTTGAACAAAATCCAGGTTTGTTGGAATATTTTCTTCAGGATGTGATTTTTTTTTCCTCCCAACCCCCCTGCCCCCTCATTCCATTAAATTCTAGACATCCTTATTGTTTGTTTTTCATATTAGCTTTAATAAATATGAAAATGGAAGTAGCTGTGTTTTCCCTTTAACTATACAATTGTTAGACTAACCACATTGGCTCTGTGTGAGTAAGTTTATCCGTTTGTTCTTAAATGCATAGCAGTTAACCTACATTAAGTAATCTTCTTCCCCTGTAAGTGATTATTCACATAATGAATCTGCTGATTTAGCTATTGAATTTAATTTGTCACCTAAGAAAGGTTTTATTGCCTATAATGAAGGCTATAGACATATTTGGAGACTGTATTTTAAGTACAAATCTGTGAAAGCCAGTAACATTTAATTATTTTTGATTGGGTTAATAGGAAGGAACCTCACAAAATAAACACACTATTTAAAAATGAAAAAAAAACCTCTCTTGAAAACCTGTGCCTTTCCATCTGGCAACAATGGTCATTGGATGAATAACTGTTAGCATGCTCGTTTCAGCTTGTCACTTTGATTTGCTTTTGATTTAACTGCTTAACTAGCTTCTGACTTTTTTGTAATATTCCAGAACAGCTGGTACCCCCTGCAGAGGTTAAGAGTTCAAGTCTCCTGTTATATGCATTTTCACATGATAAATTTTAACTGCTTTGATAACTAGGGGAGACCAATATTCTGCAGTGTCTTTTGTTCAAAATCCTGAACAATTGAGCTATTTTGTTTCAGTGTAGTTCAGCCTACAGGAAGTCGCCAGTTACGACAGGGTTCAGTTCCTGAGAGCTGTTTGTAATCTGGACTATTTGTAAGTTATAAATCACCAAAAACAGGGCGGCATGGTGGCGCAGCTGTAGTGTTGTTGCCTTACAGTGCCAGAGACCTGGGTTCGATCCTGACTATGGGTGCTGTCTGTATGGAGTTTGTATGTTCTCCCTGTGACCACATGCGTTTTCTCCGGGTGCTCCGGTTTCAGTCCACACTCTAAAGACTTATAGGTTTGTCTATTAATTGGCTTTGGTAATAATTGTAAAATTGTCCCTGGTGCGTAGGATACTGTTAGTCTACAGGGTGATCGCTGGTTGGCGCAGACTCGGTGAGCCAAAGGGCCTGTTTCAGCGCTGTATTTCTAAAAGTAAAAGTCTAAAATCTAAAAAAAGTGTGTGGAAGTGGATCTCAGAAAGCAAGTGTGGGAAAAGCAGGAGTAAGCCAACCTCCTTGACTCAGTGAGTGAGCATGTGAGTCTGTTCAGAACTCCCAGTTCTGTCCGGCTCTAGTCAGCCCCAGATTGTTGTGGCTGGGTAGCGGGGGTAGGGTGGAAGAAGGCATGTGGAAATGCCCTGTTCACAAATTATTGGAGCAGAATTAGGCCTTTCGGCCCATCGAATCTACTCCGCCATTCAGTCATGGCTGATCTCTGCCTCCTAATCCCTATCTATGCCTTTCATTGGAGGCTCAGTTCTGTCAAGCACTCATCATATGCTAACCCACTCATTCCTGGAATCATTTTTGTAAACCTCCTCTGGACTCTCTCCAGATGCAGAAGAATGTTTCCTCAGATATGGGACCCAAATTTGCTCACAGTACTCCAAATGCAGCCTGACCAGCGCCTTAAAGAGCCTCAGCTGTTCCTTGCAAGTCACCCAAACGGTTGTCCATATGTATGGGGTGTCTGTATATTCTCCACTCCATTTCCTTTCTTGTTTTGCACTACCTGCTATACTCATGGATAGTACGATTATATGATTTGCCTAGATAGCACGAAAACAATGTTTTTCACTTTCTTGGTACACGTGTCAATAATAAATCAATATCAGTGTCGGGCAAGCATAACTTAGCGAGGACTTGGATCTCTGTACTCTTACAGTACAATTTGTAATAAATATTTTGTAGAATATCCTACTGTTAATTTTGAATTTCATTAAAAAAATGTAGTTTAACATCAAGCATTTTCTCTGTTTAGATGAAAACGATTTTTTGCAACGCTCCTGTAGGAGGGCCCATAAGTTCAGACTATCCATCTTATCATTCAAAATCAAAGTATTCAGTGGAATTGCCTGAAGCTAATGCTCAGACTGCAGTCAACACGCTCTCATTTGATGCATCTTATAATCTGGTTGGGGCTGATTCATTGTTGCCATGTAACGTTGACGCTAAAGAAACTGTAGGACAATCTCAAAGAACTCTAACTGGACTGGATTTATTATCCACTGTTGATAACAGATCATCTGGCGATACGGAACAGTTTAGTAACAGCAGAGGGAGTAGGCCGGTCTGTGACTTAATTAGTGACACTGAGAGCGTGACTCATGAAACAAATGATCACGAGGATCAACTTGAAATCAAATCTATTGAAGACCAGGCCAATGGCTCCTTGTTAATTGATTTTAATCAGTCTTCTCCACCAGTTCCTCATGTAGGAGAAATACAATGCTCAGGAGAAGGGAGTTTTGGAATCACAAGCTTGTTGGAACTGGATATTTCTTTTCACAATAGTACAGAAAATGAACTGCAGAATACAGAACATTTCAATGAAGGAAATAAAGAACCATGAACATTCGATCGAGCATGAGAATTCTGATGAGTTCAAGGATGAATCCCAAAAGGAAGATGCGACAGTTAATAAATTGTCCAAGTGTGAACAAAGAGAAGAGTTATCGGTTGTTTCACAGCAAACCAAAGAAATCGGTTCGGCAATTGAAGAACCAATTGGATACAATGATTGCAAAATAAAGGAAGCATCTGAGAATGTAAATTTGGCTGTGTGTACAGATTTGAGTGGTGTGAGAACTGTGACTCCTTGTGATTTAGGAGATGTTGAAAGTGGATTGGAAGTTGAAAAGGAATTTTTAAAAGTCAGATATACATGCAATGCCTCATCAACAAAATATGCTAACAAGGAAGAACGTCAAAATAATTTTACCAACTCTTTCTTGAATTCACTTCCTGGAGCTGACTCTGCAATAAACTCGGTCGATTCAGAACAGGATTCAGAGTCCAGACCACCTCAAAGAGAATGTAATGAAGCTGTATACTGTGACTTGACCGAGTGCTCTGTTGTGAATTCTGATAAGTTGGACTCCGAATCACAGAATCAACTGGCTCTTGTGGATGATGCCAATCAGAATTTGGGACATAATAGTGAGATCTCTTTAAAGGAACATGCATGTTCTGGAGATGAAGGAAATATTGATCAAAAAGCATAATGATTATCCAAATGCAGAATGGATGCAACGGAAGAAACCTGTAGTAATGTCAAACAGTTTTGCAGAATCTATGGATAAACCATTTGAAGAGATACAGAATAATGTAAGTGACACAGAGGCAGTTTTGACATGTAAAGAGTTTGGAGCTGAGTTTTCATTTGATGACATCCATAAAGATGGATATGACATAAATGATGTTTCAGTTAGTGATGCTGAGCTTGATGCATTCTTAATGGAGCAAAATGTTCACTGTAGTTTAAAAGAATCTGTGATAGACCGGTCGGGTAATAGTTTTTCAGACGTTGGTGCAGGCCAAATTGATCTGCTCAAGACGCATGATTTCTGAATCTTCCCAAAGCTGCTGTCGCTGCTGATGTAAGAATTGATCCTCGGGAGGAAGAAACTCCAGAATTGGTTGATCATGGAAAAGAGTCTTTGATAATAAATATTCAAAGCACTCCATCTGCAGCAGAAAATGCTTCAGTCAGCCATCCTGTAAATGATGTACAGTTTGAGACCACTCATAAACCAATCCGAACCAAAGACGGTCAATCAGTGTCCTCCACTGAAACTAATCAGGTAGTTAACAATACCTTTACTAATCAAATTAGCTTTGGAGGGGCTAGACCCAAACTCCTTAATCCTCAAGCAAAAATTATACCAAAACAAGATCAGAATAATCCAGTAGGTAATCTTGCGGTTGTTGGTGGCAGTTTAGATCAATGTGCAGTGGATATTGATACAAAAGGAACTGTTTCTGAAACAGACCAAGGTGTATCCATTTCAAGCCCAACTTATAATTATGTTCGTGGTACAGAAGAAGGGCTGCAAGTGCTTGGACCATCATACGATTCTATTGTGGGCGATGATTATATTGGAAATGCAGAAGAAAATACATGTGCCGATGAACAGTTTATCACAGAAACAGCTGTGCTTGGACAGAACCACCCGCAGTGGATACCAGATTCTGAAGCTCCGAACTGTGCTCATTGCCAGGTTAAGTTTACGTTCACCAAGAGGAGACATCATTGCAGAGCATGCGGAAAAGTGAGTACTCTATTACATTTTACTTAAAATAGGAATAGGCTGTTCAGTCCCCAAAGTCAACACGATTGTGGATTATCACAGACACCATTTGCTTTCCCTTTCCTCCTATTCCTGATTTCATTTGATATCTAGAGATCTATTGGCTTCATGTTTAGAATGTAATCAATGACCAAGTATCGAGAGCCCTGCAGGACCGAGAATTTGAGAGGTTCACCACCTCTGAAGAATTTCTCCTTATCTCATTCCTAAGCGGTTGGTCCCTTAAAGTGGGACTGTGAGCCCTAGTTCTAGACTCTAGCAAGATGAAGTATTCTCGTTATCCTGTAAAACCTTCTAACATTTTACTTCAACTAGATCTTTTATTTTTCTGAACTCTAGAGAATAGATCCTCTCCCCTTGCGAGTCAAACCTGCCTTCCTAGGAGCAGTTTGGTGAACTTTTACTTTGCTGCTCTACAGCAAGTACATCCTTGGGTAAGGACCACAATTGTTGGTAGAACTACAAGTGTGGTCTAACAAAGGCCCTATGTTAATAGAGTCAGAACCAGACAGCATGGAAACTGGACCCAAAGCGTAAATTATCGATGCTGACAAAATTGGTACTTCTGGGCGAAATCAATGTGATTCCATGGCACATATTATTCCAAATCCCTATTCTAGTGAGACATCTTTATTCCTGTGCTCATTTTCTTGCAATAAGAGCATATTTGTTTTCATTATTATCCACTACATCTCCATGTTAGTTCTTTGTGTCTTATATACAAGGAAGTTCGAGTCCTTTTGAATACTAATATTTCCCAACATCTCGCCATTTAAAAAATGTTTCTAATTTTGTGGCCAATCCAAAACTTCCCATATCCTTTGGCAGGATAGATTAGAGGGCTCTTCTAGGGAGGCTATTTGGGTGGAACTGAGAAATGGGAAAGGGGTAGCAACACTCAGGGGTGTATTATAGACCGCCAAATGGGGAGCGAGAATTGGAGGAGCAAATATGTAAGGAGATTGCAGATATTAGTAGTAAGCACAAGGTAGTGATTGTGGGAGATTTCAATTTTCCACACATAGACTGGGAAACACATTCTGTAAATGGGCTGGATGGGTTGGAGTTTGTAAAATGTGTGCAGGATAGTTTTTTGCAGCAATACATAGAAGTACCTACTAGAGATGGGGCGGTGCTGGACCTCCTGTTAGGAAATGAGACAGGTCAGGTGGCAGAGGTATGCGTTGGGGAACAGTTCGGGACCAGTGATCACAATACCATTAGTTTCAATATAATTATGGAGAGGGTCAGAACTGGACCTAGGGTTGAGATTTTTGATTGGAGAAAGGCTAACTTTGAGGAGATGCGAAAGGATTTAAAAGGAGTAAATTGGGACAGTTTGTTTTATGGGAAAGATGTGGAAGAGAAATGGAGGACATTTAAAGGTGAAATTTTAAGAGTACAGAATCTTTATGTCCCTGTTCGGTTGAAAGGAAATAGTAAAAATTGGAAAGAGCCATGGTTTTCAAGGGAAATTGGACACTTAGTTTGGAAAAAGAGAGAGATCTACAATAATTATAGGCAGCATGGAGTAAATGAGGTGCTTGAGGAGTATAAAAAATGTAAAAAGTGTCTTAAGAAAGAAATTAGAAAAGCTAAAAGAAGATATGAGGTTGCTTTGGCAAGTAAGGTGAAAGTAAATCCAAAGGGTTTCTACAGCTATATTAATAGCAAAAGGATAACGAGGGATAAAATTGGTCCATTAGAGAGTCCGAGTGGACAGCTATCTGCAGAGCCAAAAGAGATGGGGGAGATATTGAACAATTTCTTTTCTTCGGTATTCACCAAGGAGAAGGATATTGAATTATGTGAGGTAACGGAAACAAGTAGAGTAGCTATGGAAACTATGAGATTCAAAGAAGAGGAAGTACTGACACTTTTGAGAAATATAAAAGTGGATAAGTCTCCAGGTCCGGACAGGATATTCCCTAGGACATTGAGGGAAGTTAGTGTAGAAATAGCAGGGGCTATGACAGAAATATTTCAAATGTCATTGGAAACGTCAATAGTGCCAGAGGATTGGCGTACTGCGCATGTTGTTCCATTGTTTAAAAAGGGGTCTAAGAGTAAACCTAGCAATTATAGACCTGTTAGTTTGACGTCAGTGGTGGGCAAATTAATGGAAAGGATACTTAGAGATAATATATATAAGCATCTGGATAAACAGGGGCTGATTAGGAACAGTCAACATGGATTTGTGCCTGGAAGGTCATGTTTGACTAATCTTGAATTTTTTGAAGAGGTTACTCGGGAAATTGATGAGGGTAAAGCCGTGGATGTTGTATATAGGGACTTCAGTAAGGCCTTTGACAAGGTTCCTCACGGAAGGTTGGTTAAGAAGGTTCAATGGTTGGGTATTAATGGTGGAGTAGCAAGATGGATTCAACAGTGGCTGAATGGGAGATGCCAGAGAGTAATGGTGGATGGTTGTTTGTCAGGTTGGAGGCCAGTGACTAGTGGGGTACCACAGGGATCTGTGTTGGGTCCACTGTTGTTTGTCATGTACATCAATGATCTGGATGATGGTGTGGTAAATTGGATTAGTAAGTATGCAGATGATACTAAGAT
>CM075977.1:211400136-211479639 GCA_038087875.1 Malacoraja senta | reverse complement strand
ACTGACGTGTAAGTTGGGAGAAGAAAATGTAAGAACTGTTAACATTTTTTATTCCAATTAGATTTCTGGCGGCACGGTGGCACAGCGGTAGAGTTGCTGCCTTGCAGCGCTTACAACACCAGAGAGTCCCGGGTTCCATCCCGACTATAGGAGCAGTCTGTCGGGAGTTTGTAGGTTCTCCCTGTGACCGCGTGGGTTTTCTCCGAGATCTTTGGTTTCCTCCCACACTCCAAAGAAGTACAGGTTTGTAGGTTAATTGGCTTGGTATAAATGTTTAAAAAAATTCCCCTAGTGAGTGCAGGATAGTGTTAATGTGCGAGGATTGCTGGTCAGTGCTGACTCGGTGGGTCGAAGGGCATGTTTCCGCGCTGTATCTCTAAACTAAGCTAAACCAAACTAGATTTCTTGTGTAGCTACTTAATACAACAATGGTTAGTTCACAAAATTGGTGTGCTGGAAAATTTGTGCATCAGAACTCCATCTTTGAAAGATGAAGTTATTGTTTGGAATTACCTTGAGTCAAATTTGAACATTAAAATATAAAAGCAGAATAAATACATTACCCTCAGACTAAATGGTTGTTTTTTAGAGCATTACAAGTTTCCTGCATTCTCTGAGGATAATTTACATACAAGCCTTTGGAAGTTCTAGTAAGGCTTGTGAAACACCTCCAATTTCACCTGAGCAAGACGTCTTGAAGAGATACATTCATCTATTATATTAGAAATTAAAAGAGTGTATGTTTTAATCTACCAATGTGATTTCCCCCCCCCCCCACCACATTTCTCTCATCAGCCATCCAGTGCACTGAGTTAAAATGCTAATGACAACTGCTCTAGTGCTTTAGGCTGACATGTATTAGGGACGAGGTTAAGTAAGACCCGATGGCCAAAAAATCCTGTTTACCTCAGCTGGCTGTGAAACTTGCTGCAAGATATTGTTGGATATAGTCAAATATTTAACTTACTGTCATGGTCATGCATCGCAGAAAAACGTCCTTTTGCTCACTGAGTCCATGCCAACCATCAAGCATCCATCTAATCTTACTAATCTTGCACTTCTTCCGTCTTATTTTCCCCGTGTTCCCATTTACTCCCCACAGATTCTACCACACATCTACAAATTTACAGTGTACAAATAAAATACCAACCTACATATCTTTTGGAAGTGGACAAACTAGAGAACAAAAAGGAAATCCACATAGTTATAAGGAGAACATGCAAACTTCACACAGACTATCCCAGAAGTCAGGATTGACATTGTGTTGTGAGGCAGCCGCTCTGCCACAATACTTTATTTTATTGCCAACGTGTTTGTTTTTAATTTACTTTTACTGGTATTATTTGCTCCTGAAAGTATTTTCTATGTTGGTTTATTGATTAATTAATTTTGCATTAATTTAAAGGCAACAGTACTCCAGCACAGTGTCCAGATGAGGCAGAATGTTGCCAGGTTGTTTAGATATAGAACTGTAATCCAGTTCTGAGCCTACTGCAAGAACTTCGAGATTTATAGGACAGTCGTCATCTGTTATGAACTTCTGATTTTCTTTTCCCCCAATGTGCATCCCAAACCTAAAGACATGAATTTTCCTGGCTCGGGGATCGCTGGTCGAAGCGGACTCGGTGGGCCGAAGGGCCTGATTCCGTGCTGTATCTCTAAACTAAACTGTTTTGAGATATGATCCTCCATTGTGTTGTTATGCAAAAATTCGATTATAAACTATACAAATAGATGTAGGAGCGATGTTTCAATTTTTTTTTTTTAAACAAGAGGTTTAAAAGAGGGAAATAGTTACAGAGAGTACTTAAGTGCAAAAGAACTTGACAGATTGTTTAAGAAATCCCAATTTTTGCATTGCTATTTTTCTGAGAAAGTATGGATAATCAATGCACACAAATTGCGGCTTTAACAGTATTTCACTTCCAGCGTCTGAAGCACGCTGAAAATCAAATAGCATATCTTGGGCATCAGAAATATAAGGTAATTTTAAAGATTTCTTTAAAGGTCTATCTTTAGTCTTGATGCTTGAATCAGTTTGAAGAAGGATCTTAACCTAAGACGACACCTATCCATGCTCTCCAGAGATGTTGCCTGACCTGCTGAGTTACTCCAGCACAGTGTATTTTTTGTAAACCAGCATCTGCAGTTCCTTGTGCCTACATCTTGATGCTGTGGATGTTGGCCTGTGAATTTTGTAGAGATAGTATTAGTAGTACCTCTCCAGTGCCTTGAGATACCTACTATGAATAACCCATTTCTGACAAGCATACAGGATGGCGGGAATCCTACTGTACAGTGGATCAAGAACTTTTGTACTATGTTTGTGGTCTTCATCTTGAAGCATACATTGTTATTCAAATTACCAAAAGTTGTTTCCGGACACTAAAGACGGTGGTGGATTTTGTCATCAATGTTTGCCTCGTTCTCCCAAGATATAGAATTTAACCTATGTATCCCAGGGCCTTGCTATGAACCTTCACAAGAGCAAGTAGAGAGAGAATAGGCCCCTTGGAAAACTGGAGGGTGGCTCTATTTAAGAAGGGCTGAAAGCGAAAGCATGGGAACTATAGACCACTGAACCTGACATCGGTGGTAGGTGTGGTTTCGTACATAAGAAATCCTACAAATCTGAGTTTTTTGAAGATGTAACCAAATAGTTTCAGGGCAAAGCTGTAGATGTTGTTTATATGGACTTCAGGGCATTTGATAAGGTTGTTGTGGTTATTTTTCTAACTGGAGGCCTGTGATTGGTGGACCTCTGGGATCGGTGCTGGGCCCACTGCTGTTTGTGGTTTATATCAACGATTTGGATGACAATGTAGAAAAAATGATTAGTAATTTTGCAGATGACACTAAAGTTGGTGGTATCGTACATAGTGAAGAAGTTATTAAAAATTACAGCACGATCTTGATCAGTTTGGGCAAATTGGCATAGGAATGATGGAGTTGAAAACAGATAAGTGCAAGGTGTTGCATTTTGGGAAGTCAAACCAGGACAGAGCCTTCAGTGAATGGCAGGGCCCTGGAGAGTGTTGTACAGCTGAGGGATCTAGGAGTGTGGGAACATAGACCCTTGAAAGTGGTGGATAGGGTGGTCAAGAAGGCTTTCAATACATTGGCCTTTGTCAGTCAGAGTCTTGAGTATAGAAGTTGGGATGTTATGTAAAAGTTTGTACAAGACAGGTGAGGCTGCATTTGGAGTATTGTCAGTTTTGGTCACCTTGCTATAGGAAGGGTGTTGTTAAGGTGGAAAGACTGCAGAGATGATTTGAGGATGTTACCAGAACCTGGGGAGAGGCTGGGCAGACTAGGGCTTTATTACTTGGAGCACAGGAGGCAGAGGGGTGATCTTATAGAGGTATATGAGATCATGAGGGGAATAGATAGGGTGAACGTACAGAATCTTTTCCCTAGGGTAGAGGAATCAAGAACCATAAGTCACAGGTTTAAGGTGAGAGGGGAAAGATTTAATGGGAACATGATAGGCAACTTTTTCACTCAGGATGGTGGGTAAAAGAATGAGCTGCCAGAGGAGATGGTTGAGGCAGCTATTGTATTAGCATTTAATAAAAAAACACTTGGACAGGTACATGGATAGGAAAGGTTCAGTGGGATATGGGCCAAATGAAGGCAAATGCAACTAGCGTTGATGGGGCATCTTGGTTGGCATGGACGAGTTAAAGCCCTGTCCCACAGCACGAGTTCATTCCAAGAGCTCTCCCGAGTAAACAAAAAAAATCAAACTCGTGGTAAGCACGGAGAATGAACGTAGCGGGTACATCGGAGCTCGGGGACGTCTCTTAGCGGCTCGTTACGCTAACGGCAGGTACTCGGGAAGACTCGCTAACGGCAGGTAAGCACGGGAAGACTCGTGAAGATTTTTCAACACGTTGAAAAATGTCCACCGAAGCCCCGAGTACCGACGAGTGACCATTACCGTAAATCTCAGAGTTCGAATCTGGGCAAACTCGGGAGAGCTCTTGGAATGAACTCGTACCGTGGGACAGGGCTATTAGGCCGAAAGGCCTGTTTCTGTGCTGTATGACTAAAAGAGAAAGGAAAATAAATCTTCTGGAAAATGCATTAGGTAACATGCTATCCTCATCCAGGAAATCATTTGAGAAGTCTGTTGTGCACTAATTGACGGTTTCTCTGGTTTTGCTCATAATTATTTGATTAATCAAGTGTTTTTGCATTATGAAGGGCACAAGGTTATGAGTATGTAATTAAGCTGTTGCCATTGAAAGATACATTCACGTATACAGTGAGGCTATTATAATTTTATGTATTTTGGAACTTGAGTATTTTTATTGCATGTGTAGGATGGAATTGCAGATGCTGGTTTAAACCAAAGATAGACACAAAATGCTGGAGTAACTCAGCTGGTCAGACAGCATCTCTGGAGAAAAGGAATAAGTGATGTTTCAGTCATAAGATCTTAAGTGATAGGAGCAGAATTAGGCCATTCAGCCCTTCAAGTCTATTCCGCCATTCAATCATGGCTGATCTATCTCTCCCTCCTAACCCCATTCTCCTGCCTTCTCCCCATAACCTATGACACCCGTCAGTCTGAGGAAGGGTCTCGTCCTGAAACGTCACTTATTCCTCTTCTCCAGAGATGCTGTCTGACCCGCTGAGTTACTCCAGCTTTTTGTGTCTATCTTCTATTTTTATTGCATTGTATTTATGGATTATATGGATTAATATTTTAAAGTGGTATGGTTATATCAGATGGAAATGTATTTAGACATAGACAGTTTGAATTTAAAATTAATATCGAATTAGTAGTATTTGCAGATAAGAAATAGGCCATTAGGCCCAACTAGTTCATGCTCCTATTTGTAGACCAGTCAATGCGTTTCCCATCATTTTTTACCTATTAGTAAAGTAACTCATTTTTCCTCCATTTGCACATTTCCTTTTTTAGTTGGTCCCTCTGATGTTCTTTCTGCACTTGGTAACGTAATTCATGTTGACTTTTTTTTGTGTGACTATTTTATATTGATGTTCTCTGGTTTTCCTCGGTGGAAACATCCTCCATTCTTTGAGCCCTTTCAAAATGTAAAGCCCCTTTTTAGATCATCTTCAAGATAAGCAACAAGAACAGTTAATCCCTTGTAGTGTAATGTAACTTTGCAATTTGGACATAATATAAATAATATGCACCCCCTCCAATGGTTTTTCATTAATGTTAACCTGTAATCCAAATGTGGCTTATTAAACCAAGTCTCAAACAATAAAGCCATGGTTACAAAAATAGTCTGAGGAAGGGCACTGACCCAGAATGTTGCCTGAAAACGTAATCTCTTCAGAGATGCTGCCTGATCCGCTGAGTTATTTCAGCACTTTGTGTCTTTTTTCTTTTGTAAAACAATTTCTGCAGTTCTTAGTTTCTACAATAAAACGGGTCCCTTAACTGGTTAGGTACTAAAAGAAAATTACATCTAATCAAATGTTTAAGGTGTGCACACAAGTTATTTTTGAATGTTTGTATTTCTTGGCCTATTAACTTATTGGGTTTTTGGTTTGAGTTCACACTGTGCTGTAGACTAGCCATTTCATCACTCTATACCCACACTTTCACACAGGGTGTTGGGTGGATGGTACGAGCTGCCAGAGAAGGTACCTGAGGCAGATATTGTAACAACATTAAAAATACATCTGGACAGGTACATGGCTGGGAAAGACTTAGGAATAAAGTAATATGGACCAAATATGGGCAGTTGGAAACTAGTACAAATGGGGCATCTTGGTCGGCATGGGCAAGAAGGGTCTGTTAATGCTAAGATTTTTTAAATATTAAAATCTGTTTAAATTATGATTTTAAAAAAATGGAATTGGGGCAATAAAGTAATGATTCACGGATTTATTTGAAATTCTGTGTGATTTGTTTGAATATTTAAGATTTTTTCTTCTTCAACAGGCACCTATCCCAGAGAGCACAGAAGGGTTTGGTTTGCAGATGGTATTCTGCCAAATGGAGAAGTGGCAGACTCAACAACAATGACAGGAAGTTCACCAGTTGGCGTAGGCCGAGGAATACCAGAAGAAGTTTGCAACATCACTCAAGAAACAAAAATGGTATAAGTTAATGCCAAGTTAGCTTCTCCTTGAACAGCAAATCTACGTCTTGACGATATATTTTATTCATTTACACTAAAATAAATTTACATATGCATCTGGAGGATTTTCTAATACAAAGACCTGAATTACTTAAGCTCAATGTCTTTCCTTCCCTCCAATGTCCAGCCTTCAAATAGTACAGGAGATAAAGTACTTTCGGATCTTACAAGTCAAGTTGATGCCGTGAAGACAGATTCAGCTATAACAACAGGTCCGGCAAGCGTTCAAGATATCAAGGCTGACATTTCTCGAACAGACTACAGAGCCCTGGCTGCTGTTGGGAAGTCTGTTCCAAAGATTACAAGTCTCATTCCGGATGATGAGCATGGTCTACCTCCCATTGTTGTAACAACAGGGGAGCAAGAAGGTAATTCTTGATAGATACAAGGAACTGTGGATGCTGGTTTACAAAAAAAAGGCACATGGATAGGTGATGTTTTGTGATGGGGCCCTTCGGACTAATTGTAGTGGGAGGCAGGGAGAAAGCTGTAAGAAAGGAGGGTTTAGAGATACAGCGCGGAAATAGGCCTTTCGGCCCACTGAGTCCGCACCGACCAGCCATCCAAGCACATTAACGTTATCCTACACGCACTAGGGACAATTTACACTCATACCAAGCCAATTACCCAACAACCCTGTACATCTTTGGAGTGTGAGCGGAAACCGGAGATCCCACAGAAAACCCAGACAGGTCACAGGGAGAACGAACAAACTCTGTACAGACAGCACCCGTAGTCAGCCAGGATCGAACAAGGGTCTCTGGCGTTGTAAGGCAGCAACTCTACTGCTGCGCCACTCTGCCGCCCATCATGTGAAGTGACAGGTGGATACAATTGAATAAGGGGAAAAATAGGTATGTATCCAGCTGAGGCACAGGGAAGAGTGGGGGGGGGGGGGGAGAGGGGGAGAGGGGGAGAGGGGTGGAAGGAAGGTTTATTTGTAGGTTAGTTACCTAAAATTGCAAAGTTCAGTTAGGTTGTAAGCTACCTAAGTTGAATATGAGGTGCTGTTCCTCCAGTTTGTGTGTGGCCTCACTTTGGCAATGGAAGAGGCCCAGAACAGAAAGGTCAGTACAGAAATGGGAAGGGAGTTAAAATGGTTCGCAACTGGGAGATCCAGCAGGCCTCGCCAGACTGAAACGCAAGATCCCAACTCCTTTTTCCCATTAACACAATTGTTTTTATGCAATTTTATGAAACACAAGTTTTCTTAGAAACACAACAATCATGGTAGAGCTGATCTACCGATAGCTGCTTTTCACATAAATTATAATGGACATTTGATTTTTTTTTTTTAATGATCACTTTGGGTATGTGACATATTGAGTGAAACTGGCAGATTTTCCTTCATCTAT
The DNA here is from genome assembly GCA_038087875.1 of Malacoraja senta. Classification (NCBI taxonomy): domain Eukaryota; kingdom Metazoa; phylum Chordata; class Chondrichthyes; order Rajiformes; family Rajidae; genus Malacoraja; species Malacoraja senta. The sequence goes on along the minus strand of CM075977.1, from coordinate 211,472,159 downwards.
TAATTCTCATGTTTATGGATTAAAAGTTTGGAAGGTAGGTCACTTTACCAAGAATTTAAGAGCATAATCTGAAACTTGTTTTTTATTGACTTACACCATGGTCAAAATGTGACGGTAATGTCTTATTTTGTCTCTGGCTTTATTAAAGATGATGAAGATGGTATTCTAGATTAATAAAATGAACAAATGGACAACGTGTTTGCAATTCACAATAACCGTTTGATTTATTCCGTTTTTACTTTATGTGGCGGCTCAGTAGTGGTGGAGGAGCATCCGACTCAGACCCAGGCAATGATGCTGCTAAAGGATGGGGAGCCAAATCCCCTGACCTTTGTGCTGAATGCCAATCTTATCGTTAACGTGAAACTTGTGAATTGTGAGTAGATCTACCAATTAATTATGGTATGAAGAAGGGTTTCGGCCCGAAACGTTGCCTATTTCCTTCGCTCCATAGATGCTGCTGCACCCGCTGAGTTTCTCCAGCATTTTTGTGTACCTACCAATTAATTATGGAATGTTTGCCTTTCCAAAACTGAGATTATGAGATTAATTCATTTTAAATCTTAATATTGAACAGTCATTTACTTCTGTAATTAGCCAAAAATGTAGATCTATAGCCAGAAGTTAACTTTTAAATTTTGCATTATCATGCATGTGTTAATCTAAATTAGACGATCAGTTCACACATATGGGGTTGTTTTAAGTATCCTGAACGTTTACCACAAAGCAAAATGTACTTGAGTAATTAACACTTTCAAGCAACCGAGTTAAAGTGGCTGGTGCTCTGGGGCTCAGTTTTACAATAACAATTCAAGTGTTAATTCTGTGTGAACACCATTTTAGACGTTCATCTTCCTGCATAATATTATAGCTGTTCAGTTTTCCAGAGTTTCAGGTCAGTGACCTCTTCTTAGAAGGGGCGATACGATGGCACAGCTATAGAGCTGCTGCCTTACAGTGCCAGAGACCTGGGTTCAATCCTGTGTACGGGTGCTGTCTGTATGGTGTTTGTACGTTCTCCCCGTGACCTGTGGCCCCAGAACCAGGGGCCACAGTTTAAGAATAAGGGGTAAGCCATTTAGTATGGAGACGAGGAAACACTTTTTCTCACAGAGAGTTGTGAGTCTGTGGAATTCTCTGCCTCAGAGGGCGGTGGAGGCAGGTTCTCTGGATGCTTTCACGAGAGAGCTAGATAGGGCTCTTAAAGATAGCGGAGTCAGGGGATATGGGGAGAAAGCAGGAACGGGGTACTGATTGGGGATGATCAGCCATGATCACATTGAATGGCGGTGCTGGCTCGAAGGGCCGAATGGCCTACTCCTGCACCTATTGTCTATTGTCTGTGTAGGTTTTCTCCTGATGCCCTGGTTTCCTCCCACACTTCAAAGACGTACAGGTTTGTAGGTTAATTGGCTTCGGTAATATTGTAAATTGTCCCTAGTGTGTGTAGGATAGTGTTAGTGTGAGGGATCGCTGGTCTGTGCGGACTCGGTGGCCCAAAGGCCCTGTTTCCACGCAGTATCTGTTATCTAAACGAAAATTGGAATTATTGGCATGAAATGTTAACTCTGTTTATCAATTTACAAATGTTGCTTGGTATTTTTTGTCTTCTGTTTAGATCTATCTTTTAACTGTTATGCTACTGCCCTGGGTTTGGATCCCATTTACTGTAATTAATCCAACATTGTCCCTCTGTGCTTCTCTCACCATGATTTGAAGAGTCCATTGAGGCAAATGTGGCTATTTATATATACTTAGAAACTCCAGTTGCACATCCTTGTGTTCCTCTGCGTTCCCTGTTGGGGGGAAAATAATCCTGACTGGGTTGCACGGTGGCGTAGCGGTAGAGTTACTGCCTTACAGCACTAGAGACCTGGGTTTCTACTTTATCCCTCCGTCCTGCGCCTTCAGGAATCTACAGACATGCAATCCAAGTTCTCTCGTACCCCGAATATTCTATTACACATTGCATCTTATTTGTTTTGAGTATCTCTTGCCTGGTTTGTTCTCTCCTCTCCTGGTTATCTCTGCCTGAATGTTTGCCTTGACTATTCTGATTTTTACGTGTGTGGGGGAAATGTGAACTGTAGAATGCTGTAGTACATACCATGACATTTGAGTTGTAGTTTCCTCCAGTTAAACATAGAGAAAACCAAATATTTAAATTTGATGCTGTCTGACTTTATTATGCCATAATTTTCCAGATGCCAATATCTTTTTCAAAAATGCAATGAAAGCCAACCTCCTTTTAAAACTTGGGAATTCATCATTCCTTTCATTTATGAAACTCTCAATAATTTCATCTCTATATAGCTTCAGGTCTTTCACTCAACAGTACTAGCATTAATCCCAAAAGGCCCCTTGTTTCTTCCAGCTTTTCAGACTGCACTTGACATTTTACTTGTACTTCTTTCTGTTATCCATTTGGTGGTTCTGAGAGGTTTTATGGGTGGCAATGTTTTAATGTAGCTGATTTTTGAAAGACGTTAGTGCTGTTAAAGTTATATTTTCAAAAAATGATCAGAAGTTTAACTGAGATCTAATGAATACATTTTGTTTACATCTTTATTTTTGTGATGTATGTAGATGCTGCAAATAAATGCTGGTGCTTTGTATCTAACGGATTACATGGTGTTGGCCAGGCAGAAGTTGTTATTTTGTTGTCGTGTTCATCTGAAGAAAATGTAATTCCCAAAGACATCCTGAACTTTTATCTCACACTGTATCAGGATGCATCTAAAGGTAGGTTCAAAGCCCCATTATTTAAATGATCAAGATGCAACTTTCACAATCAAATAATTAACAAACAGTTGAATTTTAACCTGATCATATCATGAATGGTTATTGCTTGTAATCTCTTGAATAAAATGTTGCTTTGTAAATTATATTCAACTCAAACAGCAAGTTATATTACAGAAATTCTGAATTAATCATTAAGTGCGCAGGAGTGAAAGTGGGTCTTAAAAATATATTTCAGTGATATTTCAGAAATAAAGAATTCTAATCTGTTTCAAAATCGTGGTTTAGTATTATTTGATGAACTGATGTGATTCAGATATTTATCACTAAATATTGCTAATCTTTGAATCCTTAAAAATACGGGTAATTTTTCTCTCTTGTTTTAAACAGGAAAAACCATTGGTCATTTGGGGATATTTTCCTTCACGGAAAGCTTTCTAGGTAGTAAAGATCATGGAGGTTTTCTGTTTGTTATGCCTACTTTTCAGATGTTAGCAAATTTACTGATTCCAAGCAGTCCATTTTTGTTTGGAATCCTTATTCAGAAACTGGAAGTACCTTGGGCAAAAGTGTTTCCTATTCGACTCATGCTAAGATTGGGAGCAGAATACAATGGTGAGTTTTTAACCTGTGCGGCAATCTATTTGATGCAATGACCGATGAATGGTTTATATTATTTCTTTGGCTAACTCCACTAGATTGTGCATAATCTTTGTCGATTTGTGAGTCAGAAAGATGTTGAAATGTAATTAATTCACGGGGAAATAAAATTATGAGGTATTTAAGAATAATGAAGAGAACTAAATCTGGTTGGACCATTCAAGATTAGCAAAGCTTGTGCCAAGTGTTGTCTCTCTTTCAATGTATCATTAGAAAATAGTTATAATGCCAACAATTAGAAAGTACAAACATTTCATTCTTTAAAAATTGGGGTATAGGAGAACACACAGAACATGATCTAGAGAGAGTAATGTCAGTTTTGCGTCAAGTATTAGGAGGCAGCATAAGTGAAAGGATAATTAAATATCTTCATATGGTGTGGTGAGTGGGAGTTTTTAAGGACTTCAAGAAGATGATGGACAGTTAGAAAGCACATTCCATGGGTGCCTAAGGTTTCAGCAATGTACTTGTTATGCTACTGAAGAATTTCATCAACCAGGGAAGAAGGCACTGGAATAGGAGAGAATCTTCTGCAAAAGTAGTGTTTGGGACTGTGTGGCACCACATAATGTAACATGTGGCCATCATGGTATGACAACAGGTATGAATGAACAAAACGCTATGGATTATTTAGGAACAAGAAATAGAAACTAATCTGCAGTAACATGCACATATTCTTAAACTTTGCACTTCAAAGATTCAAATAAATGTTTAACCCTTTGTTAGCAAAATATCAAAGAGAAATTGGTCTGGATAATTTGAAGAGAATTCATGAGTAGTGAAAGGAGATGATGTGAAAATTTAATTAAAATAACTCTGGAAAAAAATAACAGGACAGTGATTTGCTGATATTGGTTAAAAATGGCACATCAGCAGTGCAGTATATGATTACAGCAAATCAAGTTGACCAGATGTTGAGCCATATAGTTAAATAGATAAAAGAGCAAATAGTAGATCATGTAACAAGGATTATTGCACTTTCACCTGGATTATTGTACACTTCATATTGCCATGACAGGCATATATGATGCTAATAATTATTGCTTCTACAGGATTAGTTGTTTTTTTAAAGAGGATTAATATGTACGTAGCTGGGTTTTTGTTTGCATATGGAGTTATTTATTGTAAGTTGGTGTATTTAGTTAGGTTTTGATATTCTTAGTTGAACGTTTATCCTGGAGTTATAACACAAGTACTTTGTGTTTTAATTGTAATTTGACATCTAGCCCAACTAGTGACTGCTGTGAACAGAGCAGCTGACAACTAGGAAAAGTCCATGTGACAGCTTGAAAAGACAGCTGACAGGACGGAATAGACCCCTCTGGAGATGTTATGGGTTAGCACCTCATTGCAGCAGTGGCATAGATTGTAACCAGTCTCGATGCACCACTAAAAAGCCACGACAAATAAAAGAAAGGTACCCCTAGAGTCTGCGAGAGCGGGGGCGGAAGATGACTCGTGGGTGGATTACCCGGCTACAGATCACGGGACGGAAAAGACTACGAGTAGGATTAGAGCATCAATGGACAGCGGCTCAGTCGTAGAGGGAAAGAAGCTCCAGGTCTGTTCTTGTGGTTGGCAGAAAGTAACAACAGCAAAGGTCCTCAGAATACATCAGGGAAAGAAGTGCTTGTTGGAGGGAGTGCAGGGAAATCGCATTGAGCAGTACTTCTTGAGAAGTCAGTCAAGTCAGTCGAGTGAAGTTCAGCGATGGGTAGAAAACCACAGTCCCCTGTAACTGATGAGGCGGGAACATGTGCTGTAGAGGGGGATGTAGGTGGTGGTGAGGTTAATCTGCCAGTCAGGGAGAAGAACGGTGGGCTGAAACCTAGAGTTAAATGGCCCAGGGCAAGTGAAAGGAAGGAATGGGAACTGTTTATATCGATTTGGTAAAGGCGCTAGAGAGTCTGAAAGGGACAATGGAAAACAAGTTGGATAAGATGGGAGAGTTTATTTATCAATATGATGCGGACAAGTTTGGTGTTATTGAGAAAAAGAAGGTGCAGGCTCCACAGGTGATTAGATCTAGACCAGAGAGAGAAATCAAGAGATTAGTGAAGGAGAGGAGACAGTTGAGAAAGTCTACAGTTGATGAGGGTGAGGGGATTCATGTTTTGCAAGAAGAGTTAAGAAATCGGTTAGCAATATTAAGGAAGGCAGAACACCGTAGAAGGAAGAGAAAGAAGGAACGAGTCAGGTCAGCATTTTATAGGGATCCATTTAAATTTATTAAAAGAATGTTTAGTCAGGAAAAAGTAGAAAGCTCAAAGTAGCAATGTTACAAAATTTTGAAATTTTAAAAATAAAGTCTGCAATTTATCCCATCAGATAAAGCATAAAAGGAAATTTAATTTGACACCTAATTCACTTTCATATCTTCAGTATTAAAAAAGTTATGGCCATTTTCATACTCGGAAATTAGCATCTTGTTCCCTATTGCTTTTCCATTGACTTAACACAAAAGCTGTGATCGACAGTCAAAAGCCCATAACTTTCTTAAAAATTAAGAGAACTGAAAGAAATGTTCAGTTATTATAGATTGAAGCATTCTGAAACAAATATGAGACAATCTTACTTAGAAGACATGAAATTAAAGCATATAATTAGTTAGTTACCTAATTGTAGCTAATTACAAAATTCAATTACTAGATCTAAACATCTATCAATTTCTTAAGAATAGATTAACATTTTTAAATAGCCTAAGTGTCCAAATAACATTCACACAAGAATTCACAATATAACATAATTTTTAAATCTCATTGTCATGGATTTACAGGCCAAATGGAAGGAATTGAATGTTTAATACCTGTAAATTAATGGGCATTTATATCATCTTGCGAATGGGGTTTTCTGGAACACGATCTTTTGGAATGTTCATTTGCGGTGAATTTAACCCCGTATAGGCATGAAAAATTTGCTGTTAATTCGGGGAAAAGAATCACCGTTTCGCATGAAAAAATGTGAATTAAGGGCTTCTTAAGAAGCACTTTTATACATTAAAATAAACCACTTTCGTTTTCCTGTCCTGTACGTGAAATCCGTCCCCGTTGTCGGCGTTGACGGCTTCAGAAGCTGATTTTAAAATGACTCCAGCGCTGACATTGTCGATTTAATAAAAATAAAAAACACACAAAACGCCCCTAGGAACGATTTTTCAGCAAACGCTTGTACTCCAACGAAATATAATACAGGACAAGGTAGGAGAAACCCGCGTTTTAACCCCGCCCCCCCCCTTAAAGGCGCCAAAATCGCGCACACGGCCAGTGGCAGAATTGCAGCGCCGCTGAAGGTAAGTATTGTAACATACCTACTCAAAGCTTCAAAGGAAGAGTTAGAGGAATATTTAAAAAGGACATACTCGGATCCAGAAAAGAAAAGGGGAATGGGTTTCCTTCCAGATGTACCACCCTTAAGAGACAAAGAGTATAAGTTAGATGTTTTGCCACCAAAGTGGAAAGAAGTGGAAGTCGTAATAAAGCGGGTATATAAAAGTGCACCTGATGTGCTTAGATTCTCATGGAAGCTCTTGCCTATAGTTTGGGAGAAGCATGTTATACCAAGGGTTTAGCGTGAAGCAGGGGGAATTTTCATTCCCAAGGAGAAAGAGTCTTCAGAATTAAGTCAGTTTAGGCCTTTCTGCTTCTTAAATGAAGAAGGCAAGATTTTCTTTAGCATAGTGGCACAGAAGCTATTTAGAAAGGAATAGGTTAATAGATACCACAGTGCAGAAAGCAGGAATCTCAGGTTTTACAGGTTGCTTTTCTAAGGTGGAAAGGTTAGAGAGATTGGTTAGTTCATATATTAGGAAATGGTTAGGAGGTGGCTGCAGCTTCCTTTATTTAGTAGATACTGGCCGCAGAGGCAGTGATAGCAGGTATTGAGGGGAGGTACACAAAAATGCTGGAGAAACTCAGCGGGTGCAGCAGCATCTATGGAGCGAAGGAAATAGGCAACGATCGCCGAACACCTCCGGTCGGTCCGCAATAACCAACCTGACCTCCGGGTGGCTCAGCACTTCAACTCCCCCTCCCATTCCGTATCTGACCTCTCTGTCCTGGGTCTCCTCCATGGCCACAGCGAGCAACACCGTAAATTGGAGGAAATGCACCTCATATTCCGCTTGGGCAGTCTACATCCTGGGGGCTTGAACTTTGAATTCTCCCAATTCTGCTAGCCCTTGCTGTCCCCTCCCCTTCATCAGCCATCCGGTTGTCTCCTCCCCTCCCCTAGCCCTCGGGCTCCTCCTCCGCCTTTTTCCTTTTTTCCTTTCTTCTCCCCACCCCCTATCAGTCTGAAGAAGGGTTTCGGCCCGAAACATTACCTATTTCCTTCGCTCCATAGATGCTGCTGCACCCGCTGAGTTTCTCCAGCATTTTTGTGTACCTTCGATTTTCCAGCATCTGCAGTTCCTTCTTTAACAGGTATTGAGGGGAGTTGTTCTGGGACGCCAGAACCAACTGTTGAGCCTTCCCAAGGCCTAACTCAACGAAACACCAATGATAAATGCCCACTTGATAACCCCAATGATATACTTGCATCTACAGGATAATTTTTTTTTTAAAGAGAATTAATATGTGGGTAGCTATTTTTTTTCCAATATGGAGTCATTTATTCTAAGTTAGTGTATTTAGATAATACTTTGGTTTTTGGCATGGTTTTTTGGAGATATAGCACAAGTACTTTGTTTTAATTGTAATTTAACATCCTATCCCACAAAGATATATTGGTTATAAATATATTGGTTATCTGAATATGAAAATCTCCATGGAAAGTTTTATAGTATTTTACCATGAAATATGTAACCGTGATGTCTCATTAGATCTCTATGCAATGATTCGATTACCTTTAATCTAATTACGGTAGGTTGCTACAGGATTGTGGTTTGCATTTAAATCTTTTCTTCTATTTTCAAATACTTGCCAGAAATGGCTGGGAAGCTCTTTAGTTGCTATTTTCAATACATTCATACCAATGTGACAGCCACAAATGGTTATTAATTGCTATGTATTTTCATTGACAGTTTATCCGTGTCCTTTAATGAGTGTTCGATTCCGTAAAGCACTCTTTGGAGAAACGGGTCATACCATCATGAATTTACTAGCAGTAAGTATTTAGAGTTCATATTCTATTTCTAGCAATTTTGTCCACCTTTCCACCCTATGCACTTGTCATACATAAACATTTTAAAATGAATGCAGGTTCATTCCTGATTCTGGTATCAGCAAACTCTGATTATAACATGGAGCAAAATCAGCCCAAGTGAATGCAAGTAAACATATTATTTACTAAAATGCTACAAATATTTGTATGTTTTGTTACAAAGAATGTGAAGAGAAATAAGAGCTTTAATTTAGACATGGCAGTTGGCTGAACTTAAAAGTAGATAAGTCACCCGGACCAGTTGAAATGCATCCCAAGATTTTGAGGGAATATAGGAGGAAATTAGAGTACTGACCATAATCGACTCATTGGACACCGAGGTAGTACCAGAGGACTGGAGAGTGATTCAAGTTACTCCGGTGTTCAAAAGACAAAGTAAGGATAAGACCAGGAAATGTAGGCCACTTAGTTTAATCTCAGTGGTGAGAGAGATTGGTTAGTTCATATATTAGGAAATGATCTGGGTCAGGATTAATAGACACCTGGAGGAAAATGGATTAATTGAGATGAACTAGTACAGATTTGTTGAGAACTAATGGTGTTTAACCAATTTAATAGAACTTTGTATTGAGGTGATGGAGTTGATAAGGGAAACTCAATCGAGGTGGTGTACTCAGACATCTAAAAGACTTGATGAGGTTGCGCATAAGAGGCTTGTTTGCAAAATTGAAGCACGTGGCATAAAAGGAATATTAATGGCATGCACACTGAGTTGGCTTGGTAACAAACAACAGAGGTTGTAGTGAATTTTGGGTTGGAGAAAGGTGAATACTGATTTTTCTCTGTGTTTGGACCATGAATTAAAAAATATATATATTTAATGGCTTAACCTCGGAAAACAAGCCACAATTTGTAAATATGCAGATGGCAGGAAACATGGCAGTGTTATGAACAGCAAAGAGGATAGTAATATTTAGCAGCAGGATATAAGCAGGTGGAAAGAATGGACAGAAATGTGACCGATGAAATTTAATGCAGGGAAAAGTGAGGTGATGCAATTTGATAGAAAGAATGTGAAGAGTGATTAAAGAATAAAGGGTTACAAAATGCTGGAGTAACTCAGCGGGTCAAGCAGTTTTCGGCCGAGACCCTTCTTCAGACTCAATTTGTGGATTAACCAACATCTGCAGTTCTTTGTTTCTACAATAAAGAATAAAGGATACTCTTCTAAAAGGTGTGCAGCAGTGCAGATTTGATCGATTTAGATGTATTTCAGTTAAAGTTAGGGGAATTGTTCGACAAAATCCATTACTTTTTTTTGTTATCTATGTTCACGACCTACACCTGGCATGCAAACCATAATTTGTAAATTTGCAGGTGACCCATACCTGAGGGTCTAGATGCTTGTGTTGCTAAAGTGGAAGGGCAAGTTTAGAAAACATTGAGCAGACAATTAGTCATAGTCATATAGCATGGATACTGGCCTTTCAGCCCAACTCGTCCATGCTGACCAAGCTCATCCCATCTGCTTGGAATAGTCCATATCCCTCTCAACCTTTCCTATTCATGTACATATCGAAATGAGTTTCAAATGTTGTTATTATGCCTGCCTTAACTACTTCCTTTGACAGCTCATATCCGCCACCCTCTGTATGAAAAGGTTGTCCTTCAGGTTCCTATTAAATTATCACCCTCTCATCTAGAATTTAGAAGATTGAGGGGGGATCTTATAGAAACTTACAAAATTCTTAAGGGGTTGGACAGGCTAGATGCAGGAAGATTGTTCCCGATGTTGGGGAAGTCCAGAACAAGGGGTCACAGTTTAAGGATAAGGGGGAAGTCTTTTAGGACCGAGATGAGAAAAACATTTTTCACACAGAGAGTGGTGAATCTCTGGAATTCTCTGCCACAGAAGGTAGTTGAGGCCAGTTCATTGGCTATATTTAAGAGGGAGTTAGATGTGGCCCTTGTGGCTAAGGGGATCAGGGGGTATGAAGAGAAGGCAGGCACGGGATACTGAGTTGGATGATCAGCCATGATCATATTGAATGGCGGTGCAGGCTCGAAGGGCCGAATGGCCTACTCGTGCACCTATTTTCTATGTTTCTATGTTTCTATAAACCTGTTCCCTCTAGTTCTTGATTCCCCAGTAATGGGGGAAAAAAGAGAGTGCATTCACCCTATCTATTGCCACTCATGATTTGTATGCCTCTATAAGGTCACCCTTCAGTGTTCTGCACTCCAAGGAATAAAGTCCTAGACTTCCCAACCTCTCCTTATAGCTCAGGCCCTTGAGTCCTGACCACGTCCTCATAAATGTGGAACTTTCCCTGCAGTTTTTCAGCATATTGGCATATTTCCTACAGAAGGGTAACCAAAACTGAACAATATATCCGAAATGCAGCCTCGTTAACATCTTGTTCAAAACATAAAATAGAATCCATACTTCTACTCACTTCCCTGAATGATGAAGGCTCGCATGCCAAAAGTTGCCTTTACCACTCTATCTAGCTATGGATCTAGATCCCCCCCCTGCCCTACAACACTCCCAGGAGCCGTTTACTGTGAAGGTATTGGCCTATGTATGACATCAAACTAATCTGAATCGCAAGTGAAATCAAAAATGACTCTAGAAGTTCAATAGCATCTTGGATATTCATTAAGCAATTGAATTTCAGGAGAAACTTGCATTGCCGTGATACTAAGTATTTAAGATAAAAAATTATTTTGAATACTTCCCTGTTGAAATGTTGCTGTTCATACTCAGAAGCTTGTCTCTCATTGTAGGATCTTCGAAATTATCAATATACGTTGCCTACAATTGAAGGTCTAGTGCTTCATCTGGAGATGGGGAAAAGTTCAATTAAAATTCCCAAGAGAAGATACAGTGAGGTTAGTAACATAAATTAAACTGATGCTATGAGTTGAAGTGTTTTTGTCAAAGATTCAGTAATGGAAGCTGTTAGTTGAAGGACAAAAGATCTAAACCTGTTTTCCTGGCAAGATCTTGAATGTTGAATACTTAGATAATGAAGTGATGAATTCTTGCAGTTTTCTGAATTCACTTTGTGTTGAAACCCTACAGTACATTGAAAATTACTTCATACCATATGCTAAATATATACTTAAAACAGATTGTTGAAAAACATTCCAATAGATTGATTATTTTGAATGATTTGTTCCACAAGTTTCTCCCAAAAGCACTGATGTGCTCAGCCTGTTTAATTAAAAGTGTCAATTTGCTTGTATTACGGTTTTATTCTACACTTATTCCTTACTCTTGTGTTTACATATTTCCCCCAAAAAACTGCATTGATTAATTTAAAACAATTCTTCCACTTGTAATTTAAAAAAAAATAGTAACTGGTAGCAATAAACAGGTCAGGCAGCATCAATAGAGAGAGGAAACAGAGTTTGTAAAAAGAACTACAGCTGCTGGTTTAAATCGAAGGTAGACACAAAATGCTGGAGTAAATCAGCCGCATCTCTTCTCTCCAGAGATGCTGCCTGTCCCACTGAGTTACTCCAGCATTTTGTGTCTACCTTCAAGGAAACAGATTTAATGGTTTAGGTCAAAAGCCATTTGTCCAAACTGGGTCGGAGAGATCTTTTAAAATAGGCAGTTTTAAATTGCAGAGGCACAGCAGGAGGGACAGATAGGACAAAGGGAATGTTTGTGACATAGTGGGATGAGTCATCTGGTTAAACCGAAGATCTCGGAGAAAACCCATGCAGGTCACGGGGAGAACTGTACAGACAGCACCCGTAGTCGAGATCGAACCTGGGTCTCCAGCACTGCAAGCACTGTAAGGCAGCAACTCTACCGCTGCACCACCTGGAAACACTTTATTTAAACTTTTCCTTTGGTGACACCCAATTTTGTCTTTCATAAATTACAACTCCTCATATCCTGTCGCTTGAATTCTGACCTGCAAAGACCCCTATCAGCTGACTAAAGGGCCTGTCCCACTTATGGGACCCTTTCGGCGACTGCCGGTACCCGTCATAGGTCACCGAAAATTTTCAACATGTTGAAAATTCAGCGGCGACCAGAAAGACGCTGCGACTCTTTGGGTGACTAGGAGACCTCTCATGACCATATAGGCGACCCCTGGCGACCTCTCACGGCCATACAGGCGACCCCTGGCAACATGCCCCCTGGTGACACCCCGCGACACCTGCGACATGTCGCCAGGGGTCGCCTATATGGTCATGAGTGATCTCCTAGTCACCCAAAGAGTCGCAGCGTCTTTCTGGTCGCCGCTGAAATTTTACCATGTTGAAAATTTTCGGCGACCTATGACGGGTGCCGGCAGTCGCCGAAAAGGTCGCGTAAGTGGGACAGGCCCTTTATACTAACTTTCTATTACCTAGTGCAACAGCATATTCTTTTGCAGATTTCTTCTGCTTTCCACCTAAAAGGGTCCTCCTTCTCACTGTGCCTCAGTACACACATGACAATAAACTAAACTGAAAGCTTTTCACTAAACCTCGGTACACGTGATAATAAATTAAACGGAACTTCTTTGAACTCATATACCTCATTACCACCACTGGTATCTGATGAATGAACCTTCACCCTTGTTTGCTGTACTCTTCGATAACTATCACTGCTTCTCTTCTTATTGCCTGTCCACTTATACAATGCTGCCCCATATCTCTAAACATCCAGCACACATGGGGCGGAGCGGTCGAGTTGCTGCTTTACAGCGCCAGAGACCCGGGTTCGATCCTGACTATAGCTGCTGTCTACAAAGTTTGTACGTTCTCCCTGTGATCGCGTGGGTTTTTTCTTGGTACTCCGGTTACCTCCCACATTCCAAACACGTGCATGTTTGTAGGTGAATTGGCTTCTGTAAATTATCCCTAGTGTGTAGGATAGAACTAGTGTATGGGTGATTGCTAGTTGGCACGGATTGCGTGAAGTGCCTGTTTCCAAGTTGTATCTCTAAACTAAACTAAAAAAAACTAAACATGTCCTTGAGCTATAAAAATCTCTTGAAAATTTTGTCTTTTCACTTCTATTCAATCAGTTCTTCCTGATCACACCTATACATTTAGAAACAATAAACTGCAGATACTGGTTTACAAAAGTGTTGGAGTAACTCAGCGGGTCAGGCAGCATGTATTGCCACCTGACTCGTTGAGTTACTCCAGCACTCTGTCTTTTCTACACCTGTACGTTTGATGTTTGTTCCTTTCTTCCTTGTGTTAAAAGTCAGTAAATATTAATATTGTTTATTATGCAGGCAGTCTGAGGCAAACAAAATTCCAGCTAGTTTTCTTAATCTGTTCACATTGACTTCAGAATATTTTCTGAAACCTCAATTGTTTTTTGTGCATCATGTGCATCATGTTTTTTTTAAATTACCCGTCTCTAACCTCCCGTGGTATAAAGCAATTTATCTTCTCATCTATTTTGGTTTAGAACATTTATACTGGTTAGAATTCACTCTTACGGAGTATAATTTAATGATTGCCGGTTTCACTTTTTCAGGTCATGAAAGTAGTAACCTCTTCAAATGAACATGTGATTACAATGGGAACATGCTTTAGCCTGGATGCTGATTCACACTTGGTCTGTATACAAAGTGATGATAAAACTTATCAAACGCACGCAAACACTATTGCTGGCAAGTCCAGAAAAGGTATCTTTTGTGTTTTATTATTTGCTTTGATTGTGAAATTCTGCAGTGTTTATTGTTAAATGATTTGTGCTTCTTCCTGTGCTGCAGTTACAGGGGCCTCTTTTGTGGTGTTTAATGGAGCTCTGAAAACAACCTCAGGATTTATCGCTAAATCCAGTTTAGTGGAAGGTAAGACAAAGAAAATTAAATACAAAATGGTTGACAGAAATTTCAGAACATAACGGAAATCCATTTCAGAAAGGATCGTTCCTATGCTAGTACATATAATTGTCACCATGTCAAATTGTATTTTGAATTGCTCCTTAATACATATAAGATATGCAGTTAGTTATAACGTAATACAATAGGCTATTATCAAATTAAGCTGATTCCTAATTGATACAGATAACTGCTAATATCAATGAAACAGCAAGGCCAACATGCTGATAAATCAAATGTATTCATTTTTTAAAAGATTGGGTTACGAATTCCTCCAGAGTAGATTCATGCTGTCCTGTATTTGTTTTAAAAGTTGTGTTGTAGTGTTGGTTCAACTTAATGGTCTGGCCTCTGCTTACTGATCGCTGGACCAGAAACGTTGTAGTTATTCCCATTCCTTTAATAACAGCAATTTAAAATTTCAGATGGACTTATGGTACAGGTAACTCCAGAAACCATGGATGGATTAAGACATGCTCTAAAGGAAAAGAGAGACTTTCAAATAATTTGTGGAAAATTGGATTCGGATGACAAAAGAGAATTTGTAAATATTCAATGGGTAGATGGTGACGAGCCAGTGAACAAAGGGTATGATTTTTTTAATACCATGTCTTTTGAATACTAACATATTTATCCTGTAAAATATTATTTTTAAATGGCTGTCAGAGTATGTCTGTAGTGTTCCTGAACTTGGTTATAGCCTTTTGAACAGATGTTGTTCAGTTTCAGAAACAGTAAACCCCGCAGAATAAACGGATCACACCGAGGATGGGAGGATGGAGTCCGTTATTACAGATTGTCCGCTATAACCGAGTGAGGGCGGTTAAAGTTTAACCGAAGGGCCGGGAGGGAAGAAACGCAGCTAAGGGGGGCGGTTTAAGCAAGTGGGTGCGCAATGGGAGCCACTGTCTGCTATAAATATAGATGTCTGTTATTTTGAGGGTTTACTGTTTCAAGATCTGACTACTTCTAATACAGTCGAGGATGTCTTCCAATCTGATTTTGTGGGTTGGGAGGTGTCGGGCAAATGTGGGACTCGCAAACTCTACCACGGAAGGCGAGGAGGTGCTTGACTGGGTGTTAGCATTTGGAAAGTGGTGTGCATCCTGCATTCGTGTACGTTGGACATTTTCATGCCTCTGTACATGGAGCTGGGATTCGCAGTGCCAAGCCAAATGTTCTCCATCTTGAACCATCATGGGTCAGAGATTCCTAGGAATTGGAGACATAAGACGTTGTCAAGACACGATACTGCAAACCTGAGCAAAAACAAAGTGGTGGAGGGACTCAGTGCGTCAGGCAGCATCTCTGGAGTGAAATGGACTGAACATTTTTCAGTTTGGGTCACGTTTGAAGAAGGGTCCTGATCCAAAATGTCAACTTTCCATTTCCCTCCACAGATGCTGCCTGATGTACTGAGGTCCTCCTGCAGTTTTCTGCTATTCCCAAGAGTTGGCGGGGTTTGCATTTTTTAGGACCACTTATGAATGTGCTGGAATCGCTTCCCTTGTCCACATGGTTATCTTGTGCCACGGCAGAGCTTGGAACAGTGTATCTGTTTGTAAGGTCTGGTATCAAGCATGTGAATGCGGCAGCCTGCCCAATGCAGCTGACTATGTAAAATTAGGTTTTCAATGCCAGCCATGAATTTATCTCTGGGCAGGGGATCAGAGGCCTCATTCAAGTATTGGCCTGTTTACAATCGTGTGGAGGAATGGGAGGAATAGTAAGATCAGCCATGATCATCTTGAATGGCGGTGCAGGCTAGAAGGGCCGAATGGCCTACTCCTGTACCTATTTTCTATGTTTCTATGTTTCTATCTGATAAAGTGGAAAAGACCAGATAAAATTTCAACCACATTTTGCTTACCACTAACTTATTACAGTCAAGGAATTTGCGCATAGAGACATTGAGTGATACAGTGTGGAAACAGGTCCTTTGGCCCAACCTGCCCACACTGGCCAACATGTCCCAGCTATGCTAGTCCCACCTGTCTGTGTTTGGTCCATATCCCTCCAAACCTGTCCTATCCATGAACCTGCCTAACTGTTTCTTAAACGTTGGAATAGTCCCAACCTCAACTACCTCCTCGGGCAGCTTGTTCCATACACCCACCACCCTTTGTGTGAAAATGTTACTCCTCAGATCTTTTCCCCTTCACCTTCAACCTATGTCCTCTGGTACTCTATTCCCCTAATCTGGACAAGAGACTCTGTGTATCTACCCGATCTATTCTCCCCATGATTTTATACACTTCTATAAGATCACCCTGTATTCTCCTGCGCTCCATGGAATAGAGACCCAGCCTATTCAACATATATCCCTATAGCTCAGACCCTCTAGTTCTGGCAACATCCTCGTAAATCTTCTCTGTGCCCTTTCCAGCTTGGCAACATCTTTCCTATAAAATGGTGCTCAGAACTGAACACAATACTCGAAATGCGGTCTCACCAACGTCTTATACAACTGCAACATGATCTCCCAACTTCTATACTCAATACCCTGACTGATGAAGGCCAATGTGCCAAAACCGTTTTTGCCACCTTATCTACCTGTGACTCCACCTTCAAGGAACCATGCACCTGCACTCCTCGATCCCTCCGCTCCACAACACTCCCCAGAGTCCTACCGTTTACTGTGTAGGTCCTGCTGATGTTAGACTTCCCAAAATGCAACATCTCGCATTTCTCTGTATTAAATTCCATTAACCATTCCTTGGCCCACCTGGCCAGTCGATCAAGACCCTGCTGCAATTTTCCACCACTATCTTCACTATCTGCAAAACCACCCACTTTTGTATCATCAATGCATAGTGCAATGTAACAGGTGGAAGTAGAAAGAAGATGATTGACTCTTTTGTCAGTTATTTATTGTAAGCTTTGCCACATAGAACATAGCCAAATGTAACCAAGCATTGTGAGTGCTGAATATGGCACATTTGTGGATATAATTAGACTAAAACCAGGCTTGATATAATTTTGCATTGAATTTGCATTGATTTTTTTGTGAACTTTTTTGATTTACAATATGATGCACTCTATATTTTTTCTTTTAATGATTATTGTAATCTTTAATAACACTTTATTTTGCTTCTAGCATTCTAAGTCCTCTTGATGGACGGTCCATGGAAAATATCCCAAGCAATAAGATCTTGCAGGAAAATAAATGTGAAACAGATGGCATTATTGTTAAGTGTACTGAGGTCAGTGGTTATTTTGATTGGAACAGTGTGAGAAAGTCCATTTTGAGAATATTCAATGTATCAATTTATGTATTTTTAAATATTCCACCCTCAAAACAATTATGTATCAAATTACTAAATATTCCAGAAAGCATTTTATCTTGAAGAGTATAGGCAACTAAAAAGAGAGTAAAGCATCAAAATAGCAAATTTGCCTGTAATTTTGCTGCAGCTTCAAGGGATGGAGGCTGATTATTTTAGGCAATATGAATAATAATATTGAAGCTGATTACAATGCAAATATGCGAAATGTTGTTCGGGCAAATCAACTCCCCATTTAAAAATAGATGTGGCAAGTGAAATATGATACTTGGCCGCTGAGATAAATATATGAATAGTGCAATGCTTTTCATAACGTTTTTTCATGACAACGTTAAAACCTACAACACAATCTAATTACATGATGCCTTACTTTGGACTTTCCAGTTATGGCAGTGTAAAGTGGTGGACTATAGAAATCTTTCAATCAGTTTTCCATTATAATTGAAAGAAATGCAAATATGCTCATCTTTATTAAAAAATGGACCAAACCACTGAAACTGGAAAAGTGCAGATGTCATCTTGGTTCAAATATGTTGCCATAATCATTAAAATTAATGAGTGCATTTAATATCATTCCAGGTATTCTATTTGCAAAGGAATCATGATCCACAGAGTCCCACCATTCCTGCTGTGCAGATTCAACTGAGCAAGGAGATTGCCACAGCTTGCTGTGCTGCTCTCTGCCCACATTTGAAAGGCTTAAAAGAAATTGGAATAAATAAACTGAGTCTCAGGGTCTCTCTAGAAACTGATAAGGTAAACAAAACCAAAGCATCATGCAATTGTACTTTGATTTGGTACTGGTCTATTATTGGCATGTGTAACGAGATGCAGTGAAAACCTTATTCTTGGCTGCTATTCAGGCAAATCATGCCATTCACGAGTAGATCATTAGTGCAAAAGAGTGCAGGACCTAGTATTAGAGCTAAAGAGAAAGTGCAGATTTTTAAAAAGTGCAAGAGCATCAACGGGGTAGATTGGAAGATCCGGAATTCATCTTTCTAATATGAGCATTCCATTAAAGAGTGATAACAATGAGGAGCCTGTTTTTCAATATGGCGGTATATGCTTTCAAGTTTTTTTAATCTTCTGCCTGACAGATGAGAGAAGAAAGAATGACGAGGTTTTGAGTGGTCTTTGATTATATTGGCTGCTTTCCTGTGGCAGCGTGAAGTATTGATGGAGTCAATGAGCTGGTTTAAATGATAGACTGGACTGTGTTTACAATTTCTTGCAAGTCTTAGCCAGAGCAGTTTAGTTTAGAGATACAGCTCTGAAGCAGGCCCTTCGGCCCACCGAGCCCACACCGACCAGTGGTCTCCGCACATTAACACTATCCTACACACACTAGGAACATTATAATAATAATGATAATAGATTTTATTTATATAGCGCTTTTCAGGACAAAGTCGCTTATACACTTATACCAAGCCAATTAACCTACAAAACTGTACGTCTGGAGTGTGGGAGGAAACCGAAGATCTCGGCGAAAGCCCACGTGGTCACAGGGAAAACGTACAAACTCCGTACAAGCGCTGTAAGGTAGCAATTCTATCTCTGTGCCACCGTGCTGCCCTATCAAGTTGCCATACCAAGCTGTGATACATTAGGATAGAATGCTTTTTATGGTGGATCCAGAGAAATTGTTCAGAGGCATTGGAGAAATGTCCTTAGTCTGGTGAGAAAGTAGAGGAATTGTGTGCTTTTTCGCCTTAGTTAAATGTGTTTGGACTGGAACATACTTTTGGTGACATTTGCACATAGGGCTTTGAAGCTCTCGACCATCTCAACTTCACCACCATTGATACAGAGTTACTGGAGGTCTGGAATTGATGCACCTTCTTTAGAAATGTGCTTTAATGTTTGTGTGCTATCTATATGTAAAACATGACAAACCCTATCCAGTTATCAATTGCAGATTACGTGGACTTTTGGATGAACTGAAATGTGCTGAGGAAGGGACTTCCACCCATTTAGATACATAATTAATTTTGGTGTTTGCTTCTTATATACTGAGTTTATACTCGGCTGTTGAAACTTGTGGATCCAGTAGCTTCACAGAATTCAAAGGTTATAGCACAAGAGGTGGAGGACATTCCGGCCACTGAGGCCATAACAAATCTTCATAAGAACAATTGGTTATTCCCACTCCCCATTGCCCTGCAAATTCTTTCCTTTCAGGTATGGAACACTGCAGCACAGGACAGGCCTTTTGGCCCACGATGCCTGTGCCCATATGATGCCAAGACCTTATCTGCCTGCACAGAATCCATGTCCCTTCATTCCCTGCATATCCTTGTGGTTATCCAAGAGTCCCTTAAATGCCACTGTCATATCTGCCTCTACCATCACCCCTGGCGGCCCATTCCATGTACCCACCTGTGTAAAACAAAAAAATAAACATCTCCTTTAAACTTGGCCCCTCTTGCCTTAATACTTGAGATTTCCATCCTAGGAAATAGGTTCTGACTATCTACTCCATCTACACCTTTCATAATTGTATTTACATTTATCCACATCTGTGAAACTGTGTACACTTCTACCTTAAACACAAGTACTTTTGGTCTTTTTGTCCATCACCTTCATTTTATGTCTCCTGGTTCTTGTCCTTTTCTCTGCAAGGAACAGATTGTCTCCATCTTCTATCCCCTTGATTCCAAATACCTCTATCAGATCTGTTTGTATCCTCCTCTCTTCAGGGGAAACAACCTGAGCTTCTCTTTACTAAAGTTCCTTATTAGAATAATTTTAGTCAATCTCGTCTGCACACTCTGTGAAGCTTTTGCAACTTTTAATGTGTGGTTCCCAGAACTGAACACAATAGTTCATTTGAGGCTGAACCAGTGTTTCATAAAGTTTTGTCATCCATTTTTCTCTTGTACTTCAAGCCACAAGAATTTCAAAAGTATGAGAAGGGATCCCATTGAAAACTGCCAAATAACGAAAGACCTAAATTGAGTGGATGTGGATAAGATGTTTCCAGTAGTGAGAGAATCTAGGACCAGAGATCAGAGTCTCATAATAAAAGGACATACCTTTAGAATGGAGATGAGGAGGAATTTTTATAGCCAGAGGGTGGTGAATCTGTGGATTTCATTACCACAGACGGCTGTGGAGGTCATGACATTGGGTATTTTAAAAGCGGAGATTGATAGTTTCTTGATTTGTAAGGGCTTCAAAGGTAACGGTGAGAAGGCAAGGAAATGGGGTTGAGAGGGGAAAATAGATCAGCCATCATCAAATGGCGGAGCAGACGATGGACCGAAAGGCCTAATTCTGCTCCTATGTCTTATGGTCCATGTGGAATTTTAACATGTCTAACTCAGCCCTATCACTTTCAATGACTGTGCACATACATATTCATATTTCTGAGTTTTTACACCATTTTAGAATTATGACCTGATTCATATTTGCTCATCTCATTCTTCCTACAAAATGTACCACTATTTGTCAGCACGAGACTTCATCTGTCTCCAATCCACCATTCCATCCGTTATATCTCGTTGGGTAAATCTTCCATAAATAGCCAGAATCATACTTTGAATTTGTCATAAGCATTTTCTTGAGACTTTTGAGTGCATGATGTTTGTGTATTTTTCTCTGCATTGCAGGTCGAATACCAAGCAGGGTCAAGAGGCCTGCTTCTTCCACATCACTACATGAATGATCTGGATAATGCATTAATTCCAGTCATCCACAATGGAAGCTCTTATGCTAGCAGTGGTCCTCTGGAGATGGAGTTATTTTTCTTTATTCTGGAACGTCTTATCTGAAGAGGAAAGAATGTATAAAATCCCTGGAGATCCCATCAGCCTGAAGTAGTGTTGAAAATTGCACAAAATTTACAAATTGTCTGCTCTGAATTCTCTCAAGGATGTGGGGTCTGTGTCTGCAACGTAATGCCATTCGGAAACCTGCGTGTGTTAGATGGTACACCCTTTGACAATTTCAGACATGAAATCCCCAGGCTCCGAATGATACGAAGCTCCAGCTTTTTTTGCCCCCATTTTGGATACTGGCACTACCACAATCTTTTCAGTGAAATAGAGACCAGAAGAGCATCTGGTGCTAATGTTAAATCACTTCAATAATTTAATAATCAACTAATGTACGTCAAGTTATCAATGCCAAGGTGTTGCTGAATGTTGGCAGAAGACCGAGTAATAAGTTCACAGGTTAACTGATTCAGCAGCGTTTTAGACATTTTCAATTAAAGCTAATATTTTTTTTAATATGTTGTGCAGTAACTGAGAAGGAGAGCGAATTAAAAGTTAAAACAATTTGGATACAATGGGACATGCATTGTGTGCACAAATGTATACTTTGATTCTTAATGCCTTCCAAAATGTCTTGTAGCCAAAAATAGATTAAACAGAAAGGAAACAACGCATTCCTAAAGATTTGCACAACGCTCATTTTATAAACTGAAGTTTGTGAAAAGAAAATGTGTGACCACAAACAGAATCTTGATCCTATTTTAATAGGGCAGCTAAATTTATTAAATATTCTTCGAAAATGTGAGGAGGAGCACAAGCATGGACAGATTTTTAAACATGGCTCTCTGGGAGTTGGGATGTTGGAGAGTTTAAAAGCCCTTTAAACAGTGAGTGTCCTATATCTGAATTAGTTCTGCTTATGATGTACCATTTTCACTCGGAAAGTAATTAAAAGGTCATGTGATCAGTTACTATTTTACAAATATTAGTGATTCATTTGAGGCTGATCTCTCTTCATCAAACATAAAACAATGATGCCCACTCTGCAATAGATATTAAGTAAAGAAAATAAATCTGCCAGCAGTATTACTTTTGATGCAGTAGGTTTCTTTCTTGAGTATGAACAATTCAGGAAACCATATTAGGAATGTTGAACCAAGTTATATTCTCCGTCAGCATATTTTATGCATCTGAAACTCCTTTGCGGGGATCTGAAGCAGTTCAAGAACTAATTACGCTCTTTAATAAACTTTGGGTACAGGAACTATTTTTCCTATAAAGGCAACAAATAGAAATGTTTTCATAGACTTATTTACACAAGATTTACACCGATATATTTGCACAATAACAGTGACTTTATAACTGAAGTTTAGATTTTCAGGAATGCTTCAATCATTGATAATATTTCCTGCATAATTATCTTTCTTACCATTTTTTAAATTTTTTATAAAATGTGGTAAAAATTATAATTTCAAGTAAGAGTTATGTAAGAAGCTAAATCAACCTTGCGCTTTGAGATTGATGACAAGAATTTTTTAATGAAAAACAATACATGGGCACGTGGGTATCGGAGCTGTATCTTTCAATCTGTAATTGCTGTTTTGCTACAGATAGAAATATGCAATTTTTTCTACCATAGGATATGGATCTATTCTTAGTATTGAAATGTGCTTATTTACCTAATTTCTAATAGGTTTTGTATTTAATGACATGTATGTAGAATCATTAATTCCTCTTTCTCCAAGTGTAGTACTTGGCTTTTTTACTGCCAATACAGGACAAGGGATAGGTTGGCACTTGTCATTCGAACCCCTTCAGAAACATGTGCTTGAAAGGTTAAACTAGAAATTGTGCTGCACATGTATATGCACCAGGCAGCACTTTTTTGTAACGTATAACAAAGTCAAACTGCAGTCTCCTTAAATGTTAAGGATTTCAAATGCATTGATCTCAATCTTGTAAATGGGAAATTATTAATTTCCTCATTTTTATTTATATGTATCCTTGTATATTTATGATGAAAATAAAATTGCCTGAAAATTAAACAAAGCTATTCAATCCTTGCTCTTGCAATACTAAAGAATAAAAGGAATAGAAGGAACCACTGAAACTGGGATGAAGGTAGATGAGGGGGATTCAGGAGTTCAAAGTTTTAAGGTCCATTGCTTTACAGAATTCATGTGAATAAAAATCATGTTTTTCCACTTTAAATTTGATTAAGTAGTTAAATAGCCGTTTCACATATAAATGTAAATGTTTTACTTGGAGGAAGATTGTACTACTTTGTATTAAGCAGGGTTGTAGGACATGCCCTATAGGCCTAGCTCTAAAAATGGAGAGTGGGGAAAAACAGAGACAACGTTACAAATGAATGAAGGTAGAAATAACCATTTAGAATTTACTGACAGAAAGAAAGACCAAAGTTACCGAAAGGTGGAGAATTTGATATTGAGCCTGGAAGGCTGTAAATGTGCTCAGATCGATGATACAGAGTTGTTCCCCAAGCCTGCATAGCATGATGTTTAAACGGAGTAGGAGTCCACAGACCGATGTATCTGAGTCGGATGGAGAATTTAAATGGCAAGCAATTGGAAGCTCAGGATCACTCCTGGGGTCTGAGTACGCATGTTCTTCAATTTATATGATTGGAGTTCCCCAGCACTTGGTCCTTGCCTTCCACCTCACCAGCCTCCACGTTCAGCAGATCATCCTGTGTAACGCCAGCTCTAACAAGATTCCACAATCAGACACACATTCCCTCCCACCCCTTTTCAAGAGAGAGTTAAATTTAGCTCTTAGAGATAGCGGAATCAAGGGATATAGGGAAAAAGCAGGAACGGGGTATTGATTTTAGATGATCAGTCATGATCATATTGAATGGTGGTGCTGGCTTGAAGGGCCGAATGGCCTACTCCTGCACTTATTTTTCTATGTTTCTTAACATTTTGAAATGATTGCTCTGGTTAGCTTTTTTGTCCATCTAACCACTCCACCTTTCATAGCTCTTTGCTGCCAAGTGGAACTTTGTTTCCCATTAATAGAGGTCCTATTGTTAATTTTGTAAATCTTTATTTCTAAAAATGCAGTACATGGAAAGTTCTTGAAAATATTTATAGAAATGCAGTCTATAGAAAGACACTTTGTCAGATCAGTCAGTAATCACAGCAACTGACCCCTAATCAGCATTTACGAGCTCGGCTATTTCATTACGTGTCTAAAACAGTGGTACTAATGCCTCTAGGAATTATTACCTACAGGTATGAATGAGGATAGTGACTACTGGGATCAAAGTTTCTCCACCTCATTTTTGGTGCTCTTTCCAACTTGGAGGGGGTCCCTTTCAAGTCCAGATTCCTCACTCTAAACTGACCAGGAAAAAACTGCATCAAATCGCAAGTGTACTTCCATGGAGAACTTAGATACCGTAGTACACAAAAATGCTGGAGAAACTCAACGGGTGCAGCAGCATCTATGGAGCGAACTAGATAGTCAACGTTTCGGGCCGAAACCCTTCTTCAGATACCGAGTAACTGTTTCCATGGCAGAAGGGTTCATTGCTGGAAAGTGCAGACTTGCTATAAATACCATTTGAGAATATTTTAACGCAAATTTATGATCTGAAGAAAGAAGAAAGTAAATACCAAAGTGAATTGGATGAAATGATAACATTTGGAGTGAGATGGGGTAAGGCCAGCTAAATGAGGTAATTCTTTCACAGAATTTCTGCAGAGTTGTGAGCAAAATAGTGCATCACTCCATAATGGTTTTTTTTTTCAATAACTGAACACTTCATTTAATAATTGACAGTGTATCAAGTTGCAACTGAGATGGACAACACTTTTCAAAAAGCTTTTTCATTGTACTCTCTTTCAACGCTGAAATACAGTAAAAATATTTGAGGAAACATAGAAACAAGGAACTGCAGATGCTTGTTTATACCAAAGATAGGCACACATTGATGGAGTAACTCAGTGGGTCAGGCAGCATCTTTGGAGAAAAAGATTGGGTGATGTTTTGAGACAGGACCCTTCTTTCCTCGCTTGGGCACCAGCAGTATGAATATTGACTTATCTAACTTAAAGTAACCTTTGTTTCCCTCTCCATCCCTCCCCCTTCCCAGTTCGCCATCCAGCCTGACTGTTCCCCTGATTCAATTTTATCTCTGCTTCGTTGTCACCCTCTCCTAGCTATAAATGATCTATTCTACATTTTCCTTGAACCGCATCCCCTTTGTCTCGTTTTCACATCTTGCACTTCCTTATCTCGGTGTCTCCCTCTCTCCTGACTCTCAGTCTGAAGAAGGGTCTCGACCCGAAACGTCAACCATTCCTTCTCGCCAGAGATGCTGCCTGTCCCGCTGAGTTACTCCAGCATTTTGTGTCTACCGCCCTTCTTGACGATGCTAGGATTTTGATGGAAAACAAATTACCTTTGAAGATGCTTGAGATTATTGATTTTCAAAATCCCATTACCTGCTCCCCTTAATTATTGTGTTTTACTATTAGATCAGGACAGTGGATTATCACAGCTTTTACTATATACCATAAGAAAGGTCCCGACCCAAAACATCGCCTATCCACGCGTTGAGATGCTGCCTGCCCCACTGAGCTACTCGTCTAGTACGCTGTATCCTCTTTTGTAAACCAGCGTCTGAAAAAACATTTTGGGAATACATTCTTGCACACAAATCAGCTACAGCAAAAGTAAATCACTCACTTAAATAAATCTGACATTTTCAGTTGGAAAATACAAATATAGATTTTTTTTTTAAATGATTCTATTGAACTTTATTTATTTTCCTAGCAAAAGACTTGAAAATGAACGAAACACTTATTGCGGAACCAGTGCCGTTACAACTGCGCCCATGTCCGGAGTCAGATTTCTCGGACCATGACTCGGATTTCCCGGCACTGCACTTGTTTTTATTTTCAGCGCATGTAAGGTGGCGGCAGCAGACTGAAGTGGAGCTGACGTGGAAGCAGAGAAGCTGGGCAGCAGCAGCAGCGGCGGCGGCAGCAGCAGCAGGGCCGGCAGGGCCGAACCGGACCCGGTCACAAGCTGTGAGCCGCGGTGGAGCGGACCCGCAGCACCTGCAGCATGGAGCAGCTGAGCGCAGGTAACCAACCGGCAGCGGGGAAATAGCGGGCCCGCAGTTAGTGACAGCGGGTTGCGGGTTGCGGGTCCGCAATGAGCGGGGGGAATATCGGATCCGCACATGGAATCAGGGAGCGGCGGTTCTCCTATCTGCAAAACAAGGGGTGGGTGGATTAAGGTCAAAACTTGTTCACCCAGAGAGTTGTGAATCTGTGGAATTCTCTGCCTCAGAAGGCAGTTGGAGGCCGATTCTCTGGATGATTTCAAAAGAGAGTTAGATAGAGCTCTTAGGGCTAACGGAATCAAGGGGTATGGGGAGAAAGCAGGAACGGGGTACTGATTGTAGCAATGTTACAAAATTTTGAGATTAAAAAAATAAAGTCTGCAATTTATCCCATCAGATAAAGCATAAAAATAAGTTTAATTTGACACTTAATTCACTTTCATATCTTCAGTATTAAAAAAGTTATGGCCATTATCATACTCAGAAATTAGCATCTAGTTCCCTATTGCTTTTCCATTGCCTTAACACAAAAGATGTGATCGAGGACAGTTAAAAGCCCATAACTTTCTTAAAAATTATGATAACTGAAAGAAATTTTCAGTTATTATAGATTGAAGCATTCTGAAACAAATATGAAACAATCTTACTTCAAAGACATGAAAGTAAAGCATATAATTAGTTAGTTACCTAATTGTAGCTAATTACAAAATTCAATTACTAGATCTAAACATCTATCAATTTCTTAAGAATAGATTAACATTTTTAAATAGCCTAAGTGTCCAAATAACATTCACACAATAATTCACAATATAACATAATTTTCAAATCTAATTTTCATGAATTTACAGGCCAAATGGAAGGAATTGAATGTTTAATACCTGTAAATTAATGGGGATTTAATTCATCTTGCGAGTGAGGATTTCTGGAACGCGATCTTTTGGAACGTTCATTTGCGGTGAATTTAACCCCGTATTGGCATGAAAAATACTGCCGTTAATTCGGGGAATAAAATCACCGTGTCGCATGAAAAAATGTGAATTAAAGGCTTCTTAAGAAGCACTTTTATACATTTAAAGAAACCACTTTCGTTTACCTGTCCCGTGTGTGAAATCCGTCCCCGTTATCGGTGTTGACGCTTCAGAAGCTGCTTTTAAAATTACTATAGCGCTGACATTGACGATTTAATTTAAAAAAAAAATTCACAAAACGCCGGTAGGAACGATTTGTCTGCCAAGGCTTGTACTCCAACAAAATATTAACCAGGACCAGGGAGGAGAAACCGCGTTTTAACCCCGCCCCCCCTTAAAGGCGCCAAAATCGCGCACACGGCCAGTGGCAGAATTACAGCGCGACTGAAGGTAAGTTTTGTAACATACCTACTGATTGTGGATGATCCCCCATGATCATATTGAATGGCGGTGCTGGCTCGAAGGGCCAAATGGCCTACTCCTGCACCTATTGTCTATGTATCTATGTAAGTGATAGTAAAATTAGGCCATTCGGCCCATCAAATCTACTCCGCCATTCAATCATGGCTGATCTATCTCTCCCTCCTAACCCCATTCTCCTGTCTTCTCCCCATAACCTCTGACACCTTCTGTCCTGTTATTTCTTGAGACCTCCGTGACCTTTCCTGCACTTTCTTTCCCGTTAACTCCACCCTTACTCCACGTTGTTGACTCCGCCTCCCCACTATTTAGTTTAAACCCACCCATGTAGCATTAGCAAACCTGTCTGCCAGACTGTTGGCACACATCCAGTTAAGGGTCAAGTCAAGTCAAGTCACATTTATTTATATAGCACATTTAAAAAACAACTCTCGTTGGCCAAAGTGCTTTACATTTGTTATAAGAATCGCACAAACAAAACAAACTACATACATATATACATGTAGCCCTCACTCAGAGTTCGTCAGGAAAGGCTTGGGAGTATAGATAAGTCTTTAGTCTTGACTTAAAAGAGTCGATGGAGGGGGCGGTTCTGATGGGAAAGGGGATGCTGTTCCACAGTCTAGGGGCTGCAACCGCAAAGGCCCGGTCGCCCCTGAGCTTATGCCTAGACCGTGGGATATTCAGCAACCCCAAGTCAGCCGATCTGAGGGGCCTGGAGGTGGAGTGATGGGTGAGAAGACTTTTTATGTAGGTGGGGGCAAGCCCATTGAGGGCTTTGTAGACATGGAGGAGGATCTTGAAGTTTATACGGAACCGCACAGGGAGCTAGTGGAGAGAGGCCAGGATCGGGGTGATGTGGTCCCTTTTTCGGGTGCCCGTCAGGAGTCTCGCTGCGGCGTTTTGGACCAGTTGCAGGCGGGACAGGGAAGATTGGCTGATGCCAGTGTAAAGGGAGTTGCAGTAATCTAGGCGGGAGGAGATGAATGTGTGGATGATCTTTTCCAGGTCATCAAACTGGAGGAATTGATTTATTTTAGCTATCGTCCGAAGCTGAAAAAAGCTAGCTTTTACCATGGCATTGACTTGTTTGTCAAATTTCAGTGCTGAGTCAAATATCACGCCAAGGTTTTTGACGTGAGGTTTGAGTAGTGGGGTAAGGCTTCCAAGGCTGCCTGCTATCTTTTTGATTGAGCCCGAGGGGCCGAGAAGGATGACCTCAGACTTACTCTCGTTTAGTTGGAGGAAGTTCTGGGCCATCCAACACTTTATATCCTCGAGGCAGTGGGTAAGGTTAAATAGATTTGATTGGTTTTTGGGCTTCAGGGGGAGATAGAGTTGTGTATCGTCTGCGTAGCAATGGAAGGAAATGCCGTGCCTTTCAATGACTTGGCCTAAGGGGAGCATATACAGGGAGAAGAGAATGGGGCCAAGGATGGAACCTTGTGGAACCCCACAGCAGAGATTAGCTGGGGAGGAGAATGAGTTGCCTATGTTAGTCGAGAAACTCCTACCTTTGAGGTAGGAGATGAACCAGCTAAGGGCAGTGCCATCAATACCATTCAACTCATCCCTTTTGTACAGGTCACACCTGCCCCAGAAGAGATCCCACTAGTCGAGAAATCAAAAACCTTGCCCCCTACACCAACTCCTCAGCCACACATTCAGCTCCCCTGTCTCTCTGTTCCTACCATCACTAGCACGAGGTGCTAGAAGCAAACCAGAGATAACTATCCCGGAGGTCCTGCTTTTCAGCCTCCTGCCTAATTCTCTATACTCGCGTTGCAGAACCTCCTTCTTTCCTGTCATTTGTGTCTACAAGCACAACTACATCTGGATGCTCACCTTCCCTTTTGAGGATGTCCTGCAGTCGATCCATTGCCACGAGAGAGGTCAATGGATCCTTGTGACAGTGGAGTCACCAAATCTCCACAAGGAACAATGGTCAATGAATCCCATGCTCACAGCGAGTGAGATTCCTGCACAGAGGGAAGGTCAATGGACCATCAAGGGGTCAGCAAATTGCACCGAGCCTGTGGCCATTGTATCTGGTGGAGCAAAGTATTGCTTGTTTATGAGGAACTGGGATCACAGTCCCATCAGTGGATTTGAGGGACAGGTTGGCTGATGGACTTTCCAGATGAGGTGCAGCAGATTCCAACACATGGTGTTTGGATCTTTGCAGCAAACAAGGGTTTATTAGATCTTCACAGGGGGTGGATGGTAGGGGCCTTGGGAGTGTTGCAGAGCAGAATGATCTAGGTGCACAGGTACCCAGTTCCCTGATAGTGGCATCACAGGTCAATAGGGTGGTAGAGAAGGCTTTTAGTACATTGGCCTTCATCAGTCAAGGTATTGTGTAGAAGTTGTGATGTTATGTTTCAGTTGTACAAGACGTTGGTGAAGCCACATTTGGAGCGTTTTGCATGCTATCCAGGCGGATCATATAAAGAATGAAAATATAAAGAGTGCAACATTGTGGTATAGGTTTGTATGTTAATTGGGTGTGGTACGTATTGTAAATTGTCCCGAATGTGTAGGATAGTGCTGGTGTAAGGGGATTGCAGATCGGTGCGGACTCGCTGGGCCGAAGGGCCTGTTTTCTCGCTGTACCTCCAAAGCAGATTTTTTAAGAAGTGCAAGAGCTTTAATGAGGTAGTTTGGAGATTGGGAATACATCCTTAGCATATGAGACGTCTGTTCACAAATCCACTTTAGGCAAGAAATGGTGTTGGGTAAACTGATGGGACTGAAGGCTGATAAATCCCCAGGGCCTGATGATCTGCATCCCAGGGTACTTAAGGAAGTGGCTCTAGAAATCATGGACGCATTGGTGTTCATTTTCAAATGTTCTATAGATTCAGGATCAGTTCCTGTGGATTGGAGAGTAGCGAATGTTATCCCACTTTTTAAGAAAGGCGGGAGAGAGAAAACGGAATTATGGACCAGTTAGCCTGACATCGGTGGTGGGGAAGATGCTGGAGTCAATCTTAAAAGATGAAATAGCGGCACATTTGGATAGCAGTAACAGGATCGGTCTGAGTCAGCATGGATTTACAAAGGGGAAATCATGCTTAACTAATCTTCTGGAATTTTTTGAGGATGTAACTAGGAAAATGGACAAGGAAGAGCCAGTGGTTGTAGTATACCTGGACTTTCAGAAAGCATTTCATAAGGTCCCACATAAGAGATTAGTGGGCAAAATTAGGGCACATGGTATTGGGGGTAGAGTGCTGACATAGATAGAAAATTGGTTGGCAGACAGGAAACAAAGAGTAGGGATTAACGGGTCCCTTTCAGAATGGCAGGCAGTGACTAGTGGGGTACGGCAAGGCTCGCTGCTGGGACCGAAGCTATTTACAATATACATCAATGATTTAGATGAAAGGATTCAAAGTAACATTAGAAAATTCGCAGATGACACAAAGGGCCCTGTACAACTGCAGAATGACACAAAGCTGGGTGGCCGTGTGAACTGTGAGGATGATGCTATGAGAATGCAGGGTGACTTGGGCAGGTTGGGTGAGTGGGCAGATGCATGGCAGATGCAGTTTAATATGGATAAATGTGAGGTTATCCACTTTGGAAGCATAAACAGGAAGGCAGATTTTATTATCTAAATGGTAGGTCAAGTTGGGAAAAGGGGAAGTACAACGGGATCTGGGGGTCCTTGTTCATCAGTCAATGAAAGTACAGCAGACAGTGAAGAAAGCGAATGGAATGCTGGCCTTCATAACAAGAGTAGTTGAGTATAGGAGCAAAGAGGTCAATAGACAATAGGTGCAGGAGTAGGCCATTCGGCCCTTCGAGCCAGCACCGCCATTCAATATGATCATGGCTGACCATCCCCAATCAGTACCCCGTTCCTGCCTTCTTCCCATATCCCCTGACTCCGCTATCTTTAACAGCCCTAACAATCTCTCTCTTGAAAGTATCCAGAGAACCGGCCTCCACCGCCCTCTGAGGCAGAGAATTCCACAGACTCACAACTCTCTGTGTGAAAAAGAGTATTTCTACTAATACTCTTCGTAGAAAACAATCCTCGTATCCCCTGTAACTCTGCTTGAAGTATTCTACCCACTCAACATAGCTCAATGCAAAAATATTTCCTTTTCTGATTATGACAACCTAAAAACTGCTTTGCTGTTTAGGTGGCGGTGGAGAAAATGCAGTGGAGTACTTTTTTAAGCAAGGAAGAATCCATTCTAAAGATGCCCTGGAAATCATCTGGTATCACGCTGCCAACAAAAAAGCACAAATGAAAGAAGCATTGGAAAGTAAGAAACTATAAGTCACAAACGGAAATATCACGCCTGTAAAGCAATTCTGGTGCAGTGGATGAAGGCACTGCATGGTCTGCAAGTTAGGCCTCAATTTAGTTTAGTTTAAGTTAGAGATACACCACAGAAATAGGCCCTTTGCCTCACAGATTCCGCGCCTACCAGCAATCCCTGTTACACTAGCACACTCTACGGGACAATTTACAGTTTTTACCGAAGCCAATTAACCTACAAATCTTGGATTGTGGAGGAAACCGCAGCACTCTGGGAAAACCAACGCGGTCACGGGGAGAACGTACAAACTCCGTACAGGCAGCACCCGTAGTCAGGATCGAACCCAGTCTCTGGCGCTGAAAGGCAGCAACTCGCCCGCTCCGCCACCGTGCCGCTGGAATTCTTTGCTGTACTGGTCTCAACTGAACAATTTTTTGATCTAACACCCGTTGAAATTGATAATAAATATGGCTATATTGAATCGTGAAAGCCATGGAGTAGTTGTATAAAATATAATTTGAATGCTGACTTAAAACATTGTGAGTATCCACTAGGGGCGCCGCATTGACGGCAGCCTCTGCCTACAGCCCGTTTGTTTTTCAATCTTTTTTGTTTTTAGTTAGTTTAAAGTTTGTTTTGGGGGAACCTTTAACTTTTCTATGTGGGGGAGGGGGGCAGAGTAAGGGGGAAACTGTTTCCCAGTCGCTTCCTAGTGGGGACGCGACTATTCTCCGAGTCGCGTCCTCGCCCCCCTCCTCGCGGCCTACCACCTGGATTGGCGCGGCCTTTCCTGCCGGGGACCGGGGACCCGGACCAGAGCTTCGGCAGCGGCGGCGCAGCGCTGGATTCACCACGGAGCGGGCGATGCCTATCTGGATCGCCGTTTTGGAGCTCCGGAGTGTTGGGCCACTGCTCCAACATCGCTGAGCTGTGGTTTGGAGAGCTTCCAGCGCGGGCGACGCTGAACAACATCGCGGAGTCCTGGGGGCCTTTGCCGAGGGCCACCAGCGTTGCATCTCCGCCCAGCGCGGCCTGCAGACTTTGTGAGCCGCGGAGGTGCCCGACTCGGATGTCCAAGCCGCTGAGGAGGTCCTCCAGTCCCGATGTTGGACTTCCATCTACCCGGCGAGCGGGCCTGAACATCGGGCCGCCCATAGCGGTGACTGCGGAGGGCTCGGGGAGGCCCCGACCACGGGTGAACATTGGGGAACATTAGAGGAAGATGACTGACTTTGGTGCCTTCACTCACAGTGGGAAACCTTTGATTCTGCTGTGTGGGGATGTTTTATGTTGAACTCTATCGTGTGTTGTGTTCTTTATTTTTATTGTATGGCTGTATGGTGATCACATATCACTGTGCCATTTGGCACATGTGACAAATAAATGTATCTTGTATCTTGAATCTTGAACAGTAATAACTCAATGTGTTTCCACATAACTGCAAAACAATTTAAATGGAAAAGTTATATTCAACATTACATTTCAGATAGGAATATCTTATTTTAGTGTTAGACAAAGTAATAGTAGAGGTAGGGGGCGCTGTCGAGTATGGCTGCTCTGCCAGCAGCTGTTAGTCTTTTCACCCTTTTTAAATTTTTAGTGAGTCAAAAGTGTTTGTTTTGGAGGTCTTTTAGTCTTTTTATGTGGGGGTTGAGGGGGGGGGAAAGGGGGAAACTATTTTTCTCAGTCCCTACCTGGTCGGAGATGCGGCTTTTCTCCGAGCCGTGTTTTCGCCCCTTCCTCGCGGCCTACCAACTGTCTGGAGCGGCGTTTCCTGCCGGGACCGGCCAGGACTTCAGCTTCGGCGGCGGCGCAGCGCTGAGGCACCATCGTGGAGCGGGCGATGCCTTACCCGAGTCGCCGTGCGGTAAGCTCCGGAGTGCTGTGACCGCCAACCCCAACATCGCGGAGCTGCGGTCCGTGGAGCTTCCAGCGGCGGGCGGCGCTGAGCTTTAAACACCGCGGAGCCTGGGATCTCACGCCGAGATCGCTAGTGTCGGAGCTCCGACCAGCGCGGCCCGTGGACTTCGGGAGCCGCGGTCTCCGGGGAGGAAGCGGCCGCTCCAGACACTCTGAGCCGCTGAGAGTGTTCACCCGACGCCGGAGCTCCATCATCCGGCGAGAGGGCCTGAAGCATCGTGCTGCCGTAGCGGCGACTGCGGAGGCCTCAATAGGCCCGACTATGGGTGAACAGGGGATGGGACTGGACTTTTGATGGCTTCCCCCACAGTGGGAACCATTGTGGGGGGATGTTTTTATGTTTACTGTTAAATTCTTTGATGTTGTGTCTTATCTTTATTTGTGTGCTGCAAATGGCAAGTCAAATTTCACTACACCAATTGGTGTATGTGATAATATATGTCCTTTGTATCCTTTGTTGTTTTGTAATGAGAGAAATATTTTGTTGTTCCAATTTAATCCCTTTTTATCGCTCTTTTCAAAAATTGTATTTGAGAGATACACTTACTGTAAGAGTTTCCAAACACAAGTGAACTACTTGCAATGCATTCACAATAACAATATAAATTGTCGACTTGGAAATGACAGAAATACAGTCGAATGGTTTAGGAGATTTAGTGCCATGTTAATTTGACCGAGACTCTGTTTTACAGCATTGCTTGCTTATGTTTACTTCCAGCTGCATCTGGAGAAATACAAATCATAAGATCATGGTACAATGGTTCTTTATTTCCCACGTGTACCAAGGTACAATGAAATTCATTTTTGTATACAGTTCAGTACGTATCACTATATATAAGCACTT
The DNA here is from genome assembly GCA_038087875.1 of Malacoraja senta. Taxonomy (NCBI): domain Eukaryota; kingdom Metazoa; phylum Chordata; class Chondrichthyes; order Rajiformes; family Rajidae; genus Malacoraja; species Malacoraja senta. Next base: position 211,437,290 of record CM075977.1, on the reverse strand, counting down.
AGATACATCACTGATACTGCACAAGCATATAGCAGTTATAAACTGAGACAATATACAGAGTCGCCAGTTTTTGGTGCCATTTTGAAGTCCTATGTCAAAAGACTTCGGATCACAATTATGCCATTCAGCCCATCGAATCTGCTCCACCATTGAACCATGACTGGTCTATTTTTCCATCACTACCGCATTCTCCTGCCTTCTCCCGTAACCTTTGACGCCCTGTCTAATCAAGAACTTCCGGTGGCGTCATGTTAGACTAACAGACGTGCACCCAGCTCCTCTCCCGAAAAACTTCACGATTTATCGTGTAAAACGGGTCCGAAAATCGGGATTGTTTTTAAAAACCTTACCGGAGCTTCTGGTTACCGCGCTGATGACGTCATCGTTAAACGCGATGTTTTAAACGGTGGTTTGAAGCCCTTTAAATGAGTAAATTGACTCCAGCTGTGAGCCCTCAGAGAGCTGTGAATAAACTGTCGAAACAGTTCGAAACTGAAGTTACCTCTGAAGTCTCTGAAGTGGCTGCAGAAATGGATACAAGATCTAAGAAAGACTTTGATGACTTGAAAAAATCAATGAAAAATTTGAAAGATGAGATCTCGGATAATAGGGTGGAAGATAAGAAGGAAATGAAGGAAAATTCGGCAAAAATGATGGAAGGAATGCAGAAGATGATGAAGGATTTAAATGCTGGTAACCAGAAGAATATGACGGATTTACTGGACACTATGAATAAACGAATTGATGAGGTGAAAGATGGACTATCAGAGAAAATGGATAAGATGGATGTAATTACTACGGATAAGTTCACGGCTGTACTTGAAACAGTAGCTGCAAGTATGCAGACAATTACGGAATTGGAGAAAAATACGGCACGACTGGTTGAAGACATGGCGAAATTGAGGCAAGAACATGAGCAAATGAGGCGAGAAAACGAACAAGCATCACTACAAATGGGGATTCAATTAGAGAAAGTCTCATTCAAATGCCTGGACCTGGAAGCTCGTTCTAGACGCCAGAATCTGAGGATTCTTGGTGTTTCAGAGGGGGCAGAAGGGGAACAGGTACGTGAATTTGCCATGGGCTTGTTGAAACAACTGTTGAATCTTCCCAAGGAACCGAAAATCGAAGTGGCTCATCGTGTCCCAAGATTTGGAAAAAGATTTGATGCGGGAAAAGCTTATCCACGACATATTATAGTGAAATTTCGAGACACTGCAGAACTGGAATATGTTATGACCAAAATCAAATATGGTGTACAATTACGGCTGGACAAAGACACTATTAAGATATTCAGGGACTACCAACATGAAATTGTGCAAAAAAGAAACAAATTTGATAAGGTTAAAGATCTTTTAAGAGGGAGAGAAGGGGTCAGATTCGGGGTTTTTTATCCCGCTAAAATGCGTATTTCTTTTAATGGTCTTGAAAAGTCATTTGTTAAGCCTGAAGACGCTTTCAAATATGCCCAAACGATTGTTGAAAGACAGAAATAAAAGGGAGCTTTGGCAGATCCGAATAATTCTCAGCTATGTTTTGTCTGGGGATAGTTACACTGTTATCTCCGGAATGTTGAAGCAAGGACATTTTCTGTTCAAAACGTGTAAACAACTTTATAACGGAATATGAATTAGAAAATAATTGCTTATTGATTAAAATGTTATAACTAATTGTAAGAACTTATCCTATTAACAACTTTAAAAGTTATGCAGGTTAGATTAGAATACTAACAAAAAAAACAAAAAAATAATGAACTAACATACTAATATGAATTTTTAATAAATTGTAACCTTGTCTATAAGCGGGAGGAGGGGATGAGAAACGAGCTCCTGGCTTATGTCCAGGAGCACGTCTCGTTAACCCCTTCAACCAACAGCTGATTCTTATTGAAATCAAAAATATTGGTTTAATAATTAAACTCTGATATATATATATGTTATAAGGAAATATCAGGGTAAAATTGTATTATATATATGAATGTGAGGCCTCGTTTTAATATTTTAATATGTTATGATTAACTAAGAGAGCGGAGCGAGTTGAGCAACAACGCAATGGAAGTCAAAATAAGGTTTTTTCCCACCTACAGGTGGGTCACTTGCTACAGTGCCGACTATAGACACTGTAGCCTCACTTTTTTAGTTTTTTTTTTATTACATAAAATCACTTGTTTGTGTTTTGTGTTTAGTGATAAGAATAATATGGACATACCAACAAAAGTTAATAATTCAAAAACTCCCCCAATACCTAAAGACCTGGGATATGGACGCACCACAAGATTCAAAGGTACTATAATTATTCAAAATGCATGACACCACACAAAAGAACCTAGGAGGAGTCTCATTTTGTAGTTGGAATATAAGAGGTATTAATGAACCTATCAAAAGGGGTAAGATATTAGCTCAGCTAAAAATGTATAATTCTGACATTACCTTCCTACATGAAACACACCTAAAACCTCAGGACCAAGTTAGGCTGAGGGCGAAATGGATAGGTCAAACATACCACTCTTCATTCACTTCAAAATCTAGAGGCACGTCAATTATCATAAGAAAAGGTATACCATTTAAAGCAAAGAATATTATAACAGATATAGAAGGGAGATACCTAATAGTTAATGGAGAAATCCATGACACTCCACTTACTTTGGTAAATATATATGCCCCTAACTTTGATAACCCCCACTTTTTCAATAAAATCTTCAATATAATTGCAGAGTCAAACTATCAAAATGTTATAATAGGCGGAGACTTTAACTGTGTTTTAGACCCGTACTTAGATAAATCAAGTCAAAAACAGAGAGGGAATATGAAATCGAAAACTGGGGAACTCCTCAATACCTACATAAACAACACTAATATAGCAGATGTTTGGAGAATTGTGAATCCAACTGGCAGGGAATATTCGTTTTATTCAATGGTACATAAGACATACTCACGTATAGACTACTTTCTGCTGGATACAAAATTAATCCCCCAAACATCTAATGCAATATATCATACAAATTCAATTTCAGACCATTCTCCACTAACTTTCTTTTTAAAACTGGAAGGATTGTCTAAGAATAATTCATTCTGGAGATTTAACTCTCAAATTTTAAAAGATCCACAAGCGAGTATATATTTAAAAGAACAAATGGAGGTCTTTTTTCAAACAAATGATACTTCAGATATATCGCCTACTTTACTTTGGGAATCTTTTAAAGCATACATTAGGGGTATTATAATTTCATATCAAGCTTTTCAAAATAAAAAGAATAAGAATGAACAAAGACAGTTAGAAGAACTTATTAGACAAATGGATATAGATAATGCTAAAGATCCATCAATAGATAAACATAATAAAATAATAATTTTAAAATTTAAATTAAATAAATTATTATCTGCCAAACTTATAAGACTTTTTCAAATTACAAAACAAGAGCACTTTGAATTTGGGGATAAACCGCATAAACTTTTGGCTCGCCAGCTAAAAAAACGAGAAAAGGAACATACTATACCAAAGATCAAATCAGATAAAGGGGAATTATTAACAACACCGAAGGATATTAATAAAAGATTTGCGCAATTTTACGAGAATTTGTATACATCTAAAACGATAATTGATTCCAATAATATCACAAAGTTCTTGGATACCTGTAATCTTCCAAAGTTAGAGCTGAAGGAACAAGAGGAACTGGGTGCACAAATCTCAATTAAGGAATTAGAAGATACAATAAACTCACTAAAAAATGGAAAAACACCAGGCCCTGATGGATTTACTAATGAATTTTATAAAAACTTTTATGATAAAATAATACCAAGATTACAAAAAATGTACCAATACGCTTTTAAAAAACGAATACTACCTGATACATTAGCGGAATCAACGATTACATTAATACCTAAGAAAAATAAGGATTTAGAAGAACCTGGCTCATATAGAGCTATAGCATTGTTAAACACAGATCAAAAAATATTAGCGAAAACATTAGCCAGAAGATTAAGTAAATACATTAGTAAATTAATAAACCCAGATCAGACAGGGTTTATCCCTAAGAGATACTCTTCTAATAATATGAGACGTCTACTCAACATAATGCACTCACACAAATCTGAAGATCAAGAATTATCAATTATTTCGCTGGATGCTGAAAAAGCATTTGATCAAGTAGAATGGAATTATATGGATAAAGTATTACAAAAATTTCAACTGGGAGAGAATTTTATTTTATGGATTAAGTTACTATATAACAAACCTACAGCTAGAATACTTACTAATAACATATTATCCTCGAAATTTCAACTATCAAGGGGAAATAGACAAGGATGCTCATTATCACCACAGCTGTTTGCTCTCATTATTGAACCGCTAGCAGAAAAAATTAGAATACACCCTGATATTCATGGATATAATACTAAAGACTCATATAATAAAATATCTTTATACGCGGATGATATATTATTGTATATTACAAAACCTCAAATCACTATACCAAATATATTAAATTTAATTGAAGACTTCGGATCTTTTTCTGGATATAGAATAAATTGGAATAAAAGTGAAATTATGTCAATAAAACCGAAAGATTCAACACATCTTTTAAAATTCCCTTTTAAAATAGCTACAGAAAAATTTAAATATTTGGGAATCGAAATTACCAGAGCATACCAAGGTATGCTCAGGGCAAATTTTGACCCCCTACTTAATAAACTGAATACATTAATTAAATTCTGGAAAACGCTCCCGATGTCTTTAATAGGCCGAATAAACGCAATAAAAATGATCTTTTTACCACAAATTTTATACCTATTTCAATCAATTCCTATATACTTACCTAAGAAGTTTTTTAAAAAACTCGACTCAGATATCACTAATTTTATATGGGACTATAAATCACATAGAATACAAAAAACCCATCTGAATAAATCTAAAGTATTGGGGGGTCTAGCACTACCCAATTTTATGTATTATTATTGGTCAGTAAATATTAAAAACATGATTCAACTGATGGATAACTCCGCCCAGCAAGTAGACTGGATTGTAATGGAGAAAGAGGATTGCTCCTCTAGAAACATTGGAGCGATCCTCCTCTCTCCAACGAAATTGAATAACATAAACTATAATAAGAACCCAATTATTCATAGTACAATCCGTATTTGGAAACAAATAAAACAAAATTTAAAATTAAGAAACTTATCACTTTTATTACCTATAGTCAATAACCCTTCGTTTAGTCCTTCTATTATAGATAAAGCTTATACACAATGGGATAGACTAGGAATTAAAACGCTTGGTGACTTGTATGAAACTGGAAAATTACTTTCATTTCAACAATTACAAATAAAATATAAACTCGGAAATAATCAATATTTTAAATACTTTCAAATATGCGACTATTTGAAAAAATATATAAAAGATCATCATAATAACCCAGCAGATGTACTGGACGAGGCAATGCAGATAAAAGCGGAATCAGCAAACTTAATATCATATTTGTACAATATTATCTTAAATGTACAAATACCATCTACGGAGGGTATCAGAAGAGACTGGGAACAAGAGTTAGCTATTAAAATTTCAAAGGAAAGTTGGAATGAATACTTATTAAAAGTACATAAATGCTCGATTAATGTAAGACACACTTTAATACAATTTAAAATTTTACATAGATTATATTATTCGAAAACTAAAATTCATAAAATTTTCCCAAACGTATCATCTATTTGTGATAAATGTCAATCCCAAGAAGCAACTATAGCGCACTCATTTGTCTTCTGTACAAAAATTCAAAAATTTTGGAATGAAATTTTTGAAATCTTTACAAAGTTATTTAAAACAAGACTGATACCCAAAGCAGAATGGATTATCTTCGGAATAACGGAAGATGATCCAGAACTAAATGTGTTTCAAAAGAAATTAATGGATTATGGGTTAATAACTGGAAAAAAGCTAATTCTAAAATTTTGGAAGAAGGCTCCAATACCAACTATAAATATGTGGATTTCAAATATGTTTGAAACACTACACCTTGAAGAGATAAGACTCCTCCTAGCAGGTAAACCAGATCACTTCCACCTGACGTGGTCTGCATTTATAGAATTATTACAAACATAGGGTGCAAAAGTACTTTAAAAAAATAAAAAATTGAGGTCGGGTAAGGGGGGATGATAGTTGAAGAGTTGGTATGTCCTATTTACGTGATGCTCAAAAAAAAAAAAAAAAACATTTGTTTTTCTTTTTTTTCTCTCTCTCTTTTCTTTTCTTAGGGCCTATTTCTTAACTCTTTTTCTTTTTGTTTTTAATTTCGCTCTCATAGGGTCTTCGTCCTTTTTTGTTGTTACATTTTCTACACTTTTCTACACTTGCACTTTTTCCTTCACTTTCTTCTCTCTTTCAATCTTTTCTTTCTTTAGTGTAAAAAAAAAAAATAAAGGGAGTACATTAATTGTAAGAAGATATAAATGACGAGTATTAATGTATGTGGCTGTGATGTAATGTACTTCTAATAAATAAAAATTAAAAAAAAAAAAAAAAAAAAAAAAAAAAAAAGAATTTATCAATCTCCACTTTAAAAATACCCAATGACTTGTCTCCACAGCCATCTGTGGTATTGAATTTCACAGATTCACCACCCTCATTCAATAGACAATAGGTGCAGGAGTAGGACATTCGGCCCTTCGAGCCAGCACCGCCATTCATTGTGATCATGGCTGATCATCCCCAATCAGTATACCGTTCCTGCCTTCTCCCCATATCCCTTGACTCCGCTATCTTTAAGAGCTCTATCTAACTCTCTCTGGAAAACAGCCCGAGAATTGGCCTCCACTGCCTTCCACAGATTCACAACTCTCTGTGTGAAAAGGTTTTTCCTCCTCTCCGTTCTAAATGGCCTATCCGTTATTCTTAAACTGTGGCCCCTGGTTCTGGACTCCCCCAACATCGGGAACATGTTTCCTGCCTCTAGCGTGTCCAAACCCTTAATAATCTTATATGATCCTCCTCATCTCCATTCTAAAGGTACGACCTTTTATTCTGAGGCTGTGCCCTCTAGTCCCACGAGTGAAATCATCCTCTCCACATCCACTCTATCTAGGCCCCTCATAATTCTGTAGGTTTCAATGAGAGAGTTACCTTGGTATGCTTGTAATGAGGGAAGAAGATTAGACTTTATTGCCTTCCATCACAGTGAGGAACGTGGGAAATCCGCTGTGGTGGATGTTAGAATAGAATAGAATAGAATAGAATAACCTTTATTGTCATTTGAACCTAAGTTCAAACAAAATTAAGTTTCTGCAGTCATACAAACAAGCCCCAGGTTGTTCTGGTTGGAGGCCGCTCCACGGTGCTAGGTCCCAACGGCAACGGAGACCCGACAGGGAAAAGGTCGGGTCCCCCGTACAGGGAAGGGATTTAAAAGTTTGTATTGCTTAGAGTTTCATCCGTCCCCCAAGAAGGAAGTCAGTACAATTCAATAGATTAATTCTGTGAATAAGGGAGTTGGCCGTTTGAAGTAGGCCGTTGACCTACAATCACTCACTGGAGTTTAGAAGAACATGAGAGGGATTATCAGGAAAGAATCCAAGTGTTTGTTTTAACTGATAGAGGATTAGAAGGAGTGGGACGTAGTCTCAGAATAAATGGTTGGCCATTCACAACTGGGTTTAGGGAACAATAGTCATTACACTAAGGAGTTTAAATCTCTGCAATCCTCCACTGCAGAGAAGGATATTGCTTGCTATTTGTACATGTGTAACGGGGGTCAGGATGTCATCTAGCTCAGATAACCTAAGGCAAAGAAGCAGATATTATTTTATTGGATGACACTCAAGCAGTCTGTGGTTAAGGAGCCATAATAGACACAAGGATTCTTACTGCTGACACACACAAAGTGCTGGAGTAACTCGGCAGGTCAGGCAGCATTTCTGGAGCAATAGGATGCGTGACGTTTCGGGTCGGAATCCTTCTTCAGACTGAAAGTAGATAGTGGTGGGGTGGGGGGTGGCTGAAGAGCTGGAGGCGAGAAAAAAACAGGACCCATCAGGGCTGGCCACAAATGACCTCGGGTGGACACACTGTTGGCTAAGATAGGTGTGATCTCAAGAGGAACCATGTGCAGAACTGTGGAACTGGTAAAACAACTAGGTTAAAGGAAGGAGGCAAGGAGGGAGGGGATGGGGGTGTGAGATGGAGTTACTTAAAATTATAGAATTTAATGTTCATACCACTGGGTTGTAAACTACCCAGGTGAAATATGAGGTGCTGTTCCTGCAGTTTGCATGTGGCCTACTCTAGCAATGGTGCAGGCCCAGGACGGAAAGATCAGTATGGGAATGGGAATGGGAAGGGGAGTTGAAATGGTTGGTGTTAACGTGCAAGGATCGCAGTTCGGCGTGGACTCGGTGTGGACCCTGTTTCCACGCTGTATCTCTAAACTAAACTTAATGTTCTTGAAAGTTTGAATGAAAGTTGTGCTTTGCAATAAATGTTGGGTATTTTGGATATCATCGCTAACTTACCTTACTTCTACATTATCATAGGTGATGCACATATGATTGAAGCAGATATTATTTTTGGCAGCCAAGGTCCAATTATGGCCCATCCTCCTGAGACTGACAGTGACAACACTTTGCAAAACTGGTTGAATGAGGTTCTGCAATCAGATAAAGGCATCAAACTGGATTTTAAAAGGTACATCCACTAAAAAAAATCCATATTATTTGTTGAGAGTTTGATTTTGATAACTTATCAATGAATACTCTTCCATTCAATTAGTCAGTGGCAGTGAAAGTCTCTCATTTTAAACGGAACTTCAACTAGTTGGGGAGAGGGTTCGAGTGATGAGAAGTTTAAAGAATCAAAAATCCACTCTACCCAGGCCCTTCACTATTCGGTGAGTTTCAATCAGGAGAGCATCTGTTAAGGGCTTGTCCCACTTTCACGACCTAATTCATGACCTTTTTTACTCGTGGACATTTTTCATCAGGCTAGAAAAAACGCTGCAACCTACTTGATGCCACGAGTACCTACGACTAGCATCACAACCTACCTACAACCTCCTACGATCCCCTAGGACCTCGTGACGACCATGCTGCGAGTATGAGTCAAGGGCAAACTCGGCAGAGGTCGTGAAAGTGGGACAGGCCCTTAAGTTTTCACTGCAGATATTTTCTGTCCCTCCTTGTGAACAATTACTGCCTAGCCGCAGACTGGGAGGTTGATGTTTGGTGGGGGCGGAAGTAGGAATTATTTTGTTCAACTAATTAGGGATAGGAATTTGTTATCAAAAATTTGGATCTTTCGCCAGTCGGAACAACGATCTTATATTTCTTTAAAAATCAATGTCAAAATGACCAAGGAAGAATAAAATCAGATTGTTCTATAACAACAGGTACATGGATAATAATAATAATAATAATGGATGGGATTTATATAGCGCCTTTCTAATACTCAAGGCGCTTTACATCGCATTATTCATTCACTCCTCAGTCACACTCGGTGGTGGTGAGCTACTTCTGTAGCCACAGCTGCCCTGGGGCAGACTGACGGAAGTGTGGCTGCTAATCTGCGCCTACGGCCCCTCCGACCACCACCAATCACTCACACACATTCACACACATTCACACGCAGGCAAAGGTGGGTGAAGTGTCTTGCCCAAGGACACAACGACAGTATGCACTCCAAGCGGGATTCGAACCGGCTACCTTCCGGTTGCCAGCCGAACACTTAGCCCATTGCGCCATCTGTCGTCCGTTTAGAGGAAAGGTTTAGAGGGATATGGGCAAAACAGGGGCTGGTGGGACTAAGGTACAGGGGGCATCTAGGCTGGCATGTGCATGTTAGGCCGAAGGGCCTGTTTCCATGTTGTCTGACTATGTAAGACCAATTTTATGGGCCTGTCCCACTTAGGCGACTTTTTAGGCGACTGCAGGAGACTATGCAGTCACCACATGGTTGCCACATGGTCGCCACATGGTCGCGGGTAGTTGCCGGGGAGTCGCCTTCATGGTCGTGAGGCGTTCCCGCATTCTGGGAACTAGTCGCGGCCTTATTATGGTCACCGTTAATTGTATATCTTTATTGTCATTTCCTGAGTATTCGCATACCCAGAGGAAACAAAAAAACGTTCCTCAACCAGTGTCCATTTCAGTGTGTGCAGTAAAAAATAAATAGAAGTAAAAATACATATATCATGAACAAATTAACACTCTACTCTAGTAAACATCAACAGGCGTTCCGATCGGCAGCGGCACGACAGTGGCTCTGCTGCAGTGTGTCCAGGTTGGTGGTTGGTGCACGATACTTTGGCAGGGGACAAAGTCCGTTTATCAGTCTTATAACCTGTTGAAAAATTAACGGCGGCTAGAATGAAGCCGCCATGGGGAGTAAGGGGAATTCTCAAGCCGTAGGTGGGTCGGCAGGAGGTCCTAATGGGTTGTCAGGAGGTCGGAGGTTCTCGTAGGTTGTAGCCGGTGCTGACCGGTGAATTTCATTGGCTCATTGGGAAAAGAAAGATAAGCAGTAGTTATAAATCACATCAAACTGTATAAGATTTACACACATCTTTAATCAGCACAGTAACTTGGCAGCATTACAAAACGAGGTGTTGTCAGTTCATCCTGGCTGCTTCAACTAACGTTGCTGGGAATGGGCGTTAGTATAAATGTTATAATGGGGTGGAGTTAGTGATGATTGATTCACATGCATCATCAATCTACATCCTTCCCGCTAAAGATTAAATGTGGAAAGGAAGTGTATTAAACATACTCGCCATACCTGTCTGGTGGTCTACTAACACGGCCCGAGCGCGTGCGGACCCAACCATCCCCTCCCTCAACTGAAGGATTAGGCGGAGAGGCTGAAGGTGAAATACGCACGGGAGAGGATTGTGGTGACCGAGGGGAGAAACATGCGGTGGGTGTAACCCCGTGGTTAGTGGAGACAGAGGGACGTGAGGGGGGGGGTGCAAGGCATGCGGGGACGGGCGGGAGACATTGCGAAAGGCGGCTGGAACTGGAGCGGCGGAGCATAGGGATCAGCAGGCGGTGGTCGGGGCTCCTTCACAGCAAGCAGGTGTTGACGACTTCTCCGGTAAACCGCTCCCTCACAGTCCACAAGGTACGATCGCGGCTCATCAGTCGGGCGTACAACAACGCCCAGACGAGAATGTCCAGTTGGAGTTCGTAGACGGACGACCTGGCCCGGCAGTAGAGGCTGGAGTGGTCTGCTGGAACTGTCGTATGACCGTTTCTGGGTATCGTGCTTCTCTTGGAGACGTTGCTGGATAGTGGCGGGCTTCAACACCCGAGGAACCAGCTGCTGTTGTGCGATGGGGACCGGAGACCTCGTCACCCTCGACAGCAGCCGCTGTGCTGGTGACCCCAAGATTCCGTCTCTTGCGATGTTTCTGAGATTCAGGAGATCGAGATAGACGTCTGACTTTGAAATGCGCGCTCCCTCCAGCAAGTGCTTGGCGCTTCTGACAGCACGTTCAGCGAGTCCATTACTCTGTGGATACTCGGGACTGCTTGTGACGTGCTGGAAGTTCCATCGGTCTGCGAAAAGCTTGAACAAGTGGCTGGTGAACTGTGGACCAATGTCGGTTCTCAGGATGACAGGAATGCCATGGGCTGAGAATTGTCTTTTCAGCTTCTTGATGACCATCTCAGACGTGAGGGAGGTCAGTTGGTCAAGTTCAAACCAGTTGGAAAATGAGTCGACCAGAACGAGGTAGTGCTTACCGCACCATTCGAAAATGTCCGCAGCCAGCGACGACCAAGGCAGTGCTGGTGGAGGTTGTTGCAGATGGGGTTGCCGCTGCTGATGAGGCGCAAGATTGTTGCAAGTGGGGCAGGAGGCTACGCGGTCCCGGATGTACGTGGCCATTCCGGGCCAGTAGAACAGATCCCGGGCGCGTGCCAGTGTGGAGTCGGCTCCTGGGTGACCACCGTGTACCTCTTTGAAGTACTCGTCTTGTAGCGATGAAGGTACCACTACCTTGTGACCCTTAACGACCACACCATCCTGAACTACCAGTTCATCACGGACCAAGAAGTACGGCTGCACCTCTGTGGGCGTGTTGGATTGTTTGTCTGGCCAGCCTGTTTTGATTATGGATGAGAGGGCTTGAAGCGTATCATCATTAGCAGTGTGGGCGGCCAGAGTGTGCAGTTGCTTGCAATTGTTGCAGCATTACAAAGCGAGGTGTTGTCAGTTCATCCTGGCTGCTTCAACAAACGGTGCTGGGAATGGGCGTTAGTATAAATGTTATAATGGGGTGGAGTTAGTGATGCTGGCTAAGTGTGATTGATTCACATGCATCATCAATTTACAGTCGTTTTCAGAACCAAGGATAACCAACTGGTTTTGTTAAATGTCCGCCGAGCTTCACAGCCGTGTATCTCTGGCTTCTTAAAAGTTGTCTCCACTCCTCCCCCCTCTCCCCTCCCTCTCACCCCCTCTTTTAAAGGACTTACTGTACACTGTGCTTCCTGTTCATCGCGGTGTGTGTCTGTTCACCTTGGCTTTGCACCGTGTGAAATTCATTCAGACAGCGCTCCCCCCGCTTGCCCTGTCCCCCGCCTGCATAACAGGCTGGTGAAGGAAGCAATGTGTTTGTGTGTGTGTTCCAATCTGACAGTCGCCGTTCCAGTTGCCGTTTTTTCAGGCAATCGCCGGCAGTCCACTGAAAAATCGTCTAAGTGGGACAGGCCCATTAATTACAACACTTTTGCATTGTCCTAAAAAAACAGCACATAGTGTTTGAGTTTAGTCAAGTTTAGGTCCAGTGAAAAGCTTTGGTTGCGTGCGAACCAGTCAGCGGAAATACAATACATGATTACAATCGAGCCATCCACAGTGTACAGATACATGATAAAGGGAATAACGTGAATAACGTTTACATAGAAACATAGAAAATAGGTGCAGGAGTAGGCCATTCGGCCCTTCGAGCCTGCACCGCCATTCAATATGATCATGGCTGATCATCCAACTCAGTATCCCGTACCTGCCTTCTCTCCATACCCTCTGATCCCTTTAGCCACAAGGGCCACATCTAACTCCCTCTTAAATATAGCCAATGAACTGGCCTCGATTACCCTCTGTGGCAGAGAGTTCCAGAGATTCACCACTCTCTGTGTGAAAAAAGTTCTTCTCATCTCGGTTTTAAAGGATTTCCCCCTTATCCTTAAGCTGTGACCCCTTGTCCTGGACTTCCCCAACATCGGGAGCAATCTTCCTGCATCTAGCCTGTCCAACCCCTTAAGTGCAAGATAAAGCCAGTAAAGTCTGATCGCAGATAGTCCGAGGGTCTCCAATTAGGTTGATAGTAGTTCAGGACTCTGGTTGTGGTAGGATGGTTCAGTTGCCTGATAACAACTGTCCCTGTATCTGGAGGTGTGTGTTTTTTCACACTTCTGAACCTTTCAAGACATAAGCAGTGTGCGCTGTGTGAGAGTTTGTGACATTAATGGTCACAGTTGTGCCTGGTCCAATTACTTAGTATTAAAATCCAATACTTTGTTATTTTTGAAGTTTGTCAGCTGTCGAACCTGCGATGAAAATGTTAGTTTCAATGAAGCTTTCCCTCATGCGGCCAGTGTGGATCAACGCCGACATCCTGCCGGGTCCGAGTGCGAGCAGTACAGCACGGATCGCCAAGGAGTTTCTGCACATTGTAACGTCATACTTACCCTATGTAACGCTCTCTCTGGGATGGACAACCAACAAGTTGCTTGACCAAACGCAAGGTAATGCTTGTGAAATGTAATAACATTAATTTGATGAAAATGGACCGATTTAAAGGAAGCACTAGGAGGTGGCGACCACAACATGATGTTTTAATCTGCAATTTGAGAGGGAGAAGGTGAAATCGGATGTGTCAGTATTGCAGCTGGGCAAAGGGGACCACAGAGGGAGGAGCTGGCCAAAGTTGACTGGAAAGGGACCCCAGCAGGGGTGACGGTGAAACAGCAATGGCAGGAATTTCTGGGAATAATTCGGAAGATGCAGGACCTTTTCAGTCCAAAGAGGAAGAAAGATTCTAGGGAGAGAAGGAGGTGACCGTGGCTGACAATAAAAGTCAAGGACAGTATAAAACTAAAAGGGAAGACACATAATATAGCAACGATTAGTGGGAAGCCAGAGGATTGGGAAGGATTCAATCATGGTTGATCTATCTCTCCCTCCTAACCCCAAACTCCTGCCTTCTCCCCTTAACCTCTGACAGCTGTACTAATCAAGAAGTCTTCACAGTGGAAGAACCAGCAACACGCCTGAAATTCAAGAGTCGGGGCTGGAAGTTAGTGGAGTGGCTGTTACTAGGGAGAAGGTGGTTGGGAAGCTGAAAGGGCTGATAGTGGATGAGTCACCTGGACCAGATGGACTGCACCCTACGGTTCTGAAAGAGGTGGCGTTAGAGTTTGTGGAGGCATTGATAGTGATATTTCAAGAATTAGGAGTGGTTCCAAATGAGAGGTTTTCAAGAGAGAGTTAGATTTAGCTCTTAGGGCTAAGGGAATCAAGGGATATGGGGAAAAAGCTGGAACGGGGTACTGATTTTGGATGATCAGTCATGGTCATATTGAATGGCAGTGCTGGCTCGAAGGGCCGTATGGCCTACTCCTGCAACTATTTTCTATGGTTGGAAAATTGCCAATCTTACCCTGCTGCACAAGAAGGGAACAAGGCAGAATAGTTGGGAACTATAAGCCGACTGTTAATTTGACTTTGGTGGTTGGCAAGATTTTAGAGTCCATTATAAAGGATGAGGTTACAGAGTACTTAGAAGTTCACGACAAAATGGGCCAAAGTCAAGATGGCTTTGTGCAGGGGAGGTCTTGCTTGACATATTTGCTGGAATTCTTTGAAGAATATTGTTCTCCCCATGAGATAGACATAGGAGACTCAGTAGATGTTGTATACCTAGATTTTCAGAAAGTGTTTGGTAAGGTACCACATGGGAGGATGCTAAGGAAGATGAGAGCCGATGGTATCAAAGGGCCGATACTAGCATGGATAGCAGGTTGGCTGGATGGCAGAAGACAAAGAGTGGCAATAAAGGCGGCTTTTTCTGGTTGGCTGCCAGTGACTAGCGGAGTTCCACAGGGCTCGGTGCTGGGGCCGCTGCTCTTCGCGTTGTATATTAATGATTTTGATGAGGGGATTGAAGGCTTTGTGGCCAAGTTTGCGGATGATAGGAAAATAGGTGGAGGGGCATACATTGATACATAGAAAATAGGTGCAGGAGTAGGCCATTCGGCCCTTCGAGCCTGCACCGCCATTCAATATGATCATGGCTGATCATCCAACTCAGTATCCTGTACCTGCCTTCTCTCCATACCCCCTGATCCCTTTAGCCACAAGGGCCACATCTAACTCCCTCTTAAATATAGCCAATGAACTGGCCTCAACTACCCTCTGTGGCAGAGAGTTCCAGAGATTCACCACTCTCTGTGTGAAAAAGTTTTTTCTCATCTCGGTCTTAAAGGATTTCCCCCTTATCCTTAAGCTGGGACCCCTTGTCCTGGACTTCCCCAACATCGGGAACAATCTTCCTGCATCTAGCCTGTCCAACCCCATAAGAATTTTGTAAGTTTCTATAAGATCCCCTCTCAATCTCCTAAATTCTAGCGAGTATAAGCCGAGTCTATCCAGTCTTTCTTCATATGAAAGTCCTGACATCCCAGGAATCAGTCTGGTGAACCTTCTCTGCACTCCCTCTATGGCTATAATGTCCTTCCTCAGATTTGGAGACCAAAACTGTACGCAATACTCCAGGTGTGGTCTCACCAAGACCCTGTACAACTGCAGTAGAATCTCCCTGCTCCTATACTCAAATCCTCTTGCTATGAAAGCTAACATACCATTCGCTTTCTTCATTGCCTGCTGCACCTGCATGCCTACTTTCAATGACTGGTGTACCAGGCTCGCTGCATCTCCCCTTTTCCTAATCGGCCACCATTTTAGATAATAGTCTGCTTCCTGTTTTTGCCACCAAAGTGGATAACATCACATTTATCCACATTATACTGCATCTGCCAAACATTTGCCCACTCACCCAGCCTATCCAAGTCACCTTGCAGTCTCCTAGCATCCTCCTCACAGCTAACACTGCCCCAGCTTAGTGTCATCCGCAAACCTGGAGATGTTGCCTTCAATTCCCTCATCCTAATCATTAATATAAATTGTAAATAGCTGGGGTCCCAGCACTGAGCCTTGCGGTACCCCACTAATCACTGCCTGCCATTGTGAAAAGGACCCGTTTATTCCTACTCTTTGCTTCCTGTTTGCCAGCCAGTTCTCTATCCACATCAATACTGAACCCCCAATACCATGTGCTTTAAGTCATGTATATTAATCTCTTATGTGGGACCTTGTCGAAAGCCTTCTGAAAGTCCAGATACAACACATCCACTGGTTCTCCCCTATCCACTCTACTAGTTACATCCTCGAAAAATTCTATAAGATTCGTCAGACATGATTTACCTTTCTAAAATCCATGCTGACTTTGTCCAATGATTTCACACTTTCCAAATGTGCTGCTATCCCATCTTTAATAACTGACTCTAGCAGTTTCCCCACTGCCGATGTTAGACTAACTGGTCTGTAATTCCCGTTTTCTCTCTCCCTCCCTTCTTAAAAAGTGGGGTTACGTTTGCTACCCTCCAATCCTCAGGAACTACTCCAGAATCTAAAGAGTTTTGAAAAATTATCAGTAATGCATCCACTATTTCTGGAGCTACTTCCTTAAGTACTCAGGGATGCAGCCTATCTGGCCCTGGTGATTTATCGGCCTTTAATCCATTCAATTTACCCAACACCACTTCCCGACTAACCTGGATTTCACTCAGTTCCTCCATCTCCTTTGACCCGCGGTCCCCTGCTATTTCCGGCAGATTATTTATGTCTTCATTAGTGAAGACGGAACCAAAGTAGTTATTCAATTGGTCCGCCAATATCCTTGTTCCCCATGATCAATTCACCTGTTTCTGACTGTAAGGGACCTACATTTGTTTTAACTAATCTCTTTCTCTTCACATATCTATAAAAACGTTTGCAGTCAGTTTTTATGTTCCCTGCCAGTTTTCTTTCATAATCTATTTTCCCTTTCCTAATTAAGCCCTTTGTCCTCCTCTGCTGGTCTCTGAATTTCTCCCAGTCCTCTGGTATGCTGCTTTTTCTGGCTAATTTGTACGCATCATCTTTTGCTTTGATACTATCCCCTCATTTCCCTTGTTATCCACGGATGCACTACCTTCCCTGATTTATTATTTTGCCAAACTGGGATGAACAATTTTTGTAGTTCATCCATGCAGTCTTTAAATGCCTTCCATTGCATATCCACCGTCAACCCTTTTAGAACTAATTGCCAGTCAATCTTGGCCAATTCACGTCTCATACCCTCAAAGTTACCTTTCTTTAAGTTCAGAACCATTGTTTCTGAATTAACAATGTCACTCTCCATCCTAATGAAGAACTCAACCATATTATGGTCACTCTTGCCCAAGGGGCACGCACAACAAGACTGCTAACTAACCCTTCCTCATTACTCAATACCCAGTCTAGAATAGCCTGCTCTCTCGTTGGTTCCTCTACATGTTGGTTTAGATAACTATCCGCATACATTCCAAGAAATCCTCTTCCTCAGCACCCCTGCCAATTTGATTCACCCAATCTATATGTAGATTGGAGTCACCCATTATAACTGTTTTGCCTTTGTTGCACGCATTTCTAATTTCTTGTTTGATGCCATCCCCAACTTCACTACTACTGTTAGGTGGCCTGTACACAACACCCACCAGCGTTTTCTGCCCCTAAGTGTTTCGCAGCTCTACCCATACCGATTCCACATCCTCCAAGCTAATGTCCTTCTTTCCACTGCGTTAATCTCCTCTCTAACCAGCAACACTACCCCACCTCCTTTCCTTTCTATCCCTCCTGAATATTGAATATCCCTGGATGTTCAGCTCCCAGCCTTGGTCACCCTGGAGCCATGTCTCTGTGATCCCAACTATATCATAATCATTAATAGCTATCTGCACGTTCAACTCATCCACCTTATTACGAATGCTCCTTGCATTGAGACACAAAGCCTTCAGGCTTGTTTTTACAACGCTCTTACCCCTTTTACAATTATGTTGAAAAGTGGCCCTTTTTGATTTTTGCCCTGGATTTGTCTGCCTGCCACTTTTACTTTTCACCTTGCTACCTATTGCTTCCGCCCGCATTTTACACCCCTCTGTTTCTCTGCTCACCCATTTAAGAACCCCACCACCTCTTATTCTCTGTTTATTATTGTTTTCTTCTTTCCCCCCTACATGTTGGGTCTGAGTGCTTTCCTTCTCTGCCTCCTGCCTCACACACTGTCCAATAGCTTTCTCTATTTGAGTCCCTCCCCCCAACCGTTCTAGTTTAAAGTCTCCCCAGTAGCCTTTGCAAATCTCCCCGCCAGGATATTGGTCCCCCTCAGGTTCAAGTGCAACCCATCCTTTTTGTACAGGTCACACCTTCCACAAAAGAGGTCCCAATGATCCAGAAATTTGAATCCCTGCCCTCTGCACCAGTCCTTCAGCCACGCATTTATCCTCCACCTCGCTTCATTCCTACTCTCACTGTTGCGTGGCACTGGCAGTAATCCCGAGATTGTTACCTTTGCTGTCCTTCTCCTTAACTCCCCTCCTAACTCCCTAAATTCTCCATTCAGGACCTCTTCTCTTTTTTTACCTATGTCATTGGTACCTATATGTACCACGACCTCGGGCTCCTCTCCCTCCCCTTTCAGGATATCTTGGACACGTTGAGACACATCACAGACCCTGGCACCAGGGAGGCAAACTACCATCCGGGTCTCCAGACTGCGTCCACAGAATGGGAAACAAGGAAATGGCAGTCCAGTTAAACAAGTACTTTGTCTTCACTCAAGAAGACACAAACAATCTCCCAGAAATACTAGGGGACCGAGGATCTAGTGGGAGGGAGGAACTGAAGGGAATCCACGTTAGTCAGGAAATGGTGTTGGGTAAACTGTTGGGACTGAAGGCAGATAAATCCCCATGGCCTGATGGTCTTCCTCCCAGCGTACTCAAGGAGGTGGCCCTACAAATTGTGGATGCATTGGTGATCATTTTCCAATGTTCTATAGACACTGGATCAGTTCCTGTGAAATCGTGCTTGACTAATCTTCTGGAATTTTTTGAGGATGTCACAAGTAGAATGGATAAGGGAGAGCCAGTGGATGTGGTGTATCTGGACTTTCAAAAAGCCTTTGATAAGGTCCCACACAAGAGATGTGTGTAAGCCTTGCTGGTTTTGAATCCTCCTCCGCTCCTCTGTCATATGGGGTTCCACAGGGCTCAATTTTAGGGCCCCTGCTTTTCTCACTGTACCTACTTCCTCTGGGTTCCATTCTTAGAAAGCATGGCATCTCTTTTCATTGTTATGCTGATGATAGTCAGATATATGTTCCGCTGAAGAAGAAAGATGCTTTCTCAGTCAAACCACTTCTGTTATGTCTTGATGACATTAAATCCTGGATGGCCCTAAACTTTTTAAATTTTAATGAAAAGAAAACAGAAGTGATAGTGTTTGGTCCCAATGGCCCCCGTGAACCCCCCCCTGTTGACTTGGGTCCCTTGGCACTGTATGTGAAGCCAACAGTTTTGAACTTGGGTTTTAAGATGGACAGTGATTTTAAATTAGATCGTCAAATAGGTGCGGTGGTTAAGTCCAGCTTCTTTCATTTAAGGCAGCTGGCAAAGGTGAAGCCCATTCTTGAACGACAGCATTTTGAAACAGTAATCCATGCCTTCATCACGTCTCGGCTGGATTACTGTAACGCACTATATTTTGGAGTTAGCCAATCATCCCTTGCACGTCTCCAGTTGGTTCAGAATGCTGCTGCTCGCCTTTTAACTGGAACACGTAAGAGGGAGCACATAACGCCTATTCTGGCCTCCCTCCACTGGCTGCCTGTGTACTTAAGAGTTCATTTTAAGATTATTTTATTTGTTTTTAAATCTTTAAATGGTCTCGCCCCGCCTTACCTCTCTGAGCTGCTTCATCCCTACGCTCCTGCTCGGTGCCTCAGGTCAGCTGATCAGCTGCTCCTGGAGGTACCGAGGTCTAAGCGGAAGCTCAGAGGGGATAGAGCTTTTTCTGTTGCTGCTCCGACATTATGGAACACTCTACCTTTGCACATTAGACAGGCCCCTTCACTGTCCATTTTCAAAACTAGTCTTAAAACCCTTTTCTATTCCTTGGCTTTTGACCCTGCATGAGACTTTGCTCCTGTTTTAGTGTTTTTATTGTTTTTTATTGTTTTTACTGTCTTTAATGTTTTTATTGTTTTGTTTTATGTTTGTGATTGGTCATGTACAGCACTTTGTTGCAACAGTGATTGTTTTTAAAGTGCTCTATAAATAAAGTTCAGTTCAGTTCAGTTCAGTTCAGAGATTAGTGTGCAAAATTAGAGCACATGGTATTGGGGATAGGGTATTGACATGGGTAGAGATCTGGTTGGCAGACAGGAAGCAAAGAGTAGGAATTAACGGGTCCTTTTCAGAATTGCAGGAAATGCTGGAACCCCAGTTATTTACAATATATATTAACGATTTAGATGAGGGAATTAAATTTGACATCTCCAAGTTTGCGGATGACACAAAGCTGGGTGGCAGTGTGAGCTGCGAAGAGGATGCTATGAGGCTGCAGGGTGACTTGGATAGGTTGGGTGAGTGGGCAGATGCAGTTTAATGTGGATAAATGTGAGGTTATCCACTTTGGTGGCAAGAACAGGAAGGCAGATTATTATCTGATGGTGTCAGATTAGGAAAAGGGGAGGTACAACGAGACCTGGGTGTCCTTGTACATCAGTCACTGAAAGTAAGCATGCAGGTACAGCAGGCAGTGAAGAAAGCAAATGGCATGTTGGCCTTCATAGCGAGATATTTTGAGTTTAGGAGCAAGGAGGTCCTACTGCAGTTGTACAGGGGCCTGGTGATACCGCACCTGGAGTATTATATGCAGATTTGGTCTCCTAATTTGAGGAAGTGCAGCTTAGGTTCACCAGGTTAATTCCCGGGATTGCGGGACTATATTTATCGAGGAGAAAGACAGTAGGGCGGAGGAACTTGGGGCAGTCAATGGAAGTGTCTTGAGAGCAGTCAGTGTTACCGTCGAAGAAGTACTGAAGGCACTGTCGTGTATGAAGGTTCACAAATCTCCAGGGTGTGTTCAGATATATCTGAGGACATTGCGGGAAACTAGAGAGGAAATTACGGGAGACCTGGTTGATTTATGAGTCGTCCATAAATACTGGAGAGGTGCCGGAAGACTGGAGGGTGGCAAATATTGTGCCTCTTTTCAAGAAGGGCTGTAGGGAAAATGCTGGGAACTATAGGCCAGTGAGCTTAACATCTGTAGTTGGAAAGTTGCTGGAGAACATTCTGAGGAATAGGTTATACAGGCATTTGGATGGACAAGCACTGATTAGGGATAGTCAGCATGGTTTTGTACGTGGGAGGTCGTGTCTCACAAATCCGATTGATATTTTTAAAGACATGACCAAAAAGGTCGATGAGGTCAGAGCTGTAGATGTTGTGTACATGGATTTCAGGAAGACATTCGACAAGGTTCCGCATGGTAGACTGCTCTGGAAGGTTAGACCGCATGGGATCCAAGGATAGCTGAATGGATAGCAAACTGGCTCCATAGAAGGAAGCAGAGGGTGATGGTGGAAGGTTGCTTCTCGGACTGGAGGCCTGTGACTAGTGGTGTGCCTCAGGGTTTGGTGCTGGGCCCGTCACTGTTTGTCATCTACATCAATGATTTGGATGAGAACATAAAGGGCAAGATTAGCAAGTTTGCTGATGATACAAAAGTTAGCGGTTTTGCAGATAGTGAAGATTGCAGCAGGATCTGGATCGATTGGCCAGGTGGGCGGAGGAATGGTTGATGGAATTTAATACAGAGAAGTGTGAGGTGTTGCATTTTGGGATGTCGTAAAAGGGCAGGACCTACACAGTAAATGGTAGGCCTCTGGGTAATGTTGTAGAGCAGAGGGATCTAGGAGTACAAGTGCATGGTTCCATGAAGGTCGAATCGCAAATAGATAAGGTGGTCAAAAAGGCTTTTGGTACTTTGGCCTTCATCAGTCAGAGTATTGAGTATAGAAGTTGGGAGGTCATGTTGCAGTTGTATAAGACGTTGGTGAGATCGCATTTAGAATATTGTGTTCAGTTCTGGGCACCATGTTAAAGGAAAGAAATTGTCAAGCTTGAAAGTGTTTAGAAAAGATTTACGAGGATTTTGCCTGGACTAGAGGGTGTGAGCTATAGAGAGAGGTTGAGTAGGCTGGGTCTCTATTCCATGGAGTGCAGGAGGATGAGGGGGGATCTTATAGAGGTGCACAAAATCATGAGAGGAATAGATCGGGTAGATGCACAGAGTCGTTTGCCCAGAGTAGGGGAATCGAGGACCAGAGGACATAGGTTCAAGGTGAAGGGGAAAAGATTTAATAGAAATCTGAGGGGTAAATTTTTAACACAAAGGGTGGTGGGTGTATGGAACAAGCTGCCAGAGGAGGTAGTTGAGGCTGGGACTATCCAAACGTTTAAGAAACAGTTGGACAGGTACATAGATAGGACAGGTTTGGAGGGATATGGACCAAGCGCAAGCAAGTGGGACTAGTGTAGCTGGGACATTGTTGGCCGGTGTGGGCAGGTTGGGCTGAACGGCCTGTTTCCACACTGTAGCACTCTATGACTGACATATAATGAAAGGATGGTTTGACTTGGCTTGTATTCACTGGAATTTAGAAGGATGAGAGGAGATCTTATAGAAACATATAAAATTCAAGGGATTGGACAGGCTAGATGCAGGAAAAATGGTCCCGATGTTGGGGGAATCCAGAACCAGGGGGTCACAGTTTAAGAATAAGGGGTAGGCCATTTAGGACTGAGATGAGGAAAATCCTTTTCACCCAGAGAATTGTGAATCTGTGGAATTCTCCACCACAGAAGGCAGTGGAGGCCATTTCACAAGATGTTTGGGGCTAATGGATATGGGGAAAAAGCAGGAACGGGGTACTGATTTTAGATGATCAGCCATGATCATTTTGAATGGCGGTGCTGGCTCGAAGGGCCGTCTGGCCTACTCCTGCACTTAGTTTCTATGTTTCAGTGACAAAAAACATGTGGGTGATTTGAAAACAATGAAAAAACTTCCTTAGAAATCAATTGACTTTTGCATCTAGGTTACACCTGTGAGATGGTAAAGGAGATGGAGCATATTTGCCAGACGCTAAGCCAGCCAGTAACCTTCCCTGTCAGAGCAGCACTGCTTCGATCGTCCTGGCCACAGTTACAATGGTTGCTACAGCAGTCAGAAAGGTAAATGGAACTTCTCCCAGCAGGTGGCTCACTTTAAACTTGTCTTTCACTGAAGTCGACAGTGTTCTGATTTTGCAGCTTCCACTTATTGGTAACTTTGATGCAAAAATGATCATTTACATTCGCTTTTTCAAATCCTCATCTTTTCATTTTATTTGTGCTTTTGTCAGAGGGTGGTGAATCTGTGGAGGCCAAGTCGGTGGATACCGATTTTACTGCAGAGATAGATAGATTCTTGATTAGTTTGGGTGTCAGGGATTATGGGGGCGAAGGCAGAAGAGTGGGGTTAGGCGGTCTGTGGAATTCTCTGCCTCAGAGGGCGGTGGAGGCAGGTTCTCTGGAATCTTTCAAGAGAGAGCTAGATAGGGCTCTTAAAAATAGTGGAGTCAGGGGATATGGGGAGAAGGCAGGAACGGGGTACTGATTGGGGATGATCAGCCATGATCACATTGAATGTCTCAAAGGGCCTACTCCTGCACCTATTGTCTATTGTCTATTGAGAGTTAGATCAGCCATGATTGAATGGTGGTCGACTTGATGGGCCGAATGGCCTAATTCTGCTCCTATCACTTATGAGCTTACGCTCTCTGCCTTATCTGAAAGCGCGATGAGAGAAAGGGAATAGAGATCAGAAACAATGCTTTTAGCCCATAGAGGGTGTTAGAGACAGAAACATTTCCCAGCAGTGGTGATAAAGAGGATTGTAACCGCACCATGAACGCCAGGTCAATAAATTCTGACAGGCGCCATTTATTTTTTTATAAAGAGAGGGGGATACCGCAGGAAACACAACACTTAGCCGAATATCAGTGATGGGGAAATGCTAGACTCTGTTATAAAGGATGGGTAGTAAAACACCTGGAAAATATGAAAGAGATTAAATAAAGTCAACATGATTACCAGAAGGATCTAATGGATAATTTTGAGGATATAATTTGTAGAATTGATAGGGGAAAATCAGTGGATATCTTGGATGTTCAGAAAGCCTTTAATAATGTTTTGGGTCAGGACCTTTCTTGGAGTGTACACATCTACACTCTATGAAGAGTCCTGACCCCAATGTCACCTATCCATGTCCCCCAGAGATGCTGCCTGACCCAATGAGTTAGTTTAGTTTAGAGATACAGAGCGGAAATGGGCCCTTCGGCCCACCGAATCTGTGCCGACCACCGATCCCCGCACATCAACACTAGCTTACACATACTGGGGACAATTTACCATTTTACCAAGCCAATTCACCTACAAACCTGTACGTCTAGGAGTGTGGGAGGAAACCGGTTCCTGTGGAAATCCCACGCAGGTCACAGGGAGAACGTACAAACTTAGTAACATCGAAACATAGAAACTAGGTACAGGAGGAGGCCATTCGGCCCTTCGAGCCAGCACCGCCATTCATTGTGATCATGGCTGATCGTCCCCTATCAATAACCTGTGCCTGCCTTCTCCCCATATCCCTTGACTCCACTAGCCCCTAGAGCTCTATTTAACTCTCTCTTAAATCCATCCAGTGACTTGGCCTCCACTGCCCTCTGTGGCAGGGAATTCCACAAATTCACAACTCTCTGGGTGAAAAAGTTTTTTCTCACCTCAGTCTTAAATGACCTCCCCTTTATTCTAAGACTGTGGCCCTGGTTCTGGACTCGCCCAACATTGGGAACATTTTTCTTGCATCTAGCTTGTCCAGTCCTTTTATAATTTTATATGTTTCTATAAGACCCCCCCTCCTAAACTCCAGTGAATACAAGCCTAGTCTTTTCAATCTTTCCTCATATGACAGTCCCGCCATCCCAGGGATCAATCTCGTGAACCTATGCTGCACTGCCTCAATCACAAGGATGTCCTTCCTCAAATTAGGAGACCAAAACTGTGCACAATACTCCAGATGTGGTCTCACCAGAGCCCTATACAACTGCAGAAGAACCTCTTTACTCCTATACTGAAATCCTCTTGTTATGAAGGCCAACATTCCATTAGCTTTCTTCACTGCCTGCTGTACCTGTAAGCCAACTTTCAGTGACCGGTGTACAAGGACGCCCAGGTCTCGCTGCACCTCCCCTTTACCTAACCTAACCCCATTGAGATAATAATCTGCCCCCTTGTTTTTGCCGCCAAAGTGGATAACCTCACATTTATCTATATTATACGGCATCTGCCACGCATCCGCCCACTCACTCAACCTGTCCAGGTCACCCTGCAACCTCCTAACATCCTTTTCACAGCTCACACTGCCACCCAGCTTTGTGTCATCCGCAAACTTGTTAGTGTTGCTCCTAATTCCCTCTTCCAAATCATTAATATATATGGTAAACAGTTGTGGCCCCAACACCGAGCCTTGTGGCACTCCACTCACCACTGCCTGCCATTCTGAAAAGGACCCGTTCACTCCTACTCTTTGCTTCCGGTCTGCCAACCACTTTTCTATCCATGTCAACACCCTACCCCCAATACCATGTGCTCTAATTTTAGTCACCAGTCTCCCGTGCGGGTCCTTATCAAAGGCTTTCTGAAAGTCTAGATACACTACATCCACTGGCACCCCTTCATCCATTTTACTTGTCACATCCTCAAAAAATTCCAGAAGATTAGTCAAGCATGATTTCCCTTTCATAAATCCATGTTGACTTGGACTAATCCTTTTACTGCTATCCAAATGCCCCATTATTACCTCTTTAATAATTGACTCCAGCATCTTTCCCACCACCGAAGTCAGGCTAACTGGTCTGTAATTCCCCGTTTTCTCTCTCGCTCCTTTCTTGAAAAGTAGGATAACTTTAGCTATCCTCCAATCCACAGGAACTGATCCTGAATCTATTGAACATTGGAAAATGATCACCAATGCGTCCACTATTTCTAGAGCCACCTCCCTGTGGACAACGGGATGCAGACCATCAGGTCCAAGGGATTTATCATCCTTCAGTCCGATTAGCCTACCCAATACTATTTCTCGCCTAATGAAAATTTATTTCAGTTCCTCTAGCCCCTTAGATCCTCTGTCCTCCAGTACATCTGGGAGATTGTTTGTGTCTTCCTTAGTGAAGACAGATCCGAAGTACCTATTCAACTTCATCTTTTCAGCCCGTATTGCCCGTTTTGTTTCCTTCTGTTGTCCTATGAAAGTTTCCCAATCCTCTGGCTTCCGGCTACTCTTTGCTGTGTTATACATCTTTTCTTTTAGTTTTATTCTATCCCTAACTTCTCTTGTCATCCACGGTTGCCGCCTACTCCCCTTAGAATCTTTCTTCCTTTTTGGAATGAAATGATCCTGCGTCTTCCGGATTATGCCCGGAAATTCCTGCCATTGCTGTTCCACTGTCATTCCTGCTAGGATCCCTTTCCAGTCTACCTTGGCCAGCTCCCCTCTCATGCCATCATAGTCCCCTTTGTCAAACTGCATCACTGACACTTCCGATTTAACGTTCTCCTTCTCAAATTGCAGGTTAAAACTAATCATATTATGATCACTACCTCCAAGCGGTTCCTTTACCTCGAGTTCTCTTATCATATCTGGTTCATTGGACAACACTAAATCCAGAATTGCCTTTTCTCTGGTCGGCTCCATTACAAGCTGCTCTAAGAATCCATCTCGGAGGCATTCTACTTACTCTCTTTCTTGGGGTCCTGAACCAACCTGATTTTCCCAGTCTACCTGCATATTGAAATCCCCCATCACCACAGTGGCAATACCTTTGTTACATGCCAGTTTTAACTCCTGCTGCAACTTACACCCTTCATCCGGGCTACTATTTGGGGGTCTGTAGATAACACCAATTAGTGTCTTCTTGCCTTTACAATTCCTCAACTCAATCCACAGTGAC
Organism: Malacoraja senta; assembly: GCA_038087875.1. Lineage (NCBI taxonomy): Eukaryota > Metazoa > Chordata > Chondrichthyes > Rajiformes > Rajidae > Malacoraja > Malacoraja senta. Next base: position 211,410,115 of record CM075977.1, on the reverse strand, counting down.
TCTACCTCGTCAGTCCCTATGTCTTCCTTCGCAAGAGACTGAATTCCATCCCTCACCAGCAGAGCTACCCCCCCTCCTCTGCCCACCTGCCTGTCCTTTCTATAGGATGTATAACCCTGAATATTAAGTTCCCAGGCCCGATCCTTCTGCAGCCACGTCTCAGTACAGTACAGACCGCATCCGTAGTCAGGATCGAACCTGGGTCTCTAACGCACTAAGAAAGCAACTCTACCGCTGCGCCACCGTGCCGCCCAAGTTACTCCAGCCCTTTGTGTTTTACAATCACACGGTTAGTGTGTACATTTAAAACACTTGGTGTTGGGGCTAATAAATTGGCATAGATTGAAATAGAGGGGCTGCAATGAAAGCTAAACAAACTGGTGGCCTGGATGGTGGGACTGCAATAAAAGATCAGGTAGATTAGATTTGTTCTGTTAGGGTTTTAGAAAAAATGAGAGGAAATCTAATTGAAATGTACAAAATTCTGTCAGGATTAGACAAATTGGATTGGGGAGAATGACTCCCTTGGCTGGCGAGTCATGAGGTCATCAGTAATAGGAGCAGAATAAGGCCATTTGGCCCATCACGTCTACTCCGCCATTCAATCATGGCTGATCTATCTCTCCCTCCTAACCCCATTCTCCTGCCTTCTCCCCATAACCTCTGACACCCGTACTAATCAAGAATCTTTGTATCTCTGCCTTAAAAATATCAAAGAGGTTAGGACTGAGACGAAGAGAAATTTCTTCATTCATTGGGTGCTCCAACCCATGGAGTTGGCTCTCATGGAGCACTATTAGGGCAAAGTCATTAGTTTAGTTTAGGTTATTGTCACGTGTCCCAATATACTTAATGAGATGGAAACTTCAAGAAACAAAAGGCATTAATGGGTACATGGGCATATGGATATAGAGTCATAGTAATACAGTGTGGGAACAGGCCCTTTGGCCCACCCACACCAGCCAACATGTCCCAGCTACAGTAGTCCCACCTGCCTGCGCTTGGTCCATATCCCTCCAAACCTATCCTATCCATGAACCTGTCCATTTCTTAAACGTTGGGATAGTCCCTGCCTCAACTACCTGCCTCTGGCAGCTTGTTCCAAACACCCACCACCCTTTGTGTGAAAACGTTACCCCTCAGATTCCTACTACTGCTATATTGAGACCGATGAACAGCCATGATTGTTTTATATGGTAGATGAGTTTCAAGGTACAACCCTCCAATTTCTATGTTTCCATGTTTTATTATTGAGTGTTCCAATGTATTTTTTATTTCACTGTGTTTTGTTGCCTGTTTGACCCCGCCTGTGATGAAAGTTTAGCCTGAGTAATTTTCCTTTCATGCAGATACAGTCTGACTGTGTGGATGGCAAGAGACGATTCATACACTCTTGAAGACATGTTATACATCCGAGAGGACTTCGACAAATCAAAGATCTATTATGATCTTTTTGAACCTCAAATCAGTGCCTTAAGGCAGGCAGCAAACTAGAAAACTGCAGACCTCAAATACCAGCAAGTCATCACAAAGACAGAACTTGCATTTATTCAGCGTTTTTAACCTAGTAAAACATCCCAAGATAATTATCAAATGCAATTTAAGAAGCGTTGGGCGGCACGGTAGCGCAGCAGTAGAGCTGGAGACCCGGGTTTGATCCTGACTACTGGTGTTGTCTGTACGGAGTTTGTACGTTCTCCCCATGACCTGCGTGGGTTTTCTCCGAGAACTTCGGTTTCCTCCCACACTCCAAAGACGTACAGGTTTGTATGTTAATTGGCTCTGTATGAGTGTAAAAATTGTCCCAATGTAGACTATTGTTAAAGTGCGGGGACCGTCGGTTGGTGTAGGCTCTTTCCACGTTGTATCTATAAACTGAACTAAACTAAAGCACAGGTGAACCTGGTACTGGGATTAGCATGCGGCACTTTAGTTTTTGTTATTCATTCAAGGGACGTGGGCTTTGTAGGCTGAGCATTTAATTACCCATTCTGGATTGGCCTTGAGGAAGTGGTGGTGAAATACCTCCTCGATTGTTGCAACTCATGAGGTGTGGACAAATCCAACAGGGCTGCCAGGAAGGGAGTTCCATGATTTTGACTCAATGCCGGTATGAAATATTTGAATTGTAAATTATCTCTTAATAATTCAAATAGTTGGCCTGGATTGGAGCATCATAGTTACAAGGATCGGCTCGGTTTGTGTTCCCTGGAGTAGAGGAGGCTGAGGGGTGCCTGTTCTTTATAACTGTAGGTCTAGGGATCATGTCTCCTGTGTCTTTGCTCCAATATCATGGCAGTATTTCAAACTTGCCCTACCCATTCTTTGAATATTTGGAACTTACGGGCAGAAGTAGAAAAACATTGTTAACTTGGGTTTCCATCTGTTGTCTTGGGCAAAGGTAGCTGAACAGGACCTTTGACCTATTTAGCAGGAAGAGCGTGTTTCTGGAAATACTGATAATATTCACCACCTTCAAAGTGAAACTGATTCTGCAAAGTCTCATATCCAGAAATCCTTTATCCTTTCCCGGGGGGCACAATGGCGTGGCGGTAGAGCTACTGCTTTACAGCGCCAGAGAGCCAGGTTCGATCCTGCCTGCGGGTGCTGTCTGTATGGAGTTTATACGTTCTCCCCGTGACCTGCGTGGGTTTTCTCCAAGATCTTTGGCTTCCTCCCACACTCCAGAGACATACAGGCTTGCAAGTTAATTGGCTTGGTATAAATGTAAAATTGTCCCTAGTGTGTGTTGGAGTAGTGTTCGTGTGTGGGGTTCGCTGGTCAGGGCGGACGTGCAAACGCGGGCCTTTCTCCGTGCTGTATCTCTAAACTAAACTAATCTAAACAGCTGTGCAAAGTTTTATTCAACCATTATCCAGTCCAGGAGACCGCACCCTGCACGTGAAAAGGGTTCATTGAACTTTGAAACAATTTCCCAGCATTTACTGTGCAACCTCGCACGTAAGTTCAGAATGTAGATATGAAATGTGATGGAGAACCATACATAGATTAGATGAATGTACTGTATATTTGGATGTAAGCCTTGAAACTGGATTGTATACCTCTGTTTTGTTTTCAGTATAATGCTTTTTAAAACCCATTTAACCTGAAGTAAACCATATTTGTAACATCCCTAGTTCAAACTAGACCAACTATGCAATGCAACAGAGGTGAAATTCACCTTTGTGATTCCAATGCCATTGACATGCCAGGGATACACGCGATGATGTCACCTCATCAGTAGTTCCATCCTTTCGAAGCATTTGAGTGGATTTGGACCACGTTTTCCAGGGGTCACCTTTCATACGAAACTCCAAAGTGAACATGGTCTTAATCGCACATCGGCAATATGGGATACGCAAAATACTTAGCTAACTTCTCAGGCCACCATCCTCTGCATTAAAACAACCCACTAGAGCAAGAATACATAACTTGCGATAATCTAAAGCCATTTAGAACGGAGACGAGGAAACACTTTTTCTCACAGAGAGTGGTGAGTGTGGAATTCTCTGCTTCAGAGGGCGGTGGAGGCAGGTTCTCTGGATGCTTTCAAGAGAGAGCTAGATAGGGATCTTAAAGATGGCGGAGTCAGGGGATATGGGGAGAAGGCAGGAACGGGGTACTGATTGGGGATGATCAGCCATGATCACATTGAATGGCGGTGCTGGCTCGAAGGGCCGAATGGCCCACTCCTGCACCTATTGTCTATTGTCTAAAAACTGAGCGCAATTCATAACCCATGATATTATCAGAAATTTAATATCAGCGCTGAACGTTTCAAATAGGCTGTAAACTGCAAAGGAAATCTTGAACTTTTTTACTAATGAAGGACATTTTTTAAATTCTGGACCCTTGCGACGGCACTGTGGTCACAAGTCTTTGCCTAAGTAACAAGATTATGCCGTGCCTCTTCTCAGCAGGTGAACGCAAATATGAATAAAGAAATATACGCCAACAGGTTTTGGGCTACTGATAAACTTTTCTCCACCAATCATCTGGGTTGTGCTAATGGTAACAATAGACCAAATAGGAAGGAGAATGGCATAAACAAAGGAATGTTTAGTTTAGATATACAGCACAGAAACAGGCCCTTCTGCCCACCGAGTCCACACCGACCAGCAATCTCCGCACATTAAAACTATCCTACACACTAGGGACAATTTACAATTTTTACCGAAGCCAATTAACCTAAAATTGACCTGCAGTCAGGATCGAACTCTTGTCTCTGGCGCTGTAAGGCAGCAACTCTACCGCTGCGCCACTGTGCCGCCCCTATGTTGGGTCAATCTAGTTGTCGCTGTGATTTTTGGATTATGAGCAGATCGGATGGAGAGGGGCAACTTGCAAGGTGTCGTGGCAGAACATTCCAAGTAGTCATCATGGTGAATTGTATCTGAAATCATTTAGGATTAGAGAATAAATAATATTTTGATTAAAGGGCAGCTTGCAAGGGAACTGCAGCTTGATTGATTAGTTACAGTTAAGGGGAAAAGTAGTGTAAGGCATAGAATTCAGCAGTCGTATTGGAGTATAAGATGTGTAATATTTTATATCATACCTTCAGGCAGCATTGCATGTCATATCTTTTGTAGTGTTTATTTGTGGAGGTTGATCATATTGTAATAAATGTTTTAAAAGTGTTGTGTTGTGTTGGTCTGTGAGCCGTAACAAATATTCCTCACTTGGACAGATTAAGACCAAACTCAGTCATAGAGTGATACAGCATGGAAATAAGCCACACCGGCCAACATATCCCAGCTACACTAGTCCCACCTGCCCACATCTGACCGATATCCCTCCAAACCTGTCCTGTCCATGTACCTGTCTAACTGTTTCTTAAACGTTGGGATAGTCCCTGTCTCAACTACCTCCTCTGGCAGCTTGTTCCATACACCCACCACCCTTTGTGTTACTCCTCAGATTTCTATTAAATCTTTTCATCTTCTCCTCTGGTTCTTGAATCACCTACTCTGGGCATGCGACTCTGTGCATCTACCTGATGATTTTATACACCTCTATCAGATAGAGTCCCAGCGTACTCAACCTCTGCCTATAGCTCAGACGCTTTAGTCCTGGCAAGATCCTCGTAAATCGTCTCTGTACCCTTTCCAGCTTGACAACATCTTTCCTATAACACGGTGCCCAGAACTGAACATAATACTCTAAATGCAGCCTCACCAAAGTCTTATACAACTGCAACATGACCTCCCAACTTCCATATTAAATATTCTGACTGATGAAGGCCAATGTGCCAATGTATCCTTATCACGTAGCTGTACACTGTGAATGGCTCGATTGTAATCACGTATTGTCTTTCCGCTGACTGGTTTACACGCAACAAAAGCTTTTGACTGTACCTCGGTACACGTGACGATAAACTAAACTCAACTTAAACGTGCAGTGGTGAAGGGTCACAGTTGTCCACCTGGCCTTTCCACGTGATTCTTGTAATCATTCAGAATACTTTAATTCATGCAGAATACAACGGATTGGCTAATTTTACGATTTATTGACAGGCTAAATAATACAACAATTTGAAAAAAAAGAACAGAATCAGTCCAGCATGGCTAAAGCGCTTTTTATAAAGGACCCCTTTCCTTACACTTAATGCTAAGCAGTTGCAGGTTTCTCTCTCGATAGAACTTCATGGAGAGATGTTGCACGTGAATTAAATACATTTTGGGTTTCCCATGAAATTTACATCTCTCACAAGGTAACCACAGGAGAATCCTTCAAATCTGACTGAGCACAAATGCATCTGGGGATAGGAGTTATGGTTATGAATGGTCAGGGATCAACACTGATGCTTATTCTGGTGTCCAGTGAGTTCTATGTTTACATATCTGTTGTGCAGTTGCAAATTTCATTGTTCCATTTTGGGACATATGACAATAAAACACTCTTGACAGTGTGAACTGCGAAGAGGATGCTAGGGGGTTGCATGGTGACCTGGACAGGTTGAGTGAGTGGGCAGATGCATGGCAGATGCAGTATAATGTAGATAAATGCGAGGTTACCACTTTGGCGGCAAGAACAAGGAGGGCGATTATTATCTCAATGGTGCCAGATTAGGAAAAATGGAAGTTCAATGAGACCTGGTGGTCCTTGTACACCAGTCACTGAAAGTAAACTGAAAGGTACAGCAGGCAGTGAAGAAAACCAATGGCATGTTGGCCTTCATAACGAGAGGATTTGAGTATAGGAGTAAAGAGGTCCATCTGCAGTTGTACAGGGCCCTGGTGAGACCACACCTGGAGTATTGTGTGCAGTTTTGGTCTCTTAATTTGAGGAAGGACATCCTTGCTATTGAGGCAGTGCAGCGTAGGATCACGAGGTTAATCCCCTGGGATGGCGGGACTGTCATATGAGGAAAGATTGGAAAGACTGGGCTTGTAATCACTGGAATTTAGGATGAGAGGGGATCTTATAGAAACGTATAAAATTATAAAAGGACTGGACAAGCTAGATGCAGGAAAAATGTTCCCAATGTTGGGCGAGTCCAGAACCAGGGGCCACAGTCTTAGAATAAAGGGGAGGCCATTTAAAACTGAGATGAGAAAAACATATTTACCCAGAGAGTTGTGAATTTGTGGAATTCTCTGCAATGGAAGGCAGTAGTGGCCAATTTACTAGATGGATTTAAAAGATAGTTAAATAGAGCTCCAGGGGCTAGTGGAATCAAGGGATATGGGGAGAAGGCAGGCACGGGTTACTGATTGTGCATGATCAGCCACGATCACAATGAATGGCGGTGCAGGCTCGAAGGGCCAAATGGCCTCCTCCTGCACCAATTTTCTATGTTTTCTATGACATAAAGAAGCGATGATTTGCATGGAATAACGTTTAACAATTCAAAATAAAGTGCAAAGCCTTTAACTGCAGAATTCAACATGCATCTAGAATGATTATACTTTGAGTATTTAAAAATATGAGGGGTAACTTTTCCACACAAAGGATGGTGGGTGCATGGAATGAGCTGCTGGAGAAGGTCGGAATCATTTGGGACGATGAAATGCCATGATTTTTTTTGTTCCTACTTCCAAGCAGATTAGTCAAGTTCATTTTCTGGATCTTCCAGAATATTGTGTATTTTTCCTTGCAACCATTGAAAGGTTTTATCTGCAACACGTTCAAAAAGGTTCACATCGGCGTGGTAATAGTGATACAGGCACTTCTGGTTACAGCAGTCATTTAAAACGTCGAAAAAGTTGCAAAATGACTTTGACAACGTGTTCCACTGATGAGGTTCTGGGTACTTTTCTCTTGTATGTAAATAGAGAAACTATAAAAGGAAGGAACAGTGAGACATTTGAACAGGTTTGTAAAGTTAAGATAGTTAGAATATAACTGAACGAAAAACCTACCTTCATAAAAAAGGAGTTGAGAAAAGGTTTTCTCTTTCCTCGGTAGTCACTGCATAGTTGATCCACGGTCCAATAATAACTATTAAGAGATTTTAAGATTTTGAAGGCTTTTTTACGGTAGCCACCTTTACCATCTATCTCCCCAAATACAAAAGCATCGATTTTTGAGAAGGAAGGTCTAGAGAAACAAGAATGATTGTTGTCATTGTGCCTTTGTTTGATTTGGTTATCAATTACACTAACTCCTATTTGTGCCCGGGAGTTTGCGATTCACACTGGGAGTTAACAAAGTAATATAAATATATTTTATATTGATATTATAAAGCATGGTGGCATAGCAGTAGAGTTGATGCCTTACAGCACCAGAGACCTGGGTTCGATCCTGACTACGGGTGCTGTCTGTATGGAATTTTGTACGTTCTCCCCGTGACCCGCGTGGGGTTTCTCCGGGATCTTCGGTTTCCTCCCACACTCCAAAGAGTTTCCTGCCACACCCCACAGGCTTGTATGTTAATTGGCTTGGTATAATTGTAAATTGTCTCCAGTGTGTTGGATGGCGTTGGTGTGGGGATCACTGGTCAGCACGGACTCAGTGGGCCTTTTTCCATGCTGTGTCTCTAAACAAAATAATATTGACTAGGTAGCACAGGATATTCAGTCCCCGTGTATCTGTTGGACAATACAGTAATACAATAATATAAGCAGTCAGTGTTTAATCATTATTTAATATAGAAAATAGGTGCAGGTGTAGGCCATTTGGCCCTTCGAGCCAGCACCGCCATTCAATATGATCATGGCTGATCATCCAAAATCAGTAACCCATTCCTGCTTTCTCCCCATATCCCTTGATTCCGTTAGTCCTAAGAGCTAAATCTAACTCTCTCTTGAAAACATCCAGTGAATTGTCCTCCACTGCCTTCTGTGGCAGAGAATTCCACAGATTCACAACTCTCTGGGTGAAAAACAATTTTCCCATCTCAGTCCTAAATGGCCTACCCCTTATTCTTAAACTGTGACCCTTGGTTCTGGACTCCCCCAACATCGGGAACATTTTTCCTGCATCTAGCCTGTCCAATCCCTTAAGAATTTTATGTTTCTATAAGATCCCTTCTCATCTTTCTAAATTCCAGTGAATACAAGCCCAGTCGATCTATTCTTTGATCAGATGTCAGTCAGTTATTTTTCATTTTAATTGTTTTGTCACTTTAGCTTGCATTTCCCCTGCTAAAATTCCCTCCTTGGATTGATATTTATGTATGTTTGATTTTATTTCTGTGATGTATCTCGCAATAATTTTAGTTTAGTATTATAGTTCAGAGATACAGCATGGAAACAGGCCCTTCAGCACACCGAGTCCAAGCCAACCATCCGTCACTAAGTACTACGTTATCCCATTTTCACATCCTACACACTAGGGGCATTTTACCGAGGCCAATTAACCTACAAACCTGAACGACTTTGGAATGTGGGAGGAAACCGCAGGATTTGATAATGGAACACGAGGTAAAGGAGCCATTAGGACGTAGAGACCATAATATGATATGTTTTAATCTAAAATTTGAGAGGGAGAAGAGTAAGTCGGAGGTGTCAGTGTTACAGTTGAACAAATTGGACTACGGAGCCATGAGGGAGGAGCTGGCCAAAGTTGACTGGAAAGATACCCTAGCAGGGATGACAGTGGAACAACAATGGCAGGTATTTCTGGGAATAATACAGAAGGTGCAGGATCAGGTCATACCAAAGAGGAAGAAAGATTCAAGGGGAGTAAGGGGCGACCGTCGCTGACAAGGGACATCAGGGACAGTATAAAAATAAAAGAGAAACAATCACAAACAATCACAAAGCAAAGGCAGAGGATTGGGTAACTTTTAAAGAGGAACAGAAGATAACTCAAAAGGCAATACGGGGAGAAAAGATGAGGTACGAAGGTAAGCTAGCCAAGAATATAAAGGAGGATAGTAAAAGCTTCTTTAGGTATGTGAAGAGGAAAAAATAAAGACCAAAATTGGACCCTTGACTGAAAAGGGGAAATTTATTATGGGGAACAAGGAAATGGCAGACGAGTTGAACAGGTACTTTGGATCCGTCTTCACTAAGGAGGACACAAACAATCTCCCTGATGTACTAGTGGCCAGAGGATCTAGGGTGACGGAGGAACTGAAGGAAATTCACATTAGGCAGGAAATGGTGTTGGGTAAACTGATGGGACTGAAGGCTGATAAATCCCCAGGGCCTGATGGTCTGCATCCCAGGGTACTTAAGGAAGTGGCTTTAGAAATCGTGGATGCATTGGTGATCATTTTCCAATGTTCTATAGATTCAGGAACAGTTCCTGTGGATTGGAGGGTAGCTAATGTTATCCCACTTTTTAAGAAAGGCGGGAGAGAGAAAACATGGAATTATAGACCAGTTAGCCTGACATTGGTGGTGGGAAAGATGCTGGAGTCAATTATAAAAGATAAAATAGCGGCATATTTGCATAGCACTAGCAGGATCGATCCGAGTCAGCATGGATTTACGAAGGGGAAATCATGCTTGACTAATCTTCTAGAATTTTTTGAGGATGTAACTGGGGAAAATGGACCCAGTGGATGTAGTGTACCTGGACTTTCAGA
>CM075977.1:211127361-211399936 GCA_038087875.1 Malacoraja senta | reverse complement strand
GAGACCTGGCGCGAGGGTACTTTGTAACTTTGAAAGTGCCCTTTATTTGCATATCCTGGCTATGCAAGCAAAGAATTTCACTGTGACTTGTCACATATAACAATAAAGCATCCATTCATTCATTAAAGATCCACAAAGAATCCTTGATACAAGCCCATATCATGAAAGCCACTTCGCAGCAAAAGCAAGCTTTGATCATTAGGTCACATGGTCATAAGTGATAAGAGTAGAATTTCATCATATGTCAGTCCTGCATTCCCGGGAATTAACCTGGTGAACCTACACTGCACTCCCTCAATAGCAAAAATGTCCTTCCTCAAATTAGGAGACCAAAATTGCACACAATACTCCAGGTGCGGTCTCACCAGGGCCCTGTACAACAGCAGTAGGACCTCCTTGCTCCTAAACTCAAATCCTCTCACAATGGCCAACATGCCATTAGCTTTCTTCACTGCCTGCTGTACTTGCATGCTTACTTTCAGTGACTGATGTACAAGCACCTCCCCTTTTGCTAATCTGACACCATTCAGATAATAATCGGCCTTCCTGTTCTTGCCACCAAAGTGGATAACCTCACATTTATCCACATTATACTGCATCTGCCATGCATCTGCCCACTCATCTAACCTATCCAAGTCACCCTGCAGCATCATAGCATCCTCATCGCAGCTCATCCTGCCACCCAGCTTTGTGTCATCCGCAAACTTGGAGATGTCACATTTAATTCCCTTGTCTAAATCGTTAATATATATTGTAAATAACTGGGGTCTCAGCACCGAGCCTTGCGGCACCCCACTAGTCACTGCCTGCTATTCTGAAAAGGACCAGATAATTCACACTCTTTGCTTTCTGTCTTTCAATTTTGCAATTGTGCTCTAATTTTGCACACTAATCTCTTGTGTGGGACCTTGTCAAAGGCTTTTTGGAAGTCCAGATATACCTCATCCACGGGCTCTCCCTTATCCAATCTACTTGTTACATCCTAAAAAAATTCCAGAAGATTAATCAAGCATGATTTCCCCTTCATAAATCCATGCTGACTTTGACCGATCCCGTCACTGCTTTCCAAATGCACTGCTATAACATCTTCAATAATCGACTCAAGCATCTTCCCCACTACCGATGTAAGGCTAACTGGTCTATAATTCCCTGTTTTCTCTCTCCCTCCTTTTTTAAAAAGTGGAGTTACATTGGCTGCCCTCCAGTCCACAGGAACTGATCCAGTTTCGAGAGAACATTGGAAATTGATCACCAATGCATCCACGATTTCTAGGGCCACCTCCTTGAGTACTCTGGGATGCAGACCATCAGGCCCTGGGGATTTATCTGTCTTCAGTCCCAACAGTTTACCTAACACCATTTCCTGACTAATGTGGATTCCCTTCAGTTCCTCCCCCCCCCCCACTAGATCCTCGGTCCCCTCGTATTTCTGGGAGATTGTTTGTGTCTTTCTTAATGAAGACAGAACCAATGTACTTGTTTAACTGTTCTGCCATTTCCTTGTTTCCCATTATACATTCACCTGTCTCTGATTGTAAGGGACCTACATTTGTCTTCACTAATATTTTCCTTTTTACATATCTTAAGAAGCTATTAGAGTCTGTTTTTATATTTCCCACAAACTTTCTTTCATGCTCTTCCTCCCCCCCCCCCTCTTAATTAACCCCTTTGTTCTCCTCTATTGAGTTCTAAATTTCTCCCAGTCCTCCAGTTTGCTGCTTCTGGCCAATTTATATGCCTCTTCCTTGGATTTAACACTTTCCTTGATTTCCCTCGTTAGCCGCCTTCCCCGTTTTATTTTTTCGCCAGACTGGGATGAACAATTTTTGGAGTTAATCCATGCATTTTTTAAATCTTTGCCATTGCATCTCCACTGTCAACCCTTTAAGTATAATTTGCCAGTCTATCCTAGCCAATTCCCATCTCATACCTTTAAAGTCTCCTTTCTTTAAGTTCAGGACCCTAGTCTCTGAATTAACCATTCCGCTCTCCATCCTAATGCAGAATTCCACCATATTATGGTCACTGCTGCCCAAGGGGCTTTGCACAAGATCGCTAACTAATCCTTCCTCATTACACAATACCCAGTCTCGGGCAGCTTGGGCAGCTTACAACCCAGTGGCATGAACGTTGATTTCTCTAACTTAAAAAAACCCTTGTTCATCAGTCAATGAAAGTAAGCATGTTGGCCTTCATAACGAGAGGAGTTGAGTATATGAGCAAAGAGGTCCTTCTGCAGTTGTACAGGACCCTATTGTGTGCAGTTTTGGTCCCATAATTTGAGGAAGGACATTCTTGCTATTGAGGGAGTGCAGCATAGGTTTACAAAGTTAATTCCCAGGATGGTGGGACTGTCATATGCTGAGAGAATGGAGCGGCTGGGCTTGTACACTCTGGAATTTAGAAGGTTGAGAGGGGATCTTATTGAAACATATGAGATTATAAATGGTTTAAACATGCAAGAGACAGGAAACATGTTCCTGATGTTGGGGGAGTCCAGAACCACGGGCCACAGTATAAGAATAAGTAGTAAGCCATTTAGAATGAGGAAACACATTTTCACACAGAGTTGTGAGTCTGTGGAATTCTCTGCCTCAGAGGGCGGTGGAGGCGGGTTCTCTGGATACTTTCAAGAGAGAGCAGGAGAGGGCTCTTAAAGATAACGGAGTCAGGGGATATGGGGAGAAGGCAGGAACGGGGTACTGATTGGGGATGATCAGCCATGATCACATTGAATGGTGGTGCTGGCTTGAAGGATCGAATGGCCTACTCCTACACCTATTGTCTATTGTCTATTGCCTTGCTATCCCTCTCGTCCGTCTCTCCCCCACCCTAGTTCTCCTAGTTCCACTGTCCTGATTAAATTTGTATGTATGCCTCGTTGTCAACTTCAACTGGAGTACACACAGTGAATGTCAGGTGAGCATTTACTATGGCTGCCAGCACAGCCGGCCCTTCTTCTGTCCCAGCATCCGGACTCCACACTCTGGTTCCACGCTCGCGGACCCCGGGCCGTCTGTCCCCGCGGTCGGGGGATCAGTTCGGTGTGTCACCCACAACCCGTGACAGTGCGGCCGCACAGGGGGAGACGGAGCGGAGGGCGGCCGTGGCCGGACAGCGCTGACCCCGGGGTGTTGCCCCGAGGGATGCGCTCCTTCGGCCGTTTACACCTTGCTCGGGTTCAGAGCCAAGATGTCAGGTAAGTTCAGAGCGTTTGGTTCAGAGCGCTCAGTCATCCTCCACAATTATTTACAGCACAAAAATTGATAATTTCGGCATTTTTTAACAGGTAAGAAAATATGCGTTCTTACCTGATAAAAAACGCCGAAATGGTCCATTTTGTGGAAATCAGGGGTAACTGATTGTGGTAATTGTGGTAATCGGAATAAAAATCACAAACCATACGTGGGTTTTGAATTACATTTTACTCAGATGCAAGCCACGGAATGGAATAATTATTAGTGGTTAATTGGACATAATCAACCTCAGCAAATTGACAATATCTTTGAAAGGGAGTGGGTGTTTAAGCTGTCAGGACATTTTATTATTTGCCAAAATATACATCTCAATAGCATAATGATAGAAAACTTACTTTTCCACACACCGCTTGTAAAGGGCCTGTCCCACTGTACGAGTTCATTCAAGAGCTCTCCCAAGTTTAAAAAAAAATCAAACTCATGGTAAGCACGTAGAATGTACGTAGCAGGTACGTCGGAGCTTGGGATGTCTCTTAGCGGCTCGTAACGCGAACGGCAGGTACTCGGGAAACGCGGTAAGCTCGTGAAGACTCGTGAAGATGTTTCAACATGTTGAAAAATGTCCACGAGAGCCCCGAGTACCTACGAGCGGCTATTACCGTAATTCTCCGAGTTCGAATCAGGGAAAACTCGGGAGAACTCTTGAATTAGCTCGTACAGTGGGACAGCACCTTTAGTCTAGAGATTTTTTTAATGATAAATTTAGCTTCAGAAGCGTTTTCTTTTTGCATGTAAAAACCCACTTGAGAACCATGGGCAATTTTAAAATTTTACAGCCAGATTTATAACTTCTGAAACTTTTTAGATACCAAAGGAATGAAGAGAAAACACAAATAATGCCTAACTGTTGATGAAAAGCAGTGAACAAACGCGATAATTCCCAATATTTTCAATCTTGATATCTGCACGGCCAATGTTCGCCAACTACTTTAGCTGTTGTTGTCCCTTCAGCTCTCGCTTCTCTCTACCATCATTTCTCCTCACTTTTAGAATTCTGAAGCAGGGTAAATGTCTCTCACGGTTACCCCGACCTCCACAATTATTTACAGCGCAAAAATCAACCATTTCGGCGGTTTTTAACAGGTAAGAAAGTACGCATTTCGTGTATAGGGGGGTTGCACGTAAGGTCACTGGGTCATAGGGCTTGACGCACGGAGCCGCTCAATCCATCTGGAGGACATACGTAACTTCCGGTACATGTTATTAATGCTAGAAACGCGTACTTTCCTACCTGTTAAAAACCGCCAAAATGTTGAATTTATTCGCTGTAAAAAATTGTGGAAGTCGGGGTAAGTGTGAGAGACATGTACCCAACTTCAGAATTCCAAAAGTGAAGCGAAATGAAGGGAAAGAAAAGCGAGAGCTGAAGGGACAACAACAGCTAAAGTGCTTGGCGAACATTGGCCTTGCAGATATCGGAATTGAAAATATTGGGATTTATCGCGTTTGCTCACTGCATTTCATCAACAGTAAGGCATTATTTGTGGTTTTTCTTGATTCCTTTGGTATCTAAAAAGTCTCAGAAGTGATAAATCTGGTTGTAAATTTCGCTTCAGAGGCGTTTTACTTTTGTATGTAAAAACCCACTTGAGAACCATGGGCCATTTTAAAATTTTACAGCCAGATTTATCCCTTCTGAAACTTTTTAGATGCCAAAGGAATCAAGAAAAAACACAAATAATGCCTTAGTTGATGAAATGCAGTGAGCAAACGGCCAATGTTCGCCAAGCACTCTGGCTGTTGTTGTCCCTTCAGCTCTCGCTTCTATCTACCGTCATTTCTCCTCACTTTTTGAATTCTGAAGTAGGATAAATGTCTCTCACGCTTATCCCGATTTCCATAATTATTTACAGCGCAAAAATTGACAATTTCGGTGGGTTTTAACGGGCCTGTTACGTCTGAAGAAGGGTTTCGGCCCGAAACGTTGCCTATTTCCTTCGCTCCATAGATGCTGCTGCACCTGCTGAGTTTCTCCAGCATTTTTGTGTACCTTACGCTGGAAACAATGGTGAGTGCTTACCTGCAGTTCATCGCGTGTACTCCACTTGGCGTAGCACAGCAACAGTACGGGTCATGGGTCGTGACCCGACTGCTGTGTAACCTCCCTATTAACAGTGTATGCTGTGGGCTGTCATGTCCTCCAGATGGATTGAGCTGCTCCGTGCATCACGCCCTTTGACCCGATGACCTTACGTGCAACCACCCTATTCTACATTTCCTTATCACCATCTGTTTTGATCTGTTGTTTCCACACCTTATCCTTCCATATCTCTCAGTTCCCTCTCCCCTGACTCTCAGTTTGAAGGATCTCGACCCGAAAGAATCGTTTTAAACTCTGACATTGTTTAGATTAGTTTTCTATTTTGTTCATTACTGTTCAAACCGATTGACTAAAGCTGTTTACATAAGATGAGGGTTTATATGTTTTTACCTTGAAAGCCATGATCGTGCTTGTAGTAAAGTTCTTTGTATTCGTTTACCAAATTATACAACCTCAAAATGGTTCCATCGTGAGCAAGCCATCTCCATTCTCCACCAACATGCTCATGGACTTTAAACAGGTTTAAATGGTGATCACCAGGGGCAACCTTGAGTTTGCTCATCTGTAGGGGAATGAGGACATCAAGTTCATTCACTGCTTCTGTCTTGGTTCCGTCTGCGACGCTCCCAACTAGGATGAAGTAGTTTGCAAACAACTTGTCCCGCTCATGAATAAATTCAAGCATCTTTTTCAGCCTGGACTGCAAAGTTTGTTTAACTTCCCTTTTGTCTGAATCTTTCCTGATGATTCTTCTATAATATTCTTGCAGGGGCTTCTCTAATTGATCAATCCTTGCAGATATATTCGGATCCATCGTCCTGCGGATATTTTGCAGCCGTTCTGAATCCTAAGCTGAGACGTATGATGTGTTTGCTGCGAACGAAACTACCCAACCACACGAGTTGAACTTCCTGTGCAACTGATAGCGCAGAACGAAACACTCTGATAAAGTGCATTCCAGTCTCTTGAGCAATAGTTACTGTTTACGTTAACAAACAAAACCCAAGCACCAGCGTTTAGTTTAGGAGCGATTGACTAGATAAGCAGGGAAGATAAAAAAGTGCATTAAATTTCAAAAATCATATTTAGAGATATCGAGCAGAGACACAGACCCTTCAGCCCAACCTGTCCATGCTGACCAAGGAGCCTTCCTGAGCTCAATTATCAATAGTGTCAATAGTGCTTTATTTGTCGCATGTGCATCTGCGCAGTGAAGTTCAATTTGCATGTACTACACATGCAGGCGCCACCATATTTGGCGCCATTGTTCAAAATAAAATGTTTGGTCGGCCGCACGCTTGATGTACTGGAGCATTTCCCACGAACCGATGTCCCTCTCCTCTCGAAGGTAGACACAAAATGCTGGAGTAACTCAGCGGGACAGGCAGCATCTCTGGAGAGAAGGAATGGGTGACGTTTCGGGTCGAGACCCTTCTTCACCCGTTCCTTCTCTCCAGAGATGCTGCCTGTCCCGCTGAGTTACTCCAGCATTTTGTCTCTACCTTCGATTTAAACCAGCATCTGCAGTTCTTTCCCACACATTTTGTCCCTCAATAGACAATAGACAATAGGTGCAGTAGGCCATTCTTCCCTTTGAGCCAGCACCGCTATTCAATGTGATCATGGCTGATCATCCCCAATCAGTACCCCGTTCCTGCCTTCTCCCAATATCTCCTGACTCCGCTCTCTTTAAGAGCCCTATCTAGCTCTCTCTTGAAAGTATCCAGAGAACCGGCCTCCACCGCCCTCTGAGGCAGAGAATTCCACAGACTCACAACTCTCTGTGAGAAAAAGTGTTTCCTCATCTCCGTTCTAAAAAAAGTGTTTCCTCGTCTCCGTTCCCTCTCCCCTCCTCGCCCGGCCATCTTTGTGTCCCAGGAGCGCCTCCTTGAAGGTGCTGGAGGCATTACTCCGGCTCACCCTCCTACCGTCCCTTGCTCCTCACATTGTCTGTAATGGGCCCATACCCTCCAAACCTCTCCTAACCACGAACCTATACTACGGTACAGGATTCTTCCGCTGCTGGACATTGAGGGGCAGAGTCTGGTGGGTCCTCCCCTCAAACAAGAGAAGTAATATTACCCCCGTGGAACACGTGAGTGGCAAGGGTGTTTTGTTTAAAGATAGGTGCAAACACTATTGAGTATAACTACTGAATGCATAGACACTGAGAATGTACGAAGATGTTTTGTTCAGTGGCGCAGCTGTGGAGCTGTTGCCTCTCAGCGCCAGAAACACAAGTTTGACTCTAACTATGGGTGCTGTGTGTATGGAGTTTGTACGTTTGTATGGAGATTGCTCCGGTTTCCTTCCACACTCCTAAGACACGCAGATTTGTAGGTTAATTGGCCTCTGTAAATTGTGTCTAATGTGCAGGATCAAATGATTGCTGGGCGGCACAGACTCGATGGGCCGAAGGGCCATATCTGTATCTCCGCTGTATCTCTAAACTAAACTAAACTAAATGAGAGAGTCGAAGAGAGAGTCGAAGCGTTGTATCTCTAAACTAAACTACATTAAACAATTTTTATTTTATATATATATTTATTCTGAATAAAGTTTATTTTTGGTGGAAAAATATCTTTAAATGTTCCAATCGTATCCACCTTTGTCACTTCCTCTGGAAATTAGTTTCTTACACCCTCTGTGAAAAAGCTGTCCGGTGGGTGCCCTTTAAATCTTTCCACTCTCACCTTTAACCTTTGTCCTCTATTTTAGATGCCCTCACCCTGGAAAACAACTATGACCATCCTCTTGACATTGTCGCCCTTTTATAGACTGTGAAAGAAATCAAAATGCTACTTTAAAACTTACACACGCTTTTTAAACTGCTTTCTGCTCCTCCCACTTGCTGCTGAGTGTCTGTGAAAGATTAAAAACTTGAAGTACTAAACTTAGTTCTGGACGTGATATTATGAAAATATCGGGGGGGTTTTCATAATCGCGGGAGCAAATGCCAAGATGTTTTGCACTGATACAATTTCAGGGAGGTTGAGCTCTTTTTCGATAAACAGGAAGTTGCGAAGTGACCAGTTTGAGATTTCTGAGACAGGGAAAACATTTCACAGGATGGATGTGGAGAGGCTTCCTCTTGTGAAGGAGGCCAGCTCGGGGGTAACAACTTAGAACATAGAACAGTATAGCACAAGAAAAGAACCTTCAGTCCATGGGCAGCACAGTGGCTCAGCGGTAGAGATGCTGCCTTACAACGCCAGGGACCCGGGTTCGATCCTGTCTACGGGTGCTGTCTGTACGGAGTTTGTACGTTCTCCCTGTGGGATTTCTCTGAGATCTTCGGTTTCCTCCCACACTCCATCAGCCTAGAGGTTTGTAGGTTAATTGGCTTCGGTATAAATGTAAATTGTCCCTAATATGTGTTGGATAGCGTTAATGTGCAGGGATTGCTGATCGGCGCGGACTCTTTTTGGGCCAAAGGGCCTGTTTCCATGTGGTATCTCTGAACTATAAACTCTAAAAACTTCACAACTCAAACATGAGGCACATCTACCTGCACATCATCCATATCCCTCCTTTCCCTGCATGTCCATATGCCTGTCCAAAAGTCTCTTAAATGCCACTATTGTATTTACCTCAACCACCGTGTGTTCCAGGCACTCACCACCCTCTGTGTAAAAATAACTTGCCCTGTACATCTCCTTTAAACTTTGCCCTTCTTATCTTAAAGCTACGCTCTCTAGTATTTGATTCTTTCATCCTGGGAAAAGGTTCTGATTATCTACCCTATCTCTGTCTCTCATAATTGTATATTGTATCGGGTCTTCCCTCAGCCAGAGAAAACGATACAGGTTTGTCCAACCTCTCCTTTAGTATTAACCCTTAAAAATCCATGCAGATTGTAAGATCTTCTGCACCCTTCCAAAGCCTCCACATCACTCCTGAAGTGGGGAGACCACAACGGCAGACAATACTCCAAATGCAGCCTAACCAAAGTCCGATATTGCCTCAACACGACTTCCTGACTCTTACACTCAATGGTAGGAAGGAACTGCTGATGCGGGTTTAAACCGAAGATAGACACAAAAAGCTGGAGTAACTCAGTGGGACAGGCAGCATCTCTGGAGAGAAGGAATGGGTGACGTTTCGGGTCGAGACCCTTCTTCAGACTAGTCTGAAGATACAGTACAGCACAAGAAAATAACCTGATGCTTATTTTCTTGTGCTGTATTGCAGAAGAAGTCCTAAGAAGGGTCTCGACCCGAAACGTCACCCATTCCTTCTCTCCAGAGATGCTGCCTGTCCCGCTGAGTTACTTCAGCATTTTGTGTCTAACTGTTTTGCATTGCGCATTGTTTTCACATAAAACAAAGATAATGTATATACCGGCAAATAAAAACAAATACAGCGTTCGGAATAAAATATTTTATCATCCGAATCTTCAAAGCATGATAATTCATCAGGGTCATCACTACTGTTCGAAATATCGCTATCGTCAAAGAGAATGTCGTATTCTGAGCCATCGAACGCGTTACTGATGCCACATTTTTTTAAAGCTTTGATGACAATTTCAGTCTTACCACAGTTCCACGATCTTAAAACTCACCCATATTCAATAACTTGCAACTTGTGTAAGAACGCCTTTTTTTCGCAGACTCCATAATATGGGCAGTGTTAAACTATTTACATGTTAAACAATTTAAACAATTTAAACAGAATTTACAGAGCTCCTACTTCGACCAGGTGTTTGAAGTGGCGAAAATCAACCGCGCGCGACCGATTGTTGTCGCTTCTCGTCAAAACAAATGATTGGATTGCAATATAGTATCAAAACACTTTCTATAGGCCAATGTACAACCTAACCGTCGGCCTCCAAGACGCAGGTAATTTTTCGGGCCTTATTTTAGGATAAAAAATAGCGTCTTCGACGCCGGGAAATACGGTACTTGTGTTCCCACTTAAAGGGACCATGGTCTTGGCTCCCAAGTTCCCTCACTACATCAATGCTGTTAAGGATCTTGCTAATGATGATGTTGCTATGGATCTTCAGGGAATCTTTTAACATTGCTAAATTCAAGTAATGCAAGACAAAAAATTAAAATGCAACAATATTCAGACCCACAGAAAGCCCTCGTCTATAGACAATAGACAATAGGTGCAGGAGTAGGCCATTCGGCCCTTCGAGCCAGCACCACCATTCAATGTGATCATGGCTGATCATCCACAATCAGTACCCCGTTCCTGCCTTTTCCCCATATCCCCTGACTCTGCTATTTTTAAGAGCCCTATCTAGCTCTCTCTTGAAAGCATCCGGAGAACCTGCCTCCACCGCCCTCTGAGGCAGAGAATTCCACAGACTATAAATGCAAGTGTCATGCTTAATTACTTACATAAAAAGTTATTGTTTCTATGACTTCCTATAGGCTTGTAACATCTACATTCTGACCAAACTGAACTCAATGTAAAAGTACCCATCCACTTCCTTTCCCTGCAACGTTTGCCATTACACTCATTTGGGAAGGTGGCAAATGGCATGTGCTTTCAACCCTCTGTGTGTTGATTTGCTTTCTCTGGCTACTTCCAGTGAAGAAAGCACTAATACCTTTTGCAAGAGATGACACAAAGTGCTTGAGTAACTCAGCGGATCAGTCGGCATCACCTAGAGAACATGCATAGGCGATGTTTCGGGGACTTGGTCCCTTCCTCAGGCTGGTGAATACCCTTCACAACATGGCCGACACCAGGAATCACTCAATAAAAGTAAGCTACACATTGTGCAGCAAATCGAAACAAACAAGCACCTGTTTTTCCCAAACCTGCACAGATTGGGGGAGTTCCATGGCACTCGTATTTAGTTTAGTTTAGCTTAGTTTTGTTTATTGTTTCGTGTACCAAGGTACAATGAAATTTTTTGTTGTTGCGTGCTTTCCAGTCAGCCGAAAAACTGTGCATAATTACAATCACACAGTCCACAGCGCACAGATACCGGGTGAAGGGAATAATGTTTTGTTCAAGATAGAGTCCTGTAAGATCCGATTAAAGATAGCCCGAGGGTCTGCAACGAGGTAGATGGCAGGTCAAGACCACTCTCTAGTTGGTGATAGGATGGTTCAGTTGCCTGATAACAGCTGGGAAGAAACTGTCCATGAATCTGGAGGTGTGCGTTTTCACACTTCTGTACCTCTTGCCCGATGGGAGAGGGGAGAAGAGGGAGTTCTGGGGTGAGATTCATCCTTGATTTTGCTGATGGCCTTGCCGAGGCAGCATGAAGTGTAGATGGAATCAATGGAAGGGAGGTTGGTTTCGGTGATGGTCTTGGCTGCATCCATAATTCTCTGCAATTTCTAGGATGGAGCTGATCCCAAACCTTGTTCCTTGAGTTACTAGATACAGCAGGCAGATGCTTGATACTTCTTGGCTTTTCACAGGATTTTATAGCTTAGAATTGAAGAGAGCTACTGTTTTGGGTCAATTAAATGTCATGAACCTTTAACGACTTGTCTAACCAAAAACTGATTCCTGGGATGGCAGGACTTTCATATGAAGAAAGACTGGATAGACTCGGCTTGTACACGCTAGAATTTAGAAGATTGAGGGGGGATCTTATAGAAACTTACAAAATTCTTAAGGGGTTGGACAGGCTAGATGCAGGAAGATTATTCCCGATGTTGGGGAAGTCCAGAACTAGGGGTCACAGTTTAACGATAAGAGGGAAGTCTTTTAGGACCGAGATGAGAAAATCATTTTTCACACAGAGAGTGGTGAATCTGTGGAATTCTCTGCCACAGAAGGTAGTTGAGGCCAGTTCATTGGCTATATTTAAGAGGGAGTTAGATGTGGCCCTTGTGGCTAAAGGGATCAGGGGGTATGGAGAGAAGGCAGGGAT
Source organism: Malacoraja senta (assembly GCA_038087875.1). NCBI lineage: Eukaryota > Metazoa > Chordata > Chondrichthyes > Rajiformes > Rajidae > Malacoraja > Malacoraja senta. The sequence continues at coordinate 211,387,797 of CM075977.1, read as the reverse complement.
GGGATACTGAGTTGGATGATCAGCCATGATCATATCGAATGGCGGTGCAGGCTCGAAGGGCCGAATGGCCTACTCCTGCACCTATTTTCTATGTTTCTATGTTTCTAAACCCAGTCTGCAGGTTAACCACAATGACGTACGTTTATCCACCCGCTGAAAAATAACTCCTTGCAACAGCAACAGACTACTGACCCTGTCTACTTCTCCAGAATAAATAGGAAGTCAATTTAAAGAGGAAGTAGGTTTGAATTTAGCAAACAAAAATTGGTGACATCAGTGATCCCTGATGTCTTTGAAGGATGTTTGCTTAGTTTGGGTTAGTTTGATCTCAACACTGTATTGAAGGAGTATAGCGTGGTGGTGCATGGGGAAGGGACAATTAATACCAGTGACGCAGCTCCTGTGGGAAGAAATGGATGTGGCTTGAATGGAACCTCCGTAAACTCATGTTGGCTTGGCAAGAGGTTTAATATCATTGCTAGATCAATGGAGATTAAAATAACAGGGCGCATAATGGAAGCTCAGACTTTTGTTGGAATTACAGTCGGTTTTCTCATATGACCCATCCCACTCGATAGCACTCAGCAGCAGCCATCGTGTGTATTTCATGGCTTGTAATGCATTCTGGTACACACAGTATACATATCCTTGATAGACCCAAAAACCTAGAGTAACTTCCATACTGTGTTTTTGATTTTTGTGTTCGGATTGAATTCTGTTTTTAATTTGTGTACTTGTGATGTCTTTACTATTTATTTCATTCCGCTTACATGTTTCTACTGTAAAATCTTGTTAAATCTTGTAAGGTGTCCTTGAGATTTGAAAGGCGCCCATAAATAAAATGTATTATTATTATTATTATTAACTCAGCAGGACAGGCAGCATCTCTGGAGAGAAGGAATGGGTGACGTTTCGGGTCAATGCACCTGTCTAAATGTTCCTTAAACGTTGCAATAGTACCTGCCTCAAATATCTCCTCCGGCAGCTCGTTCCATACACCCACCACCCTTTGTGTAAAATAATTACCCCTCAGTTTCCTATTAAATATTTTCCCCCTAATCTTCAATCTTTTTTTTTTTTGTGTGTTTTTTTTGTTAGAAGTCTTGTACATTGCAGTGATATCAAGCAAAAATAAAAATGATACATTTCTTGTACCACTTCTTATTTTAAACTTTAAAAAGAAGAAAGATAGAAAGAGTTAGCGAAGATAGTGAGTGAGTGAAAGAGTGGTCCAGGGAAACCCGTATGGACCTAAACCACAAGAAAGAGTTCAACAGAAAACCAAAGTAAAAGAAAGAAAAAAAATAGAGAACAGAAAGTAAGATAAGATAAGATAAAAGGGATGTACCTACTTCGTATCTTTACACACCTCTCACCAGGTCCTGAAACCATTTATTTTCAACGTTTTGTTGCACCCTATGCTTGTAATAAGTCGACAAATGGAGACCAAATCTTTTGGAAATGGTCTGATTTGCCTGCTAAGAGGAATCTCATATCTTCCAGGTGTAACAGTTCAGACATATTAGAAATCCACATTTTTATCGTTGATCTAATCTTTATATAAATCTAAGTCCTCGGGATCTGGATTCCCCTATTCTGGGCAAGAGCCTCTGTGCATCTACCCGAATTTATAACTCTCATGATTTTGTTCATGGATAGGACAGGTTTGGAGGGATATGGACCAAATGCAGGCAGGTGGGACATTGTTGGCTGGTGTGGGCGAGTTTGGCCGAAGGGCCTGTTTCCACACTGTAGCACTCTATGACCTCTATAAGATCACCCCTCAACCTCCTTGCTCCATCACAACTCTCTGGGTGAAAATGTTTTTCCTCATCTCGGTCCTAAATTGTCTACCCCTAATTCTTAAACTGTGACCCCTGGTTCTGGACTCCCCCAACATCGGGAACATTTTTCCTGCATCTAGTCTGTCCAATCCCTTAAGAATTTTATTAATCTTGACTGTTTATAAGCATGCAATCGAGATACTGGAGTTAATGTTTCCAGACAGAGAAGATATACTGTACACAATGCCATGGGACTATATCCCTGGGGCAAGATGTGGTAATACCCAGTATTTGACTAGGCATGGAGCAAAAGTCATTATCGGCCCCACATCAGTTCAACAACTCGAGACAGACGTTGGGAGTCCATGTGGCTTAATCCAACATTTGTGAAGTTTAACGTTTCTTTATCTTCCTCAATATCTCATGACTGCCGCTTTCCCCGTAAAAGATCGAAGGTGAATGATTCTGACAAAATTCTGCACAAGCAAACCAAAATTCACAACCTGTCCTTTCACTTCAGGAAGCCATGACACAGTCATGAGAAGGTTTTGGAAAATAAAGGCCTTCAGGAATCCTCTGCCTCTGGCAATATTGGAATTCACTCATCCAATCCATCATCCAAAGCAGAGGCATGGCAGGTGTGACGCGATAACCCTGCCTCCTTGTTGAATGCTTTTTGAAAATCCAATTATATTACATCTAGTGGTAGGTGGTGTTTCCCACTGTCCACTCGGGTAATACTTACTGAAACAGTTTTTTTTTAATTGTCCACCAAATATTCTGCTATGACCTTGACAAAAATTGACCCTAATATTTTCCAAAAGTAGATGCAAGGCAAGTAGGCCATTTCTTACTTGTTTTTTTGCCTCCCATCTTTTTCCAAATAAATGTATTATATTGGTAATCCTGTTGTACCTCTTCTGAATCGAAGTACTTTTACTGTACATCCGGCAAGTTCAGCTTCCTTTTGTTTTGCAGCCACCTCTTTGAAGATCCTAAGTTACAAAGCATCGGGTCCACGGTTGCAGCGATGAGCTTTGTACTTTGATGTCAATAAACGTGCAAGATTTCATGCTGATTCTTCAGTATTCACACACTTACAGTCAAGGCCTTCTGACAAGTCAACTTTCAGAAAGTGACAACACTTTTCTGAGAACTTTCAAGGACACACGGGGCTTGAATGGTCAAGTTTATTCAGGAATGTTTTATTCCCCACTCATGCAAGCTCTGAACAGCTTACCATTGCAGTTTTGTGGTCAACATCTGATAGTACGTGAGGCTTTTATCAGTAATCCCTGCTGCAGCAGAAGTTTTTTATTCAAACTGTTAAAATATAACAGTCCAATGTTTAAGGCATGTTTAATCAATGGGAAATATCAGCCCTGTCAATGATAAGGTGACGTGCCTGATGTTGATAATTAACATGTAAGAACGCTGAACAGTACAGCACAGGCCCTGTGGCCCATAATGTCCGCACCGAACATAATGCCAATTGAAACTAATCTCCTCAGCCTGTACGTGGTCCATATCCCTTCTGTCAACAATCTCACGAATGTATTAATGTTGACAACAGCTTGTGGCTTCTCAGCTAGTAAAGGATGCAGTCGACAAGCCATCCGACCAGGTAGGAGTAACTCTAAATTAGAAAAGCAACCAAACGCAGATGCCCGAAATCAGGAAAACCTCGGTACACGTGACAATAATCAACCAAACTAAACTATCCATTTAAGGGGGGGGGGTTGGAATCAGAGGATAAGAGCGTGGGAATTGTACAAATTAGACAGATCTAAGAGTTGGAAAAGGCAGGATGAATCAAATGGCAAGTTCTACCGTATCATCCATGTAATTTTGTTTCTGATACAACAGGGTATTTGTAGGATTCTGGGTACCGCACTTCAGGAAAGATGTGAAGGCCTTTGAAAGGGTATAGACAAGATTTGCTGAAATGATTCTAGGGTTGAGGTATGTTTAAGAAGGAACTGCAGATGCTGGAAAATCGAAGGTAGACAAAAGTGCTGGAGAAACTCAGCGGGTGAGGCACTTCAACTCCCCCTCCCATTCCGAATCTGACCTTTCTGTCCTGGGCCTCCTCCATGGCCAGAGTGAGGACCACCGTAAATTGGAGGAGCAGCACCTCATATTTCGCTTGGGCTGTTTGCACCCCAGCGGTATGAACATTGACTTCTCTAATTTCAGGTAATCCCTACTTTCTCCTCCCCTTCTCAGCTCTCCCTCAGCCCACTGACTCCACCTCTTCCTTTCTACTCCCCCCCCCCCCCCCCACCCTCACATCAGTCTGAAGAAGGTCTCGACCCGAAACGTTACCTATTTCCTTCGTTCCATAGATGCTGCCTCACCCGCTGAGTTTCTCCAGCATTTTCTGTCTACCTAGGGTTGAGGTACCTTGGTTGTGTGGAAAGAATGGAAACACTGGAGATGTTCGCTTTGAAACAGAAGAGGTTGCAGCTCGATCTCATGGAGGGATTTAAGTGGAGAAGATCAAGAGCTGTGGGCACAGAATGGACATTTTCACTGTACCTGGTACACATGACAACAATGCACCAAACTAAACTAAACTTTCCATTGGGGGGGGTGGGGGGTAATCAGATCTTGAGAGTGTGGGAATGGGACAAATTTAACAGCTGTCTCAAAGAGTTGGAAAAGGCAGGATGAATCAGATTTCAACCAGATAGGGCAGATTTTGGGCACCATATCTGAGGAAGGATGTGCTGGCTCCACACAGGGTCCAGAGGAGGTTTACAAGAATGATCCCAGGAATTATTAGATTAACCTACGATGAGCGTTTGTCATCATTGGGCCCTGTACTCGCTGGAGTTTAGAAGAATGAGGGGGGACCTCATTGAAACATACAGAATAGTGAAAGGCTTGGATAGAGTGGACGTGGAGAGGATGTTTCCACTAGTGGGAGAGTCTAGGAGTAGAGGTCATAGCCTCGGAATTAAAGGATGTTCTTTTAGAAAGGAGATGAGGAGAAATTTCTTTAGTCAGAGGGTGGTGAATCAGTGGAACTCATTGCCACAGAAGGCTGTGGAGGCCAAGTCAGTGGATATGTTTAAGGCAGAGATAGATAGATTCTTGATTTGTCCGGGTGTCAGAGGTTATGGGGAGAAGACTGGAGAATGGGTTTAGGAGAGAGAGAGATAGATCAGCCACGATTGAATGGCGGAGCAGACTTGATGGGCCGAATGGCCTAATTCTCCTACTATTCCTTACCACTTTACTTTGAATTTCTTTTATTTGTCATTCAAAAACAAATTTGAACGAAATGTTGTTACCATGCAGTCATAATAGTAAAAAGCAACAAAACACACAATTAACACAATTTAACACAAACCATCACAGTGACTCTCCTCCAGGCACCTCCTCACTGTGATGGAAGGTAAAAAAAAGTCTTATCTCTTCCCTGTTCTTCTCCGCGGTCAGGCAGTCCAACTGCTGCGTCGAGGCGATCGAGGCTCCTTATGTTGGAGCCACCGCCGGGCGATGGGAGATACACTGGCAGTTTCTGGAATACACTGGCAGGTTCTAGAATACACTGGCAGTTTCTAGAATACACTGACAGGTTCTAGAATACACTGGCAGTTTCTGGAATACACTGGCGGGTTCTAGAATACACTGGCAGGCTCTAGAATACACTGGCAGTTTCTGGAATGCACTGGCAGCTTCTAGAACACACTGGCAGCTTCTAGAATACACTGGCAGGTTCTAGAATACACTGACGGGTTCTAGAATACACTGGCAGGTTGAAGCAGATTAATTTGCAGCATTCAAAATGGAGTGGATAAGTAGCTGAAAGGAAAGAATTTTCCAGGGGATGAGATGAGGTTGGGGCAATGGGACCAATTGAATTGCTCTTTTGTAAAGCCTGTATAAATTCTCTGGGCCAAATCGCCTCCCTCTGTGCTGAAAACCATCTGATGATTGCCAATTGTTTTTTACTGTGTATTCTTAGGGCCCCTTCGGTCATGGCTGACCATGGGTGTCTCCAGGGTGCTATTCCCTATATGGAGGACGCCTGTGTGTGACTTTGTTTAACGTGGGGAGACTGGGTGCACAGACAGCCACCCCACGGTCCTTGACAGATCTGGGTCAGGATCCAGTGGCATGGAGTCCAAGACGACCGGAGACCCTTTTCTGCTGCAGCCTTCATCCGCCTTCCCGGCCATTGTGATGCTCCACTAAGGTCAGCCATCGTCCTCCGCCTGTTCCACCGTTGAGGTCTTGGTTGGATTGCTCTTTGTCAGAGATTTCCCCCTCCACCTTCCCGCCAGACGGCATCGCTCACAGGATCTCAGGACCACACAAGCTTCTCCACCACGACAAGGTGACAATCCACGGGGAAGAGGGAATCAATTTGAACCAGACTAATTACACATCCAAGGACGTCTCTTGTGTGTTGAATGAAGATGCATAACCTGGGTCGGCACAGTGGCGCAGCGGTTGAGTTGCTGCCTTACAACACCAGAGACCCGGGTTCGATCCTGACATCCTACGGGTGCAGTCTGTACGGAGTTTGTACGTTCTCCCTGTGACTGTGTGAGTTTTCTCTGAGTGCTCAGTTCATGTGACAATAATAAACCTAAAATGTGTTGATGTTCTGCTGGTGTATGGTGGAAAACATACCGGCTAGTTGTATCACAGTTTGGCTCGGAAATTCAAACTCCCCAAAATTGAGAGAGGCTGCAGAAAGTGGAGGACATTGCCCGGTCCATCACAGGTATTGACCTCCCCGCCATCGATGAGATCTACACGCAGCACCATCAAAGACCCTCCACCCCCACCCCCCCCCCCCCACCCCCGGCCACACTCTCATCTCGCTGCTATCTTCATGAAACATAGAAACATAGAAAATAGGTGCAGGAGGAGGCCATTCGGCCCCTCGAGCCAGCACCGCCATTCATTGTGATCATGGCTGATCGTCCCCAATCAATAACCCGTGCCTGCCTTCTCCCCATATCCCTTGACTCCACTAGCCCCTAGAGCTCTATCTAACTCTCTCTTAAATCCATCCAGTGACTTGGCCTCCACTGCCCTCTGTGGCAGGGAATTCCATAAATTCACAACTCTCTGGGTGAAAAAGTTTTTTCTCACCTCAGTCATAAATGACCTCCCCTTTATTCTAAGACTGTGGCCCCTGGTTCTGGACTCGCCCAACATTGGGAACATTTTTCCTGCATCTAGCTTGTCCAGTCCTTTTATAATTTCATCCTTCTAAACTCCAGTGAATACAAGCCCAATCTTTTCAATCTTTCCTCATATGACAGTCCCGCCATCCCAGGGATCAATCTCGTGAACCTTCGCTGCACTGCCTCAATCACAAGGATGTCCTTCCTCAAATTAGGAGACCAAAACTGTACACAATACTCCAGATGTGGTCTTACCAGAGCCCTATACAACTGCAGAAGAACCTCTTTACTCCAATACTGAAATCCTCTTGTTATGAAGGCCAACATTCCATTAGCTTTCTTCACTGCCTGCTGTACCTGTAAACCAACTTTCAGTGACCGGTGTACAAGGACACCCAGGTCTCGCTGTACCTCCCCCTTACCTAACCTAACCCCATTGAGATAATAATCTGCCCCCTTGTTTTTGCCGCCAAAGTGGATAACCTCACATTTATCTATATTATACTGCATATGCCACGCATCTGCCCACTCACTCAACCTGTCCAGGTCACCCTGCAACCTCCTAACATCCGCTTCACAGTTCACACTGCCACTCAGCTTTGTGTCATCCACAAACTTGCTAGTGTTGCTCCTAATTCCCTCTTCCAAATCATTAATATATATGGTAAACAGTTGCGGCCCCAACACCGAGCCTTGCGGCATTCCACTCGCCACTGCCTGCTATTCTGAAAAGGACCTGTTCACTCCTACTCTTTGCTTCCGGTCTGCCAACCAATTTTCTATCCATGTCAACACCCTACCTCCAATACCATGTGCTCTAATTTTAGTTACCAGTCTCCCGTGCGGGACCTTATCAAAGGCTTTCTGAAAGTCTAGATACACTACATCTACTGGCACCCCTTCATCCATTTTACTTGTCACATCCTCAAAAAAGTCCAGAAGATTAGTCAAGCATGACTTCCCTTTCATAAATCCATGTTGACTTGGACTAATCCTTTTACTGCTATCCAAATGCCCCATTATTACCTCTTTAATAATTGACTCCAGCATCTTTCCCACCACCGAAGTCAGGCTAACTGGTCTGTAATTCCCCGTTTTCTCTCTCGCTCCTTTCTTGAAAAGTGGGATAACATTAGCTATCCTCCGATCCACAGGAACTGATCCTGAATCTATTGAACATTGGAAAATGATCACCAATGCGTCCACTATTTCTAGAGCCACCTCCCTGAGGACCCTGGGATGCAGATCATCAGGCCCAGGGGATTTATCATCCTTCAGTCCCATTAGCCTACCCAATACTATTTCTCGCCTAATGAAAATTTCTTTCAGTTCCTCCTACCCTTAGATCCTCTGTCCTCCAGTACATCTGGGAGATTGTTTGTGTCTTCCTTAGTGAAGACAGATCTGAAGTACCTATTCAACTCTTCTGCCATTTCCTTGTTGCCCATAATAATTTCACCCGTGTCTGCCTTCAAGGGACCCACATTTGACTTTGCTACTCTTTTACCCTTAACATATCTATAGAAGCTTTTACTGTCCTTCTTTATATTCCTGGCCAGCTTCCCCTCGTACTTCATCTTTTCAGCCCGTATTGCCCATTTTGTTTCCTTCTGTTGTCCTATGAAAGTTTCCCAATCCTCTGGCTTCCGCTACTCTATGCTGTGTTATACATCTTTTGTTTTAGTTTTATTCTATCCCTAACTTCTCTTGTCAGCCACGGTCGCCTCCTACTCCCCTTAGAATCTTTCTTCCTTTTTGGAATGAAATGATCCTGCGTCTCCCGGATTATGCCAGAAATTCCTGCCATTGCTGTTCCACCGGCATTCCTGCTAGGATCCCTTTCCAGTCTACTTTGATCAGCTTCCCTCTCATGCCTTCATAGTCCCCTTTGTTCAACTGCATCACTGCCACTTCCGATTTAACGTTCTCCTCAAATTGCAGATTAAAACTAATCATATTATGATCACTACCTCCAAGCGGTTCCTTTACCTCGAGTTCTCTTATCATATCTGGTTCATTGGACAACACTAAATCCAGAATTGCCTTTTCTCTGGTCGGCTCCATTACAAGCTGCTCTAAGAATCCATCTCGGAGGCATTCTACAAACTCTCTTTCTTGGGGTCCTGAACCAACCTGATTTTCCCAGTCTACCTGCATATTGAAATCCCCCATCACCACAGTGACATTACCTTTGTTACATGCCAGTTTTAACTCCTGCTGCAACTTACACCCTACATCCGGGCTACTATTTGGGGGACTGTAAATAACACCAATTAGTGTCTTCTTGCCTTTACAATTCCTCAACTCAATCCACAGTGACTCTACCTCGTCAGTTCCTATGTCTTCCTTCGCAAGAGACTGAATTCCATCCCTCACCAGCAGAGCTACCCCCCCTCCTCTGCCCACCTGCCTGTCCTTTCTATAGGATGTATAACCCTGAATATTAAGTTCCCAGCCCCGATCCTCCTGCAGCCACGTCTCAGTAATCCCCACAATGTCATATCTACCAACCTCTAACTGAGCCTCAAGCTCATCTACTTTACTTCTTATACTTCGCGCATTCATATACAATACTTTTAATTCCTTACGCATCTCACCTTTCACATCGATCCCTATTACACTTGGCCATACTCTCCTATCCCTTTGTGAGCTTCCTTTCCCGTTAATTCTGGGGGTCATTAACCATCCTTTTACTCTCTTTCCCTTTAACTCCATCCTCGACTATCCCATTTGACACCCTGACCCCACCCCCCTTATTCAGTTTAAAACCACCCGTGTAGCAGTGGCAAACCTGCCTGCCATAATGCTGGTCCCCCACCTGTTATGATGCAATGAAGATGAAGGAGGTACAGGAGCCTGAGAACAAGGTTCAAGAACAAGCTTCTTCCCGTCAACCAGCAGGCTCGAACCACCCTGTACAACCCTAACCACAACCCAAGCTCAACACTGAACTTCTATGGACTTTGCACCACTCAGCAATATGAACTTGCAATCTGTACATTGGCTTGCACAGCAATGGTGTGGTTTGCCTGGAATTACTGATAATTGACTGTATCTTGATGTGTTGTGTTGCTGTGTTTAATATGCCTGTAAAGGCAGCAACGTGAGAATGTCACTCTTCCTGTCCACCGGTGGATACGATTATTAAACACACCTGACTCTTGACTTTTGGTTGTCCTTTTGCTTTCTGTCGATGTTGATTAAAGTTGAAACTGGCAAAGTCATCTATTTTACAGCTGATCTGGACCTGTCAGTTTTTTCCTGTGTAGGTTTGGTTAAAAGCAAACCCGGCAACGTTTCAAAAGATTAGCTAATGGCCCAGCCAGCTCACTTTCGGAATGGTAAGGGTGTGTGGACTGTACCAACATCCTGCTCAGAATATATGATTCAACTAAGTCAACACCAAGTCATGAGATGTAATTTGACATAGAACCGTGACTCTCAGGGGTGACATGAACAGAACCATTGCTTAGCATTAAAGACAGACATAAAATGCTGGAGTAACACAGCGGGGACAGGCAGCATCTCTGGAGAAAAGGAATAGGTGATGTTTCGGGTCGAGACCCTTCTTCAGACTGAGAGTCAGGGGAACAGGGAACAAGGGATATAGACGGTACTTGGGAGAAATGAATAGAAGATACGCAAAAAGCAACAATAATCAAGGAAATGTGGGGCACACAATGGTCCATTGTTGGCTGTGGGATAGATGATAATGGGCATACAGACAGATGAACTCGACAGGACGACAGTGAAACTAGTACGACATCTGGTGTGGGGGAGGAACGGAGAGAGATTGGGTTGCAAGGGTTACTTGAAGTTAGAGAAATCAAAAGTCATACCACTGGGTTGTAAGCTGCCCAAGCGAAATATGAGATCCTGTTCCTCCAATTTATGTTTGGCCTCACTCTGAGAATGGAGGAGGCCCAGGACACCAAGGTCAGTGTGGAAATGGGAAGGGGAGTTAAAGTGTTTGGCAACTGGGAGATCATGTAGGGCGAGGCAGACTGAGCAACGGTGTTCGATGAAGCGATCGCCCAGTCTGTGCTTGGTCTCAATGCTTAGCATTGCTTTGTGTGGTATCTTGTTATAAAACTATGTATTTATCTACTGACAGTTGTCATCCTGCTACATAGGGGACAAGATTGTCACCTTCAGGAGAGATTACCTACATACTCCTACACTTCCAGCTCGAAATTGGGGATCTTAAGTGCAAAATCCAACTAAGTAAAGGAATGGAAACAATAAAAAATATGCTATATATAAAGCTTCAATTATAAGTGGATTTAGTCAATCCTTCAAGGTCGGCAGAGGAGCGGCAGGTGAAGGAGATGTGGGAGGTTAGGGACACTGTTGGTGCCTCTGGCTCCTACAACTGTGGAAGGTGTGTCCAGGTTCAACTGAAGGACTGTGTTAGGGAACTGGATGACATCAGGATCATCTGGGAAAACGAGAGTTCCCCGGACAGGACCTACAGCGAGATTGTTACACCGAAGATACCGGAAGAGAGAAGGTGGGTGATGATGAGGAAGGGAAGGAAGCTTGGAGTACAGGAGACCCCGGGGGTTGTACCTCTTGAAAACAGGTTCACCCTCTTGGAAGCTGTCGGGGCAGAAGACACTGCCATTCTGAGCGGGGGACAGGTCTGCGAGTCAAAACATGGCGCTGGGGCAAAACCGAAAGAGGGACAGACGTCAGGCAGAGCCGTGGTAGTCGGGGACTCCATCGTGAGAGGTAGAGACAGTGGTTTCTGCGGCAACAGGCGTGATTCAAGGATGGTGTGTTGCCTCCCTGGTGCCAGGATCCAGGACGCTATGGCCGATTGCAGAGCATCCTCAAGGGAGAAGGGGGGGGGGAGCCGGAAGTGGTAGTGCATGTCGGCAAATGACGTTGGGAAGAAGAGTAAAGAGATTCTGCAACGTGACTTTAGGGAGCTCGGAAGAAGGCTGAAAACCAGGATCTCCAGCGTGGTTAGAGAAACATAGAAACATGGAAAATAGGTGCAGGAGTAGGCCATTCAGCCCTTCGAGCCTGCATCACCATTCAATATGATCATGGCTGATCATCCAACTCAGTATCCAGTACCTGCCTTCTCTCCATACCCCCTGATCCCTTCAGCCACAAGGGCCACATCCAACTCCCTCTTAAATATAGCTCAACTACATTCTGTGGCAGAGAATTCCACAGATTCACCACTCTCTGTGTGAATTTTTTTTTCTCATCTCAGTCCTAAAAGACTTCCCCCCTTATCCTTAAACTGTGACCCCTTGTTCTGGACTTCCCCAACATCGGGAACAATCTTCCTGCATCTAGCCTGTCCAACCCCTTAAGAATTTTGTACGTTTCTATAAGATCCCCCCTCAATCATCTAAATTCTAGCGAGTACAAGCCGAGTCTATCCAGTCTTTCTTCATATGAAAGTCCTGCCATCCCAGGGATCAGTCTGGTGAACCTTCTCTGTACTCCCTCTATGGCAAGAATGTCTTTCCTCAGATTAGGAGACCAAAACTGTACCCAATACGCCAGGTGTGGTCTCACCAAGGCCCTGTACAACTGCAGTAGAACCTCCCTGCTCCTATACTCAAATCCTTTTGCTATGAATGCTAACATACCATTCGCTTTCTTCACTGCCTGCTGCACCTGCATGCCTACTTTCAATGACTGGTGTACCATGATACCCAGGTCTCGTTGCATCTCCTCTTTTCCTAATCGGCCACGATTCAGATAATAGTCTACTTTCCTGTTCTTGCCACCAAAGTGGATAACCTCACATTTATCCACATTATACTGCATCTGCCACGCATTTGCCCACTCACCCAACCTATCCAAGTCACCTTGCAGCCTCCAAGCATCCTCCTCATAGCTAACACTGCCCCCCCCAGCTTCATGTCATCCGCAAACTTGGAGATGTTGCATTCAATTCCCACGTCCAAATCATTAATATATATTGTAAATAGCTGGAGTCCCAGCACTGAGCCTTGCGGTACCCCACTAGTCACTGCCTGCTATTCTGAAAAGGACCCGTTTACTCCTACTCTTTGCTTCCTGTCTGCCAGCCAGTTCTCTATCCACATCAATACTGAACCCGCAATACCGTGTGCTTTAAGTTTGCAAACTAATCTCTTAGGTGGGACCTTGTCGAAAGCCTTCTGAAAGTCCAGATATAACACATCCACTGGTTCTCCCTTATCCACTCTACTAGTTACATCCTCGAAAAATTCTATAAGATTCGTCAGACATGATTTACCTTTCATAAATCCATGCTGACTTTGTCCAATGAACTCACCACTTTCCAAATGTGCTGCTATCCCATCTTTAATAACTGACTCCAGAATTTTCCCCACCACCGATGTTAGACTAACTGGTCTGTAATTCCCCGTTTTCTCTCTCCCTCCCTTTTTAAAAAGTGGGGTTACATTAGCTACCCTCCAGTCCTCAGGAACTACTCCAGAATCTAAAGAGTTTTGAAAAATTATCACTAATGTATCCACTATTTGGGGATTTATCAGAACTTTAATCCATTCAATTTACCTAACACCACTTCCCGACTAACCTGGATTTCACTCAGTTCCTCCATCTCATTTGACCCCGTCCGTTGCTATTTCCAGCAGATTATTTATGTCTTCCCCAGTGAAGACAGAACCAAAGTAGTTATTCAATTAGTCTGCCATGTCCTTGTTCCCCATGATCAATTCACCTGTTTCTGACTGCAAGGGACCTACATTTGTTTTAACTAATCTTTTTCTCTTCACATATCTATAAAAGCTTTTGCAGTCAGTTTTTATGTTTCCTGCCAGTTTTCTTTCATAATCTATTTTCCCTTTCCTAATTAAGCCCTTTGTCCTCCTCTGCTGGACTCTGAATTTCTCCCAGTCCTCTGGTAGGCTGCTTTTTCTGGCTAATTTGTATGCTTCATCTTTTGTTTTGATACTATCCCTGATTTCCCTTGTTATCCACGGATGCACTACCTTCCCTGATTTATTCTTTTGCCAAACTGGGATGAACAATTGTTGTAGTTCATCCATGCGGTCTTTAAATGCCTTCCATTGCATATCCACCGTCAACCCTTTAAGAATCAATTGCCAGTCTATCTTGGCCAATTCACGTCTCATACCCTCAAAGTTACCTTTCTTTAAGTTCAGAACCCTTGTTTCTGAATTAACAATGTCACTCTCCATCCTAATGAAGAACTCAATCATATTATGGTCACTCTTACCCAAGGGGCCACGCAAAACAAGACTGCTAACTAACCCTTCCTCATTACTCAATACCCAGTCTAGAATAGCCTGCTGTCGTTGGTTCTTCTACATGTTGGTTTAGATAACTATCCGGCATACATTCCAAGAAATCCTCTTCCTCAGCACCCCTGCCAATTTGATTCACCCAATCTATATGTAGATTGAAGTCACCCATTATAACTGTTTTACCTTTGTTGCACGTGTTTCTAATTTCCTGTTTGATGCCATCCCTAACTCCACTACTACTGTTAGGTTGCCTGTACACAACTCCCACTAGCGTTTTCTGCCCCTTAGTGTTTCGCAGCTCTACCCATATTGATTCCACATCCTCCAAGCTAATGTCCTTCCTTTCTATTGCGTTAATCTCCTCTCTAACCAGCAACGCTACCCCACCTCCTTTTCCTCTCTGTCTATCCCTCCTGAATATTGAATATCCCTGGATGTTCAGCTCCCAGCCTTGGTCACCCTGGAGCCATGTCTCATGATCCCAACTATATCATATTCATTAATAACTATCTGCACTAATAATTATCTCCAGTTTGCTTCCAGTTCCTCGTGCTGGTGATGGCAGGATCCGGGAGATCAGGGATCTCAATGTGTAGCTGAAGAGCTGGTGCAGGGGGCAGGGATTTAGATTCTTAGACCGCTGGGGTTGGGGTAAGGATGAATTGTACAAAAGGGACGGGTTGCACCTTAACAGGCGGGGGACCAGCATTCTGGCTGGCAGGTTTGCGACTGCTGCACGGGTGGGTTTAAACTAAATATTGGGGGGGAGGGGGAGACAAATTGGAAATACAGGGATGGAGTTAAAGAAAAGAGAGTATAGGAAAAGTTAAGAAAGACACCAGAATTAACGGGACAGAAAGCTCACGAAGGGATAGGAGAGTATGGCCAAGTGAAATTGGAATTGATGTGATAGGTGAGATGAGTAATGGATTAAAAGTATGATATATGAATGTACAAAGTATAAGAAGTAAAGTGGATGAGCTTGAGGCGGTTAGAGATTGGTAGATATGACATTGTGGGGATTACGGAGACATGGCTGCAGGAGGATCGGGACTGGGAACTGAATATTCAGGGTTACACATCCTAAAGAAAGGACAGGCAGGTGGGCAGAGGAGGTGGGGTATCCCTGTTGGTGAGGGGTGAAATTCAGTCCCTTGCGAGGGGTAACACAGGGGCTCACAATGTAGAGTCGCTGTGGATAGAATTGAGGAATTGCAAAGGTAAGAAGATACTAATGGGAGTTATCTACAGGCCCCCAAACAGTAGCCTGGATATAGGGTGCAAGTTGCAGCAAGAGTTAAAATTGGCATCTAACAAAGGTAATGCCACTGTGGTTATGGGAGATTTCAATTTATAGGTAGACTGGGAAAATCAGGTTATTTCTGGACCCCAAGAAAGGGAGTTTCAAGAGTGCCTCCGAGATGGATTCTTAGAGCAGCTTGTACTGGAGACTACCAGAGAGAAGGCAATTCTGGATTTAGTGTTGTCTAATGAACCAGATTTAATAAAGGGAACTCAAGGTAAATAAACCGCTAAGAGGTAGTGACCATAATATGATAAGTTTTAATCTGCAATTTGAGAGGGAGAAGGATAAATCAGAAGTGTCAGTGTTGCAGTTGAACAAAGGGGACTATGAAGACATGAGAGAGGAGCTGGCCAATGCCAACTGGAAAAGGTTCCTAGCAGGAATAACGGTGGAACAGCAATGGCAGGAATTTCTGGGCATAATCCAGGAGATGCAGGATCATTTCATTCCAAAGAGGAAAAAAGATTCTAAGGAGAGTAAGAGGCAACTGTGGCTGACAAGAGAAGTTAGGGACAGTATAAAACTAAAAGAAAAGGTGTATAACATATAACCATATAACCATTACAGCACGGAAACAGGCCATCTCGGCCCTTCAAGTCCGTGCCGAACACTTTTTTTTTTTTCCCTGCTTTCTTCTTTCTTCCCCCTAGTCCCATCTACCTGCACTCAGACCATAACCCTCCATTCCTTTCCCGTCCATATACCCATCCAATCTATTTTTAAAGGATAAAATCGAACCTGCCTCCACCACTTCCACTGGAAGCTCATTCCACACAGCTACCACTCTCTGAGTAAAGAAGTTCCCCCTAATGTTACCCCTAAACTTCTGTCCCTTAATTCTCAAGTCATGTCCCCTTGTTTGAATCTTCCCTACTCTCAACGGGAAAAGCTTATCCACGTCAACTCTGTCTAACCCGCTCATCATTTTAAAGACCTCTATCAAGTCCCCCCTTAACCTTCTGCGCTCCAAAGAATAAAGACCTAACTTGTTCAACCTTTCTCTGTAACTTAGTTGCTGAAACCCAGGCAACATTCTAGTAAATCTCCTCTGTACTCGCTCTATTTTGTTGACATCCTTCCTATAATTAGGCAACCAAAATTGTACTCCATACTCCAGAATTGGCCTCACCAATGCCTTGTACAATTTTAACATTACATCCCAACTTCTATATTCAATGCTCTGATTTATAAAGGCCAGCACACCAAAAGCTTTCTTTACCACCCTATCTACATGAGATTCCACCTTCAGGGAACTATGCACAGTTATTCCTAGATCCCTCTGTTCAACTGCATTCCTCAATTCGCTACCATTTACCCTAGCAAAGAGTAGCGGGAAACCAGAGGATTGGGAAACTTTTAAAGGACATCAGAAGGTAACAAAAAGGGCAATACAGGGTGAAAAGATGAAGTACGAAGGTAAGCTCGCCAAAGATATAAAGGATAGTAAAATCTTCTTTAGGTATGTCAAGAGAAAAAGATTACTAAAGACAAATGTGGGTCCCTTGAAGGCAGAAACAGGTGAAATTATTGTGGAGAACAAGGAACTGGCAGAAGAGTTGAACAGGTACTTCACTAAGGAAGACACAATCTCCCAGATGCCCAACGGCAGCGGTTCAACTGCAGTCCGTCTGTCTTTTTTTATTTTTTGTCCCGTTAGATGTATGTTGTTGGTTTTAATTTATTATTATTTTTTAGCTGCGTATATGTGTGGGGGGGGGGGGGGGTGGAACCGTTTAATTTCTTCCCTGTAGGGGGACCCGACTTTTACCCTGCCGGGTCTCCGGTGTCGTTGGGCCTAACATCGTGGAGCCGGCGGCGGCCTCCAACCGGAACCAACCTGAGGTCTCCAGTCGCGGAGCCTGCGGACTCGCCCTCGCGGGGCTGGCCGACTTCGGAGCGGGGAGAGCTGTGGTGGAGCGCGGCTGCAACCCGGCTTAAACGGCCGCAGGACTTACCATCGCCGGGGGCTTTAACATCGTGAGCCCCAGTCGCCTCGACACTGCAGTTGGACTGCTGGACCGCGGGAGAAGAACAAAGGGAAGAGATAAGACTTTTGTCTTCCATCACAGTGAGGAGGTGTTGGAGATTCACTGTGATGGATGTTTATGTAAATTGTGTTAAGTGTGGGTCTTGGTTTTTTTTGTAATGTCATAACTGCAGGAATGAAATTTTGTTCAAACCGTGTCTGTTTGAATGACTATAAAAGGCATTCTATTCTATTAAGGCATTCTAGACGACAGATGATCTAGGAAGACAGAGGAACTGAAAGAAACTTGCATTAGGCGAGAAATGGTATTGGGTAGACTGATGGGACTGAAGGCTGATAAATCCCCAGGGCCTGATGGTCTGCATCCCAGGATACTCAAGGAGGTGCCTCCAGAAATTGTGGGCACATTGGTGATCATTTTCCAATGTTCTATAGATTCAGGATTAGTTCCTGTGGATTGGACGGCAGTTAATGTTATCCCACTTTTCAAGAAAGGAGTGAGAGAGAAAACGGGGAATTAAAGACCAGTTAGCTTGACATCAGTGGTGAGGAAGATGCTGGAGTCAATTATTAAAGAATAATGGCGCATTTGGATAGCAGTAAAAAGATTGGTCCAAGTCAGAATGGATTTATGAAGGGGAAATCCTGCTTGACTAATCTTCTGGAATTTTTTGAAGGTGTGACAAGTAAAATAGATGAAGGAGAGTCAGTGGATGTAGTGTATCTGGTCTATCAGAAAGCCTTTGATAAGGTGCCATACAGGAGATTATTGGGCAAAATTAGAGCACATAGTATTGGGGGTGACTAGTGGGGTGCCACAGGGATCTGTGTTGGGTCCACTGTTGTTTGTCATGTACATCAATGATCTGGATGATGGTGTCGTAAATTGGATTAGTAAGTATGCAGATGATACTAAGATAGGTGGGGCTGTGGATAATGAAGTAGATTTTCAAAGTCTACAGAGAGATTTATGCCGGTTGGAAGAGTGGGCTGAAAGATGGCAGATGGAGTTTAATGCTGATAAGTCTGAGGTGCTACATCTTGGCAGGACAAATCAAAATAGGACGTACATGGTAAATGGTAGGGAATTGAAGAATGCAGGTGAACAGAGGGATCTTGGAATAACTGTGCACAGTTCCCTGAAAGTGGAATCTCATGTAGATAGGGTGGTAAAGAAAGCTTTTGGTGTGCTGGCTTTTATAAATCAGAGCATTGAGTATAGAAGTTGGGATGTAATGTTAAAATTGTACAAGGCATTGGTGAGGCCAATTCTGGAGTATGGTGTACAATTTTGGTCGCCTAATTATAGGAAGGATGTCAACAAAATAGAGAGAGTACAGAGGAGATTTACTAGAATGTTGCCTGGGTTTCAGCAACTAAGTTACAGAGAAAGGTTGAACAAGTTAGGGCTTTATTCTTTGGAGCGCAGAAGGTTAAGGGGGAACTTGATAGAGGTCTTTAAAATGATGAGAGGGATAGACAGAGTTGACGTGGATAAGCTTTTCCCACTGAGAGTAGGGAAGATTCAAACAAGGGGACATGACTTGAAAATTAAGGGACAGAAGTTTAGGGTAACATGAGGGGGAACTTCTTTACTCAGAGAGTGGTGGCTGTGTGGAATGAGCTTCCAGTGAAGGTGGTGGAGGCAGGTTCGTTTTTATCATTTAAAAATAAATTGGATAGTTATATGGACGGGAAAGGAATGGAGGGTTATGGTCTGAGCGCAGGTATATGGGACTAGGGGAGAATACGTGTTCGGCACGGACTAGAAGGGTCGAGATGGCCTGTTTCCGTGCTGTAATTGTTATATGGTTATATGGTTATATGGGGTAGGGTATTGACATGGATAGAGAATTGGTTGGCAGACAGGAAACAAAGAGTAGGAATAAATGGGTCCCTGTCAGAATGACAGGCAGTGGCAAGTGGAGTGCCGCAAGGCTCGGTGCTGGGACCAAAACTATTTACAATATATATATTAATGATTTGGATGATGGAACTAAAAGTAACACTAGCAAATTTCTCAGATGACACAAAGCTGGGTGACAGTGTGAACTGCGAAGAGGATGCTAGGAGGTTGCAGGGTGACCTGGACAGGTTGAGTGAGTGGGCAGATGCATGGCAGATGCAGTATAATGTAGTTAAATGTGACCTTATCCACTTTGGCGGCAAGAACAGGGAGGCAGATTATTAACTCAATGGTGTCAGATTAGGAAAAAGGCAAGTGATCGAGACCTGGGTGTCCTGTACACCAATCACTGAAAGTAAACAGGCAGGTACAGCAGGCAGTGAAGAAAGCTAATGGCATGTTGGCCTTCATAACGAGAGGATTTAAGTATAGGAGCAAAGAGGTCCTTCTGCAGTTGTACAGGGCCCTGGTGAAACCACATCTGAAGAATTGTGTGCAGTTTTGGTCTCCTAATGTGAGGAAGGTCATTGCTATTGAGGGAGTGCAGCGTAGGTTCACGAGGTTAATCCCCGTGAAGGCGGGACTGTCATATGAGGAAAGATTGGAAAGACTGGGCTTGTATTCACTGGAATTTAGAAGGATAAGGGGGGATCTTATGGAAACATATAAAATCATAAAAGGACTGGACAAGCTAGATGCAGGAAAAATGTTCCCAATGTTGGGGGAGTCCAGAACCAGGGGCCACGGTCTAAGAATACAGGGGAGGCCATTTAAAACTGAGATGAGAAGAAAAAAAAAATCACCCAGGGATTTGTGAATTTGTGGAATTCTCTGCCACAGAAGGCAGTGTAGACCAATTCACTGGATGAATTTAAAAGAGAGTTAGATAGAGCTCTTGGGGCTAGCGGAATCAAGGGATATGGGGATGAGGCAGGCACGGGGTACTGATTGTGGATGATCAGCCATGATCACAATGAATGGCGGTGCTGACTCAAAGGCCTGAATGGCCTCCTCCTGCACCTATTTTCTATGTTTCTTAAGACCAATTTCAAACATCGGTCATTTAACCAGAAAGATGTCAATTTTTCACTAAAATCAGTAGCATGAACAGCTTCAAACCTGCACGACTTTGGAGTGTGGGAGGAAACCGAAGGTCTCGGAGAAAACCCACGCAGGTCACGGGGAGAACGTACAAACTCCGTACAGACAGCACCTGTAGTCGGGATCGAACCCGGGTCTCCGGTGCTGCATTCACTGTAAGGCAGCAACTCTACCGCTGCGCCACTGTGACTGCCCGAAGTTAATGACCTTCGTGCCTTAAATAACTCCAGCAAACAAACCATTGCCAGCCTTATAAGGATAACGACCTGTGTTCAGCTGTGGGTACATTAAAAAAACAACATACCAGGATACACAGGATTGTATACACAGGATTCACAGACTCTTTTAGAGCTGGTCAGTATGTCCATCCATTTCATGATACTGCCACAGAGGTAAATTTTGTCAGTTGGTCAGAAGTTAAAATGTATCCAATAACTTGGAAATACTTCTCACAAGTCTTAATTGTGAGTTTGTTACCATTTTATTTTTTTATATATTTGATTTATTTTAACATTTCATCAGCCTATTACAAATGTATTTTTTCTTCTCCTTATATCAATTTTCCATTGCTTAATATAAATCTTTGTTGCTGCAGTTTAAGATTAAACTAATCTGCTGCAGTTGCTGCAAACCAAGATTAAAAGAACATGAAATTACCATGCAAAAGACAAACACAAAGTGCTGGAGTAACTCAGTGGGCCAGGCAGCATCTCTGGAGAAAAAGGATAGGTGACGTTTCGGGTCGGGACCTTTCTATGCAGTTCTTTATACGAGGGTTTCTGTGCAAACAATGGATCCATTACCATGGAAAACGGCAATCGACAGTTCATGCAGAGAGGGTGAACTTAACAAACAGCACAGACAGTGGAGCAGCGGTAGAGTTGCTGCCTTACAGTGCTTGCAGCGCCAGTGACCCGGGTTTGATCCTGACTACAGGTGCTGTCTGTGCGGAGTTTGTACGTTCTCCCTGTGACCGTGTGGGTTTTCTCCGAGATCTTCTGTTTCCTCCCACACTCCAAAGACGTACAGGTTTGTTGGTTAATTGGCTTGGTGTATGTGTAAATTGTCCCTGGTGTGTGTAGGATAGCGTTAATGTGCTAGTGCGTGGCCGGGGCGGACTTGGTGGGCCGAAGGGCTTGTTTCCACGCTGTATCTCTAAAACTAAAACTAAAACACAGTGAAACGACACTATGCCTGTGTGCTGGAGCTTCTGACTTCGGTTCAACTGCTGTCTCTTAGTTGTCTTGGTCTTAGTTTATTTTATTGTCACGTGTACCGAGGTACAGTGAAAAGCTTTTGTTGCTCGCTAACCAGCCAGCGGAAAGACAATACATGATTACAATCGAGCCATTTGCAGTGTCCCTGTTGCCTCACTGTCAGCTTAGTGGCCTAATTGTTGATCTGAGCTTTGTATTCCATTTCCGACGTATAATTTGCCATCATTTTGTATATTCTGCGGCTGAAAATTGGCTTTTGCTGTTCTTTGCTGTTTGTCAAATCCCCTGTAAAGATGAGCACTTGGGATGTGACGGATGGAGTCAGCAGCAGTTAAACTAAGGAAAGTTGCTTCACATAATCAGTGAGTGGAAAATTAATTTTTCGATTCTAATTTAACAAAAATGCAACAGAGGCTAATGCTTTCCTCTCCAAAAGTAAGACATCTCTCGCATGTGAGCAACTTTGGGCCCCGTATCTGAAGAAGGATGTGCTGGCTCTGGAGTGGGTCCAGAGGAGGTTTACAATAATGATCCCAGGAATGAGTGGGTTGACTTACGATGAGTGTTTGACGCCACTGGGCCTATACTCGCTGGAGTTCAAGTGGATGGGGGAGGGGGGGGGGGAACCTCATTGAAACATACAGAATAGTGAAAGACTTGGATAGATTGGATGTGGAGAGGATATTTCCACTAGTGGGAGAGTCTAGGACTAGAGGTCATAGAATAAAAGGATATTCCTTCAGGAAGGAGATGAGAAGGAATTTATTTAGTCAAAGGGTGGTGAATCTGTGGAATTATTTGTCAAGTCAATGTATTATTTTGAAGGCAGAGATAGATTCTTCATTAGTACGGTCTGTCAGTGGTTATGGGGAGAATGGGGTTAGGAGGGAGAGATAGATCAGACATGATAGAATGGTGGATTTGACTTGATGGGCCGAATGGCCTGATTCAGCTCCTATCACTTCTGAACATATGTCTTCGATTGGCCTGTCCATGGAGAAAGCCACCGCTATCCAAAAATGTCCTCAAAATTTGCCAACTCCTTCATTTGTTCGACCTGAACAGAGTGTCTCCTCAACAGCATCTTTTTACATTTCACATCTGTCGGCTTTTGACTGTTGGGAGCTGCTGGTATTAGAGGCTTTGCAGCACCAGAAAGTGCCGGGGAATTGGTGTTGTTGAGCCCAATGTCAGGAACGGGACGGTGGGAGTTGACGTTCAAAGGCGGGAGGTAGCCAGGTCTGGTTTGTGAAATGTGGTCCAGGAGCAATGTCCCAGATCCTCGCCTCTCCATGATGCCGGGGTGCCTCTTCCCACCAGCGCTCAGTGAACCAATCCGCAGATTGTCCAGTGAATTTCTGGAACTGCTCACCGCTGATAAAGGGGAAGAGATCATTTTCTTCCTCTCCAGAGAACCTTTGCCTTCGTCAGTCGGCATTTGTTTTAAGCAGATTGTGAGCTGCGAGTCGGAATTGTAATGATCGACGCCCATGCTTCTCTTCTGGACAATGCTCCGTAAACTAGAAACAGAAATTGACGGTAATGCATCTGGATCCTGGTCCACAGGAATAGTGTTGCAGCGACATAGACTGGAGGGGAGAGACTGAGAGTGGATTTCTTCACAGAACTTCCGTGAGGCAGTTAAAGCAGTGGCTTGATCCAAGGACCTTAATAAAGCTGCAGTGTCTTTCACTTCAATGCTTTGATGTCTGGTGAAGAGTCGTTTGGGTAGAGATAGACCATTGATTTTGAGAGAAAGTCCTTCTTCCATGGTCAGGTTACGCACTTCCTCTTGAAAGGAAGATGCTTTATGCTGAGATAAGAGTGAAGTAGGAATGGTCAGCCAAGGTTCGGAGTGCAACCTTTGCAGTTGAGGTAATTTGGCTCTTGGCCGCGATGGGCTGCAGTTCCTGGTGGGAGAAGTTGGTTCTGATGAACCTTTATCATTGACGAGATTAACTGGGTCTCTGAAAGAGAAAACATGCTTCTCCTTGACTACGCTCTGCGTGAGGGGAGGCGATGATGTTTTAAGCTCAATTTCTGAGGGTGAGGTGCAAGGGTCCGGTGAGTTTTGATCTTCATTGTCTTTGGGAGGAGGTACATTTAGATACTGCTTGGTAATCTGCCTCCCAGAGGGCGACTTATCCTTCGTGATGATGATGACTTCCTTTCCTCTTGCCTTGCAAGCATCCAGGAGAATCTGAAGGGTTTCCTTGTCATCGGAGTTTACGGCGTAAACCAGGGCGGAGCTACCTGAGCGGTCTTCCAGACTCGGGTCAGCTCCACTGCTCAGCAGCAAAGCAACGACCTCGACACCAGCCCGCTCCACACACGCGTGCATCAGTGCAGTCTTTCCCGACTTGTCTTGGATATTGGGATCGGCGTGGTTTTCCAACAGGTATTTCACCATTTTCGCTCTGCCAATGCTCTGCTGGTCCACGTGCTGAGTCTTGCAAGCGATCATTAGCGGAGTCTCTCCTCGATCATTGCTCTCGTTAATGTAAGCCCCACCTTCCAACAACAGCCTGGTGAGGCGCAGTCTGCTCAGGTAGACGGCCTTTAACAGGGAGTTACCATCCGTGCGCACCTGCATGGCTTTGTTCATTGTCCAGGAATCGCTCACAGATTGATGTTCTCCGAGTTGTGCCTCTGCAATAATAAAGGAAAAAAATATTTTAACACAACAACTTCGCAAATCACCTCGGACAATTCTACAAATTCCCCTCTGCAATAATTCTTGACCGTCGAGGACTGGAGTATCAGCCATCTGCTACACAAGTCAAGTCAAGTCAAGTCACATTTATTTATATAGCACATTTAAAAAACAACTCTCGTTGGCCAAAGTGCTTTACATTTGTTATAAGAATAGCACAAACAAAACAAACTACATACATATATACATGTAGCCCTCACTCAGAGGACGTCAGGAAAGGCTTGGGAGTATAGATAAGTCTTTAGTGTTGACTTAAAAGAGTCGATGGAGGGGGCAGTTCTGATGGGAAAGGGGATGCTGTTCCAGTCTAGGGGCTGCAACCGCAAAGGCGCGGTCGCCCCTGAGCTTATGCCTAGACCGTGGGATATTCAGCAACCGTGGGATATTCAACACAACTGCTACCCATCTGACAGTCAACAGAAGAAAACAAAGCAGTAATGACCACATTTTTATATGCTAAAAGAAAGAAAAAAATTAATATATAATAAATATATAATGAGAGGCATAGGAAGGGGAGACATTGTAATATAAGGGTGAAGCAGGCTTTTCAGCTACGGTGGAGGTGTCTGCTAGCAGGCTTGGTTAGAAAAGCAATTGGATTCTTGGGAAAATGGTTGGGCTGATTTCGAAGAACCAGTAAATCATGGGGCCCACTTCAAGGACATCTACCAAATAGATCAGATAAACTTTCCTTTCTTGGAGGTATCTGAAACCAGCTCGGTGCCTGATGAAATAAATAACCCTTGTTTTCAGTGCCAAGAAGAACGGTTCTTTTTAAAAACATCGTCAACCTTTGTCTGTAGATGAGGGTAGAAACGTGGGCTTATTCATTATTTTAGAGCATGCTGTCGGAGACCTGGCTGAACTACACCTACAGGGGAGAGAGGGAGAGAGAGAGAGAGAGACTTCACCTTCACGATTCAAGAGATTCAAGAGAGTTTATTGTCATGTGTCCCAGATAGGACAATTTAATTCTTGCTTTGCTTCAGCACAACAGAATATAGTAGGCATGACTACAGAACAGATCAGTGTGTCCATATACCATTATATAAATATATACACACATGAATAAATAAACAGATAAAGTGCAAATAAACAGATAATGGGCTATTAATGTTCAGAGTTTTGTTTGAGTTGAGTTTAATAGCCTGATGGCTGTGGGGAAGTACAGTGGCTTGCAAAAGTATTCATACCCCTTGAACTTGTCCACATTTTGTCACGTTACAACCACAAACGTAAATGTATTTTATTGGGATTTTATGTGATAGACCAACACAGAGTGGTGCATAATTGTGAAGTGGAAGGAAAATGATACATGGTTTTCAAATTTTTTTACAAATAAAAAACTGAAAACTGTCGCGTGCAAAAGTATTCAGCCCCCGAGTCAATACTTTGTAGAACCACCTATCGCTGCAATTACAGCTCCAAGTCTTTTGGGGTATGTCTCTAACAGCTTTGCACATCTAGAGACTGACATTTTTGCCCATTCTTCTTTGCAAAATAGCTCAAGCTCAGTCAGATTGGATGGAGAGCGCCTGTGAACAGCAATTTTCAAGTCTTGCCAGAGATTCTCAATTGGATTTAGGTCTGGACTTTGACTGGGCCATTCTAACACATGAATATGCTTTGATCTGAACCATTCCTTTGTAGCTCTGGCTGTATGTTTAGGGTCGTTGTCCTGCTGGAAGGTGAACCTCCGCCCCAGTCACAGGTTTTCTTCCAAGATTGCCCTGTATTTGGCTCCATCCATCTTCCCATCAACTCTGACCAGCTTCCCTGTCCCTGCTGAAGATAAGAATCCCCACAGCATGATGCTGCCACCACCATGTTTCACAGTGGGGATGGTGTGTTCAGGGTAATGTGTAGTGTTAGGTTTCCGCCACACATAGCGTTTTGCATTTAGGCCAAAAACTTCAATTTTGGTCTCATCTGACCAGAGCACCTTCCTCCACATGTTTGCCGTGTCCCCCATATGGCTTGTGGCAAATTGCAAACGGGACTTCTTATGGCTTTTTTTCAACAATGGCTTTCTTCTTGCCACTCTTCCATAAAGGCCCGATTTGTGGAGTGCACGACTAATAGTTGTCCTGTGGACAGATTCTCCCACCTGAGCTGTGGATCTCTGCAGCTCCTCCAGAGTTACCATGGGCCTCTTGGCTGCTTCTCTGATCAATGCTCTCCTTGCCCGGCCTGTCAGTTTAGGTGGACGGCCATGTCTTGGTAGGTTTGCAGTTGTGCCATATTCTTTCCATTTTCGGATGATGGATTGAACAGTGCTCCGTGAGATGTTCAAAGCTTGGGATATTTGTTTATAACCTATCCCTGCTTTAAACTTCTCCACAACTTTATCCCTGACCTGTCTGGTGTGTTCTTTGGGCTTCATGATGCTGTTTGTTCACTAATGTTCTCTAACAAACCTCTGAGGCCTTCACAGAACAGCTGTATTTATACTGAGATTAGATTACACACAAGTGGACTCTATTTACTAATTAGGTCACTTCTGAAG
The DNA here is from genome assembly GCA_038087875.1 of Malacoraja senta. Lineage (NCBI taxonomy): Eukaryota > Metazoa > Chordata > Chondrichthyes > Rajiformes > Rajidae > Malacoraja > Malacoraja senta. The sequence goes on along the minus strand of CM075977.1, from coordinate 211,360,889 downwards.
GCAATTGGTTGCACTGGATTTTATTTAGGGGTATCAGAGTAAAGGGGGCTGAATACTTTTGCACGCGACACTTTTCAGTTTTTTATTTGTAAAAAAATTTGAAAACCATGTATCATTTTCCTTCCACTTCACAATTATGCGCCACTTTGTGTTGGTCTATCACATAAAATCCCAATAAGATACATTTACGTTTGTGGTTGTAACGTGACAAAATGTGGAAAAGTTCAAGGGGTATGAATACTTTTGCAAGCCACTGTAGGTATTCCTGAACCTGGACGTTGCAGTCTTCAGGCTCCTGTACCTTCTACCTGAAGGTAGCGGGGAGATGAGTGTGTGGCCAGGATGGTGTGGGTCCTTGATGATGCTGCCAGCCTTTTTGAGGCAATGACTGCGACAGATCCCCTCGATGGGAGGGAGGTCAGAGCCAATGATGGACTGGGCAGTGTTTACCACTTTTTGCAGTCTTTTCCGCTCCTGGGCACTCAAGTTGCCGAACCAAGCCACGATGCAACCGGTCAGCATGCTCTCTACTGTGCACCTGCAGAAGTTAGAGAGAGTCCTCCTTGAGTCCTTCAGGACACCGTTCACCTCTTTGGACTACACATTCCAAATAAGAGTATCTGGTGGGCAGAAGGCCACGAGATTCATTACTATTAGCTGTTGATCATATCAGATTTAACTCTTCTTCTTCTTCTTCTTGTGTATGACGTGCACAGCCTAAAGTTGTAGGACAACTTATTCTATTTGATCTTATTTGATTGTGCACGCCGGGTTGATTGCATTCGTCGAAACAGGGTGAAGGTTGCAATCTCCCACCCCCCAGATTTAACAAGGGCATGAGATTTGTTGCTTTATTGATTAGTTTTTCCTGTATTTTACTATAATAAAGATAGTTGTTTGTAACCCAAATGTTTTTCTCCATTCATTGATCCGAATCCTCAAAACCTGCTCATGTGTAATTAGGGACAGTCAAAAACTTCATCCAGGGTGGAAAATGCAAAGTCTCGAGGGGCATGGCTTTAGGTTGAGAGGGGTATAGTTTAAAGGAGATGTGCACGACATGTTTCTTACCCAGTATGTGGTGGGTGCCTGGAACGTACTGCCAAGGGTGGTGGAAGCAGATACAATAGTGGCATATAAGAGGCTTTTGGATAAGCACATGGATAAGCAAATAATGGAAGGGTATGGATCATGTGGCTGAAGGACTGGTGCAGTGGGCAGGGATTCCAGTTTTTGGATCATTGGGACCTCTTTTGGGGAAGGTGTGACCTGTACAAAAAGGACGGGTTGCACTTGAACCCGAGGGGGACCAATATCCTGGCGGGGAGATTTGCAAAGGCTACTGCGGAGACTTTAAACTAGAACGGTTGGGGGGGAGGGACTCAAATAGAGAAAGCTAGTAGACAGGGTGTGAGGCAGGAGGCAGAGAAGGGAAGCACTCAGACCCAACATGTAGGGGGGGAAGAAGAAAAAGATAATAAACAGAGAATAAGAGGTGGTGGGTTTCTTAAATGTGTGAGCAGAGAAACAGGGGGTGTAACATGAGGGTAGAAGCAATAGGTAGCAAGGTGAAAAGTAAAAGTGGTAGGCAGACAAATCCAGGGCAAAAATCAAAAATGGCCATTTTTCAACATAATTGTATAAGGGTTGTAGTAAAAACAAGCCTGAAGGCTTTGTGTCTCAATGCAAGGAGCATTCGTAATAAGGTGGATGAGTTGAATGTGCAGATAGCTATTAATGACTATGATATAGTTGGGATCACGGAGACATGGCTCCAGGGTGACCAAGGCTGGGAGCTGAGCATCCAGGGATATTCAATATTCAGGAGGGATAGACAGAAAGGAAAATGAGGTGGGGAAGCGTTGCTGGTTAGAGAGGAGATTAATGCAATAGAAAGGAAGGACATTAGCTTGGAAGATGTGGAATCGATATGGGTAGAGCTGTGAAACGCTAAGGGGCAGAAAACGCTAGTGGGTGTTGTGTACAGGCCACCTAACGGTAGTAGTGGAGTTGGGGATGGCATCAAACAGGAAATTAGAAATGCGTGCAACAAAGGTAAAACAGTTATAATGGGTGACTTCAATCTACATATAGATTGGGTGAATCAAATTGGCAGGGGTGCTGAGGAAGAGGATTTCATGGAATGTATGCGGGATAGTTTTCTAAATCAACATGTAGAGGAACCAACGAGAGAGCAGGCTATTCTAGACTGGGTATTGAGTAATGAGGAAGGGTTAGTTAACAGGCTTGTTGTGCGTGGCCCCTTGGGCAAGAGTGACCATAATATAGTTGAGTTCTTCATTAGGATGGAGAGTGACATAATTAATTCAGAAACAAGGGTTCTGAACTTAAAGAAAGGTAACTTTGAGGGTATGAGACGTGAATTGGCCAAGATAGACTGGCAATTGATTCTTAAAGGGTTGACGGTGGATATGCAATGGAAGGCATTTAAAGGCTGCATGGATGAACTACAACAATTGTTCATCCCAGTTTGGCAAAAGAATAAATCAGGGAAGGTAGTGCATCTGTGGATAACAAGGGAAATCAGGGATAGTATCAAAACAAAAGATGAAGCATACAAATTAGCCAGAAAAAGCAGCCTACCAGAGGACTGGGAGAAATTCAGAGTCCAGCAGAGGAGGACAAAGGGTTTAATTAGGAAAGGGAAAATAGATTATGAAAGAAAACTGGCAGGGAACATAAAAAATGACTGCAAACGTTTTTATAGATATGTCAAGAGAAAAAGATTAGTTAAAACAAATGTGGGTCCCTTGCAGTTAGAAACAGGTGAACTGATCATGGGGAACAAGGACATGGCAGACCAATTGATTAACTACTTTGGTTCTGTCTTCACTAAGGAAGACTTAATTAATCTGCCGGAAATAGCAGGGGACCGGGGGTCAAATGAGATGGAGGAACTGAGGGGAAATCCAGGTTAGCCGGGAAGTGGTGTTAGGTAAATTGAATGGATTAAAGGGCGATACATCCCCAGGGCCAGATAGGCTGCATCCCAGAGTACTTAAGGAAGTAGCCCCAGAAATAGTGGATGCATTAGTGATAATTTTTCAAAACGTTTTAGATTCTGGACTAGTTCCTGATGATTGGAGGGTAGCTAATGTAACCCCACTTTTTAAAAAGGGAGGGAGAGAGAAAACGGGGAATTACAGACCAGTTAGTCTAACATCGGTAGTGGGGAAACTGCTAGAGTCAGTTATTAAAGATGGGATAGCAACACATTTGGAAAATGGTGAAATCATTGGTCAAAGTCAGCATGGATTTATGAAAGGTAAGTCATGTCTGACGAATCTTATAGAATTTTTCGAGGATGCAACTAGTAGAGTGGATAAGGGAGAACCAGTGGATGTGTTATATCTGGACTTTCAGAAGGCTTTCGACAAGGTCCCACATAAGAGATTAATATACAAACTTAAAGGACACGGTATTGGGGGCTCAGTATTGATGTGGATAGAGAACTGGCTGGCAGACAGGAAGCAAAGAGTAGGAGTAAACGGGTCCTTTTCAGAATGGCAGGCTGTGACTAGTGGGGTACCGCAAGGCTCAGTGCTGGGACCTCAGTTATTTACAATATATATTAATGATCTGGACGAGGGAATTGAATGCAATATCTACAAGTTTGCGGATGACACGAAGCTGGGGGGCAGTGTTAGCTGTGAGGAGGGTGCTAGGAGGCTGCAAGATGACTTGGATAGGCTGGGTGAGTGGGCAAATGCATGGCAGATGCAGTATAATGTGGATAAATGTGAGGTTATCCACTTTGGTGGCAAAAACAGGAAAGTAGACTATTACCTGAATGGTGGCCGATTCGGAAAAGGGGAGATGCAACGAGCCCTGGGTGTCATGGTACACCAGTCATTCAAAGTGGGCATGCAGGTGCAGCAGGCAGTGAAGAAAGCGAATGGTATGTTAGCATTCACAGCAAAAGGATTTGAGTATAGGAGCAGGGAGGTTCTACTGCAGTTGTACAGGGTCTTGGTGAGACCACACCTGGAGTATTGCGTACAGTTTTGGTCTCCAAATCTGAGGAAGGACATTCTTGCCATAGAGGGAGTACAGAGAAGGTTCACCAGACTGATTCCTGGGATGTCAGGACTTTCATATGAGGAAAGACTGGATAGACTCGGCGTGTACTCGCTGGAATTTAGAAGACTGAGGGGGGATCTTATAGAAACTTACAAAATTCCTAAGGGGTTGGACAGGCTAGATTCAGGAAGATTGTTCCCGATGTTGGGGGAGTCCAGAACAAGGGGTCACAGTTTAAGGATAAAGGGGAAATCTTTTAGGACTGAGATGAGAAAAACATTTTTTACACAGAGAGTGGTGAATCTCTGGAATTCACTGGCACAGAATGTAGTTGAGGCTAGTTCATTGGCTATATTTAAGAGGGAGTTAGATGTGGCCCTTGTGGCTAAAGGGATCAGGGGGTATGGAGAGAAAGCAGGTACAGGATACTGAGTTGGATGATCAGCCATGATCATATTGAATGGCGGTGCAGGCTCGAAGGGTCGAATGGCCTACTCCTGCCTACTCCTGCACCTATTTTCTATGTTTCTATGTTTCTATGTGCAGGCAGAGCGGATTAGTTTAACCTGGCATCATGTTCGGCCACAGACACTGTGGGCCGAAGGGCCTGTTCCTGTGCTATATTGTTCAATGTTCTATGTTGAAAGAAAGTGTTTTTCAACAGACAAAGATGTTAGTTTCCCCAATGATTTCCATCCTCTGGTAATAGTTTAGTTTAGAGATACGGCGCTATTAAAATTTCAAAGGAAAGTTGGAATGAACACTTATTAAACGTGCATAAATGTTCGATTAATGTAAGACACACTTTAATACAATTTAAAATTTTACATAGATTATATTATTCCAAAACTAAAATCCATAAAATTTTCCCAAATGTATCATCCATTTGTGATAAATGTCAATCCCAAGAAGCTACTATAGCGCACTCATTTGTTTTCTGTACAAAAATTCAAAAATGTTGGAATGAAATTTTCAAAATCTTTACAAAATTATTTAAAATAAAACTGATACCCAAAGCAGAATGGATTATCTTCGGAATAACGGAAGATGGTCCAGAACTAAATGTGTTTCAAAAGAAACTAATAGACTATGGGTTAATAACTGGAAAAAAGCTAATCCTAAAATTTTGGAAGAAGGCTCCAATACCAACTATAAACATGTGGATTTCAAATATGTTCGAAACATTACACCTAGAAGAGATAAGACTCCTCCTGGCAGGTAAACCAGATCACTTCCACCTGACGTGGTCTGCATTTATAGAATTATTACAAATATAGGGTGCAAAGATACCTTAAAAAAAATTGAGGTCAGGTAATGGGGGATGATAGTTGGAGAATGGGTATGTCCCATTTGCGTAATGCTCGTAAAAACTATTTGTTTCTCTCTTTTTCCTCTTTCTCTTTCTCCTTCTTTTCTAGGGTCTATTTCTTAACTCTTTTTCTGTTGTTTTTAATTTTGTTCTTGTAGGGTCTTCGTTCTTTCTTGTTGTCACATTTTCTACACTCTCACTTTTTCCTTCACTTTCTTCTTTCTTTCAATCTCATCCTTTCCTTTTACTAGTGTAAAAAACAAATGGAGTACATTAATTGTAAGAAGATATGTGACGAGTACTAATGTATGTGGTTGTAATGTAATGTACTTCTAATAAATAAAAAATAAAAAATAAAATTTAAAAAAAAAAGAGATACGGTGCGGAAACAGGCCCTTCAGCCCACCGAGTCCGCGCTGACTTGCTATCTCCGCACACTAACACTATCCTACACACACTCGGAACAATTTATAATTTCACCAAAGCCAATTAACCGATAAACGTGTACGTCTTTAGAGTGTGGGAGGAAACCGGAGCATCCGGCGAAAACCCACGCAGGTCACGGGGAGAACGTACAAACTTTGTACATACAGCACCCGAACGGTGATAATGCAACAACCCTGGTCTCTGGCGCTGTAAGGCAGCAACTCTACCGCTGCGCCACCGTGCCGCCCCTTGCGTCACTGTGCCGCCACAATGAAATTTGCCTCCAATGCCATCCGGCAATGGGAACCCTTCACTCGGTTAAATGTTTGTCCTCATGTTATTTTTGGTGTAGTTTAGTTTAATGATACAGCGTAGAAACAGGTCCTTTGGCTCAACGAGTCTGCAACTCTACCGGTGCCCTGCCATGTTCTTTTGGCAATCACCCTAAATGTGCTTCTTCTGGTTCAGATCCTTTGCACCAATGGGGACAATTTGTTGATTCCACTGTGGTGGATGTTTATGATAAATTTTATTTTATGTGGCTGTGCGTATGGTTGCTTTTCACTTAAGGGGCTGTCCCACTGCAGCGACCTAATTTGCGAGTTTAGAAGAGTTTGCCCTCGACTCATACTCGCAACATGGTCGACACGAGGTCCTAGGAGGTCTTTGTAACTCTCCTTCATGCTCGAGAGAAGTACCTGCGTACTTGAGGCCTCAGCTAGGTTGCGGCGTTTTTTTAAACATGCTGAAAAATGCCCACGAGTAAAAAAGGTCGCCATGGAAAAAATCGATATTTTTTTACTCGTAGGTTTAGTCGGAGGTAGGTCGTAGTCGGTCGTAATGCTATCGTAGGTAATCGAAGGCAATCTAAGGTAATCGAAGGTAGTTGAACGTAAAGCTCGTTGAGAAAGAAAAGGTAAGTAAACCGACCGGTAATGTTAAATGCCTGCTAAACTTAAAAGTTGTCTGGCTTCTTAAAAGTGTCTCCACTCCTGCTCCCCCCCTTCTCCCCCCTTCTCTCCCCTTCTCTCCCCCTACCCCCTCTGCACTCTCTAAAGGACTTGCCGTAACTGTGCCAGCCGTCTTTTACCTTCCTGTTCATCGCGGGTGTGAATTTCAGACAGCGCTCCCCCGCTTTCCCTGGCCCCCGCCTTTGCGATGTGTTTGTGTGTGTGTGTGCAGACGGTCGATCCGGCTCGCGGTTTCATCGCTGACGGTCGATCCAGCTCGAGGTTTTTCAGGCGAGTGCCCTCGAGCTTGAAGGTCGTAGACAGTCGCTGAAAAGTCTCGTTAGTGGGACAGGCCCTTTAGTATGGCTGTATGGTAACTCAAATTTCACTGTACCATAATTGGTTGTGATAATAAACACGAACTTGAACTTAAACTTGAATTTTCTCTTTCTACACTGTTTAGACTCCATATTATGTTGACTACATCTATCACGTCAATACCTTTCCTTTAATAATAATAATAATAATAATAATAATAGATTTTATTTATATAGCGCTTTTCAGGACTCAAAGTCGCTTTACAATTGAGAGACAGGAATAAACAAAACAAAATAGAGCAGTAAGACAGAGGGGAGGGGAACATGGGACTAAGGGTATGCAGAGGTGAAGAGATGGGTCTTGAGGGTAATGTTAATCAGCTACTCTATACACTCCCTATAATTTAAATCCTTCATTCCTGGACATGTTCCTATCAATCGATTTTGTGCCATTGCCAAGGTCCCTCTAAAAATCAGCAGGTAGGATAGCATCCAAAACTCCAGGTGTGGATGGACCAATATTTTATAGTTTTGTGTCGTTTATTTTGTCACGTGTTTTGTCACGTATTTAAAGGTACAGTGAAAACCTTTTTGTTGCATGCTATCCATCAGTGGAAAGACTATACATGATTACAATCAAGCCGTCCACAGTGCATAGATACAGGATAAAGGGGGCAATATTTGGTGCAAGATAAAGTCCAATTAAAGATGCAAAGGTTTCCAATGAGGTAGATGGGAGGTCAGGTCCATTCTCTAGCCGGTGTGAGGAAGGTTCAGTTGCCTGATAACACACGTCTATACCAATTGCCCGATGGGAGAAGAAGTGTGACTCATCCTAGATTAATGCTATTGGCCTTGCCAAAGCTGCATGAAGTGTAGATGGAGTCAATGGAAGGGAGGTTGGTTAGTGTGATGGTCTGGGCTACGTCCACAATTCGCCGCAATTTCTTGGGGTCTTGGATGGAGCTGTTCCCAAAGCAAGCTGTGATGCATGCTGATTAAATGCTTTCAACCATCTCTACTTCGGCGCCATCAATGTGTACCTGGGTGTGTGTACTGCTTTACTTCCTGAGGTCAATCATAACCTCCTTTGTCTTGCTGACATTGAGGGAGAGGTTGTTATGGAGGTATGTCAGAACTTTCTCCCTTTTGTTCTCAAAACCATTATTTAAGAAGCTCTTTACATTATTTTTTCCAAACTGCCCTGGCACTTCAAAGATTATGTACATATAATTCTCATTATTTCTGAACCTCCTTCAGAACTGTATCCTTCACTACATGCATCATTTCACCTTGGTAAATGTTATCCCAATATCATGTTATCATTATTACACAATGCATGAGGAAAGGTTGCAGCTCTAATGTTCATGTGCTTGCTCCAGACACTGTCATTTTCACTGACCTTTCTCATATTTGCCTTCCAGTCTGATTAAATTGTGTTTCATTCATTGATGATGTAAAAATCATTTCAACTCCCAGCTTCAATAATGGTTATAAAAGCAAGTAGAAAAGATAATGGCTTACCACCATAAAGTGTGTTACTGAGTCACACTTATCAAGCCTGATTTTTTTTCTTGTGTCTATTTGGTTTCAGTTGGCTGGTTATTGGTCGGTATTTCTGAAAAATAAAAAGAACACAAGTCTATTATCATAGGCACAAGTATGGTGATGTACAGGTACGATGAAAACCTTCACATCCCAGGCTCTCAGACTCAGATACACACAAAAACATAAATGATACATAAATTACATGTAAATTCTACAAGATAGAGAAAAGAAAAAAAACTGCAAAAAGCAAGACATCAGTGCAAAATACAGAAAAGAGTCAATAGTGTTTTCTTGTCATCTGTCCCGATACGGAACAACGGAATTCTTACTTGCAGCGGCACAACAGATAAGTAAACATATTACTCTGTAAACACCATAATAAAGAACAAAAAAGTTTAATATGTTAAAAAAACAAAACAATAATCGTGCAAAGACAAAACAATGCGCCCAAGTCTATTTAGTTTGAAGCTTAGTTGGAGGTTGTGGTGTTTAATAGCCCGATGGTTATTAAGAAGAAGCTGTTCCTGAACCTGGACATTACAGTTCTCAGGCTCCTGTAACCTCTTCCCGATGGCAGGAGTTAAATGAGAACATTTGCCAGGGTGGTGTGGGTCTCTGATGATGCTGGCTGCCTTTTTGAGGCAGTGACTCCTGTAGATCCCTTCGATGGTGGGGAGGTCAGTACCCATGGGTGGACTGAGCAATCTTCTTCACTTCTGGGCGTTCGGGTTGCTGAATCACGCAGTAATGCACCCAGTAAATATGTTCTATACTGTAGTAAACCAATGGTAGTACAAAAGGTGATCCGTTGTGTTACTGAGCAAGGTAGGATTAGGATTGTTCAGGTCGGGTCAAGAACACGATCGTTGCAGGAAAGTAGCTGTTCCTCAATCTGATGGTGTGGGATATCAGGCTTCTGTAGCTCCTGCTTGATGGTAGCAGTGAGACGAGGGCATGGCTGGGACAGTGGGGATGACAGATCGCTCCTTCTTGTGGCACTGCCTCATGTGGATGCTTTCAATGGTGGGGAAGGCATCTCTTCCAGTCTTGTGCATAGGAATTCCGGTGGTCATGATGCAACCAGTCAGGATATTTTCGACAGTGCATCTGCAGCCGTTTGTCAGAGTATTTGGTGATATGCCAAATCTCTTTAAACATCTAAGATAGCAGAGGCCGTCAGTAAGGAGAGCCGTCAGTGAGGAGGGCGGTCGGTGAGTGAGGAGGGACGTCGGTGAGTGAGGAGGGCCCTTGGTGAGGAGGGCCATTGGAGAGTGAGGAGGAACGTGGGTGAATGTGCAGGGCCTTAAGTAGCAATGTTACAAAATTTTGGGATTTTACAAATCAAGTCTGTAATTTATCCCATCAGATAAAGCATAAAAAGAAGTTTAATTTGACACCTAATTCACTTTCATATCTTCAGTATTAAAAAGGTTATGGCCATTTTCATACTCAGGAATTAGCATCTTGTTCCCTATTGCTTTTACATTGACTTAACACAAAAGCTGTGATCGAGGACAGTCAAAAGCCCATAACTTTCTTAAAAATTAAGAGAACTGAAAGAAATTTTCAGTTATTATAGATTGAAGCATTCTGAAACAAATATGAAACAATCTTACTTAGACGACATGAAATTAAAGCATATAATTAGTTAGTTACCTAATTGTAGTTAATTACAAAATTCAATTACTAGATCTAAACATCTATCAATTTCTTAAGAATAGATTAACATTTTTAAAAAGCCTAAGTGTCCAAATAACATTCACACAAGAATTCACAATATAACATAATTTTTAAATCTCATTGTCATGGATTTATAGGCCAAATGGAAGGATACCTGTAAATTACCTGTTTAGTACCTGTAAATTAATGGCCATTTAAATCATCTTGCGAGTGGGTTTTTCTGGAACGCGATCATTTGGAACGTTGCGGTTGTGGTGAATTTAAACCCGTATTGGCATGAAAAATACTGCCGGTTCGTACGGGGAAAAAAATCACCGTTTCGCAACTTAAAATGTGAATTAAAGGCATCTTAAGGAGCACTTTTATACATAAAATAAACAGCTTTCGTTTACCTGTCCCGTGCGTGAAATCCGTCCCCGTTGTCGGCGTTGACGGCTTTAGAAGCTGATTTTAAAATTACTCCAGCGCTGAACTTGTCGGCCGATTTTTAAAACAAAATACACAGAACGCCCGTCGGAACGATTCTTCAGCAAAAGCTTGCACTCCAACGAAATATAATCCAGGATAAGGTAGGAGAAACCCGCGTTTTAACCCCGCCCCCCCCCCTCAAAGGCGCCAAAATCGCGCACACGCCCTGTGGCAGAATTGCAGCGCCACTGAAGGTAAGTTTTGTAACCTGCCTACCTTAAGACAGCGCAAGCCTGCTGGCGGTCGGTTGAGGACGTGCCGCCGAGAACAAAGAGGGACCCAGCATGGGGGGGTGGGGGGCAAGATGGAAGAGGGACCATCAGGACTATACTGAATACCTTATCCTGCACCTGTACACTGCAAATGGCTGGATTGTAATCAGGCATTGTCCTTCCGCTGACTGCTTGGCACGCAACAAAAGCTTTTCACAGTACATTGATCCACGTGACAATAAACTAAACTAAGCTAAACTTTTGTAACATTCTCGGTGCCCTATTAGTGGCGACTCTTTGCCGATCGTGTATTGTATGCAAAACAAAGAATTTCCCTGTGCCAAGTAAATGTGACAATAAATGTGAAATAATTTAGAAATGCAGCGCGAAACAAGGCCCTCCAGCCCACTGAGTCTGCGTTTTTTTTTTTAAAGAAAGACTTTTGTTGTGTCAAGTTTGAGCAGGGAGAGGTTGGGCAGACTTGAATTGTTTTCGCTGGAGCGTCGGAGGTTGAGGGGAGACCTGATAGAAGTATATAGGATTTGCAGACACTGGGCAGAGATAGGGTAGACAGTCAGAACCTTTTTCACAGGATGTAAATGTCCAAGACTTGGGGAGAGTCTTCCAACACAAGGGCTCACAGCTATAAAGTGAGATGGTCAAAGTTTAAAGAAGATGTGTGGGACAAGTGTTTTACAACAAGTGTTGCTGGGTGCCTGGAACACGCTGCTGGGGATGGTGGAGGAGGCAGGTACGATAGTGGCGTTTAACAGGCATTTGAAAAGGCACATGGATATGCAGGGAATGGAAGGCTATGGATCACGTGCAGGCAGAGGAGAATCGTTGAACTCTGATGAAAGCATCGTGTTAAGTACACGAGGGGCATGGATAAAGTGAATGGTTGCAGTCTTTTCCCCAGGGTAGAGGATTCTAAAACTAGAGGGCACAGAGTGACAAGGGGTGCCTCCAGTACCGTAACCGGCTTGGGAAGCGAGACCTGACGCACAGAAGCGAAGGGACGGCTGGTGTATTCAAGAGAGTTGGATATAGCTCCTAGGGCTAACGGAATCAGGGGATACGGGGAGAAAGCAGGAATGGGGTACTGATTTTGGATGATCAGCCATGATCATATTGAATGGCAGTGCTGGCTCAAAGGGCCGAATGGCCTACTTCTGCACCTATTGACTATGTTTCTATGTTTAACTGCACTTTTCTTTTGCAGGTGGGAATGATCACTGATTGTTGGCATGCAATGTATCTGGGATCTGATCACACCTGAACATTCAAACTGCAAGCCTTTTTAAAAAAAAAAAATTTAAATAATATTTTTATTAGAAGTCGTACACCGTAGTATAAACCAAGAATAATATAATACATTTCATGTACAACTTCTTGTTTTTAAAATTAATAATAAAAAAGTAGAAGCAAAAAGAAAGTTAGATAAGGTGGTGAAAGTAATAGATCGTGAAAAGGTGCAGTAAAAAGAGAGAGAAGAGAAAAAAAAAAAAAAATAAGGAGAAGAAAAAAAAAAAAATTAAAAGATAAAAGGGATATAGCTGCTTCATATCTTTGCGCACCCCTCACCCGGTTCTGAAACAGTTAATTTCCAGGGTTATGTTGCACCATATGCTTGTAATAAATCGATAAAGGGAGACCAAATCTTTAAGAATTGGTCTGGTTTGCCTGCTAGGACGAATCTCATGTCTTCTAGGTGTAACATTTCAGACATATTTGAGATCCACATTTTAAGCGTTGGTGTTGGTGCATTTTTCCAGAATTTTAATATACGTTTTTTTTTGCCGTTATTAAGCCATAATTAAGGAAACTCTTTTGGAACGAAGTCAGCTCAGGGCCGACCTCCGTTGTTCCAAAGATAATCAGTTCAGCGTTGGGGTTCAGTTTCATTTTAAATACTTTTGTAAAAATCTCGAAAATTTCCTTCCAAAAAGACAAAAGAATGTGCTATAGTTGCATCTTGAGATGAGCATTTGTCGCAGATGCTGCAAGCCTTTTCTAACAATGTCGGTCGTGAAGTTGGTTCAAGGATGTTCGATTGTTGAATTGCAGTCTATTCTTCCATTTGAGGGAATTATACAAACCTTTACATCTGATTTTTCCCTTCTACAGAAAAATGATGAAGCCTCTGGTAACCATAGCATTTCGGAATGACTTGGTATATCTCTTCAGGCAAACGGTATAGAAGTGTAAAAACGCACACCACCAGACTCAGGGACAGTTTATTCCCAGCTATTATAAGGCAACTGAATCATCCTACCACAACCAGAGAGCAGTGTTAAACTACTTTCTACCTCTGATGTCCCTCAGACTATCCTTGACCGGACTTTGCTGGCTTTACCTGTCACTAAATGTTATTCCCTTATCATGTATCTATCCGCTGTAAATGGATTGATAGTAATCATGTATTGGCTTTCTGCTGACTGGTTAGCATGCAATAAAATGCTTTTCACTGTACCTCGGTACACGTGACAATAAACTAAACTGAACTAAACTGTTCACTGCAAGCAGACTCATGTCCGGAAGATGGTCCCACCGTTATTGAAACAATGGCCAAGAAAGCACACCAACGATTCAACTTCCTGAGAAGGCTTAAGTACAGCATGTCCCAAACAACACCCACCAACTTCTACAGATGCGATGTAGAAAGCATTTTATCGGGATGCATCACAGCATGGTTTAGGAACAGCTCTATCCAAGACTGCAAGAAATTGCTGACAATTGTGGACGCAGCCCAGACCACCATACAAACCTCCCTTCTATTGACTCCATTTATACCTCGCACTGCCTCGGCAAGCCCAGCAGCATAATCAAGGACGAGTCGCACCCTGGTCACTCCCCCTTCTCCCCTCTCCCATCGGGCAAAAGCTATAGAAGTGTGAAAACGCACATCTCCAGATTCAGGGACAGTTTCTTCCCAGCTGTTATCAGGCAACTGAATCATCCTACTAACAACTATAGAGCAGTCCTGAGCTGCTATCTACATCATTGGAGACCATTGGACTATCTTTGATCGGACTTTACTGACTTTACCTTGCACTAAACATTATTCATATTATTCCCTTTATCATGTATCTGTACACTGTGGATGGCTCGATTGTAATCATGTATTGTCTTTCTGCCAACTGGATAGCATGCCACAAACGCTTTTCACTGTACCTCGATACACGTGACAATAAACTAAACTCAACTAAACTAAACCCAGTGATGATGTGGAAGCAACAAGGAGCACGAAAGCTCCATTCTGTGATTACCTTCATTGTCATGGGAAGCGGAATCCCTGCATCAAATATTGTTCGCTGGCCATTCAGCTGAAGATGATATAAATCTGTCTCGACATAACTTGCGAAGCAGAATTAAAGACAAATTGCTTCTGAAAAGTCCAAGAAAGAGTGAAATGAGGTGACCCAGTGTGATCCTGTGGTAATAATAGGTGTGGACAAAATACGTTAAAGCACTGTTGGTAGACAAAAATGCTGGAGAAACTCGGCAGGTGAGGCAGCATCTATGGAGCGAAGGAAATAGGTAACGTTTCGGGTCGAGACCCTTTGCTGTCCAACAATAACGATCCCGATCCTGACCACGGGTGTTGTCTGTATGGAGTTTGCACGTTCTCCCCGTGATCGAGTGGGTTTTCCCCGGGTGAGCAGAGGGCCGAGGTGGATGGGTGTTTTTGTGACTGGAAATTGGTGGTGTACCATGGGGATCGGTTGTTGTTTGTAAAATGACTTGCATGAGTTATGATTAGTAAGTTTGCAGATGACACAAAAGTTGGTGGAGTGGTAGATGGCCAAGAGGATTGTCTTAAGGGCCTGTCCCACTTTCACGACCTAATTCACAACCTCTGCCGAGTTTGCCCTTGACTCATACTCGCAGCATGGTCGTCATGAGGCTGTAGGAGGTCGTAGGAGGTCGTAGGTAGGTCGTAGCAGGCCGTGATGCTAGTCGTAGGTACTCGTGGCATCAAGTAGGTCGGGGCGTTTTTCTAGCATGATGAAAAATGTCCACGAGTAAAAAAAGGTCATGAATTAGGTCGTGAAATTGGGACAGGCCCTTAAGGCTTCTCCAGGTCACGAGTCACCTGGAAGGTTGGACAGAACAGTGGCAGATGGACTTTAATCCAAAAAGTACAAGGTAATACACTTTGGGAGGTCAAATTCCAGTAGGACATCTGGAGTGGATGAGTGAATGGCAGTGACCTTACATGTGTCTATAAGACAGGCCAACCTTGGGATGCTTGTTCATAACTTCCCGAAAGTGATGACACAAGTGGGCAGGTGATGAAAAGAGCACTTGGTATGCTTGTCTTCATAGGCCCAGACATTGAATATAAACTTCTGGATGTCATGTTGTGGTTGTACAAAACACTGGTGAGATCACGCTGAGAGTATCATGCACAGTTCTGGTTGCCATTCTACAGGAAGGACGTGTTAGCAATAGGGAGTGTGCAGAAGTGGCTCATCTTGATATTGCCTGAAATGGTGCCTGCAATTATAAGGAGAGGTTGGATAGGGTGCGTTTATTCTCACCAGAATGTGGGCAGCTGAGGGATGAGCTTCCACAGGTTTGTAACATTACGAGGAGAATGGAGAGGATAATCCTTGCTAGATATTAACCTGAGCAGCAATCAAGATAAATGAAGGAAAGGACTAGAAACAAAAACGAAATAGAATTGAAAATACATAAAGAAACGTCAACTTTCTCACTCTTTGTGAGTAAGATACATGTAGTGAGTACAATATCACTTAAGCTGGAACAGGGTGTCTTATTTTAATTAAGTATCTAACTATTCTCTAACATTGTCTGATGGCCAAGAGGATTGTCTAAGTATACTGCAGGACATGGATCAGCTGGAAAGTTGGACAGAACAGCAGCAAGTGGACTTTAATCCAAACAAGTGTGAGGTGATACACTTTGGGAGGCTAGATTCCGACATGACATATACGTAGAGAAAATGGGGCAGCGGGAGGGAATCTTAAGTGTATTTATGGACAGTGAGTCCATAGACAGAATCAGCATGTCAAAGATGTAGATGGTGACACAATCCTATCACTGAAAGGCTTCAAGGTGGGAAAATGCATTATATTAAGGTGTATCTGACCAAAATAGTCATAGAGTGATACAGTGTGGAAACAGTCCCTTCGGCCCAACTTGCCCACACCGGCCAACAATGTCCCAGCTACACTAGTCCCACTTGCCTGCGCTTGGTCTATATCCCTCCAAACCTGTCCTATCCATGTACCTGTCTAACTGTTTCTTAAATGATGGGATAGTCCCTGCCTCAACAACCTCCTCTGGCCGCTCGTTCCATACACCCACCACCCTTTGTGTGAAAATGTTACCCCTCTGATTCCTATTAAATCTTTTCCTCTTCACTTTGAACCTATGTCCTTTGGTCCTCGATTCCCCTACTCTGGGCAAGCGACTCTGGGCATCTACCCGATCTATTCCTCTCATGTACGAGAAAAAATGTCGTGATGATTAAAACTAAATAAAGCTTAAGGAAATTATGTTTTTGACCTTTTATGGTCATCTCACAAACTGGAATGTGCAATTGAAAACGTAAGGCTCACGTGCCAACATGTTTTATATTCACTGCCAGTTGTGGAGCTCACAGCCATAAAATTGCTGTATATATGAAAATAATTCAGATACTGCAATTTTAATGATTAATTGCACTCATTTGATTTGCTTGTGCAGTGGGAAACCTTGTTTATTAGAGCTCAGAGCTGGTAGCTCCTGGAAATAATTGAATTGGGATTTCAGGGATTTCATTATGCAACGTGAAAGTTATTGGATAGATTCCGGTGGGAGCAAAAGAGGACTTGTCAGAACACATCAAGAAATTTGAATCAGCCGAGCTAATTGTAACCCCTTTACACATTTGCCATCCAAATTCGGCTCTAACTCCATCTTCCAAGTTTGCAGATGACACCACTGTGGTGGGCCACATCAAAAAACAATGGTGAGACAGAGTGTAAGAAGGACATGGAGAACTTGGTAACGTGGTATCAGGGCCACAACTTCTCCCTCAACGTCACCAAAACAAAGGTTGTCAACTTCAGGAAGCGTGGTGGAGTACATGCCCAAATCAACATGAATGGTGCTGAAGTGGAAGTGATTGAGAGCTTCAAGTTCTTTGGAGTAAATCTTAGCCATAATTGGGATGAAATAGAACCAAAATAAAGCAGAGAATCCATGCATTCACAAGGCCTGATGGTAATTTCTGTATATAGACACTGCTGACTGGTGCCAGGAAGTCTAGGTCCCAGATCAGTGCCTCAGACAAGAAAGGTTTGGGTATCTTTGCAATAGTTAGTATGTATGAGAATCTTGCAGAGGAACTTCAGGATGCTGTAGTTCGGCCCCTCAAGGTTCGTGAACCTATAAAAGGTAGCCCCCATTTTAGACCGATGTCGATCTTCTGGAAGGGTGTTTGGGACTGCTTTTGGAGCGTGTCTGCTTGCAATAGGCTGAAGGCCTTGGCCAGGCATCAACCCGCGGTGGTTAGGTAGCGTATAGGGGAATTTGTGTTTGTTCTAAAAATAAAGATTAGTTGGTCCAGTGCTTGAGTCAGTGTTTTTACTGAACTAGACTAGGGGGGGGTAAGATTTAGGAGCGTATTTATATTGGGGGCTCATCCGGGATCTCAACGGACGCCCAAACACAAGTCTGCGATTAAGGGTGTTGAGCTGTTCCAGATCGCGAGTGCAGAAATCGGCGCCACGGTGCGGTTTTCGCATCAGTTTTCCCCACTTCGCTAGTCGGAGCAGATCGATCATTCGCAAACTTGGGAAAGGGTCTCAACGGGATCGTAGAACAGAGTCTAGCAAGCACTGGGGGGATTCGTGCCTTTGGGGTTAGAGGCCCCTTAGGGTGGGGTTCAAGTCCCTCTCCTTTGGGTTAAAGGCTCGTAAAATGTGGGTTGGGTTCAAGTCCCTCTCCTTTGGGTTAAGGCCCGTAAAACTATAGTGGTTAGAGGCCCTGCCCAGAATTGGATATCCGATTAGCTGGATATTGGAAAACAAAACTGGGTTTAAACAGTACTAAGAGGCAAAGTACTGCGCCATTGCTGGGGGCGCAGATTGGAAAGGCGCTCTAAAAATCAGCATTGACTGCCAGCGAGAAAAGATTATGCACTGACACCTGATACTTAGCAGGTAGGAAGGGGAGCCCTTTGCAAAGGTGAACCTAGGCGCGTTCGAGTCCAGGCCTGTGTGAGATATCTGGATCAGAATCTGAATCGTTTATTGTCATTTGAACATAAGTTCAAATGAAATTACGTTTCTGCAGTCATAACACAATCAAAAAAACCAAAACACACAATTACACAATTCCGCACAAACATCCATCACAGTGAATCCCCAAACACCTCCTCACTGTGATGGAAGGCAAAAGTCTTATCTCTTCCGCGTTCTCTGTGCCCATTCCGCTCCCGCAGTCAAGCAGCCAAACTGCTGCATCGAGCCGATCGAGGCTCCTGATGTTAGATGTTAGAGCCCCCCCCCCCGGCGGGCGATGGTAAGTCTCGCGGCTGTTTAAGCCCGCGCCTGGTGATGTAAGGTGTCGCTCCGGGTCGATTTAAACCCCTCTATTCGTGCGGGCGAAGATCCCTGTAATCCATGTGAAACGGAGGAAGGAGTCTCAAAAGGTACTGGGAACTCAGTGATTAAAGTATAGTTTGGCCGAAAATACTTTAATCAATCTGAGAATTTCATATCCCTAAAGACGTTTCCATATAAATTTTGAATTCGAGTTTGCGTACCAAAAAGTTAATTGGATAAAAATAACATCTGAAAATTCTTCGATTCAAATTTACTAATATTCAGAACCTCATATTGAGGTGCTGGTTAATTCAAAGTGTACATATCTCTTTTTCCAAGTTAACTTGTGTATAAATACTTCGTGAGATTTGTTAATAGTTAAGATTTGTAAAGCTACATTTTTTTTAAAAGTGTATTTAAGACTGTGGACCGTTGCATTTTATTTATTGTGTACTGCCTTTGATTTCAATTTTGAATGCTAGATACACTGTTGTAATAAGAGTTTAAATCGACTATATAATAATATAGTTTTATCTGGACTGTTGTTATAATCAGAGTCCGACTTGTGATTGTTTGGCCGGGGTTCGTATCCTTCCGATCGCTGTGTCGGGGGAGGGATTGTTCCGTTGACCGAGCACACCATGAGGAGGGATTAAAATATACTGTGATTTGCTTTTGGAACTGTACAGTTAACGAATGCGATATTAGATGAATGATTATGGTTTATATAGGAGTGTGGCTTTGTATGATAATAATAAGTGGTGAATTTCTTCTCTGTGTACGGGTTTGCTTGCGTGTTTGGAGCTCATTTGCATGTGTTTAGATTGAGGTTGCTCTGGGTATAGGAAACAGGCTGCGGGAACGTGTTTGATTGTGCTTGACTGTATTTGATTGTTCCCTGAAGCACCTTGACCTTTGGATGACTGAGGATTGTGGAAATTGTAAAGTTGAACGTGTGAATTTGTGGGAGACAGTAGAAGAACTCGGATACTAGATTGAATAGAGTGATTGTGCAATGGTGTGCAAGAAGTGAGAGACTGCAAGGGTGCTTCGGAGCCTTCAGCCATTGTTCGGGAGCGAGCCTGATAGCCTTGGAGATTGAGAGGAAGGTGCGAACTGTTGAAGAGGTGTGAGTGACTTAGGAGTTTGTTTCCATCGTTCAGAAATATGGGAAATAGTCTGGAGCGGGAAATGACAGAGGATGTTGGAAGCCCGTTGCAATTAATATGCAATGCATTTTGACAGAAAGCAAAGAAATTAAGAGACTTTTCAAGAGCACTAAATAAGAAATTAGGGAACAAATTATAGCCGACGGGAGGCATGAGAACAGTAAAAGGATTAAAGTATATAGAACGAATAATTTGGCAATATTGTAATAGTGAGGTAGCAAAGGAGTTAATAGGATTATGGAGGAAATATTACGAAGAAGAAAAGATGAATAAAGAAGTTAGGAGAATGGCGAGTTGGGAGAAGACAATTTCAAAACTTGGAATAAAACTGAAAGAAGGTGAAGTAAACCGACCTCCAGGCAATAGGGAGACTGGGGTAGAGATGTAAGAAAGCACAGGGAACAGGGAAGAGGTAGATCTCCTGGAAGGAAATTAGTCCCTGTAAATTAAGAGTTTAGAGATCCGATGGTTGGTATTGACTTCAAGGGGGGAGAAGACGAATATTTGGAAGATTGGACAAATGTTAACATTAAAAGAAATTTGCAGCTCCTGCCATGTTCCTCTTGTGTTCCCCAGGCTTCACTGACACCTTGTATAATTTGTGCCCATAATAAATATCCAGAGCCTGCAGAACCTATAACACCCCCTGCAGACTCCACGTTAGAGCCTGCTCTACAAATAACAGCAACTAGGGCACCAGATTCTTGGACTCTATCCACTCCAGCATTAATAGATAGTCCAGTAGCTCACGGTACCAGGAGTAGAACGAAGAGGTTAGCCCCGGTATTTAAAGAGAAGGAGGGTATGAAAGATATAGTACAGACACCAGAATATTTTTGCGAGACTCGACCTAGGCGAATTAGACGAGTAGCGAGAAATGAATCATTCAGAAGGTACCGTGAACCCCCTTAGAGAGGAGGAAGATTCATCTGGGGGTGAGACAATAATTGAAGATACCGAGATAGATTTTGATGTGACAGAAAGTATAAAAAATAAACAGATATCCCATAGACAGTTCCCAGTCAGGGAAGTACTTAATCCTGCCTTTGATTCGACCAGTGCAGTGGGTGTAAATAATCCCCGTACCATAGATGCCCATACTCCATGGAAACCCCATGAAATAATAGCAGTGTTAAACAAGATCCCCGATAGAAAGAAGTCACCTGCTGCCTTTGTAGATTACTTAAGAACCACAATGCGTGTATATCATGCAGACTCCCGAGACCTATGGGCAATGATACAACAGATAATTACTCCGGCAGAACACACCAGATTTTTAGCAGCCTTGGGACACCCGACACACGAAGCATTGGCAAACATAATAGCGGACGATAGTTCAAGAGAAGAGGCTGTTTTAACGGCCCTTGCAACCACCCTACAGAAGCCAATTGATTTAACAAGAATCCTGGAGATAAATCCGAAAAAAGGGAGAGGGAGCAGATGAGTTCTTAGAACGATTCTCAAGATTATATTTGGATCAATCAGGTGACTTAAATTATCAAAACGGAATAAATTCCCCAAAATATTGTGCCATCTTATTGAATTGTCTCCCCACTACTGTAGCTGAATCGATTAGGACCCATAACATGGACTGGTCTGAGGACCGTGCCAGTCAAATGGCCAGAGCTGTGAGATACCATTGGAAGGATGTTAGAAAACAGTGAGATCATCCTGTAACTGGAAGAGGAAATGAATATATGGTTAAGAAGGAGGGAGCAAGCTCTGGCTCAGGACCAAGGAGTCCTCAAATGTTAGCAAAGAATGGAATGGGAGACATTAGAGCCCCAGAATATCCGGATCATTATTACAATCATACTCCCATTTTGGAACCAATTTTGCTGGGACCAAGTGGTAAAAGAAATCCAATAACGTTACCCAATCAATGTTATACATGTGGGGGCATTGGAGCCGAGCCTGTCCGACAAGGGAACGAGTGGGAAGAAGGGGTCAAGGGAAGAACATCCAGGACCATGGGGACATTTGGGATCCTAGAGGATATAGAAACATCCAAGATCCCAGGAATTATAGGAGGTCCTTAAATTCAAGAGGCTTCTGGAATCCTTTATAACAAGAGGAGTCGAGTATAGGAGCAAAGTGGTCCTTCTGCAGTTGTACAGAGCCCTAGTGAGACCACACCTGGAGTATTGTGTGCAGTTTTGGTCCCCTAATTTGAGGAAGGACATTCTTGCTACTGAGGGAGTGCAGCGTAGATTTACAAGGTTAATTCCCGGGATGGCGGGACTGTCGTATGCTGAGAGAATGGAGCGGCTGGGCTTGTACACTCTGGAGTTTAGAAGGATGAGAGGGAATCTCATTGAAACATAT
The DNA here is from genome assembly GCA_038087875.1 of Malacoraja senta. Taxonomy (NCBI): domain Eukaryota; kingdom Metazoa; phylum Chordata; class Chondrichthyes; order Rajiformes; family Rajidae; genus Malacoraja; species Malacoraja senta. The sequence continues at coordinate 211,338,885 of CM075977.1, read as the reverse complement.
AAGATTGTTAAGGGCTTGGACACGCTAGAGGCAGGAAACATGTTCCCGATGTTGGGGGAGTCCAGAACCAGGGGCCACAGTTTAAGAATAAGGAGTAAGCCATTTAGAACAGAGACGAGGAAACACATTTTCTCACAGAGAGTTGTGAGTCTGTGGAATTCTCTGCGGTGGAGGCAGGTTCTCTGGATGCTTTCAAGAGAGAGCTAGATAGGGCTCTTAAAAATAGCAGAGTCAGGGGATATGGGGAGAAGGCAGGAACGGGGTACTGATTGGGGATGATCAGCCATGATCACATTGAATGGCGGTGCTGGCTCGAAGGGCCAAATGGCCTACTCCTACACCTATTGTCTATTGTCTATTGATATGCAGAGAAGGCAGGCACGGGTTATTGATTGGGGACGATCTGCCATGATCACAATGAATGGCGGTGCTGGTTAGAAGGGCCGAAAGGCCTCCTCCTGCACCTATTTTCTATGTTTCTATGTTATAGTGAAAATTGAAGATCACATAAGGAGAAACTGTAAGCAATTCTATAACTGCCCAGAGAAATACCTTAAAAGAAAGAAGACTGTAATCTTGGGAGCTTGTAAAAATTGCAAACAATTAGGTAATTGGAGTAAGGAGTGCCCATCCAGAAGACAGAATATAGCAGAGTGGAAGAGAAATCAAGGAGCAATAAAGAAATCAAAAAGGGAGACAAAGTAGCTGGTGTTAAAAGAAGAAATACTCAAAGGGACATAACAACATAATATTTGACACCAGTGAAAAAGGAAGAATGAAGTCTGAGGAAACTGGAGAAGTACAGACAGCCTCTAGAGACCATTGAAGCAAGCTCCAACTTAAACAAACGAAATATGGAAACCTAGGAATGAACACTACTCTGTGGTTCGGGGACAACCACTTTGCACCTAAAATTTGATTACCATACATAATAATTTGACCAGTTCTAAATTAGATCCCTTAAATTGTGGGACATGATTCATGACTATAGTAATGTATTGGAAGGACTTTAAAAATCTTGCATTTGAAAATGGCTTTTGGGATCTGGTTCAAAAGTAGTTGGAAATTTGAGTATTGTCCTGGTATCTTTTCTTGTCTCACCCCTAGGAAAACAGTCGGAGATGGGACGGGACTGTTTAGTGACCATCAAAGAAAGGACAGACCCTAGCAGATGTCAGTAAATTACGGTGTGGATTTAACAGTGAAATAAATGCCCTGGGAACGTAAGGATCGGGTGGTGTAAAATGATGAGGTAGACTGAAAGTTTAAATAGCGAGTTCCCCTCGGAGAGGTCGATACTAACCATCCAGAAGGTTACTCAGTGGCAGGAGGAGACTAATGATAAGGAAGAACCTCTATTGTCTGTGAGTCTGTTCAACAGACTAGGAAAAAGAATTACATTGAGTTAGAGGAAGTACCAGGGGAGTGGGTACTTGTTGTCAGAGTTGATGTATTTGAATGGTGGATCAAAATTTATCCAACCCTTGAAAATATAGCGGCCACTATTATCAAGGAGTAAAGAAAATTGTCCCTAGATTCGGCATCCCTATTCGGCTTGATTTAAATAATGGTCCACAACATATTGAAACAAATTGATAAAATTATGGAAACAGCTGGGAATTCCACAGCAATTGAATTGTGAATATCGACCACAAGTGGTTGGATTTGTAAAAGGGGTAAGATAGACCCTGAAACTTAAATGAGTTAAATTAAAGGCTGAGACTGAATTTGGCTGGATTAAAGCATTCCCCATGGTTATTTTAATTAAGAGTCACACCTGTACGGAAATCTGGACTGAACCCAGCTGAAATTCATATGAGAAACCTTCATTAAGAGTACACTGGAAATGACCACTTTTCACATGCACTGCGGAGATGACTGACCACATTCTAGCTTTGATCCTAGTGTTGGAAGAATTGTATTATAGAGTAGGAGCAGTGTACAGAGAGAGGCCTTCTGATGAGAGTAGAAGGGAAGAATATGTGGGTACATCTCCACCACTGTAGGAGTATCAGTGGAAGTATGGACTGCTAACTTACTTTATCCCAGGTTCTTCTAAGGACTTCATACTCTACTACGGATCAAGCACAGATGAATTAGCAACATGGATGGATGGGATTCGCGCCCACAAAAACTCGGGAGGTGAAGACTCATCAGAAGGAAATCATGAAGTTATGCCCACGAAAACTCGAGAGGCTTTTAATGAGATTCTGGGAAAAGCATCTCGTTATTAATGTATTTGTTAAGATGGAACAGTCACCATTATACTTTAGTTATCATTGATGATAGGTTATCATATGATAAAAGGGGGGAATGTAAATCCTGGCCAAAATTAGGCTGAAATTGAACTAAAATAAAGCAAAGAATCTGAGGGCCTGATGGTCATTTCTGTGTAAGAGGACACAGGCTGCTGACTGGTGCCAGGAAGTCTAGGTCCCAGATCAGTGCCTCAGATAAGAAAGGTTTGGGTATCTTTGCAATTGTTAGTATGTATGAGAATCTTGCAGAGGACCTCCAAGGTATTGTAAATGCATGAGTTTGATTGGATTACTGCAAAGGGATTGTAAATAATGTAAATAATGGTGCAAGACAGTTACCCTGCTGTTAGTTGATTGGCCAAAGTGTTAACCCCTGGCAGAATTGTTTTGTGTTCCAGGGTAAATGTTGCATTATTCAGTTAACTAGCTTCCTTCCGGAAGCTTCTGTAAGAAACACTGTTTAATACTCTCTGTAATTGGACTGGCAAACTGTCAATAATGTATTGATGTGATTGATATGTATGATTGGATTGTAAAAGGAACCACCCCTCTGTAGTTCGGCCCCTCAAGGTTCGTGTACCTATAAAAGGTAGCCCCCATTTTAGATCAATGTCGATCTTCTGGAAGGGCACTTGGGACTGCGTGACCTTTTGGAGCGTGTCTGCTTGGACGAGGCTGAAGGGCTTGGCCAGGCAGAGACAAGGATCAAACCCGCGGTGGTTAGGTATCATATAGGGGAATTTGTGTTTGTTCTAAAAATAAAGATTAGTGGGTCCAGTGCTTGAGTCAGTGTTTTTACTGAATTTGTCTTGGGGGGTAAGCTTTAGGAGCGTATTTACAATATTACCAATGATCTGTTGGGGACCAACCACGTTGAAGCAACAGCCAAGAAGACACACCAATGTCTCTATTTCCTTCACAGACGGAGGGAATTTGGCATGTCTCCAAAGACCCTTACAAACTTCTGCAGATGCACTATAGAAAGCATACTGTCAGTTTGGAACAGCTTTGCCCAAGACCGCAAGAAATTGCAGAGAGTTGTGGATTAGTGCATTACACAGACCTGATTTCCTATCATTGACTCCATCTACACTTCACACTGCTTCCAAAAAGCAGCCAGCATAATTAAACACTTGTCCCAACCCGGTTATTCCTTCTTCTCCCTGCTCCCATCGAGCAAAAGACACAGAGGCTTGAAAGTGCACACAATCAGACTCAGGAACAGCTTCTTCCCCTCTTTTATCAAGCTTCCATAATCTGGGTACAGTCCGATTCACCTCTACGCCATTGGACTTGTCAATGGAACTGATGCGCTAGAATGCTGAGAATTATAATCTGCACAATCCCCTTTGAGTTTTATTTGAGTTTGGATTGATTGTATTTATGTATAGTATTATCTGATCTGATAGCATGCAAATCAAAGCTTTTCACTGTCCCTCGGTACACGTGACAATAATAAACCTAAACCTAAATCTAAACCAATCCACGATATGAAATTTGCCCAATAGTTCTGCAACAAATTTAGTTCCATGTCTCAATCACTTAATCTTAAATTTAAAATAAATGAATTCTTCTATACCCCTATCGTTCAGACTATGCATGCGTTAACAAGAAATTCAAAAACAAATCTACACTCAGCAGCAGAGCAGATTGGTCCCAGAGACATGATGAAAATCTGTACTATTTTTGCTTAAAATTCACACAAATATTCTGCTACTTGCTGATATAAAACCAGCATAAAATTTAAGATTTATTTTGAAGTCCAATAAAGGAGTTTAAGAAGGAATAGACAGGCACTTGTGCAGGAAAAGATATGAAAAGACACTAATTGAAAGTGCCTTTACAGATATTATCACTGCATGCGAGCATTGCACCATTACCATGCATATAATGTCCTCTTGAGTTGACAAGTGTATGAAGAGTTTACCGGCACTAAACCCTTCATTCAGCACAGACGAAGTTACATTTGCTTGAGAACAGTGTTTCAATAGGTCACACTATATTAAATGTATATATAACGTCACCTATTCCTTTTCTCCAGAGATGCTGCCTGACCCACTGAGTAATTCCAGCATTGTGTGTGTATATGCGTATATATATAGGGTGTTCAGGTGGACACCTTTGCCCAGTCTGCCTTGTCCTACATGATCTCCCGGTTGCCAAACACATTAACTCCCCTCCCCATTCCCACACTGACCTTTCAGTCCTGGGTCTCCTCCACTGTCATGTCCACTATGAGAACAAATGCAAATTGGAGGATCGGCACCTCATATTTTGCTTGGGCAGCTTACAACCCAGCGGTATGAATATTGATTTCTCTAATTTCAAGTAACCCTTGCATCCCCTCTCTCTCCATTCCTCCCCCACCCGAGTCATCCTACTAGATTCACTGCCATCCTGCTAAATTTCACTGTTTGCATCCGTTATCACCTTTCCCACAGCCAACAATGGATTATTGTGGGCTCTACGTTTTCCCCGATCATCGTTGCTGGCTTTGATTTATCCTTTTCATACCTTTCATTCATTGGTTCTTTGAAACCTTTTCATACCTCTAGTTTTGGGGTATGGAGAGAAAGCAGGTACAGGATACCGAGTTGGATGATCAGCCATGATCATATTGAATGGCGGTGCAGGCTCGAAGGGCCGAATGGCCTACTCCTGCACCTATTTTCTATGTTTCTATGTTTCCCTCTCCCCTGATTCTCAGTCCGAATAAGTGTCTCGTCCCCAAACATCACCTATTCCTTTTCTCCAGTGATGCTACCTGACCCACTAAGCTAATCCAACATTTTGTGTGTGTATATATATATAGATGGAGGCCACCTGGGATCAGAAATATGCAGAATCCTAGATAAAGGAGATACATTATTGATTGCCTTACTGAGGTTTCAACTTCAAAAGATAACCATATATTGAATTAATGTGTTCGCTATTACAGAATCACGTCATTCTTATCTATACCATCGATTTTCCACCAATTAGTCTGTAGTTTTGCTCAGTTCTTCGTGCTCACTGTAAATATAATTATAGCTGTCCAAACACAATTCAGCCACCACACATTGAGCTAATGGTAATGGTTTTGATTTCCATTCAAGCTTCAGCTATGCAACACCACTCCACATCCAGATCACAAACTTCTAAAAGATCTATATTTTCCTAATTAGACATTTCAGATTTCCAGAAATTAAAACAACTCCTCATTTGTTATGTTTGCAATATCTACCAGGAAAGGTAAAGTGCTAATCAAAAGGGAGATAAATAATCATAGTATACAAAACAGTAAAATGTTAAATTCAACTGCAGCTGTACATCGCACATGTATTATGTCAATAGGTAATTGGAGCAGAATTAGGCCATTTGGCCCATTGAGTCTACTCCACCATTCAATCATGGCTGGTCTATCTTTCCCTCTCGACCCCATTCTCCTGCCTTCTCCCCCAAACCCCTGACACCCTTCAGGCAAACATCTTGCTAATTATTATACTGGTTGGTCCTGCAATTTCATTAATTCATAAGTTATAGGAGATGAATTTGGCCATTCAGCCCATCAAGTCTACTCAGCCATTCAATCATGGCTGATCTATCTCTCTCCTGCCTTCTCCCCATAACCCCTGACACCTGTACTAATCAAGAATCTATCAATCCCCACTTTAAAAATACCCAATGACTTGGGCTCCACAGCCTTCTGTAAGGGGGGGGAGGCGGAGGAAGGGGGTAGGGAGATGGGGTGTTAGAAGAACAAAATCCCATTTCAATACTGACACATCTAATCTATTGCAGTAAGACTAGACCAAGGTTTGACAAACAATTCCCCCTGTTTAATGTTGCTTGTTCCATTTAGTTGTAAACACATCTTAAGGACATGAGACACTGCATGTGTGTGAGAAGAGACCGTGAAAAAAACAAGCAAAATGCTGGAACAAGGTAAGAACTGCAGGAAAATATATGATAACAGCCAGCAACAGTAAATTCTCCAGGATACTGATTTTTAGACAAATTCAGTGAAGGAACCAAGACTTGATGTTAAGTCATAAAAATTCTTACCGAGTATAAATATTTTCTTTCATATAATCCAAGAAGTAAAAAATAGCTGAAAATAATCTTCATCAAAATGTCAATTCATCATAGACCAAACAGGACAATGATAACCTTTTAGAAGAGCCTTGTGTTTCTAAAAGAAAATCTTCAGTAATATATCTTATAAATTCACAGCAGTATGCAGTCGGCTGGTCTATTTTCACAGTTTAGATTTCCCCCCTGAATGCTGAATGTCATTATTTTTTAACAGACGGATTTAGCGGTGCGAATGTCAGCAAAGTGGGGACGATATCCAGGATTGTGACTATACCTGAGAGGCTCCGGCTTGGACTTTGCGCCGCGCTTCACCTGATGGAAATCCCTGTGCTGGCGATGCTCGCTCGCTCTCTGTCTCGCTCTCTGATGGGCAGTTTCAGCAGCCTATTGTCCTGGATAGCGGAGAGGCGTTGCCGAGAGAACTGGCAACATCTTCACGACCTAGCGCCCACTTCTGCAACAGAAAGCAGCAGCGGCGGCGGCGGCACCGGCACCACAGAGCCGCCAGATATTTTGTGTGCACTTCAATATGGGACGTTACAAAAAATAAAAGAAGCACCAGTCGCCTTGGTTTTGGAAAATAAGGAATATTAAAGGGGATGATTACGTGAAAAGCAAACCATGTAAAAAAAATAGTCGCATTGCTTCAGAGAATTAAACCAATGCTGCTGTAATGCAAGCAATTGGGTCAATTTTACAAGACTGGAGCTAACAGTTGTATTCTGGAGTGAGGGGGCAGCACTGTAGGGTTGGAATGAACACGGGCTCACATTAAACATATATTGGATAAAGTATTGAGACACGAGTGACTGACTGTAAATGCTGGGATCTTGAGTGTGCTGGAGTAACTCAGCGGGTCAGGCAGCATCTCTCTGGGGGGAAAGGATAGGTGACGTTTCGGTTCGAGACCCTTCTTCAGACTGCCTGACACTGCAGAGAGAGAGGGCCAGAGGGACGGAGAGCTGCTTTGAAACACTCATCACAATTCCTGTCCATTACAGCACCGCAATGCAATGATCCCACGTTTATTATTTAACTTCCAAAAAAGTGTAGAACGTTATGAGAGGAATAGATCGGGTCTATCATTATGAGAGGAACTGCACAGAGTCTCTTGCCCAGTGTAGGGGAATCGAGAACCAAAGGACATGGGTTTAAGATGAGGGGGGGAAAGACTTAATTGAATTCTGATTGGTGACTTTTTCACACAAAGGGTGGTGGGTGTATGGAGTGAGCAGCCAGAGGAGGTAGTTGAGGCAGGCAAGATGGTAAAGTTTAAGAAACAATTAGACTGGTACATGGACAGGACAGGTTTAAGGGATATGGGCCAAATGCAGTCAGATGGGACTAGTGTCAATGGGCATGTTGGTCGGTGTGGGCAAGTTGGGCCGAGGAGGCTGTTTCCATGCTGTATGACTATGACTCTAAATAGTGTAGTCAATGCTCAAAAATAACGACTAAAGATGATATTTTCTACTTTAAGAAAAGGAGAAAGTGCTGAAAGATCATTGACCTGAAACGCTATCTCCCCCTCCACAGATGCTGCTTGATTTACCAGGTAGTGTTAACATTTTGAGTTAAACTTTTAACACCCCTGGTACACGGATGGAAATATTGTCGCCAATTGGTTTAACATATATCAACCTTACAAAACCGATTCATTTTAAGTGTAGAAAGGAACTCCATCATGGTCTGGTTTGGCTCAGCCACCAAGCACGACACCTGGAGGCTGCAGCGAATCGTCCGATCAGCAGATAAGGTTATTGGCTGCAACCTTCCCTCCATTGATGAACTGTACACTGCAAGAGCCAGGAAGCGAGTGGGTAAGATCATCTCTGACCCCTCTCACCCTGGCCACAAACTCTTTGAATCACTTCCCTCTAGAAGGCGACTCCGGACTGTCAAAGCTGCCACAGCCAGACATAAAAAGTTTTTATCCACAAGTAGTTGCTCTACACAACAGCCCAAAACTGTAGCCTCCCTCTGATCTGGTATTTTGTTGGTTCACATGCTTGATCAATGGTGTTTTATCATTAATGTTTTATTATTATTAATGTTTTGTGTTTTCTGAGTCATTCGTAACTGTATGTCATGTTGTTACTTGTGGGCTTGTGAATACTTGGCCAATAATCTTACTTACTTACTTACTTACTTAAGTTGCAGGCTTAAACCAAAGATAGACACAAAGTGTTGGAGCAACTCAGCGGGTCAGACAGCATCTTTAGACAAAAGAAATGGGTGACGTTTCGGGTCGAGACCCATCTCCATACATTTAAAGTTTGGCCTGAGTTAAGTTTAGTTTATTTTAGTTTAGTTTGAGATAGAGCACGGAAACAGGCCCTTTGGGCCACCGAGTCTGCGCCGACCAGCGATCCCCACTCTATCTTGCACACACTTGGGGCAATTTTCAAATTTACCGAAGTCAATTATCCTACAAACGTGTACGTCTTTGGAGTGTGGGACGAAACGGGAGCTCAGGGGGAAAACCAACGCAGATCACGGGGAGAACGTACAAACTCCATACAGACAGCACCTGTAGTCAGGATCGAACCCGGGTCTCTGGTTCTGTAAGCAGCAACTCTACCGCTGCTCCACCCTGTCGCCTCAAGTGTTAACATTTTGAGTTAAACTTATAACACCCTTGCGCACGGATGGAAATATTGTCGCCTGACACATATCAATCTTGGAAATCCTATACATTTGAAGATTGGCCTGAGGGTATGCTATATCTTGATTCATGTTTCTGGAGTCAGGAGCGCCACAGCACAATCATAAGTTAATGTGAAAGGAATAGAATTAGGCCATTCGGACCATCAAGTCTACTCCGCCATTCAATCTTGGCTGATCTATCTCTCCCTCTCAACCCCATTTGCCTGCTTTCTCCCTATAACCTCTGACACCCGTACTAATCAAGAATCTATCTATCTCTGCCTTAAATATATCCACTGACTTGGCCTTCACAGCCTTCTGTGGCAAAGAATTCCACAGATTCACCACCATCTGACTAAAGAAATTTCTCCTCATCTCCTTCCTAAAAGAACGTCTTTTAATTCTGACTTTAGGCCCATTTGAATGTTTGTTGCCGGTCAGGATGAATAGTTTAGCGATTCTGTAAATGCTCAGGAAAAGGGTCATAGCATCATACAGCATGGAACAGCCCCTTCAACACAACTTGCCCATGCCGACCAGGATCCTCCATCTATGCTAATCCCACTTGCTCGTGTTTGGCCCATATCCCTCTAAACCTTTCCTGTCCAGGTACTAGTCCAATTGTCTTTTGAATGTTGTTATAGTACCTGCCTCAACTACCTCTGCTGGCAGCTTGTTCCACATACCCACCACCCTGCTTGAGAAAAAAAGTTGCCCCTCGGGTTCCTATTAAATGTTTCCCCTCTCAAGTTAGGTGCTATAGTTACCAGATTTTTCTTTCCAGCCCTTCTTAATTAGAGTCATAGCAGTAGCCACCCTTCATATTCTGTCACCTTACTTGTGTCCAATGATGATTCCTATCTCAGCCAGGACCTCTGCCATACTTCCCTAGCTTCCCACAGTGTCCTTGGTTATATCTGATCAGGCCCAGCTCCCATGTTGTCGGAGCAGAATTATGCCATTCAGCCCATCAAGCCTACTCCGCCATTCAATCATGGCTGATCTATCCTCCACCTCAACCCCATTCTCCTGCCTCCTGCCCATAACCCCTGATACCCGTACTAATCAAGAATCTGTTAATCTCCGGCTTAAAAATATCCACTGACTTGGCCTCCACAGCCGTCTATGGCAATGAATTCCACAGATTTACCACCCTCTGACTAAAGAAATTCCCCTTCATCTTTCTAAAGATGTGTCCTTTTATGCTGAGGCTATGGGCTCTAGTCCTAGAATCTCCCACTAGTGGAAACATCCTCTCCACATCTACTCTATCCAAGCCTTTTACTATTCGGTAAGTTTCAATGTCGTGGTATCAAAAAGTACGCGCCAGTCATTGACTTGTCCTTCCTGTGATACCAATAAACGTATATTTTGTATTCAATTCAATTCAATTTTTTCAATTCAATTCAATTTATTTGTCTTTTGGACAAATTTGTCATTTGGACCCCTTGAGGTCCAAACGAAATGTCGTTTCTGCAGCCATACAATACAAAACGAAGAAGACCCGAGACACAACACAATTTACACATACATCCATCACAGCGCTGTGATGGAAGGCAAAAAAACGTATCTCTCCACTGCACTCCCCCCCGATGTCAGAGTCAAAGTCAAAGCCCCCGGCGGGCGATGGTGATTGTCCCGCAGCCATTAAAGCCACGCCGGGTGATGCAAGGTCGCGCACCGGGTCTTGGTGTTAGAGCCCCGGCGCGCACCCGCAAAGTTCGGTGGCCATTCCAAGCCGCGCGGGGGGATAAAGCCTTGCATGATAACTCCAGCTGATTACTGTCTCTAATAGTGACTCCCTCATACAATCTAAACCCGGAGGACGGTGTTAAACCAGAAATCTGGCCCTCAGAATACCTATTTTAGCAGGACCACCAATTTTATGGCTTCTTAAGGGAGCAATTGTCCACAGAGCTTTCCATTGTGTCACTGTGAACACTTACTCCTCCTCAGTTGTCCCATTACCATGGCTATATGTTTAAAAGTATAGACGTTGGGAGGTCATGTTGCAGTTGTATAATAGACAATAGACAATAGGTGCAGGAGTAGGCCATTCGGCCATTCGAACCAGCACCACCATTCAATGTGATCATGGCTGATCGTCCACAATCAGTACCCCATTCCTGCCTTCTCTCCATATCTCGTAACTCCGCCATGCCTAAGAATTCTATCTAACTATCTCTTGAGAGCATCCAGAGAGCCAGTCTCCACCGCCCTCTGAGGCAGAGAATTCCACACACTAACAACTCTCTGTGTGAAGATGTTGGTGAGACGGCATTTAGAGTATTGTGTTCAGTTCTGGGCACCATGTTATAGGAAAGATATTGTCCTTCATGATAGTATAAAATCATGAGAGGAATAGATCGGGTAGATGCACAGAATCTCTTGCCCAGAGTATGGAAATCGAGGACCAGAGGACATAGATTCAATTGTATTGTATTGTATTGTATATTTTAATGACCACACAGCCAGGCTGGTGGAATTTGTTATCAGTACAGCTCGGTACAGGTTCCAACATGTCATCAACATTAAACTTATAACATAGATGTACATACAGACAGACACATTACATAATACATAAGTGCCATGCTTATTCTTATTCCTCACCGTACAGAGTTTAAAATGTTAATTGCAGTGGGAATGAAACTGTTTTTGAGGCGGCTTGTTTTGGAGGCAATTGACCTGTAACGCCTCCCAGAGGGCAGTAGCTGAAAGGCATAGTGTGCAGGGTGTGTAGGATCAGAGATGATCTTGCAGGCTCTGTGCAGTGACCGTTTGTGATAAAGTGATTCAAGGGATGGTAGGGGTAAGCCAATAAATGTTGATGCTCTGTTGATGATGCGCTGTAATTTCTTCCGGGAGAGTGAGTCGAGACTGCTGAACCAGACTGTGATGGATGAAGTGAGGATGCTTTCAATGATGGCTGTATAGAAGCGGAGCATGAGATGAGATCTTACTCTGAACTTCCTTAGCTGTCGGAGATGGAAAAGTCTTTGCTGGGCTTTCCCATAAATGTGGTCTGCGTTTGTCCTCCATTTGAGGTTGTTGCTGATGTGGGTTCCAAGGAGTTTGAATGTGTCAGTGATGGAGATGGATTCATCATTAATGAGCACAGGAGTTTTGGGGGATGGCTGGCGCCTTGGGTCGATGATAAGTTCTTTTGTTTTTGATGAATTGAGTAAGAGGTCATGGTCAGTGCACCAGGTCACTGCTTGGTTGACCTGTGCACGGTATTCAGTTTCTTGGTTGTTGGTGATGAATCTTGGTTCTTGGTTCTTGGTTTCTTGGTCCTCCAAAATATTCCAAATGGAATTTAAACTGGAGGTGGTGGAGGGAGGACTTAAGCCAGAAAGGGTTTTTGGGAAGAAAGAGCTACCTTAAATTTAGTTGCATCTGGTTGGGTAACTATGGTAGGGTGAAGATTATTCCATGCTTTAATTGTGCGGGGGAAGAATGAATTGCTGTACACATCTGTCTTGGTAGCTGGAATCACAAATTGGATCGAATGTCCTCGTCTGCTCCTAATTGGTTTGGGTTTGGTGTAGGTTTTGTCATCTATGTTGAGCTGACCATTTAACATTTTGTAAAAACAGGTCAAACGGTGAGCTTCACGTCTGTCTTGGAGAGGGTTCCACCCCAGAGAATTCAGAAGTTTGGTAACACTCGCTTCTCTCTCATAGGTGTTAGTAACAAATCGAGATGCCTGTCTTTGGACACGTTCGATGGAAGAAATGTTTTTATTTGTGTATGGGTCCCATGCTGCAACTGCGTAGTCCAAATCCTATGATGGTTGAGTCGTCCGATTACTTATACAGGTTGACGGAGCTGTAGTGGGATGTGAGCTGGTTTGTGTAAAGGGAAAATAGCCAGGGTGGGAGAACACAGCCTTGGGGTGCACCTGTACTGAGGAACAGAGGGGAGGATGTGTTATTGTTGATCCTCACCTTTTGTTGCCTGTTCCGGAGAAAGCTGTGAAACCAGTGGCAAATGCATGGATCAATGTTCATGTCAATGTGAAGGGGAAAAGATTTAATAGGAATCTGAGGGGTAACATTTTCACACAAAGGGCGGTGGGTGTATGGAACAAGCTGCCAGAGGACGTAGTTGAGGCTGGGACTATCTCAATGTTTAAGAAACAGTTAGACAGGTGCATGAATAGGACAGGTTTGGAGGGATATGGACCAAAGGCAGGCAGATGGGACATGTTGACTGGTGTGGGCGTGATGGGCCGAAGGGCTGTTTCCACACTGTATAACTCTATGACTATAACCCATAGTCATTTTGCACAGATGAATAGTTTAGATTAATTTAGTGTAGTTTAGTTTAGAGATACAACGTGGAAACAGGCCGCGCTACGGCCCAGCGAGCCCGCACCGACCTACGATCCCTGTTACACTAACACTATCCTACACACACTAGTGATAATGCACAATTATACCAAGCCAATTAACCTACAAACCTGTACGTCTTTGCAGTGTGGGAGGAAAGTGGAGATGCCGGAGAAAACCCACGCAGGTCATGGGGAGAATGTACAAACTCCATAGAGACAAGCACCCGTAGTCAGGATTGAACCCGGGACTCTGGCACTGTAAGGCAGCAATCATGCAGCCCGTTGCAGGGAAACCAGTTTATGTCAAATTTTCATGTCCTCGTAATGTACTTGAATCACATTTCAGATGTCGGTGAAGTCTGTGTAAAGTGTGAGAGGTACTTTAAAGCTGGGATATATTAATTAGGACCGCTTAATATTTGGCTAGTTTGGTTTAATTTATTGTCGTGTGTCCCAAAGTACAGTGAAAAGCTTTTGTTGCGTGCTATCCAGTCAGATAAATTAGGGATATGGGTCAACCGCAGGCAGGTGGAACTATTGTAGATGGGACATGTTGGTCGGTGTGGGGAAGTTGGGACGAAGGGCCTGTCTCCAAGCTGTAGGACTCTATGACTCCATGAGATAGCGCGGGCTACCGCGCTGCAACTTTCTCCTTGTAAAACTAGAGGAAATTTTGTGTGCATGGGTGTCAGGGGTTATGGGGAGAAGGCAGGAGAATTGGGCTCGGAGGGAAAGATTGATCAGCCATAATTGAATGGCGGAGTAGCCTTGATGGGCCGAATGATCTAATTCTGCTCCTACAACTTATGAACATCCCATCTCTTTCTTTTAAAATCTGTTTATTTGTTTTTTTCCAAAAAACAAAAACAAAACAAAAAAGACAGAGCAGAAAGAATAATGATAATAAACATAACAATGATATTGATACCTAGGGATCAGGATTACATTAATAAACAGGTATAACCTAATATGAGTCCAGTGTCAAAATACACATTGAATATAGACCTCTATGTAAATATAGTTAAATATTTAAAAGAAAACATAAATGTAGGAAAAAAACACAAAGATAAAAAGATCAAAAAAGAGGAAAAAAGAAAGAAACAAAACCCCCCTGAACTAAAGAAAAAAAGAAAGGAAAAAATAAACAAATAAATAAATAAATAAAAACAAAGCAAAACAGAATCTGAACTGAGAATTTCAACAATTTAAGTCTGTTTGGCGTCAAGTCCGTTCCACCATATAAAGGTAAAATAGTTTTTATAACGGTTAGAGAGGGGACAATTTATGTTGTGTGAAAGTGTTCAATAAATTTTCCCCAAGTCTTATCAAATTTAACCATGGGTTCAACAATGTCACTCCTGATTTTTTCTAAATTTAAACATGATATCGTTTCAGAGTACCACTGGAGTGTGGTCAGAGGGTTGGAGTCTTTCCATATAAATAAAATGGATCTTCTGGCGATTAGTGTGGTAAAAGCAATCAACCGATGGGCGGAGCGGGACAAATGAATAAAAACTAACATTGGTAGCCCAAAAATTACATCCCATCTCATGTGAAGTATCATTCATCTTTCAATCTTACAACATCACTGACTGTTCTCTGCTCATGTGCTCTTCTGAAGATCATTGTGCTCTTCCTTTCGTGCTCTATAGAGTACATGCTGGGTTCAATGCCATGTCTGCTTTCCTGCTTGGTGATTGTTTCCCCATCAGGGTGAAATGTGTGTTATATATTTATACATTCCACTATCTTTTTGCCAATAACTAGGAGATGCTGAATTTAATAACGTTGTTTGTTTGTGTTGTAATTAAAGATAATGATATCCAGTAGCGAACTGCTGCTTTTCAGTTTATTCAGAAATTTGCATATAATTAGATATTCTGCTTATGATTAACACTTGGTAATAAGCATAGCATGATTGATATTTAAAAAACACCTTAGTATCCTTCTGTTCAAAGACCACATAAAACAAAATCAATGCCTGATTACCATTCATTTCTGAAGCAAATATCTCGATATTTATTATATAGCTTTCTCCTGCAATTTCATATTCATAACTTAATAGGAGTAGAATTAGGCCATTCGGCCCATTAAGTCTACTCCGCCATTCAATCATGGCTGGTCTATCTTTCCCTCTCAACTCAATTCTCATGCCTTCTCCCCATAACCCCTGACACCCGTACTAATCAATAAGGTACGGATGTACAAGATGTAGGTAAGGTCACATTTGAACTATTGTGCTCAGTTTTGGCCACCCTGCTAATGAAAAGATGTTGTTAAGCTGGCAAGAGTGCAGAGAAGAGTTACAAGGATGTTGCCTTGAATGCCGGGCCTACGCTAGAGGGAGAGGTTGTGCAGACTTTATTCCTTGGAGTGCAGAATGAGGGGTGATCCTACAGAAGCGTATCAGATCATGAGGGGAATAGATGGAGTCGATGCACAGAGTCTTTTACCCAGAATAGGGCAACCAGAAATCAGAGCTCATAGGTTTAAGGTGAGAGGGAAAAGTTTTAATAGGAACCTGAGAGGCAACCTTTTCACACAGAGGTTACTGGGTATATGGAACGAGCTGCTAGAGGAGGTAGTTGAAGCAGGTACTATAACAACATTTAGAAGACATTTGGACAGGTATATGGAGAGGAAAGATTGAGAAGGATAGGGGCCAAAAGCGGGCAGGTGGGACTAGTGTAGATGGGGTATCTTGGTAGGTCAGTGAACACAATGTAATTTGATTCTGAGACATTTTACAGGAAACATTTGACTTAAAACAGTGAGCAACAATCAATGGTAGACAAAAGTGCTGGAGAAACTCAGCGGGTGCGGCAGCATCTATGGAGCGAAGGAAATAGGCAACGTTTCGGGCCAAACCCTTCTTCAGACCAATCAATTATTGGTTTCCATCACCTCATGTTCAGGGCCAAATAAATGCTGGCAAAATGAGTAATTAGTAGGTTATTGCGGACCCTCCGCTCAGACCGCAATAACCTACCTGATCGCCCGGTGGCTCAGCACTTCAACTCCCCCTCCCATTCTGAATCCGACCTTTCTGTCCTGGGCCTCCTCCATGGCCAAAGTGAGCACCACCGGAAATTGGAGGAGCAGCACCTCATATTTCGCTTGGGCAGTTTATACCCCAGCGGCATGAACATTGACTTCTCCAATTTCCGGTAGCCCTTATTGTCTCCTCCTTCTCAGCTCTCCTTCAGCCCTCTGGCCCCTCCTCTTCCTTTCTTCTTCCTGCCCCCCCCCCCCCCACTTTAGTTTTAAGGATGAAGGGAAAACCAATAAGATCAGTCTGAAGAAGGGTTTCGGCCCGAAACGTTGCCTATTTCCTTCGCTCCATACATGCTGCGGCACCTGCTGAGTTTCTCCAGCAATTTTGTCTACCTTCGATTTTCCAGCATCTGCAGTTCCTTCTTAAACAAAATTAGTATCATGCAGGCTTTGAAGTTCTATGAAAATTCTAATGGTTTACTACCATAACCTACATAATATGCATAATAGAAAAAGTTGTGTTGACTCTAGACTGATGGTAAAAATAATCATTATAGTTTAGTTTTAAGGATAAAGGGGAAATCTTTTAGGACCGAGATGAGAAAAACATTTTTCACACAGAGAGTGGTGAATCTCTGGAATTCTCTGCCACAGAAGGTAGTTGAGGCCAGTTCATTGGCTATATTTAAGAGGGAGTTAGATGTGGCCCTTGTGGCTAAAGGGATCAGGGGGTATGGAGAGAAGGCAGGTACAGGATACTGAGTTGGATGATCAGCCATGATCATATTGAATGGCGGTGCAGGCTCGAAGGGCCGAATGGCCTACTCCTGCACCTATTTTCTATGTCTCTATGTTTTTAGTTTAGAGATTTTGCGCGGCAACAGGCCCTTCGGCCCACCGAGTCCGTGGCGACCAGTGATCCCTATACATTAGCACTATGCTTCACCCTAGGGGAAATTTACATTTATACCAAGCCAATTAGCCTACAAATCTGTACGTCTTTGGAGTGTTGGGAGGAAACCGGAGATCCTGGGGAATCCCCACGCAGGCCACAGGGAGAACGTGTAAACTCCGAACAGACAGCACCCGTAGTCAGGATCGAACCCGGGTCTCTGGCGCTGCAAGGCAGCAACTCTACCGCTCCACCACCGTGCCGCCATAGGTAGTCATGATGAATGACTTTGAGGGGGATAGATAAGTCGTTAATGTAAGAAGCATGCAACCCATTTGCTCTTTCTTCAAAGCCACACCTTCAAATACTATTCTGAGATAAGTACTTTCCTTTCAACAGTTCGTCTGAAGATCTAGCTTTATATGTTTTCACTTAATCTACGGGTAGATGGAATTTTGACCTCCTCACAAATGATCTTCTGAATCACAGGCCTC
This sequence comes from Malacoraja senta, assembly GCA_038087875.1. Taxonomy (NCBI): domain Eukaryota; kingdom Metazoa; phylum Chordata; class Chondrichthyes; order Rajiformes; family Rajidae; genus Malacoraja; species Malacoraja senta. The sequence continues at coordinate 211,321,194 of CM075977.1, read as the reverse complement.
ATCACGGAGCTGCGTGTAAATTGAGTGTAAAACTGAAAAAGAATAACGGCACAATGAGATAATACAAACACATTTTAGGTGTGAAGATGACGTTCTCTGAAGCCCTGCAAATAAGTAGTAAATAGATACGTGAAATGAGTCTTTGCTGTAAGTGGAGATGAATATTCATTTTTTATCTGAATTTTCAATATGTCACTAATCTAATAACCCCGGGTGAACAGAAGAGTGATATTGGATTAATTTGTATTGTTGCATGAGGCCAGCAATTGATTCACGTCAGGAGAGGCGTGTGGAGATTACAATCCAATCTTGAATCTGTGCTGTTGTTATTGGTAACTAGGTTGCCATATTATTATTTTGAATGATAGAATCATTCTGATCACAATTTGAATGATGAAAACTTCATGTAGGTTGCATATTGAAGTCACAGGTCTTGGATTGGTCTACACCAAGTAATACTCAGATTTTCAACCTTGAAACAGAAAATATTTTATAGAATAAATTCGATATATGAACTGAAAGGGATGCAAACAATTTAAAAGTTAATTCAGATCTTTCTTCTCAGAAAATGTTTGCATTTTCTGCTTTATATCTCAGTATAGTGTTTAATTATTTACAATTCTTCCCTTTCACGGAAAGATATTTGCAGCTAGTTTATTTTCCTCTAGCTGGTGTTTCTTTGAGTATGATGGATATGAACTGTGCATTAGCAAATAGCAACCAAATACACATGTATATTCAACATGTAAATATAAACCATTTCTGGATGAATAAATGAATCACATATAAGGAAACAAACAGAGACAAATGCGGATTACATATAAGTAAATATGAAATGCACATACCTGCACTAACCACAAACAGGGTCCATTTAAAACAGGCTTGTATTCACTGGAGTAGGCTTGTATTCACTGGAGTTTAGAAGGATGAGGGGGGATCTTATAGAGACATATAAAATTATAAAAGGACTGGACAAGCTAGATGCAGGAAAAATGTTCTCAATTTTGGGCGAGTCAAGAACCAGGGGCCACAGTCTTAGAATAAAGGGGAGGTCATTTAAGACTGAGGTGAGAAAAAAAAATGTCACCCAGAGAATTGTGAATTTATGTAATTCCCTGCCACAGAGGGCAGTGGAGGCCAAATCACTGGATGGATTTAAGAGAGAGTTAGATAGAGCTCTAGGGGCTAGTGGAGTCAAGGGATATGGGAAGAAGGCAGGCACGGGTTATTGATAGGGGATGATCAGCCATGATCACAATGAATGGCGGTGCTGGCTCGAAGGGCCGAATGGCCTCCTCCTGCACCTATTTTCTATGTTTCTAAGTATACTGTATGCAAAATCATTAACCAAATATGCATGGAAGAAAATATATTTGTTCATTACCTAAATAAGTTTCAATTATTGCACTGTAGTATTTTAAGAGAGTATGTATGTATTCTCTGTATGTAGTCGATTCCCATCTGCACTGTTTCACTACAGTTTAAATATAATCAGTCATGAATTTAAAATATTACAATAACCGATACAATAAAATAGAACCTTGTGCAGATTAAACCACTCAAAAATGTTTCATTCCTCACTCAATCAACACCAGGGCTAGACATTTCTGGCTATTTGAATATTAATTCAAGATCACTTTATTTCCACAGCTTGACAAGTGACAGGAAGCAGAGAGTGATGGTGGGTGCTGTTGAAATTAAAGCGTCCTTGAATTCGAATGCTTCTCTGGATTTTCTTCCCCTTCATTTTCCTCTGTGCTTATGTCTCCCCCAAGACCCATCCCCTTCTGGTTTTACACTGTATTTTCTGACCTGGGTGGCACGGAGGCGCAGCGGTAGATTTGCTGCCTTACGGCGCTTGCAGCACCGGAGACCCGGGTTCAATCTCGACTACTGGTGCTGTCTGTACGGAGTATTTACGATCTCCCCATGACCACTTGGGTTTTCGCCGAAATCTTCAGTTTCCTCCCACACTCCAAGGATGTTCAGGTTTGTAGGTTAATGGGCTTGGGATTGTATACTTGGTGTAAGTGTAAATTGTCCCTAGGGTGTGTAGGCTTGTGTTAGTGTGCGGTGATCGCTGGTCGGTGCGGACTCGATGGGCCGAAGGGCCTGTTTCCACACTGTATCTCTAAACTAAACCTTTAGCCGCCCAATCCTGGAGAATTCAGCTTTATTTTGTTTTGAGCTCTTAGCATAAAAAAATTAAAAGCGTGGCATAATATCAAATTCTTTATTTCATTTCATTTTGTTCCTCAGCCTTCTTCCCTCTCAGAATCTATTCAGCACAAACTGCTAGTATTTAATGAATGGTCCCATTTTTTCACTCTTTGCATTGACCTAACTTTACAGCATTTTACTCACTATGAGCTAAAGCCTTCATTGCCATCCAATCTGCAGACACAAGAGGCACTATGTAGGTTAGTTTAGTTTAGAGATACAGCACAGAAACTGGCCCCTCAGTCCACCGACTCCACGGCAACCATCCATTCACATTAATACTATGTCATCCCACTTTCGCATCCATCCCCTGCTGACTCAGGGCAATTTACAGAGGCCAATTAACCTCCAAACGCGCACGCCTTTGGGATGTGGGAGGAAACCCACTGGGTCACAGGGAGAACGTGCAAACACCGCACAGACAGCACTCGTAGTCAGGATTGAATGAATGAATAAGCTTATTGGCCAAGTATTCACATACAATGGATTTGCTTTGGTGCTCCGCCTGCAAGTGACAACATGACATACAGTGACAGTTAGGAATGACACATAAAACATTAATAATAAAACAACCCGGGTCTCTGGCGCTGTAACGCAGCACCTCAATCAGTCTGAAGAAGGGTCTCGATCTGAAAAGTTGTTTGGCCATTCCCTCCAGCGTTGGCGCCTGATCTGCTGAGTTCTTCCAGCTCTTCATGTTGTGTAACTGTGTTAGTCCAAGTTTTGTGCATCTGAAGAAGGATCTTGACCCGAAGCATTGTCTGTCCATTCCCCTCCACAGATGCGACCTGGCCTGCTGAGTTCTTCCAGTATGTTTTGTTTTTCGCTCAAGATTCCAGCAACTAGTCTGATGTTTCTTTGTGTGCATCTATTTGTGGGAACCAGGGCCGGCCTTAGGAGGTGCGGGGCCCAATTGGGAACAGTTTTGGTGAGCCCCAGGTTCCCAGCCAAAGTCTGTAGAATCATAGAAATATAAATAAAGTCTATTATAGACTTTATATCTCTCTCCCCTCCTCCCACCTCTCTCTCCCCCTCCTCTCCTCTCCCCCTCTCCTTCCCCCCCTCCCTCTCTCTTTTTCTCTGCCCCTCTCTCTCTCTGCCCCTCTCTCTCTGCCCCCTCTCTCTCTACCCCCCCTCCCTCTCTAGACGCGCCTGTGAGGTGGGGCTATGCATAGGGCGGGGATGGGGTAAAAGGAGCCAATTAATAATATTAACATAATATCAAGGAAGATGGTTAGTGTGTGTGTTTGTGGGGGGGGGGGTGGTTAGTGTGTGTGTGTGGGGGGGTGGTTAGTGTGTGTGTGGGGGGTGGTTAGTGTGTGTGCTTGTGGGGGGGGTGGTTAGTGTGTGTGTGTGTGGGTGGTTAGTGAGTGTGTGGAGGGGGGTGGTTAGTGTATGTGTGGGGGGGTGGTTAGTGTGTGTGTTTGTGGGGGGTGGGGGGGGGGGTGGTTAGTGTGTGTGTGACACCGCGGGCCCCCCGCGCATTGAGGGGACGGGACCCAACGGGTCCCCCTTGGTCTAGTTTTAATATAAAATTGCATACATGTAAGCCTACGAGTAACAAACAAAATGTGTAGATCACCTCTGAAAAGAACATTGTTACAATACCACTTGTCTTAGTGACTGTGAAATGATTTATTAATAATATATATATTTTTTTCCAGAAAATATAATTCAGAATGTACGTGTATTGTTGGAAACAAATTATCTTTTTAGGATTTCTTTTAACATTTATAAATTATAAATGAGTCATATTATTATTATCGCCTTTTATTATGAGAAAGTTATCTTTCTTGCTTTTTTCTCTGTCAAATCTTTTAGAATTTTGTCTAAGTTTAAACTCCTGCTAATTTCAGATTCAATGGACATAATTGCTAAACTGTTCAAATGTTCTTGATCTCAAGTAAGTTTTGATCAGTTTCAGCTTGGAAAAAACTCCTTTCTCCAGATGCCACAGTTACTGGGATTGTCAAAGAAAATCCGAAGAGCAATAAATACGTTTGGAAATGCGGTAGAGCTGTTGTCGCAAGCAAGGAATTCAAGCATTTTCATGGGGTTTTGAATCTCTGGTGGCAGAATTGGCTTTAGTGCCTCCAATTCCTCACAAAGCATGTATCCATCTATACCAGCCAGTTTTGTGGTTCTAACGTGATCTTTTTCCTGTTCCAGCATATCCCAGTTTATTTATTCATTTATTTAAAATAATACTCGTACTGTCTGTAAATATGACTGAATAAAGCAGAAAACATATAACACCTGCCTATCACTTCTTATTAAAAGCCGTAACGGAAGGAATGCTTAAGAAAATTAATTAATCTTCATTGCAACACATTATGATGTACGATCATCTTATACCTGATTTTTTATGGACATTTTGTACTGCTCTTTGCAGTAATCCGAAAATCAGTGACTTCATATTTCAGATATATGGTTTATATCTTGGTCACTAAAACTTACCTCATTTATGGGTCTGTGACACAAAATTAATCAGCTAGTAGTAAGATCCAGTCAGCTGTGTTTACACTCGACGGAAGGGAAACTCAGACCATGAGATGGAAACAAACGTAAATCTGACGACCTCTAGAAACTTTGGTCAGTCACAATGCCAAAGAAAACGTTTTTTAACAATGCGGAGTAAACTCGAGGAATGTGTTGTTGTGTGTACTTGACGAGCCCAGAGTAGATTACTCTAGCGCGGGGCCCCCTTAGGCGCGGGGCCCAATTGGGAGCAATTGGTCCAATTGGCTTAAGGCCGTCCCTGGTGGGAACACAGTCCTACTCAGGACTCTCTGCTGTTTTGATGGCTGCAATGTTGCTAACATATGTTCTTTCATGGAATTGAAACGTTTCATCATATTTGGTGCTAATTTTCCTCCTGCTTTTTCACAGTCCATAAAATTACAAAAACTTGCAGATGCTACATACGTCTTTCATGATACCACATTTAGAGTATTTGGTTTTGTTTTGGTCACCATGTTATAGGAAAGATGTTGTCAAGCTGGAAAGCCTGCAGAGAAGATTTACGAGGATGTTGCCGGGACTCGAGGACCTGAGCTATCGGACTCTGTACCTGTTCCCTCGACTCAATCCAAGGACCCCGACAGGTCTTTCAGGTGAAGCAGAGGTTCACTTGCACCTTCTCCAATCTCATCAACTGTATCCACTGTTCCAGGTGAGGACTCCTTTAAATCAACGAGACCAAGCTCAGGCTCGGCGATCGTTTTGCTGAACACCTTCGCTCAGTCTGCTTAGGCCTACACAACCACCCGGTTGCCAAACACTTTAAGTCCCCTTCCCATTCCAACTTGGACCTTTCTGTCTTGGGCCTCCTCCACTGTCAGAGTGAGGCCCAACACAAATTGGAGGAACAGCACCTCATATTTCGCTTGGGCATCTAACACCCCAGCGGCACGAGCCATGATTTCTCTAACTTCAAGTAACCCTTGCTTTCCCTCTCTCTCCGTTCCTCCCCCACCCCAGTTTCATTGTCCTCCTGATTGATTTGACTGTTTGTATGCCTCGTTGCCACCTTCCCCTCAGCCAACAATGATCCATTCTACATTTCCTTGGTCATCGTCTCCTTTGATCTATCGTTTTCACACCTTACCTTTCCATATCTCTAGTTTCCCTCTCCATGACTCTCAGTCTGAAGAAGGGTCTCGACCCAAAACGTCACCCATTCCTTCTCTCCAGAGATGCTGCCTGTCCTGCTGAGTTACTCCAGCATTTTGTATTTATCTACACTATATTCTGTACTGTTTCGTTCCTCTTTTGCACTATCCGATGTACTGATGGATAGTAAGATTTGACTGGATAGCATGCAAAACAAAGCTTATTGTTGTATTTCAGTACACCTAACAATAATAAACCAATACCAATTTTGTTTTTATTTCAGTTTTTACATATGACCTAAACTTGGGTGCATGGGGCAACCTTAGTTTGCTGATACCACAAACCGTTTTCTTGAGGTCTAAAACCAAGGGACGGGAGTTTTCATAGGGCATCAGCCAGCATTTGTTTCTTTGTTGGATCTTTCTGTGCATCAATGACTTTCTGTGCATCAATGACTTATCCCATTTCCAACATTAAAACCAATAATATATTTTCACTTTACAGTGTGGAAACAGGCCCTTCGTCCCACCGAGTCCGCGCCGACCAGTGATCACCCCATACTATCCTACACACTTGGGACAAATTACAATTTTACCGAAGCCAATTAACCCATAAACCTGCACGTCTTTGGAGTGTGGGAGGAAACCGGAGCACCCAGAGAAAACCCACACGGTCACGGGGAGAGTGTACAAACTCCATACATACATGACCCATAGTCCGAATCGAACCCGGGGCTGCGAGGCAGCAACTCTACCGCTGCGCCACTGCACGCTATGTTTAAAGTGTAAAGAGCTTTTGATTATCATGAAAAGCCCGATTCAAAAACATTTATTTTCTTGAAAGCCAGGACGATTATTTCCTTGCAGCAGTTTGCTACATCCTCAAATTATTATTTATACATTTAATTAAATCACACTATAAAAAACTCTTGTGCTGACTTCTTTTGGCTTAATCTATTTACACGCCTAGTTTGCATGTTTCTTTATTTGCCTACAAAAAGCATCTGAGGAGTAAAAACAATCCTCATTTGAAACAAGACAGTGTTGCTGCCAATAATGGATGTGAATGTTTGGTCATTTTGCCTGGAGCAATGCAAGTCAATGCTCACATAATAATTAGTTTTATAAATAAAAACACCATTACTTATTGCCTTAAGTCAATGTTTAATTCGCTGAGCAGAGAGAAAAAGAAAATCGCAAGGATTTAAGGCTGACATTTCAAAGAATGCAGGAATAACAAAGTTAATGTCACCTCTCAAAAACGCAGCAGGTTTAACAGAATTGAGCTTTAACTCTTTCCCACATTTCATCCTTAAATGATGACATGAGATGACGAATGAAACAAAGATCAATAATAAGGGTCACTTTACAAATGGAACCCACAGTGAGACGTGTAGGCCCACTCCCCTGACATCAGTCTGAAGAAGGGTCTCGACCCGAAACGTCACCCATTTCTTCTCTCCAGAGATGCTGCCCGTCCCACTGAGATACTCCAGCATTCTGTGTCTGCCCAGAGTGAGATGTTTTGTAGCCATTTGCTGTTAATCACTGATCTTCGAGGGTTCACGCAGCCTGTTCACCTACATTGTCCTTCACATAACGGGTCACTCCCTCTCTCCCTGCATGCAGCTGCATCTGAAAATAGCTTGTGCCAATTCTCTGACCAAAGTGGCCCATTACCAACTATCAATTCAGATGCACTCATTTGTTAGGAAATAAAGTCAGGAGAATCAACTCTTGGTTGGCACGGTGGCGCAGCAGTAGAGTTGCTGCCTTACAGCACTTGCAGTGCTGGAGGCCCGGGTTCGATCCTGACTACGGGTGCTGTCTGTACGGAATTTGTACGTTCTCTCCGTGACTGCATGGATTTTCTCCGAGATCGTTTTCTTCCCACACTTGGTCAGGGGATATGGGGAGAAGGCAGGAATGGGGTACTGATTGGGGATGATCAGCCATGATCACATTGAATGGCGGTGCTGGCTCGAAGGGCCGAATGGCCTACTCCTGCACCTATTGTCTATTGTCACTCGTGTAGGTTTGTAGGTTAATTGGCTTTGTATAAATGTAAAATTGTCCCTAGTGTGTGTAGTTTGGAGATACAGAGCGGAAACAGGCCCTTCAGCCCACAGTGTCTGCACTGACCAACGATCCCCGTACACTAACACTATCCTACACACTAGGGACAATTTACAATCTTTACTGAAGCCAATTAACCTACAAACCTATTTGTCTTTGGAGTGAGGAAGGAAACCGGAGCACCCTGGGTAACCAAGACGGTCACAGGGAGAACGTTCAAACTCGGGACAGACAGCATCCATAGTCAGGATTGAACCCGGGTCTCTGGAGCTGTATGGCAGCAACTCCACCGCTGCTCCACTGTGTCAACTGGAGTGGAATTGCTGATCACTGGGTGGTGGCAACTTTGGAGGATAGTGTGTCAGGCGAGCGGGTTGCTTTACCCTGGATGCTGGTGAGCTTGTGTTGTGGGTGCTTACGCAGGCCCAAGGAAATAATCCCATCGCACCCCTAGTCTGAGCTCCGCACACAATGAGTCTCAACCACGAGATGAAGCGTCAGTTCCAACAATACTCTGCCGCTGACGTGCCCATAAAACCCATGAGGCTTGTACTGTTGCAACTCTGGTCAACTGCAACAGCCCAAGTTGGGAATGGCAGAGGAAATCTAAAGAGGACTTCAAAGTAATGCAGCGATTCTTAAAGATTCTTAAACCAATTTCATTATTTTTTAAACATTATTTTTGAGATTACATGGCATTAGATCTTTAGCTGTTTCACACTTGCCAAAAAATTCACCTGTTCATCTACATAGATTTCCTTTCCATTAAACGGGGGATATTCTTTCATACACCTCAAACTTAAAACGTATCCCGTTCTCTTCTTGAATGTCTGCAGGAACGTCAGGGAACCTGGTGAAAGGCACAAGGCATCTTAACTTGATTCGGTGAAGTTATTAAAATTTTATAACATTTTAAATGCATCGCACAAACCAACGTCCCTCCCATTGACTCCATTTATACCTCACGCTGTCTCGGCAAGGCCAGTGGCATAATCAAGGACGAGTCGCACCCTGGCCACTCCCTCTTCCCCCCCTTTGCTGATCGGCCAAAAGGTACAGAAGCGTGACAGATCCAGATTCAGGGACAGTTTCTTCCCAGCTGTCATCAGGCAACTGAACCATCCTAGCAACAACTATAGAGCAGTCCTGAACTACAATCTATCTCATTGGAGACCCTCATGGGCCTGTCCCACTTGGGGGACTTTTTAGGTGACTGCAGGAGACTCTGCGGTCGCCACATGTTCGCGGGTGGTTGCCGGGGAGTCGCCGTCATGGTCGTGAGGAGTTCCCGCATTCTGGGAACTAGTCGCGGCCTCATTATGGTCGCCGCAAATTTTTCAGCGTGTTGAAAAATTAGCGGCGACCAGAATGAAGCCGCCGTGGAGAGTAGCGAGAATTTTTGTGCCGTAGGTGGGTCACCAGGAGGTCCTAGGGGGTTGCCAGGAGGTTGAAGATTCTCGTAGGTTGTATTTCATTGGCTCATTGTGAAAAATAACGTAAGCAGTAGTTTTCAGAACCAAGGATAACCGACCGGTATTGTTAATGTCCGCCGAGCTTCACAGCCGTGTATCTCTGGCTTCTTAAAAGTTGTCTCCACTCCTTCTCTCTCCTCTCCCCCTCTTTTAAAGGACTTACCGTACACTGTGCTTTAGCCGTCTTAATTACAGCGCCAACCTTCCCGTTCATCGCGGTGTGTGTCTATGTCACCTTGGCTTTGCACCATGTGAATTTCACTCAAGACAACGCTCCCCCCGCTTGCCCTGTCCCCTGCCTGCATGTCGGGCTGGTTACGGAATAACAGGTGTCCACTTCACCTCCAATGTTGCCATATTAACACAACCCATTCACAATATTAAAAAAAAAATCATATATTTTAATTAAAGTGAAGCAATTAATGCTCTCGACAAACAAATGCAGTAAAGTATTAAAAGGGAAGAAAGTAAAAGTCTTCAATGGCATACTCATTATTTTCCCTCACTGGCAAAACCTCAGTTTATGTCATGTGATAGGAGTAGAATTAGGCCATTCAGCCCATTAAGCCTACTCCGCCATTCAATCATGGCTGATCATCTCTTCCTCCTAATCCCATTCTCCTGCCTTCTCCCCATAACCCCCGACACTTGTACTAATCAAGAATCTATCTAGCGCAGCCTTAAAAATATCCACTCTTGGCCTCTACAGCCATCTGTGGCAAAGAATTCCATAGATTCACCAACCTCTAAAGAAATTTCTCCTCATCTCCTTCCTAAAAGAACGTCCTTTAATTCTGAGGCTGTGACCTCTAGTCCAAGACTCTCCCACCAGTGGAAAGATCCTCTTCACATCCACTCTATTCAAGCCTTTGGAGTTCCATAAGCGCCCTCCAAAAGGAAAGAGCTCACAATGAAGTCCCCAGATCCTACCTACCTACTGGTTGCCTGCATCGATCCACTCATGGCTTTAATGGAAATACTGTGCCACATCAATCTCCATAGAGACTCCCTGCATTACCATACAAGCCCCAGTCTCTCCCACCTCCAACACAAATTGTCTTTCCAGGAATCCATTTCTCTGATCAAGTAATTTTTCTCTTCCCACGATTCCAAAAACCTAGACCTTGAGCAACAAGTGTGCAGGAAGGAACTGCAGATGCTGGTGTGCACCGAAGATAGACACAAAATGCTGGAGTAACTCAGCGGGTCGGGCAGCATCTCCGGAGAAAAAGAATAGGTATCGTTTCGGGTCAGACTGCAGTAGGTTTCCGACCGGAAACGTCACCTATTATTTTTCTCCAGAGATGCTGCCTGACCCGCTGAGTTACTCCAGCACTTTGTGTCTATCCTTCGAGCAACAAATATAGTTATATGTGTCCATGGTAAGTGATCGATGCTGGCACTGAATTCTCCATTGCTACACTTTATTAAACGGGATAGACCTTTACAGGTTGGAAGCTACCACGTGGAGAAACACTTACACTATCCTCTTATGATTTCTGCAGCAGCTTTCAATTAAACTTGGAATTAAATTCACAAAGACGCAAGTCCATAATCAAAAATTGGTCAAGATGAATCTAAAAGCAATTATGATCCTGGGGACAATAATAATTCTTTGGAACGAGACTATCACATGTAGGAATCTTTCTCTGATTGAAATTTCATTAAGAGGTTTTCCCTATGGACTGAGTATCGCAACTGAATTACTTACTCAGGAAGCAGTTCGAACTTGTTCAAGTTTATCTCGGGTATGAAGGTATCACTGTCAAAGTCTTGAAGAATACGAGTCACAAATAAACGATGTGAAGCTGGGCTTTCCAAGGCCTCCTGGAAAAAAAATGTTAATACGAGCATAGTTGGGAGTTTTCATAAGATCATAAGTGTAATGATGTGACCCGAACACACGTTAAGATACAACACATGTTTATTAAATCACTTGCAGCATAGGATCTGCAGTACGTTACAGCTCCGTGCTGCTACATCTACTGGCTGGCGTAGGCGAGCTCTTGATATTATAAAGCACGTACTGGGTGGAGCTACTACTAGCAAACACTATAATTGGCTAGCATGCAATAGCCAATCTACAATGTGATAGGAGTAGAATGTCATTCGGCCCATCAAGTCTACTCCGCCATTCAATCATTGGCTAATTTTAATGAGTTTTGCCCTTCTTTAATTGTAGACTTCCATGTCTTATCTGTTGAAGGTCCCAAGCATTCCATTCTTAGACGCAGAACCGTTATGGTAATGTCCGCAGAAGACAAATGGGAATTTGTATTCATTGGTATCTTGACCTATTACATCCACATGGCGATTACATTGCTAATTCAACAGGTTATGGGAGGCTCCGAACAACTGACAAACCATGTGTAGGTAGGAACTGCAGATGCTGGTTTAAATCGAAGGTAGACACAAAATGCTGGAGTAACTCAGTGGGACAGGCAGTGTCTCTGGAGAGAAGGATTGGGTGAGGATTTGGTCGAGACCCTTCTTCAGAATCCGGGGTTCAAATGTTTTTTTTTTTATAAACACTGTGATAGTACCTGCCTCAAATACCACCTCTGGCAGCTCGTTCCATATACCACCACATCCCAAAGACATTTGGGCTAATTGACCACAATGAATCGCAGCTAGTGCTTACGTTAGGGAAAATGTCAAGAGGGGTGTTGTGGGGAAGGAGTTGAAGGGAATCTGGGTAATATAAAATATGAGCTTGATGGCAGGCACAGATTTGGTCGGCTGTAGGGCCCGTTTTCCAGCAGTATCACTTTACGACTCCAAGAGACACTAAACCCAGTTGAAAATATAAATCACCTATAAAACCCATCATAAACCATATAAAACCATCCAATTTACCATCAAATGATGGGAGGAATCTGTGCCTGGCCAACTCTGGCATAGGCTCAATGGACAAACTCTGGCATAGGCTCAGTGTACAAATGTCCCAGTTGAACTGCAGGAGCTGGGGCTTTGCTGTTATAATCCAGGGATCCAGTTGCAGACGGCATCCAGTGACAGCAGCTTGGTCTTCTCAGCAGGTTTGAGACAACTGTGCTCATCTACATTTACACAGGAGCACAAACTTTCCTGATAATTATATGAAGAAATGGATAATTCAGCACATTAGAACATGGTATAGCACAGGAACAAGTCTTCAGCTCACAATGTCTGCGTCGAATATGATGCCTAGATAAACTAATCTCATATGCCCGCACGTAATCCACATCCCTCCATTCCGTGCTTGCCCATGTGCCTATCTAAATGCCTCTTAAATGCCCTATTATATCTGCCTCCACCACCACTCATGACAGCCCGCTCCAGGAACCCACCACCCTTTGCGTAAAAAAAAAAACTTGCCCTGCACATCTCCTTTAAAATTTGAGATAGACACAAAGTGCTGGAGTCTTCTTCTTCTTATCGAGTCCTCACACAAGATTAGAAGTTGTTCAGCCAGAGCTGAACACACTTCTCTGCATCTGCATACAATGGTGTCTGTCTTGTCGCTTCTTGTGCTTCTTGTGCGTGGTGGTGGAAAGATTGGTGGAAACAGGGCCTCGGCGTGAACGCTCTTTGTTAGTGCTGGAGTAACTCAACAGGTTCAGTTCAGTTTCATTTTTTGTCATGTGTATCAAGGTATAGTGAAAAGCTTTTGTTACGTGCTAACCAGTCAGCGGAAAGACAATACATGACTACAATCTAAGATAGACGCAAAATGCTGGAGTAACACAGACTGTGGATGGGTTTCGACCCGAAACGTCACCCATTCCTTCTCTCCAGAGATGCTGCCTGTCCCACTGAGTTACTCCAGCATTTTGTGCCTATCTTCGGTTTAAACCTGCATTGCCATTCCTTCCTACACATGATTACAAACTAGCCATTCACAGTGTACGATACATGCAGCAGGCAGCATCTCTAGAGAAAAAGGATGGGTGACATGTATTTCGAGTTGGAAAACTTTCCTCCTTTCACCATAATGTTACGCCCTCTACACTTTGACATTTCCACCTTGGGAAATAAGTTCTGACTGTCTACACTACCAATGCCATTTATAATTTTATATACTTCCACCACGTGTCCCCTCAACCTCCAGCTTTCCAGGTAAAACAATCCAAGTCTCCTAATAGCTAATACTCAACCACCGGGTAGCGCCAGCAATGGCTGCCTCGCCAATAGTCTGTCTGTCCTTTCCTTCTTTGTGTTTTAATAGTATGTGTTAAATGTATGTTTTTAGGTTCTTTAGCTTGTTTTATGTGGGTGGTGGGGGGGAGGGGGGGTTGGGGAAACTTTTTTTAACCTCTTACCTCGACGGAGAAGCGATTTTTTCCCGTATCGTATCTCCATCCGCACTGCGGCCTAACATCAAGGAGTTGGCGGCCTTTGCTGGAGAACGACTTTAAGAGCTCCACCGCGGGTGCCTGTGGACTTTTACATCGTGGAGCTCGCGGTTCCTTTGCGGGGTCGACCTCGGAGCTCCAACTGTGGGTGCTTGCGGACTTTAACATCACGGAGCCTGTGGTCTCTGGTTAGAGACCAACTTCGGGGAACTCCAAGCTGCAGAAGCTTCAATAGCCCCGACGCGGGAGATTCGACCGCCCCGACGCGGGAGCTTCGACCACCGGAGCTTCGATCGAACGGATGGTTCGACTGGCCCAACCGCGGGAGAATAAAGAGGAAGAAGTTTGGACGTTTTTACCTTCCATCACAGTGATGAATCCGCTGTGGTGGATGTTTATGTTAACTTTTATGTAGTTGTGTGTCTTGTTGCTTTTTTCTCGTACGCTGTGTGGTAATTCGCATATCACTGTACCTTAATTGGTACACGTGACAATAACCAAAGTCCTATAAAGCTGCATCATGACTTCCTGACTCATCCTCAATACCCCGATCAATTAAGGCAAGCTTGCATGAAATGGTAAACCAATTTTCAATAAATGGTTTTTCAATTACACATTCAAGATGGAGGAATTTTGTTCACAAATGATCAAAGTTTTAGCATCACTCATTAATTTCCACAATCTCAAGCAACCAGTATAAAACAAAATCCATCAACCAAAAATAGACACAAAAGCTGAAGTAAGTCAGCGGCTCAGGCAGCATCTCTGGAGAGAAGGAATAGGTGAGGTTTCGGGTCGAGACCCTTCAGACCAAGAGTCAGAGGAAAGGGAAATGACGGATATAGACGGTGACAGAGAGATCTCGAAGATATGCATGAAAGATATGCAAAGAAGTAACAATGATCAAGGAAACGATTGTTGACTGTGGGCAAGGTGATGGCGGGTCACAGACAATGAAACTCACCAGGACAACAGTGAAAAAAGAGAGAGAGAGAGAGCAAAATCTGAGGTGAAGAAGTGGATCGACTGGGCTTACAGTATATTGAATTTGGAAGGATGAGAGGGTATCTTATAAAAACATATAAAATTATTAAGGGATTGGATAGGCTAGATGCAGGAAACATGTTCTCGATCTTGGGGGAGTCTAGAACCAGGGGTCACAGTTTAAGAATAAGGGAAGGCCATTTAGGGCTGAGATGAGGAAAAGCTTTTTCACCCAGTGAGCAGTGAATCTGGAATTCTTTGCCACAGAAGGCAGTGGAGGCCAATTCACTTGATGTTTTCAAGAGAGAGTTAGATGTTGCTCTTGAGGCTAACGGAATCAAGGGATATGGGTAGAAAGCAGGAATGGGGTACTTTTGGATGATCAGCCATGATCATATTGGCTCGAAGGGTCGAATGGCCTACTCGTTCACCTATTTTCGATGTTTCCTACAATTAGCATTTGGCTTCACTCTTGACAGAAGAGGAGGCCCAGAACAGAAAGGTCAGTATGGGGAGGGGGAGGGGAGTTAAAGTGTTTGGCACCAGGGAGATCATGGAGACTGAAGCTCTCACCATCAACTAAAAATGTATTGCAGCAACAGTGTGAGGTTGCTGTTTCGCTGGCTTTGAAAGGACACAGCATTTTTTTCCCTCTGAACACCCACACATTTTTTTCTGGCGTTTACAATTTTCAGAAAAGGGTGACCTTTTCTGTGGCCTTCCTCTCCTTGCTTTCTATTACAAAGGTTAAATAGTTCACAAATTCACATTTATACAGCTTTCAAACAAGTTATGTTTAGTTCCCAGACACTTCCGAGTAGTCAGGTCAATTTATTTTAAAAAAAATCTTACTTAAGGAATAAATGTTTTATACATCCCAAGTATAAAGGGCCTGTCCCACTTGGCGATTTTTTCGGCGACTGCCGGTGTCATATCAGTCGCCAAAAGATTTTGAACATTTCAAAATCCAGTGGCGACAAAAAAAAGCTGCGACGCTTAAAACAACACCGCACGTCATACATCATCATGCCGCTTCACGCCGCAAATATTTTGGGCACCTGATATGTCAGTCAATTATGCCGGCAGTCGCTGAAAAAAATCAGCAAGTGGGTCAGGCCCTTAAAACTTTTTTTTTGGGGGCAAGTCATTTTTTCCCCCTCCAGTTTGACACTATTGTAAAGGGCCTGTCCCACCAGCATGCGATTGCATGAGTCTAGCGCGACCAAACGTGGTCGCTTGAGGCGTACGGCCACGCGGGGCCGGTCCAACTTCGAACCGCGGAGGCATATGGAGTTGTGCGGGGCAGGTCCCGACATCATACTCACCAATCAGCTGGGCAGGAGGCGGGCCAACTGAATTTGGACGTCGCATGGCGTCGGGCGGTGACGTCATCACGCAACGGCACGCCGAGCGGTGACGTCATCGCGCAACGCCATGCACTTGCGTACGCCGTCAAGACGCTGCGTACGCCCTCAATGCGCCTGCGTACGCCCTCAATGCGCCTGCAGCCGACAGGCCGTTGGCGCTTCGGAATTTTCGGACAGTGCAATGTCGGGACCAGCCCCGCACAACTCCATACGCCTCCGCGCTTCGAAGTTGGACCGGCTCCGCGCGGCCGTAAGCCTCAAGCGACCACGTTTGGTCGCGGTAGACGCATGCTATCGCATGCTGGTGGGAGAGGCCCTTTAATTGATACCCCACTTAGGCAATCTCTAAACTGTTGGGAGAATGAGACCTGCTGCAGAGGGCAATTTTGAGTTCTCATCTACAAGACAATTTTCCCAGCCAGGCACGCTGTAGAT
This sequence comes from Malacoraja senta, assembly GCA_038087875.1. NCBI lineage: Eukaryota > Metazoa > Chordata > Chondrichthyes > Rajiformes > Rajidae > Malacoraja > Malacoraja senta. The sequence continues at coordinate 211,304,695 of CM075977.1, read as the reverse complement.
AGAACATTTCATGTGAGGAAATTGTGCGGAGACCAAGGCTTGTTATGAAGGGTTCAACCTAAAAAACAAACCAGGAAGACAGATAATTAGGATGTGGTTAGGAGGGAGAGATAGAAAGATCAGCCATGATTGAATGGCGGAGTAGACTTGATGGGCTGAATGGCCTAATTCTACACCTATCACTTATGATCTTATGATAATGATACAAAACAAAAGAGGTTTATGTGCAGGCTTTCATCGCCTCTAAATATTCCATCACTTTCACAGCTAGTGATGGACATACTAAAGTTGAACCATTTCTATAAAAGGGTAGGAAATAGCATTCTTTAATATTATTATCTAGTCCATATTATCTCGTCCATTCTTGATTAGTACTAGTATCAGAGATTATGGGGAGAAGGCAGGAGAATGGGGTTAGGAGGGAGAGATAGATCAGCCATGATTGAATGGCGGAGTAGACTCGATGGGCCGAATGGCCTAGTTCTACTCCTAATGACCATATGACCATTTTCTATGGAATAAATATTGGTTAGCACACCAGGGATACAGCTTGTAGAAACAAGGAACTGCAGATGCTGGTCCTAACGGGCGGCACAGTGGAGCAGCAGTAGAGTTGCTGCCATACAACGCCAGAGACCCGGGTTCAATCCTGACTACGGGTGCTGTCTGTACAGAGTTTGTACGTTCTCCTCCAGACCTGTGTGGATTTTCGCCGGGTGCTTCAGTTTCCTCCCACACTCCAAAAATATACAGGTTTGTAGGCTAATTGGCTTGGGTAAAAATTGCAATCAGACTCCCTTGTGACTGCATGGGAGCTTCATCCCAGAGTGTAGGACCAGAGCCCCCAAACTTGCATCAGGAGGAAAGGACTCCATTATTGAGCTGGGGTAACACCAAATCTAACTGTGACGTGGTGCGATGTTGAGGCTTGTTCAGATCAATATAGTAAAGGACAAGGTTCCCGACCCGAAACGTCAGCTGTTCCTTTTCTCCAGAGATGCTGCCTGACACGCTGTTACTCCAGATTTTTGTGTCTTTCTTTAGTAGAGAAACAATTATTTTCGACAGTTTGACAAATCATATCATTCCATTCTCCACACAATCTTAGTTTCTCACTTAAAGTGTCTTAAATGACAGACAAGGATTCTAAATAGCATCATCTTTCAAACTGACAACCATCCCCAGGTGCTGCTTGATAGTGCTATCAAAAAAAAACATGACACCCCAGGGAGATATTGTAGCAGATCAGGTTCAGATTAGTTCATTGTCAAACGCACTAGTTTTTGTTAACATCAAGTATACAAGGTAAAGAGTATGGGTCCTTTGGGGCGGCACAGTGGCACTGCGGTAGAGTTGCTGCCTTACTGCGCCAGTGACCTGGGTTCAATCCTGACTACGGGTGCTGTCTATACGGAGTTTGCACGTTCTCCCCGTGGGACAGAGCCAGTTGGAGTTGTTAGAACTGTTTTGAATTTAAAATGCTCAGATTTGGCAAGAGGATTGAAACTTCAATCTCTGAATCATTGCTCCGAATAGCAGGCCAGTAACTGAAACTGTTCTGCCATCAACATCTAAACTACTGGGATCTTTGCCTGATAATAGAGTGAGTTGCGATGAGCTGAAAGAAAATTGGCAGTTTGGATAGAAGTCACAAGAGTGATACAGTGTGGAAACAGGCCCTTCGGCCCAACTTGCCCACACCGACCCAACATGTCCCAGCTACACTAGCCCCACCTGCCCGCGTTTGGCCCATATCCGTCCAAGCTTGTCGTATCCATGCTCCATGTTCAAAATGTACTGCGGTCACAGCTGTGAACTAGTTAACAGGCTTTGGAGCAATCTGGTACAACCTAAAGTAATTGCCGTGTGTTAATGTAGTGCTTTGCAAGCTGTCCCTTGTAATCAAAGCTGCGGTATCTGAATTCATCTTTTCTCAAGAGTTCTTTCATTCTTTGTTTGATTAAAAGGAGACCATCTCCAGAGTGCTGCTAAATGTCACGCAAATACAGATAAAAGCAGACTTCAAGGATAATTATGTTTATTCCATGATCTTATTGTAGACAATTTAAATAAAAATAATTTGCTGCTGCAGTATAACATATAATTGAATATTTTATAAACTGGTGATGAAAATACAGAATTCAAGCTTTCCATACACTTCTTCCAATAAAGCTCGTGCTTGATCAAAGCTGTGCGTCTAGCTCTTGCCTCGACATTAATGTAAGAATTGTTATTAGTTACCCCAAGACCCAGGGCAACCAGATAGATGGGATTGTTTTCATTGCAATATTGGCAGATGTCTGTTTGCAATCCAAATAATTTTAACAATGATTTAACAGTTACACATTTCTTTTGAAGTGATAATTTTTAAACTTCATCAAAAGCAAGGTTTCAATGGATGCAATGATATTTTAATTCAATACAAGTCAAGTCTAATAGACTGCTTAAATTAGGCAGCTGGTTGGTGGATGGCACAATGGAGGACATCAAAGTGACTTGTCATAGACGCTGACAAAGAGATGATAGACAGAACATATATACCACCCTCACATCAGTCTGAAGAAGGGTCTCGACCCGAAACGTTGCCTATTTCCCTCGCTCCATAGATGCTGCCTCACCCGCTGAGTTTCTCCAGCATTTTTGTCTACCTCCAAAATATTATTAAATGCAATCCTTTTATCTTTAAAAATCATTATTTGGAGACATCTGGCTGCCAGCTTTCTATACAAAGCAGGGATTTAAAAAAAATTGTTGTCTATGTGAAAAGGGCGGCACAGTGGCACAGCGGTAGAGTTGCTGCCTTACAGGGCCAGAGGCCCGGGTTCGATCCAGACTGTGGGTGAGTCTGCACAGAGTTGGTATGTTCTCTTTGTGACCATGTGGGTTTTTTCCAGGTGCTCCGGTTTCCTCCCAACATCAAGTTCAAGTTCAAGTTCAAGTGAGTTTATTGTCATGTGCCCGATAGGACAATGACATTCTTGCTTTGCTTCAGCACAACAGAACATAGAAGGCATTGACTACAAAACAGATCAGTGTGTCCATATATCATTATATAAATATATACACACATGTATAAATAAACTGATCAAGTGCAAATAACAGATAATGGGCTATTATGGCGCCGGTGAGACGGCAGCCTGTCGCGTGCAGCTGTGCGTAGTGTGTATGTTTATTTAGTTTATTTAGTATTTTACTAGACTACGTATAAGTGTTATAGTGTATAACTGTTATAGCTACAACTATCAAAACTGAGAGATATAGGAAGTCTTGTATACCAGCTGCTATAAGGTTTTATAATGCACAAAAATAATTTTGCATTTTTTAGTATTCATTCATTGTATTTAACTTATTAAGTATGGAAGCTATCTGAGGAAATGTGTGGTGTTATGTCTGTCTTGAAGCTGTTGTGGCACTGTAATTTCCTGTAAAGGATTATTAAAGGATCTATCTATCTATCTATCTATCTAATGTTCATAGTTTTGTCCGAGCCAAGTTTAATAGCCTGATGGCTGTGGGGAAGTAGCTATTCCTGACCTGGTCGTTGCAGTCTTCAGGCTCCTGTACCTTCTACCTGAACGTAGCAGGGAGATGAGTGTGTGGCCAGGATGGTGTGGGTCCTTGATGATACTGCCAGCCTTTTTGAGGCAGCGACTGTGATAGATCCCCTCGATGGAAGGGAGGTCAGAGCCGATGATGGACTGGGCAGTGTTTACTACTCTTTGTAGTCTTTTCCTCTCCAGGGCGCTCAAGTTGCCGAACCAAGCCACGATGCAACCGGTCAGCATGCTCTCTACTGTGCACCTGTAGAGTTAGAGAGAGTCCTCCTTGACAAACCGATTCTCCGTAATCTTCTCAGGAAGTAGAGGCGCTGATGTGCTTTCTTAATAGTAGCATCAGTGTTCTCGGACCAGGAAAGATCTTCAGAGATGTGCACGCCCAGGAATTTGAAGCTCTTGACCCTTTCAACCATCGACCCGTTGATATAAACAGGACTGTGGGTCCCCATCCTACTCCTTCCAAAGTCCACAATCAGTTCCTTGGTTTTGCTGGTGTTGAGGGCCAGGTTATTGTGCTGGCACCATATGGACAGTTGCTCGATCTCTCTTCTATACTCTGACTCATCCCCATCAGTGATACGTCCACAACAGTGGTGTCGTCAGCGAACTTGATGATGGAGTTCGCACTATGTCCGGCTACACAGTCATGAGTATAGCGTGAGTACAGCAGGGGGCTGAGCACGCAGCCTTGAGGTTCTCCCGTGCTGATTGTTATCGAGTCTGACACATTTCCACCAATACGAACAGACTGTGGTCTGAGAATGAGGAAGTCAAGGATCCAATTGCAGAGGAATGCGCAGATACCCAGTTCTGCGAGTTTGGTAACCAGCTTGGAGGGGATGATTGTATTAAATGCCGAGCTGTAATCGATGAATAACAGCCTGACTTATGAGTTTTTGTTGTCCAAGTGGTCCAGAGCGGAGTGGAGGGCCAGCGAGATCGCATCCACCGTTGATCTGTTGTGGCGGTAAGCGAACTGCAGTGGGTCCAGGTTTTTGTCGAGGTAGGAGTTGATTTTCACCATGATCAACCTCTCAAAGCACTTCATCACCACAGGCGTTAGTGCCACAGGTCGATAGTCATTGAGGCACGTCACCTTGCTCTTCTTGGGCACTGGTATAATTGATGCCCTTTTGAAGCAGGTGGGAACCTCAGACCAACATTCCAAACATACATTCCAAAGGTATGCAGGTTTGCAGGTTGCTTGGCTTCTGTAAATTGTCCCTAGTGTGTGAGATGGAACTAGTTTATGGGTGATCGCTGGTTGGTGTGGACTCGGTGGGCCGAAGGGCCTATTTCCACCCTGCATCTCTAAACTATGAACTAAACTAGAGCTTGACAAAGATGCCATTTTAAAGAGTTAATTCAAATGAATATTTTTATATAAGCAAATAAAACCACGTCATGGACTAGAACTTGTCATCCACAATGGTGTGGCGCAGAAAATAGGCTCACAAGTGAATTGCACAATTGAGCAGCAAAGTCAGGTTTGGTTGCCAAGGCAGCAAGCTTTAGTGATGTCAAGGTCCAACATAGCTACACTACTGAAGAGGGTCACAAAATATTGGGTCTGAAAATGTGTTGAGGCGGGTGGCAAAGGTGGATATCTTTTCAGCTATTTCCATATCCGCCACCATTACCCTTAGCAGAAGACAGGCATATTAGCAGAACCATAAGGTATGTGGTTGATGTCCAGACCCTTTCACAACATTGATGTGCAGAGGGATCTTGTGATCCCGGCCCACAGCTCCCTGGAAGGGGCAACACAATTAGAGAGAGTGATAAAGAAGGTGTATGGTCTGCTCACTTTCTCTGGTCAAGGCAGGGCTGCCAACATTGAGTGAGAGTTGGGAGTGAGAAATTGCGAGAGACCAAGCCCGAGGGAGCATAGCGACCGGAGGGGGGTGGGAGGAGGGTGCACTCGCTACAATATGATGCATACTGTAGCTAGTCTTTTAACTTACACTTGAATGCAATATATATGCTTTAAATTGGATTAGCTATGAATAAGGTTAGACTAAATTACATTCCTAATTACATTCCACAGTAGAGCCAGGCTCTGATCAACACGTGCAGCACATGACTGATCTTAGTATATTCATGTATGGAAATCAGATTATAATCAAACACGGCCCATGTTGACCAACCTGGGTCTCACTGCACACCTGGTACTACTCCTGACCCTGACCCTGACTCCAGTTGCATACCTTCTCTCATTCCTGACCCTGAGTCCAGCCTTACACCTGCCCCCCCCCCCTATTCTACCTTTTTTAAGTATGCAGACGATATGGCCCTGGTGGCCCACATCAAGGATCACACTTCTCTGGCTGCCTACTATCAGCAGGTCAACACCCTGATGCTGTGGATCAAAGAGAGCTCTCTGGAGCTTAACATCTCCAAGACCAAGGAGCTGTGTTGTTGGGGGAGGCGAACATCTTCCCCCCAACCTCTCTTTGAACCTCTGAGGCTGAATGGGCAGACAGTTGAGCAGGTAGAGGCCTTTAGATACCTGGGCACAGAGATTGACACCCGCCTGTCCTTCTCCCAGCACACAGACTCTGTGTACAAGAAGGCACAGCAACGCCTGCTCCTGCTGAGGAAACTCAGGAGATTTGATGTCAGACAGGACATTTTAACAGCTGTCTATAAATCACGTATAGAATCTGTACTCACCTTTAACATCACATCCTGGTTCACCCTCACCTCTGTCAAAGACAAATCAAAGCTTTCCCGGATCATCAATCAAGCAAGCAAAATAACTGGCAAAATTCAAAATCAATTATCAGTACTTCACACCCAGGCAGTTAAAAGGAAAGCCAACCTCATTACACAGGATCCCACCCACCCCCTGCACAAGTCCTTCCAACTTCTGCCATCAGGCCGCCGATATAAAGTCCCCCTATCTAAGAAAAACAGCCACAAAAACTCATTCATACCCATTGCCATAAACAGCTTAAATAAAAAATGAACAATGGACAAATTAACCCTGACGCACTGTCACTTTACACGTATCCACAACTTTCATCTTGTCTATTTTTTACCGTTTTTAATCCTTATACTTGCTTTTAAGATCTATACACACGGTGTGTGCTTGCAGAAATCTGTGTTGTATGGCTGCTTGTCAGTACATTGTCCTGTTTGTATGTTGAGCCACGCCAAAGAAGATTTTCTGTTACGACAGACAATAAAGTTTTCTGAATCTGAATCTGAATCATAGCTGCTTACCTGCTTAGGTTCCCAGTGTTGAACACTCCCCTGGTCCCAGCTTTGACTGCACACCTAGTACTATTCCAGACCTTGACTCTGGATGCACACTTGGCCTTGCTCCTAGCCCCTCTGCACTGACAATATATCTGGCCCTCACATAAATCCCCATATCTGAACCCCTGGACTTAACCTATTACGTTCAAGTCCACAGGTGCTTATCTAATGCAGTAATCTTTTATGGGACACTTCACAGACCAAATTATCTATAACAAAATTTGCTACATCCATTGGCTTCCTTGTTATCTAACATGCTAGTTACTTTGTCAAAGAAGTCATCAATTGGTTGAACACAATTTCTCATCCATAAAATTATACTCACTCAGCTGTATAAGTATTCTGTTACCATTTCTTTCATTTTCCTAACAAACTGTCCTGAAGATATTTTCACCCCCAATATTTTCAGTATTTTGCTGTCTTCCTCTCAGCTGGGACTTTTCCGAAATGCAAAGTCCAATAACTATATATTTAAGCAATATTATTATATTAAATGTGATCTTGAGAGTACATAATATTTTCTGTGGTATCCATAACACAACAATGATAAAAAATATATTTGTTTTGATTGCACCTACCAACATACATACATTATTATATTACAGTTAATATGTACTGAGGGCAAATTTTTGTTCCAATGCTCTCCATTCCCAATTACTTTTACATTGAAGTGATTGAAATCCAAGTGAAGTTTAAATGGCATCATAAAAGTCAAACCTCCGGAATGGATGATATTCATTACGTGGTTGGTTGAGGTCAGTATCAGTACAATTACTATATTAAACGTTGAATCTTCAGATGTCCTGGTTCAAGCTAAAACTAAAGAAAATAATAACCTCCTCACACATTTCCCTGCAAATATCTCCGTCACTCCTTTAAAATATTCCCCTTCTTTGAACAAGCTCTTAAATATCGCATCTGAATCAGTTTCCATCCGATTACACTCCTTGAAGATGTTCATTTACGTGTTGAATTAATAAAACAACGAGATTGGGGACATTTCTATTCAACCTGTCAAAGGAATTTATGGGGGGGGGGGGGGTTAGAAATAGTCAGTGAGGTAAACAAACATAATAGTTGAGTGGCAAATGGCAATAGTGTTACCTTCCCAATATTTAACTGAAGGAAATAAAGGGTTAACGGGGCTGTATGTTGTGACAGACAGCCTGACACCTTGCATGTATAACCATATAACAATTACAGCATGGAAACAGGCCATCTTGGCCCTTCAAGTCCATGCCGAACACTTTTTCTACCCTAGTCCCATCTACCTGCACTCAGACCATAACCCTCCAATCCTTTCTCGTCCATATACCCATCCAATCTATTTTTAAATGATAAAATCGAACCTGCCTCCACCACTTCCACTGGAAGCTCATTCCACACAGCTACCACTCTCTGAGTAAAGAAGTTCCCCCTAATGTTACCCCTAAACTTCTGTCCCTTAATTCTCAAGTCATGTCCTCTTGTTTGAATCTTCCCTACTCTCAATGGGAAAAGCTTATCCACGTCAACTCTGTCTATCCCTCTCATCATTTTAAAGACCTCTATCAAGTCCCCCCTTAACCTTCTGCGCTCCAAAGAATAAAGACCTAACTTGTTCAACCTTTCTCTGTAACTTAGTTGCTGAAACCCAGGCAACATTCTAGTAAATCTCCTCTGTACTCTCTCTATTTTGTTGACATCCTTCCTATAATTAGGTGACCAAAATTGTACTCCATACTCCAGAATTGGCCTCACCAATGCCTTGTACAATTTTAACATTACATCCCAACTTCTATACTCAGTGCTCTGATTTATAAAGGCTAGCACACCAAAAGCTTTCTTTACCACCCTATCTACACGAGATTCCACCTTCAGGGAACTATGCAGTTATTCCTAGATCCCTCTGTTCAACTGCATTCCTCAATTCGCTACCATTTACCATGTACGTCCTATTTTGATTTGTCCTGCCATGATGTAGCACCTCACATTTATCAGCATTAAACTCCATCTGCCATCTTTCAGCCCACTCTTCCAAATGGCCTAAATCTCTCTGTAGACTTTGAAAATCTACTTCATTATCCACAACACCACCTATCTTAGTATCATCTGCATACTTACTAATCCAATTTTCCACACCATCATCCAGATCATTGATGTACGTGACAAACAACAGTGGACCAACACAGACCCCTGAGGCACCCCACTAGTCACTGGCCTCCAACCTGACAAACAGCCATCCGCCATTACTCTCTGGCATCTCCCATTCAGCCACTGTTGAATCCATCTTGCTACTCCACCATTAATACCCAACAATTTAATCTTCTTAACCAACCTTCCATGAGGAACCTTGTCAAAGGCCTTACTGAAGTCCATATAGACAACATCCACTGCTTTACCCTCATCAATTTCCCTAGTAACCTCTTCGAAAAATTCTAGAAGATTAGTCAAACATGACCTTCCAGGCACAAATCCATGTTGACTGTTCTTAATCAGACCCTGTTTATCCAGACGCTTATATATATTATCCCCAAGTATCCTTTCCATTAATTTGCCCACCACTGACGTCAAACTAACAGGTCTATAATTGCTAGGTTTACTCTTAGAACCCTTTTTAAACAATGGAACAACATGCGCAGTACGCCAATCCTCCGGCACTATTCCCGTTTCTAATGACATTTGAAATATTTCTGTCATAGCCCCTGCTATTTCTACACTAACTTCCCTCAATGTCCTAGGGAATATCCTGTCAGGACCTGGAGACTTATCCGTTTTCATATTTTTCAAAAGTGTCCACTTCCTCTTCTTTGAATCTCATAGTTTCCATTGCTACTCTGCTTGTTTCACTTACCTCACATAATTCAATATCCTTCACCTTGGTGAATACAGAAGAAAAGAAATTGTTCAATATCTCCCCCATCTCTTTTGGCTCTGCAGATAGCTGTCCACCCTGACTCTCTAATGGACCAATTTTATTCCTTGTTATCATTTTGCTATTAATATAGCTGTAGAAACCCTTTGGGTTTACTTTCACCTTACTTGCCAAAGCAACCTCATATCTTCTTTTAGCTTTTCTAATTTCTTTCTTAATATTCTTTTTACATTCTTTATACTCCTGTAGCACCTCACTTACTCCATGCCGCCTATAATTATTGTAGATCTCTCTCTTTTTCTGAACCGTGTCCAATTTCCCTTGAAAACCATGGCTCTTTCCAATTTTTACTATTTCCTTTCAACCGAACAGGGACATAAAGATTCTGTACTCTTAAAATGTCACCTTTAAATGTCCTCCATTTCTCTTCTACATCCTTCCCATAAAACAACGTCCCAATTCACTCCTTTTAAATCCTTTCGCATCTCCTCAAAGTTAGCCTTTCTCCAGTCAAAAATCTCAACCTTAGGTCCAGTTCTGACCCCCTCCATAATCATATTGAAACTAATGGTATTGTGATCACTGGACCCAAAGTGCTCCCCAACGCATACCTCCGCCACCTGCCCTGTCTCATTTCCTAACAGGAGGTCCAGCACTGCCCCTTCTCTTGTAGGTACCTCTATGTATTGCTGCAAAAAACTATCCTGCACACATTTTACAAACTCCAAACCATCCAGCCCTTTTACAGAATGTGTTTCCCAGTCTATGTGTGGAAAATTGAAATCTCCCACAATCACTACCTTGTGCTTACTACTAATATCTGCTATCTCCTTACATATTTGCTCTTCCAATTCTCGCTCTCCATTAGGCGGTCTATAATACACCCCAATAAGTGTTGCTACCCCTTTCCCATTTCTCAGTTCCACCCAAATAGCCTCCCTAGACGAGCCCTCTAACCTATCCTGCCAAAGCACTGCTGTAATATCTTCCTTGACAAGCAATGCAACACCCCCACCTCTTGCCCCTCCATCTCTATCACACCTAAAGCAACGAAATCCTGGAATATTTAGTTTCCACTCACAGCCCTCCTGCAACCATGTTTCACTGATCGCCACAACATCATACTTCCAGGTGTCAATCCAGGCTCTAAGCTCATCCATCTTTCTTACAATGCTCCTAGCATTTAAATATACACATTTAAGAAACCCACCACCGCTTATTCTCTGTTTATTATCTTTTTCTTCTATCTCCCCTACATTTTGGGTCCGAGTGCTTCCCTTCTCTGCCTCCTGCCTCACACCCTGACTACTAGCTTTCCCTATTCGAGTCCCTCCCCCCAACCGTTCTAATATTTCCGTATCTAATGTCATTTTAATATTACACTTATCCCGTCCCCCTGGATATTCCAGATTCATAAATTAAGGTTTTGTCAACTAATTACAAATCAGGCGAATTACAAATCAATAACATTAGCCGACTCCGAAACATGAACGCTGAGCATTGGGATCCAAACATCATGGACAACTGGCCTCAGTTCCCTGCTCACATCTGGCAGTGTTCTCCATCTGAACCAGGGACCGCGGAGCGTTTTTGAAAGTGGGGAGGCTGAGCGATCACTGATCACTGGCTTTGGGGGTACCCAGTGAGGGAGTGGAACAACCAAGTGGGGAGAGGGCGTGGAAGGGGAGTTTTCCCCCTCCCAGGGTAGGGACTTTTTGCAATTTGATGTATAAAAATCATGTTTTAGTGCAATGTAGAAGTATGATTTCAATGTTTTTTGTATTAATTATTTTTAAGAGGTAACTTTTTAAAGGGGTAACTTATTCCACAGAAAGAGTGGTGGGTGTATGGAACAAGCTGCCCGAGGAGGTAGTTGAGGCAGGGACCATCCCAACATTTAAGAAACAGTTAGACTGATACATGGATAGGGCAGGTTTGGAGATATGGACCAAAAGCGTAGCTGGGACATGTTGGCGGGTGTGGGCAAGTTGGGCCGAAGGCCCTGTATTCACATTGTATCACCCTATGACTACATTATACCTCCACCATGCATGAATGCTTCAAAATCAAGTGATTGAGTTTTATTGCCATATACTCAACCATAGAAACATAGAAAATAGGTGCAGGAATAGGCCATTCGGCCCTTCGAGCCAGCACTGCCATTCAATATGATCATGGCTATTCATCTAAAATCAGTACCTCTTTCTGGGTTTTTTCCCCATATCCCTTGATTTCATTAGCCCCAAGAACTAAATATAACTCTCTCTTGAAAACATCCAGTGAATTAGCCAGCACTGCCTTCTGTGGCAGAGAATTCCACAGATTCAGAACTCTCTGGTGAAGAAAGTTTGTCTTCATCCCAGTCCTAACTGGCCTACCCTTTATTCTTAAACTGTGACCCCTGGTTCGGAACTCCCCCAACATTGGGAACATTTTTCCTGCAGTTACAGTAAGTGAAAATCTAGCAGGCAAGCAGGATGCTTTCTCCAACCACCCCCATTTGAAGTCCACTATCTTCCACCGTTTCTACCCAGTGCTTGGTACTTACTTCCAGCAGCCACTGGTTGTCCTCCAGGATGCACCGAGCCGCAGCCTGATCCATGCCGGTCACCTGGGCGAATTTGGCACAGAGACTTTCACGGCAGCGGCGCAACGCTTCCGACGCCGCCGACGGCCCGGGACTCTTGCACTGAGGCTGCTCCATGGTCGGAGTTGCAGTAAGCGACTCACCAGCCCAACAAACACTCGCCAGCCCGGCAAACACTCGCCAGCCCCGCTCCCCGTCCGCACATGTCCCCGCCGCTGCTTCTGCTTCCAACTCCCGTGGCCCAGGCAGTTGATATTAGTTTTGAAATTTTCGTTGATCACAGAATTTCTCACGACAGAGCGCGAGAAATTTGTGATCAGCGTGAGAATTTGGCAAAATGCGTGATTCTCATGCTCAATGCATGGGAGTTGACAGCCCTGCCTCTATATCCCCCTATCTCCCCCCTCTCTCTCTCCCCCCCACCGCACTCTCCCCCTCTCTCTCTCCCCCCTCTTCCACTCTCTCCTCTCACCCCCTCTCTTCCCCGTCTCCTCTCCCTCTCTCTCTGCTCTCTCTCCCCTCTCTCCCCCTCTCTCCCCTTCCCTCTCTTCTCTCTCCCCCTCTCTCTCCTTTCTTCCCCTCTCTCTCCATTCTCTCTCCCCCTCTCTTCCCCCTCTCTCCCCTAACCTCACTCTCCCCCTCTCTCTCGCCTCATCTCTCTTCCCCCTCTCTCCCTCCCACCTCACTCTCCCCCTCTCTCTCGCCTCCTCTCTCGCTTCCCCCTCTCTCCCTCCCACCTCACTCTCCCCCCTCTCTCGCCTCCTCTCTCCACCCTCCCCTTCACCCTCTCTCCTCTCTCTCTCCCCTTCTCTTTCCCCTAACCCTCTCCTCTCTCTTTCCCCTAACTCTCTCTCCCTCTCTCTTCCCCCCTCTCCCTCTCTCTCTCCCCTCTCTCTTTCCCCCTCCTTCTATCTCCCTCTATCTCTCTCCCCCTCTTGCTCTCTCTCCACACACTCTCTCCCCACTTTCTCCCCCTCTCTCTCCCCCTCACCTCTCTCTTTCTCTCCCCTCTCCCCCCCATCTCTCCATTTCTCCCTCCCACCTCACTCTCCCCCTTGCCCCCTCTCCCCTCTCTCCCCTCTCTTTCTCTGTCTCTATCTCCTCTTTCTCTTTGCCCTCCTCTCTCCCTCTTTCCCCTCTCTTTTACCACCCCTCTCTTCCCCCTCTCCACCCCCTCTCTCTCCCCTTCTCTCCTCCCCTCTCTCCTCCCTCTCCACCCCCTCTCTCTCCCCTAACTCTCTCTCCCCTAACTCTCTCTCCCCTCTGTCTCTATCTCCTCGCCCTCCTCTCTCCCTCTTTCCCCCGTTTCTCTCTTTCCCCCTTCTCTCCCTCTTTCCCCTCTCTCTTTTACCACCCCTCTCTCTTCCCTTCTCTCCTCCCTCTCCCCTCTCTCTTCCTTGGGCCCAATTTGTCCATACTGATCAAGTTGGCATTCTGCGTGACCAGAGACTGGTTGCCGTTCCCAGATCAGCTCGCGTCCCAGGGACTGGCCGCAGTTCTCAGGTCGGCTCGCCTGCCCCGACCCCGCGAAAACGAATTGAAAAAAAAACACGTGGTTTTTCGGGTTACGGGCCGTGTTACCCCCCCCCCCCCCCCCCATGTTTTACAACTGATTCACCGGGTTAGTTCCATGTCCGGCTGCTTCATGTTGTCGGCAGCTGCACATTTGACCAAAAGAGAAGAGAAGAGTCGCGACGTCACTCACAGCCGGCAACCGACGCGCTTCCCCAGACCGGACAGATCGCGCTGGCATGTGGCGCAAAGGGACAAACTGCGCAGGGACTGAACTCAGCGTGAGAACTCGGTCATCAGCGTGAGGGCGTGAGAATTGGCTCCAAGGCGTGATTTCAGCGTGAGAGTTGGCAGCCCTGGGTCAAGGCAAAGGGTATAAGGGACAGGAAGTCATGATGCAGCGCTATAGAACTTTAGTTAAGTCACATTTGGTGCATTGCATGCAATTCTGGTCGTCCCATTACTGGGCATGGAGTGGGAAGCAGTGATAGGAATAGAATTAGGCCATTCGGCCCATCAAGTCGACCGCCTTTAAATCATGGCTGATCTATCTCTCCTAATCCCATTCTCCTGCCTTCCCCCCATAACCTCCGACACCTGTACTAATGAAAAGTCTATCTATCTCTGCCTTAAAACTATCCACCGACGGCCTCCACAACCTTCTGTGGCATATTCCACAGATTGACCAACTTTAGTCACATCCTGTGACTAAAGACCACTGGATGCGGATGGATGTGGGGGGTTTTGAAAAGGGTGCAAAAGAAGAATACCAGAAAGCTGCCTAGGTCGAGGGATATTAGCTACAATGAGCAGTAGGACAAATTTACGATTGTTTCTCTCTAGAAGGCAGAAGTTGAGAGAAGACCTGAAAGAAGTATAGAAAATTACGGCACAGCCTTCTGGGGCAATGGATTCCACAGATTCATCACCCACTGACTAAAGAATACAAAACTGAGGTGCGTAGGAACAACTTACAGTGTGTGGCAACATCTCTGGAATTCTCTTTCCCAAAGGGTTGTGAAGACGGGCATGAGGGGCATTCACAATAAAATGGCCGACCTTGAACAATCTATTGATTGAAGGTTGCAGGGAAGTGAAACAGCAGAGGAGATGATGCTTGGGCAGATCGGCCATGATGAGGCAGGGCAGACTAGATGGGTTGAGTGGCATACTCCTGCTGCAATTGGCAGCTACTATAAAAACATTTAAAAGATATTCGGGCAAGTACATGGATAGAAAAGGCTTAGAGGGACACAAAGTGCTGGAGCAACTCAGCGGGTCAGGCAGCATCTCTGGAGGACATTTCGTGTTGGAACCCTTCTTCAGACTGCTTCAACATGGATAGATGAGGTTTCGGGTCAGTGTTGTACTTCGTGGTCCGGTATCTGTTATACCATTGTTATAACTCTGAATGACCACAAGTACACGTATTTAGGAGTTTGAAGCTGAGCATTAATCAAGGCTCTGTTTATTTCACGGCCTTCTGGAACCAGAGTGCCCTGCCCATATTATGTCATTCCCACATATACATGTTGCTACGCGGGCAAACAAAGTAGTCCTTGCAAAAACCTTGGCGTGATATTTGACTCAGCACTGAAATTTGACAAACAAGTCAATGCCGTGGTAAAAGCTAGCTTCTTTCAGCGTCGGACGATAGCTAAAATAAAACAATTCTTCCAGTTTGATGACCTCGAAAAGATCATCCACACATTCATCTCCTCCCGCCTAGATTACTGCAACTCCCTTTACACTGGCATCAGCCAATCTTCCCTGTCCCGCCTGCAACTGGTCCAAAACGCCGCAGCGAGACTCTTGACGGGCACCCGAAAAAGGGACCACATCACCCCGATCCTGGCCTCTCTCCACTGGCTCCCTGTGCGGTTCCGTATAAACTTCAAGATCCTCCTCCATGTCTACAAAGCCCTCAATGGGCTTGCCCCCACCTACATAAAAAGTCTTCTCACCCACCACTCCACCTCCAGGCCCCTCAGATCGGCCGACTTGGGGTTGCTGAATATCCCACAGTCTAGGCATAAGCTCAGGGGCGACCGCGCCTTTGCGGTTGCAGCTCCCTAGACTGTGGAACAGCATCCCCTTTCCCATCAGAACTGCCCCCTCCATCGACTCTTTTAAGTCAAGACTAAAGACTTATCTATACTCCCAAGCCTTTCCTGACGTCCTCTGAGTGAGGGCTACATGTATATATGTATGTAGTTTGTTTTGTTTGTGCTATTCTTATAACAAATGTAAAGCACTTTGGCCAACGAGAGTTGTTTTTTAAATGTGCTATATAAATAAATGCGACTTGACTTGACTTGAATATCACAACAGTCAGGACCCTTCTTCACATTCTTAGTGTGAAGGGCAAAAGAGCGGCAGGTGGGTCAAGTGTAGATGAGGCACCATGGTCGGCATGGACATGTTGGGCCAAAGAGCCTATTTCTGTGCTGTACAACTCTAAATTCTTATCTTCTTAGTCCTGTACTTTCAGCAACAAGCCACCTCCAGGACAAAAGTAGCATCATCAGAGAATAAACTGCAACAAGTTATATCTCACATCCCACCCAGGACATAAAGATTGTTGAAGTGCATTCTGTATAGTTCCTGGAACATTTGATCACAAATACTAAACTGCAGAGGGTAACGGAAATTTGCACCGCACCTTATAGAGAGCACTGCCGCCGATTATCCACACAAGGTCCACTTTGTCCTGCAGATCAGAGGAATCCAGTAGAGCCAGTGCAGAGTCCAAGTCAGGAGCCAGGTAATGGGCACCTTCTGGCACTTCCCTGAGACACACAACAAACAGCAACATCAGTAACCTGGAGGACTTCACAGCACTACAACGATAAACATAAGGAATTCAAAAACAAAAAAAGATCAGTACTTATTCTCTCTTTTCCAGTCAGTATTAGGTTGTGTAGGAAGGAATTGCAGATGCTGGTTTAAACCGAAGATGGACACAATATAGAATAACTCAGCGGGTCAGGCAGACTCAAACTGAAATATTCTTCAGTCTGAAGAAGGGTCTTGACCCGAAACGTCACCCATTCCTTCTCTCCAGAGATGCCGCCTGTCCCGCTGAGTTACTCCAGCATTTTGTGTCCATCTTCTTCACACTGAAAATGATTGGCTGGCGGTGGTATAGAGGGATGGGGAACTATTGAATGAAAGATATACAAATAAGTAACAATGATAAAGGAAACGGGCCATTGTTAGCTGTGGGCTGGGTGAGAACAAGTGAAACAGTGAAACTCACCCGGATTACAGTGAAACTAGTACAACAACTCTGGTGGGGGAGGGATGGAGTGGGGATGCAAGGGTTACTTGAAGTTAGAGAAATCAATATATATCTCCATCCCGTTTATATCTCTAGTTTCCTTTCCACCGACTCTTAGTCGGAACAAGGACCCTCGACCCAAAACGTCACCTATTCCTTTTCTCCAGAGATGCTGCCTGACCCGCTGAGTTACACATTCTTTTTGTGTCTATCTTAAGCTTAGGTTTATTAGGACTGACTTTGGTGCCTTCCCTCACAGTGGAAAACTTTGATTCTGCTGTGTGGGGATGTTTTATGTTGGACTCTTATTGTGTGTTGTGTTCTTTATTTTATTTGTATGGCTGTATGGTCACCATACATTTCACTGTACCAACTCGTACATGTGACAAATAAATGTATCTTGGATCTTGAATGAGTGTCGCAATGTACATAGGTACAGTGAAAAGGATTGATTGATTACAATGCAATCCAAATCAGATAATACTATAAATAAATACATTGAAGCCAAATTCGAGTACAAGAGGTACAATGTACAGTGCACTAAAACAAAAGTTGTCTTTCAGCAGTAGGTCAGAGCTAGATCATAAGATGCATGTCAAAGGTGGCTTCACAAGTGAAGGAAGATGCAGCTGCAAGCAAAGCCTGTATTTTATTCTAGCAATTGAACAATTTGGCAGTAGGGTGGCACAGCGGTAGAGTTGCTGCCTTACAGCACCAGGGACCCTGGTTCGATCCTGACTACGGGTGCTGAATGGGCGGAGTTGTGTGTTCTCCCCATGACCTTTGTGGGTTTTCCCCGGGATCTCCGGTTTCCTCCCACACACTGCAAAGACGTACAGGTTTGTATGTTATCTGGCTTGGTATAATTGTAAGTTGTCCACGGTGTGTGTGTAGGATAGTGTTAGTGTGCGGGGATCGCTGGTTAGTGCGAGCTTGGTGGGCCGAAGGGCCTGTTTCCACGCTATATATTTAAATTAAATCTCTGTAAACAAGGGTGGATCTGAAATGCAAAGGGTACAACTTCATTTGGAAGTCACATGGAATAAAAGGAGCCAGTGCTTCCAGTTTTCATGTCAGTTTAGTTCATATATTCAGAGCGTCATAAACCATAGAAAAAGGCCCTTCAGCCCACTGTCAATACCTCCCATCAAGTACAATAGACAATAGGTGCAGGAGTAGGCCATTCGGCCCTTCGAGCCAGCACCGCCATTCACTGTGATCATGGCTGATCATCCACAATCAGTACCCCATTCCTGCCTTCTCCCCATATCCCTTAACTCCGCTATCTCTAAGAGCTCTATCTAACTCTCTCTTTAAAGCATCCAGGGAATTGGCCTCCACTGCCTTCTGAGGCAGAGAGTTCCACAGATTCACAACTCTGAGTGAAAGTACGTTTACGTAGACTCCATATTCTAACATTAGAACCATCTGTGCTATGGTATGTATCTGTAATATGTATCTAAATACATATTAAATATTGTGAGCGGCTCGGCCTCCACCAACCCTCCAGGCAGTGTGGTCTAGATTTCAACCACCCTCGGGGATGGTACCTCAGTACACGTGACAATGCTAAACCTAAACATACTCATCACACATTCTAAAATGTTCAGCCCAATTCTCACCTCAGTATTTGGTTTCTTACACTATTCCAGTGAAACCCAATGGAAGGAACAGTTCTTGCCCCCTCCCTTCTCCCCACTTCTTTCTGCCAACTATCTTATCCCTACTTCATCAGTCTGAAAAAGGGTCACGACCAGAAATGTCATCTGTCTGTTTCTCTCCACAGGGGTGGCAGCACAGCGGTAGAGTTGCTGCCTTACAGCGCCAGAGGCACGGGCTCGATCCTGACTACGGGTGCTGTCTGTACGGAGTTTGTACGTTTACCCTGGGTAGTCCGGTTAAATTCCCACACTCCAAAGGTGGACAGGCTAATTGGGTTCAGCAAAAATACGAAATTTTCCTTATGCATGTCGGATTGTGCTAGTATGCGGGGATCACTGGACAGCGCGGACTCAGTGGGCCGAAGTTCCTGTTTCTGTACTGTATCTCTAAACTAAACTAAACATGCTGCCTCACCCTTTCACAGTTTTTGTTTTCCATGTACGGAACACCACCTTTGCTATTGAGGGAGTGCAGCGTAGGTTCACAAGGTTAATTCCCGGGTGGCGGGACTGTCATATGCTGAGAGAATGGAGCGGCTGGGCTTGTACACTCTGGAATTTAGAAGGATGAGAGGGGATCTTCTTGAAACATATAAGATTATTAAGGGTTTGGACACGGTGGAGCCAGGAAACATGTTCCCGATGTTGGGGGAGTCCAGAACCAGGGGCCACAGTTTAAGAATAAGGGGTAAGCCATTTAGAATGGAGATGAGGAAAAACTTTTTCACACAGAAAGTTGTGAGTCTGTGGAATTCTCTGTCTCAAAGGGCGGTGGAGGACGGTTGTCTGGATACTTTCAAGAGAGAGCTAGATAGGGCTCTTAAAGATAGCGGAGTCAGAGGATATGGGGAGAAGGCAGGAACGGGGTATTGATTGTGGATGATCAGCCATGATCACATTGAATGGCGGTGCTGTCTTGAAGGGCCGAATGGCCTACTCCTGCACCTATTGTCTATTGTCACCTTGCCTTTCCACCAAGTACATTATAGCCCTTAAAGCTCAACAAAGGATTCAACAATTACATAGCTCCGAGCTTTCCCAACATGTCAGAACCAGTACAACCTACAATGTTTCCTCTCCACAAGTGCTGCCTGATCTGCTTTTACTTTAGATTTCCAGCAATTTAGTGTTTGTATCAAACAGTTCCAGATATTTATTTCTCCTTGCCTCCTCTGTCCTCAATCATTTCCCTCCATACGCACCTTCTCCAGACAGATTTTACTTCGGAGTCACGTGAGTGACTACGTGAAGAAGACCCCGTCCAGCCGCACGCGCTTCATTACGTCAGACTCATGGCGCAGCGACGGTTGGAGTAGCAGAGCTCCTCCAGCGGTAAGTTTAAAAGACCTCGAGATAAGTGCTAAACCTCGTTTGAACGTAGCTTTCTGTAGGTACGCTTGGTTTCACAGCGCTAGTACTAAAAATGCAGAAAGCTACGAAGGTGAAGGGGAGGCGACCCGCTAGTAAAAGTTTGGAAGACCTCGGGAGTGCGGGTAGCGGGTGCCCGCCTAGCTCACCTATATCATCGTTAACAGGGGGGTTAGCGACTGCAGACACGTTGCCTGTGAGCAGCGTCGCCGCGCCGGTGGGGCGTAAGACTACCTCAAAGTCTGCTAGGCCCAATGACTCCGGGTCGGGTCAGGAGGAGTCACCTCCGCAAGGGGAGACCGTTTTTAAACGGCTAAATCAAATCGAGGTCCTGTTGGCGAGGATACTCGCAAAGGATGCACTCCTGGAGGACGAGTGGTATCCACGCCGGGCTGATGGAGAGTCTGTGCCAGCAGCGCCTGCAATAGGGCTGCTTAATCGCTCCCTCATGGAGGAGGGGAGCTTGACGGGTCAGGGGGATACTGACGCCGAACCAGTGGGGGAACAGAGCCCAGGGGGTGAAGGGCATGAGGTTTTAATACCTGATTTGGCTGCAAAATTTGCCATTCCCACAGAAGCAGGAGAGCCATTGGGGCAGCAGTTGTCCACAAGTATTAATTATTTGTTCTCCCATCAGCTACAAGAGCTGGTATTGGCTGGTATTAAGAGGTATGAAACCCCGGTTGACTGTGCCTTATTGAAGGTGCCGGTGGTTAACCATGTTATATGGGGACAAATGGGGATTGCAGTTCGAGCACAAGAGCTAAAACTCCAGCGGGTGCTGAAGTTGCTTGCTGCAGGTATTACTGCGTTCGCCAGAATGGTGGACGAGGGGCACCTATCAGAAGCACATCAGGATGCTCTGGGGCTTCTGTGCAGTGCACATTTTGAGGTGAACTGCTTAAGAAAGAGTGCCATACGCCCAAATATTCACCCTAAGTTTGCATCGCTCTGCAAGCCTAGCAATGTACAGTTGCGTAATCTGCTGTTTGGGGAGGACCTCGCAAAGCGAGTTAAAGAACTAGATGATGAATCGAAAACTGTGGGGTTAATAAAAGTGCCAACGAGCAGCACAATGGGTCGGAGGCAATTCCCCTATCGACGGGGTGCAATGACTGGGGCTGGTGAAGGGACGAGCCGTTCGTTCCCGAACATACAAAGCTGGCACCCTGCCACAGCCACATGGGGAAGGATGAATTTTCCTACGAGGAACAGGGGGCAACAAGTTCCATCGGTCAACATGCAGGTCAGTGGTTTTGCTCCTGATAGAATCAAATTAAGTGGGAAATATGTTCAAGTTGGGGGCAGGTTACACTTGTTCCTAAAAGAATGGCAGGAGATAACATCAGATCTGTTTGTGCTGTGCAGTATAGAAGGGTTTCGAATTGAATTCTACCCTAATTTGTGTCCACCCACTCAGCATGTTCCAAGTCGGACACTCGTTTTCTCACATGAAGAGAATATGCAGATACAGGCAGAACTTGAGGTATTGTGCAGTAAAGGGGTGATTGAGAAGTCGGTATGTCAACTCCACCAGTTTGTGTCAAATATATATCCTAGGTCTAAAAAGGATGGGGGATGTAGAATCATTCTGGACCTGACGAGCCTTAACCCTTTTGTACAGTATAGACACTTCAAAATGGAGACTTTTCTTACGGCTAAACAGCTGATTTCCAAAGGGTGTTATATGGCAAGCATAGATCTTAAAGATGCATATTACTCAGTATCTGTTCATTGCGATGATAGGAGATATTTGGTTTAGCTGGATGAGTCAGTTATGGCAATTCAAAGCACTGCCTAATGGATTAACCTCAGCTCCTAGATTGTTTACCAAATTGTTAAAACCAGTTCTAGGGCTACTCCGTGCTCAGGGTCATGTTGTGATGGCCTATTTAGATGATATCTTAATTGTAGGAAAGACTCAGGAGGCAGCTGAATCATCTGTTTCAGTTGTTAAACTCACATTTGAGCAACTTGGGTTCATCATTCATCCAGATAAATCCAAATTAATACCAGTCAAAATTATTGATTACCTGGGCTTCACCATTAACTCAGATCACATGTTAGTGACTCTGCCCTGTGATAAAAGGCAGCAGTTAATTGAAGGTTGTATCAAGCTCCTTGGGGAACAACGACCTTCAATTAGACAGGTGGCCAGTTGGTGGCTGGTTTTCCAGCTGTGCAGTTTGGACCTCTGCATTATCAACAATTGCAACAACCAAAAGAACAGGCACTGAGGACACAGGCAGGTCATTTTGACAGGCCCACGACATTACCAGCTGAAGCCATTTCTGAAATACAATGGTGGATCATGAAAGTCTCAAGTAGTTCCAGGGAAGTTTTGGTTGAACCACCTTCCATAGTCTTACAGACTGATGTTAGCGCTCTAGGTTGGGGTGCTACTGATATGTTTTCCAGTTGTGGAGGCAGATGGAATAGTGATGAGGCATCCCTTCTGCAATTGCGAGGGATCAATTATTTAGAGCTTTTGGGAACCTTTTATGGGCTTAAAGCTTATTGCTCTACCAAGAGTCACTTGCATGTGCAGGTTCAAATTGACAACACTACAGCAGTGGCATATGTTAATCACATGGGTCGAGTTAAGTCCGAATCTTGTGACAGATTGGCAAATCATATCTGGAGCTGGTGCATTGACAAAAACATTTGGCTTTCAGCAATCTACTTACCAGGTAGATTCAACATAGTGGCAGACACAAGGTCATGCCAATTCAATGACAACATAGAATGGATGTTAAATTGGGACATATTTAATGATGTTGTTGCTCGATTCGGGATGCCAGATATTGATTTGTTTGCATCTGGACTAAACCACCAGTTGCCTAAATATGTTTCATGGGAACCAGATCCTGGGGCAGCAGCAGTCGATGCATTCTCGCTGCATTGGGGTGGAATGTTTATATATGCATTTCCTTCATTCTGTCTCATCAGTCGATGCCTGCAAAAAATCAAGCAGGACTCCGCTTCAGGAGTATTGGTAGTACCAGACTGGCCTACTCAGCCATGGTTCCCTCTCGTTGCCAGATGACTATTCAGCCTCATATGATTGTTCCCAAACATAAAAACCTACTGGTGAACCCGGTAACTGGCAATCAACATCCTTTACATGATCGTATTGATCTGTTAATTTGCAGATTTTAAGAAGGCCATACCTGGGGAGAGGACTGTCTGATCGCACCGTGGATGTTATCACTGCGGCCTGGAGGGATAGTACCCAGAAGCAGTACATCTCCTCGATAAGAAAGTGGGAGGTGTTCTGCTTACGGAAGAATATTTCATATCAAACTGCAGGCATCCCAGACGTGCTGGAGTTCTTGTCAACTCTATTTCGATCATAAGTTAAGCTACAATGCGATCAATATAGCCAGAAGTGCTCTGTCCTCATATTTACCCATGGAATCAGAATTATATTCTATGGGGACACATCCTCTAGTTTTTAGATTTATGAAGGGAGTTTTTAATTCCAATCCTCCTGGGCCCAGGTATTCGGTTATC
This sequence comes from Malacoraja senta, assembly GCA_038087875.1. Classification (NCBI taxonomy): domain Eukaryota; kingdom Metazoa; phylum Chordata; class Chondrichthyes; order Rajiformes; family Rajidae; genus Malacoraja; species Malacoraja senta. The sequence continues at coordinate 211,281,102 of CM075977.1, read as the reverse complement.
TGGAATGTAAGCAAGATTCTTATGCTCCTTCGTAAGTGGACTCCTGTCACGGCCCTGTCTTTGCCCAAACTCACCATGAAGGTAGTCATGCTTGTGGCATTGGTTTCAGCCCAACGTGTGCAGACATTACAGAAGCTGAGACTAGACATGATGGATGTAGCACCAGATGCCATTACTTTTTATATCTATGATTTGCTCAAGCAGATTAGAATAGGGGTGACAGGGTGTAAGATCATCTTTTCGGCATACCCCACAGATTCCCGCCTGTGTGGAGTGTCATGTTTGTTATATTACATTGAGGCTACCAGAACCCTAAGAGGAGAGGAATCAGCATTATTTATTTGTCACAAAAAAATGCATAGAAAGGCGTCGGTTCAAACTATTTCAAGGTGGCTAAAGCAGGTGTTGGTTTACGCTGGGATTGACACTGACAATTTTAAATCTCATTCCACCAGGGCGGCATCAACTTCAGGGGCCAGGGCGATGGACGTCCCTACAGACCATATCCTCGCGGCCGCAGGATGGTCCAGTGAACTGATGTTCAAAAAATTTTATGATAAGCCAATTACCAAATCAGGGGTATTTGCCGATTCTGTTTTAAGTTCAGTTTTATAGTTTCCCCCTGGGATAGAAGGGGTTACTATGGTTTCTTTATAAATAAAACGTTAATTCATTTCAAGCAATGTTATGGTTGATGCATTATTGATTAATTTCTTATTGTGAGTCAATCAATGCAGTGAGACGCCGGGATTTGAATCTGCGGCATGAAATCACAGAGCTTTGAAATCTTCACGTAGTCACTCACGTGACTCCGAAGTAAAATACTAAGATTAAACGAGAACTTACCAGTTTGAAGTTTGATCGTTATTTTATGAGGAGTTACGATGAGGGACTACGTGCCCTCCGCTCCCAGCCCTCATTAACGTCATCTGGTAGTTCTAGTCTTCTCTCATCTTACTATTATACTTCAGTCACTATTACCTGTGATTTCACACCGCTGCTTTGAAGATTGACGCGCGTGCGGCTGGACGGGGTCTTCTTCACGTAGTCCCTCATCGTAACTCCTCATAAAATAACGATCAAACTTCAAACTGGTAAGTTCTCGTTTAATCTTACTATTATCAAACATGCACCATCTTCTTTGTGGCAGTGCCATATTCTTTTGCTTCAACGTCTTTATAGTCAGAGGGTGGTGAATCTGTGGAATTCATTGCCACACACGGCTGTGGAGGCCAAGTCATTGGGTATTTTTTAGGTGGAAATTGACAGATTCTTAATTAGTACAGGTGTCAGGAGTTATGGGCAGAAGGGAGGATGCTGGGCTGGAGAGGGAAAGATACATCAGCCATTATTGTATGGCGGAGTAGACTTGATGGGCCTACTTCTGGTCCCATGACCTATGAACTTATTAATTCCTTTGCCATCTCTCCACCCTTTCACAGATATCCCCTTTGTTCTCTCCACCTCTCTTGCTTCTTTGCAACTTAAAATTGGTTTGATTTCCACATTTCCCTCATTCTGATGAATGATTATTGACCTGAAATGTTGGTCCTAGTTTACTCTACGCCCCCTGAAGTAAGAGTTACTCTGTAAGTCTTCTTTAAACATTGCCTCACTCACCTTAAAACAATGCCTCAAGTATTTAACTTTTTCCATCCTGGGAAAAAGTCAAATACTGTCTGTTTGAACTATCATGATTCTCCTGGTGTAGGCACCACCACAATGAGCTTGGCAAGGGAGCTCCAAGAGTTTAGAGTAAACAACAATGAAGGTACAGCTAGATGTGCTTTCAAATCAGGACGATGTCTACTTGGAGAAGATGCTGGTAGGTGATGGTGAAGTCCATGAGAAGATTTATATATTTTTTGGATACTGACAGAAGACAGACACAAAAAGCTGGAGTAACTCAGCGGGTCAGACAGCAGCTCTGGAGAAAATGTTTAGGTGACGTTTCGGGTCGAGACCCTTCTTCAGACCTTTACTTTAAGTGTCAGGGCACTAATGGTTTATTTTTATTTTTCCCACCCCGACTCCTGAATTTTCTGAAAATATCTGATGTAAAAGTGTTTGAGGAGAAAGCTGTTGAAGGATTATCTTCACCTCCCATTTGTAATCAATTTTTAATTAGTAGGAATTAGCCGCGTGCAATCTTGCAGCCTGCAACTTATCATGCTGCACTTCTCACATCAAAAGTTTGAATCACTTTGAACTCCGACTACGGATGCTTCACGGATGGAAAATTCTCCCACGCCTCACCATAGGACATGGTGCGACTGCAGACAGAATCATCACTTCAAATGTGGCTCCCTACTGTCAGCGAGGAAACTTTAAATACATGACATTTTAAAAGTTCTCAGTACTCAAGCCATTTTCTAGTACTGACAGACACTCAAAGTATCTACTTTTATTTCACATAGCAGCTTTGTAGCTGCTTTTAAGCTCCGCTTTATTAAAGCAAAGGGCAGCAATGCTTTATTTCAAGGCTGCTCGATAAAGGTTTATGACACATTCTAGTTTAGAGATACAGCACAGGAACAGGCCCTTCCGCCCACCGAGTCCACGCCGACCAGCAATCCCCGCACATTAACACTGTCCTACATACACTGTACATCTTTGGAGTGTGGGAGGAAGCCGGAGCACCTGGAGAAAACCCACGTAGGACACGGGGAGAATGTACAAACTCGGTACAGACAGGATCAAACCCATGTCTCTGGTGCTGTAAGGCAACAACTCTATCGCTGCGCCACCCTGCAACCCTGCCTTTGATCCGAAAACATCACAAGCCTACTGCTCACTGTACGGAGTTTGTCTGTACGGAGTTTGTACGTTCTCCCCGTGACCTGCGTGGGATTTCTCTGCAAGCTCCGGTTTCCTCCCACACTCTAAAGACGTACAAGTTTGTAGGTCAATTAGCTTGGTAAAATTGTAAATTGTCCCTCGAGTGTGTAGGAGAGGGGTAGTTGAGCTCAGTTTATTGTCACGTGTACTGAGGTACAGTGAAAAGCTTTCTTGTTGCATGCTAGCCAGTCAGCAGAAAGACGATACATGATTACAATCGAGCCGTCTTCAGTGTAGATACGTGATAAAGGGAATAAAGTGAATTACATTTAGGGCAAGATAAAGTTCAGGAACGACCGATCAAAGATAGTCCAAGGGTCTCCAATGAGGTAGATAGTAGCACAAGACTGCTCTTAGAAGGGCGTATTTCTACGCTGTATCTTACAATTCATCAAAAAGTGAGAAAGAACACAATAGTTTGTGCGGGAATCGTTGGTCGGTGCGGACTTGTTGGGCTGAAGGGCCTGTTTTGCGCTATATCTCCGAACTAAACTCAATGGCATTTTGAAGTATCTTAACCACATTGAATTCTATCAAAATCAAAATCTAGGGTTTCTTCAGCTTTCGTTTGGGCATAAAGTGTGAATAATCTTTTTTTTTAAGATCCTGAATATACCAGCATTAGAAGTTACATTATCATTCAGTGGGTGGGAATGAAACTTCAAAATCCTACTCACAGCATCTGAAAGGTTAAACATCATTTTATTTCCATTAAACTGACAAAACATAGCCACTTACATGCAAGTGCAAGTTTTATACCACACTTACTCTTATTTTAGACCTTTTTTAAAAAGCATCTCTTGTTAATTGACTGCCAGCTGCCACTCAACATCCTACACTTCCATCTCATTCCAGGTCATCGTTCTGTGATCCATACTCATGAAGAGGATCTTTCTCATAGTCTCTCTCGTTTTCCCACTGGAACAATGCCTCCCGAGCCTCGTCTCCAGTTATAACCTTCAATGATCCAGCAATTTCAGATGTTCACACTCCTCAAATTCTGGCCACTTCTGACATCATTGCTCCGCAGTTGGGAGCTACACATTCAGCCATCAAATGCATTGTTCGAGCATTCACTTCCTACCATTCTGGCATTCACCAGCGTTATCAAGGACCAGTCTCAACCCCCGGTCACTCCCAACTTCTCCCCACTCCCATCAGGCAAGAGATACAGAAGTGTGAAAATGCACACCTCCAGATTCAGAGACAAATTTCTTCCCAGCATCAGGCAACTGAACTATCCAACCAACAACTAGAGAGCGTTCCTCGGCTACTTTCTACCTGATTGATGACCCTCGGACTATCTTTAACCAGACTTTACCTTGCACTATAAGTTATTCACTTCATCATGTGTCTGTATTCTGAGAACGGCCCGATTGTAATCATGTATAGTCTTTCCGCTGACACAACAGTGGTGGGACTCATCAGCGGAGATGATGAATCAATGTACAGGGAGGAAGTAAAACAACTAGTGGAATGGTGCGGCAAAAATAATCTAGAATTAAACGTCGACAAAACAAAGGAGATGGTTGTCGACTTCAGGAGGGCGCAGCCAAAGCATGCACCCCTTAACATCAGTGGCGCCACAGTGGAGAGAGTGGAGAGCATAAAGTTCCTCGGGGTGCAAATTACAGACAGCCTCACCTGGTCCAGAAACACCACTGGGACCGTCGAAAGGGCCCATCAGCGACTGCACTTCCTGAGGAAACTAAAACAGGCCTCACTCCCCACCAACATCCTCAGGACTTTCTACAGGGGTACGGTGGAGTCTGTACTCACGTACTGTTTAAATACGTGGTACTCCACCTGCAACTGACCGGACAGGAAGGCTCTGCAGAGGGTAGTGAGGGGAGCAGAGAAGATCATTGGCGTCTCCCTACCCTCGGTACAAGAACTGTTCCTGAGCCGCTGTCGGAAAAAAGCTCAGAGAATTGCTAAGGACAAACTGCACCCCCTCCACATACACCTGGATCTCCTGCCATCAGGCAAGAGATATCGCAGCATCAAAGCCCGGACTACAAGACTCCTAAACAGCTTCCTGCCATATGCTGTGAGGCTGCTAAACAGCCACTCTGTACTCACAGTCACCTGATTCTGCGGCTTGGCACGGACACTTTAATAACTGGCACTGGCTACTTCAATAACTGGCACTGGCCACTCAAATCAGCCACCCCGGACATGTTTATGATTGGTCTTACTGTATTTTAACATTTTGATCTATTTTAACTTTATACTGTTCCATCAGGGACTGGATTGTTTTTGTTTTTAGTGTTATTATGTGTGAAATGTTTTAAACTTCATATGCGATGCTCCGGTATTCCCTGGGAAACGTCTTTTTGTTTTGCACTGTACAACTGTTGCTTGCAAGATGACAATAAAGGAATTGAATTGAATTGAATTGAATTGGATAGCACGAAGCAAAAAGCTTTTCACAGCCACCTCGGTACACGTGACAATAAGAAACTAAACTTGTTGTTAAGTTGCTCCAACACTCCATTCTCCAAGGTCCTCCTTAAAACCTACTTCACAAACCACATTCTTAATCATCCACCTTCTTATGGTTTGATACATAAATGCTGGTAGATTTAGCCACTTTTAAGTTAAGATAATAGATGTTGTTGTAGTGGCTTGAAGCACACCAAATGATGATTGGTAATAAGAGACAGAGGCCTTGAGTGGATTGTTGTTTCTGTAGCAATGTTACAAAATTTTGAGATTTTAAAAATCAAGTCTGCAATTTATCCCATCAGATAAAGCATAAAAAGAAGTTTAATTTGACACCTAATTCACTTTCATATCTTCAGTATTAAAAAAGTTATGGCCATTTTCATACTCGGAAATTAGCATCTTGTTCTCTACTGCTTTTCACCATAGCACAGAGTCTGCCTTGTTGAAGGTACACAATGACCTACTGCTCACCGTTGACTCCGGCGACTGTGCAATTCTGCTCCTTCTTGACCTCAGCGCAGCATTTGATACTGTCGACCACACCATCCTAATTGACCGTCTCCGGTATGGGGTTGGTATTGATGGCACTGCCCTGAGCTGATTCATCTCCTACCTCAAAGGTAGGAGTTTCTCGACTAACATAGGCAACTCTTTCTCCTCCCCAGCTAATCTCTGCTGTGGGGTTCCACAAGGTTCCATCCTTGGCCCCATTATCTTCTCCCTGTATATGCTCCCCTTAGGCCAAGTCATTGAAAGGCACGGCATTTCCTTCCATTGCTACGCAGACGATACACAACTCTATCTCCCCCTGAAGCCCAAAAACCAATCAAATCTGTTTAACCTTACCCACTGCCTCGAGGATATAAAGTGTTGGATGGCCCAGAACTTCCTCCAACTAAACGAGAGTAAGTCTGAGGTCATCCTTCTCGGCCCCTCGGACTCAATAAAAATGATAGCAGGCAGCCGTGGAAGCCTTACCCCACTACTCAAACATCACGTCAAAAACCTTGGCGTGATATTTGACTCAGCACTGAAATTTGACAAACAAGTCAATGCCGTGGTAAAAGCTAGCTTCTTTCAGCTTCGGACGATAGCTAAAATAAAACAATTCCTCCAGTTTGATGACCTCGAAAAGATCATCCACACATTCATCTCCTCCCGCCTAGATTACTGCAAATCCCTTTACACTGGCATCAGCCAATCTTCCCTGTCCCGCCTGCAACTGGTCCAAAACGCCGCAGCGAGACTCTTGATGGGCACCCGAAAAAGGGACCACATCACCCCGATCCTGGCCTCTCTCCACTGGCTCCCTGTGCGGTTCCGTATAAACTTCAAGATCCTCCTCCATGTCCACAAAGCCCTCAATGGGCTTGCCCCCACCTACATAAAAAGTCTTCTCACCCACCACTCAACCTCCAGGCCCCTCAGATCGGCCGACTTGGGGTTGCTGAATATCCCGCGGTCTAGGCATAAGCTCAGGGGCGACCGCGCCTTTGCGGTTGCAGCCCCTAGACTGTGGAACAGCATCCCCGTTCCCATCAGAACTGCCCCCTCCATCGACTCTTTTAAGTCAAGACTAAAGAATTATCTATACTCCCAAGCCTTTCCTGACGTCCTCTGAGTGAGGGCTACATGTATATATGTATGTAGTTTGTTTTGTTTATGCTATTCTTATAACAATGTAAAGCACTTTGGCCAACGAGAGTTGTTTTTTAAATGTGCTATATAAATAAATGTGACTTGACTTGACTTGACTTTTCATTGACTTAAAGCAAAAGCTGTGATCGAGGACAGTCAAAAGCCCATAACTTTCTTAAAAATTAAGAGAACTGAAAGACATTTTCAGTTATTATAGATTGAAGTATTCTGAAACAAACATGAAACAATCTTACTTGGATGACATGAAATTAAAGCATATAATTAGTTAGTTACCCAATTGTGGCAAATTACAAAATTCAATTACTAGATCTAAACATCTATCCATTTCTTAAGAAAAGATTAACATTTTTAAATAGCCTAAGTGTCCAAATAACATTCACACAAGAATTCACAATATAACATGATTTTTAAATCTCATTGTCATGAATTTATAGGCCAAATGGAAGGAATTTAGTGTTTAATTCCTGTAAATTAATGGCCATTTAAATCATCTTGCGAGTGGGATTTTGTGGAACGCGATCGATTGGAACGTTGCGGTTGCGGTGAATTTAAACCCCATATATGCAGGAAAAATACTGCCGGTTCGTATATTTACATTATTACCTTTTCGCAACGTAAAATTTGGATTAAAGGCATCCTAAGAAGCACGTTTATATGAAAAATAAACGGCTTTCTTTTACCTGTCCCATACGTTAAATCCGTACCCGTTGTCGGCGTTCACGGCTTTAGAAGCGGCTTTTTAGTTTACTCCAGCGCTGAAATTGTCCAGCGACAGAACGGCCGTCGGAACAAATTTTCAGCAAAAGCTCGCACCCCGAGAACATATATGCAGGACAGGTAGGAGTAAAACGGCATTTTAACCCCGCCCACCCCCCCCAAAGGCGCCAAAGTCGCACACAGGGCCAGTGACATAACTACAGCGCCGCTGAAGGTAAGTTTTGTAACATACCTAGTTTCTGTGATTAAAATCCTGCGACATATTTTGCTTGGGCAGCCTACAACCCAGCAGTCCTGGGGAGACTTTAAACTAGAACGGTTGGGGGGAGGGACTCAAATAGAGAAAGCTAGTGGAAAATGTGGGAGGCAGGAGGCAGAGAAGGGAAGCACTCGGACCCAAAATGTAGGGGAGAAAGAAGAAAAAGATAATAAACAGAGAATAAGTGGTGGTGGGTTTCTTAAATGTGTATATTTTAATGCTAGGAGCATTGTAAGAAAAGTGGATGAGCTTAGAGCCTGGATTGACACCTGGAAGTATGATGTTGTGGCGATCAGTGAAACATGGTTGCAGGAGGGCTGTGATTGGCAAATAAATATTCCAGGATTTCGTTGCTTTAGGGGTGATAGAATTGGAGGGGCAAGAGGTGGGGGTGTTGCATTGCTTGTCAAGGAAGATATTACAGCAGTGCTTTGGCAGGATAGATTAGAGGGCTCGTCTAGGGAGGCTATTTGGGTGGAACTGAGAAATGGGAAAGGTGTAGCAACACTTATAGGGGTGTATTATAGACCGCCAAATGGGGAGCGAGAATTGGAAGAGCAAATATGTAAGGAGATAGCAGGTATTAGTAGTAAGCACAAGGTAGTGATTGTGGGAGATTTCAATTTTCCACACATAGACTGGGAAACACATTCTGTAAAAGGGCTGGATGGTTTGGAGTTTGTAAAATGTGTGCAAGATAGTTTTTTGCAGCAATACATAGAGGTACCTACTAGAGAAGGGGCAGTGCTGGACCTCCTGTTAGGAAATGAGACAGGGCAGGTGGCGGAGGTATGCGTCGGGGAGCACTTCGGGTCCAGTGATCACAATACCATTAGTTTCAATATAATTATGGAGAGGGTCAGAACTGGACCTAGGGTTGAGATTTTTGTTTGGAGAAAGGCTAACTTTGAGGAGATGCGAAAGGATTTAAAAGGAGTGAATTGGGACATGTTGTTTTATGGGAAGGATGTAGAAGAAAAATGGAGGACATTTAAGGGTGAAATTTTAAGAGTACAGAATCTTTATGTCCCTGTTCGGTTGAAAGGAAATAGTAAAAAATGGAAAGAGCCATGGTTTTCAAGGGAAATTGGACACTTGGTTCGGAGAAAGAGAGAGATCTACAATAATTATAGGCAGCATGGAGTAAATGAGGTGCTTGAAGAGTATAAAGAATGTAAAAAGAATATTAAGAAAGAAATTAGAAAAGCTAAAAGAAGATATGAGGTTGCTTTGGCAAGTAAGGTGAAAGTAAATCCAAAGGGTTTCTACAGCTATATTAATAGCAAAAGGATAACAAGGAACAAAATTGGTCCATTAGAGAGTCAGAGTGGACAGCTATCTGCAGAGCCAAAAGAGATGGGGGAGATATTGAACAATTTCTTTTCTTCGGTATTCACGAAGGAGAAGGATATGGAATTATGTGAGGTAAGGGAAACAAGCAGAGTAGCAATGGAAACTGTGAGATTCAAAGAAGAGGAGGTGCGGACACTTTTGAAAAATATGAAAACGGATAAGTCTCCAGGTCCTGACAGGATATTCCCTAGGACATTGAGGGAAGTTAGTGTAGAAATAGCAGGGGCTATGACAGAAATATTTCAAATGTCATTAGAAACGGGAATAGTGCCGGAGGATTGGCGTACTGCGCATGTTGTTCCGTTGTTTAAAAAGGGTTCGAAGATTAAACCTAGCAATTATAGACCTGTTAGTTTGACGTCAGTCGTGGGCAAATTAATGGAAAGGATACTTAAAGATAATATATATAAGCATCTGGATAAGCAGGGTCTGATTAGGAACAGTCAACATGGATTTGTGCCTGGAAGGTCATGCTTGACTAATCTTCTTGAATTTTTCGAAGAGGTTACTAGGGAAATTGATGAGGGTAAAGCAGTGGATGTTGTCTATATGGACTTCAGTAAGGCCTTTGACGGAAGTGGCGGCGCTGTTAATCGGCTGCAGCTCGCCTGCAGTCCGTCTGTTTTTACTTTTTCGGTTGTTTTTTTTTGTCCTGTTTTGTTAAGTTTTAGTTTGTTGGGTTGTGTTAGGGGGGGATAAACATGTCCTCTGTCTCCTCCTTCGGGGGAATGCGACTTTTTCGTGTCGTATCCCCCTTCCCTGCCTCCGTCTGCGGTGAGGCCTAATGGCGGAGCTGGCCGCCTCCATCCTGCGACCGATCCCGAGGCTACGGAGGCAGAGCCAGCCAGGACTTACCAACGAGATGCTGGCCGTCTTCGGGGCTGAGGCAGCGGTAGCCCGACTTGCTGGTGCGGCGTTCTGACTTTCGGCGGCGGCCTGGAGCTGATGCAGCGGGGTCCGGAGCAGAGACTGCGGGACCTGGAGCTGATACAGCGGGGTCCGGAGCGGAGACTGCGGGACCTGGAGCTGATACAGCGGGGTCCGGAGCGGAGACTGCGGGACCTGGAGCTGATACAGCGGGGTCCGGAGCGGAGACTGCGGGACCTGGAGCTGGTGCGGCGGGGTCCGGAGCGGAGACTGCGGGACCTGGAGCTGATACAGCGGGGTCCGGAGCGGAGACTGCGGGACCTGGAGCTGATACAGCGGGGTCCGGAGCGGAGACTGCGGGGCCTGGAGCTGGAGCTGGGGCGGTGGCCCGGAGCGGAGACTGCGGGACCTGGAGCTGATACAGCGGGGTCCGGAGCGGAGACTGCGGGACCTGGAGCTGATACAGCGGGGTCCGGAGCGGAGACTGCGGGACCTGGAGCTGGTGCGGCGGGGTCCGGAGCGGAGACTGCGGGACCTGGAGCTGATGCAGCGGGGTCCGGAGCGGAGACTGCGGGGCCTGGAGCTGGGGCGGTGGCCCGGAGCGGAGGCTACGGGACCCGGGGCTGATGCTGTGGCGAGCCGTCTCGGAGCGGAGACGGCGTTCCGGCTTTCGGCGGCGGCGACATCACCACGGAGGTCCGCTGGACTAGAGGGCGGCATCTTCGGCCTGGATCGATCGCCTCAGCGCAGAGGGAGAACAAGGAGGGAAGAGACGGAGACTAAGACTTTGCCTCCATCACAGTGAGGGTGTGCTTGGTGAACTCACTGTGGTGGATGTTTAATTTGTGTATATTGTATGTTTTGTTATTATTGGTTCTGTGTATGACTGCAGGCATCACAATTTCGTTCAGACCGAAAGGTCTGAATGACAATAAAGGAAACTTGAACTTGAACTTGGACAAGGTTCCTCATGGAAGGTTGGTTAAGAAGATTCAATTGTTGGGTATTAATGGTGGAGTAGCAAGATGGATTCAACAGTGGCTGAATGGGAGATGCCAGAGAGTAATGGTGGATGGCTGTTTGTCAGGTTGGAGGCCGGTGACTAGTGGGGTGCCTCAGGGGTCTGTGTTGGGTCCACTGTTGTTTGTCATGTACATCAATGATCTGGATGATGGTGTGGAAAATTGGATTAGTAAGTATGCAGATGATACTAAGATAGGTGGTGTTGTGGATAATGAAGTAGATTTTCAAAGTCTACAGAGAGATTTAGGCCATTTGGAAGAGTGGGCTGAAAGATGGCAGATGGAGTTTAATGCTGACAAATGTGAGGTGCTACATCTCGGCAGGACAAATCAAAATAGGACGTACACGGTAAATGGTAGCGAATTGAGGAATGCAGTTGAACAGAGGGATCTAGGAATAACTGTGCATAGTTCCCTGAAGGTGGAATCTCATGTAGATAGGGTGGTAAAGAAAGCTTTTGGTGTGCTGGCCTTTATAAATCAGAGCATTGAATATAGAAGTTGGGATGTAATGTTAAAATTGTACAAGGCATTGGTGAGGCCAATTCTGGAGTATGGAGTACAATTTTGGTCGCCTAATTATAGGAAGGATGTCAACAAAATAGAGAGAGTACAGAGGAGATTTACTAGAATGTTGCCTGGGTTTCAGCAACTAAGTTACAGAGAAAGGTTGAACAAGTTAGGTCTTTATTCTTTGGAGCGCAGAAGGTTAAGAGGGGACTTGATAGAGGTCATTAAAATTATGAGTGGGTTAGACAGAGTGGATGTGGATAAGCTTTTCCCATTGAGAGTAGGGAAGATTCAAACAAGGGGACATGACTTGAGAATTAAGGGACAGAAGTTTAGGGGGAACATTAGGGGGAACTTCTTTACTCAGAGAGTGGTAGCTGTGTGGAATGAGCTTCCAGTGGAAGTGGTGGAGGCAGGTTCGATGTTATCCTTTAAAAATAGATTGGATGGGTATATGGACGGGAAAGGAATGGAGGGTTATGGTCTGAGTGCAGGTAGATGGGACTAGGGGGAAGTATTTTATTTTTAATTTAATTTTTATTTTTTATTTTAAATGTTCGGCACGGACTTGAAGGGCCGAGATGGCCTGTTTCCGTGCTGTTATAGTTATATGGCAGTATGAACATTGATTTCTCTAATTTCAATTAACCCTTGCATTCCCTCCCCTCGCCCACCCTAGTCATTCTACCAGTTCCACTGTTCACATCTTTATATCGCTCTTGTTATTCCATCTACCCCAGACAACAATGGGCCATTGTGGGCTCCACCCTGCCTGACGTCACCTGTTGCCGGCCCTGATTTGTTCTGGCCTTTTCCCGCCTCCAGTTTATCAACTCCCCCCCCACCCACCTCTAATTTCAGTCCGAGGGAGAGTTCCAAATTGAAATGTCACCTATTCTTTTTCTCCGGAAATGTTGCCCGACCTGCTGAATTACTCCAGCATTTTGTGTCTATCTTCGGTATTAAGCAGCATCTGCAGTTCCTTCCTACACCAATGGGTATGACAGGAATTATCGCTGGGATTTTAAGGGTTTCTTCTATATATTAACGATTTGGCTACAAATATAGCAGGAGTAATTAATAATTTTGCAAATGACACAAACTGGTGGTAATGTTGATAGTGAAGAAGATAGTCTTTGGCTACAGGATATATTGATCAGTTAGTAAAATTGGCAGAGGCAATGGAAGGTGCAATTTAAGCCTGATGTGGATGAGGGGATGAACATTAGTGGATAAATAAGGGCGAGACAGACATAATGAATGGTAACAAAGCATTGAGGAACAGAGAGACTTAGAAAGATAGAAAATAAGAGCAGGAGTAGGCCATTCGGCCCTTCGAGCCAGCACCGCCATTCAATATGATCATGGCTGATCATCCAAAATCAGTACCCCGTTCCTGCTTTCTCCCCACCTCCCTTGATTCCGTTAGCCCCTAAGAGCTATATCTAACTCTCTCTAGAAAACATCCAGTGAATTGGCCTCCACTGCCTCTGTGGCAGAGAATTCCACAGATTCACAACTCTCTGGGTTTTTCCTCATCTCAGTCCTAAATGGTCTACCCCTTATTCTCAAACTGTGGCTTCGGTGCACATGTCCATTAATGTTTCAAGGTGACAACAGAAGTAGTTAAGAAGGCATACAGGAAAATTGCTTTCATTAGCTGGGGTGAAGAATGTTAGAGCAGGGAAGTTGTGGTATAATTCCTCACAACGTTGATTAGGTCACATCAAGAAATTTGTACAGTTGTGATCTCCAACCATGGAAGAGTCATAATTACAACAGAAAGGGCATAGAGATTTACCAGGAAGGTAAACGCAATGTTAGCATTTATTTCCGAGTGCTAGAATACAAAAATAGGGATGTAATGCTGAGGCTCTGTAAGGCGCTGCTCAGACTGCATTTGGAGTATTGTGAGCAGTTTTGGGCCCCATATCTAAAGAATGTTGTTCTGGCGCTGGAGAGGGTCCAGAGGAGGTTTACGAGAATGATTCCAGGAATGACTGGGTTAACATATGATGAGCGATTGAAGCCACTGGGCCTGTACTCACTAGAGTTTAAAGATGAGGGGGGAACCTCATTAAAATGCACCGAATAGTGAAAGGCCTGGACATAGTGGACGTGGAGAGGATGTTTCCACTAGTGGGAGAGTCTAGGACAGGGGTTCCCAATCTTTTTTGTCCCGTTTGCCCCCCGGCAACTTTTCAAAAGTAAATTTACCCCACCCTGTTTCGTTCAGTAATTTGAGTTGACACTTCCACCAGAATAAGGCCACCGACAAAGGGGAAATTTTATAATACTGTTTTTAACATTATTATTTTGTTCAAATTTACCCCCTGGGTAGGCGAAATTTACCGGGATAAATTTACCCCAGGTTGGGAACCTTTGGTCTAGGACCAGATGCCATCGCCTCAGAATAAAAGGACGTACCTTTAGAAAGGAGATGGCGAGGAATTTCTTCAGTCAGAGGGTGGTGAATCTGTGGAATTCATTGTCACAGAAGGCTGTCGAGGCCAAGGCAATAGATATTTTTAAGGCGGAGATTGGCAGATTCTTGATTAGCAACAGTGTCAGGGGTTATGGACACTCCCTACCGCGAGTAGTGGTTGAGGCAGATACGACCATAGCATTTACGAGACTGTTTGATAGGCATGGATGCAGGGAATTGCATTAACTGCAGTGAATGGAGCTATATGGCGTATGTGCAGGCAGATAAGAGTTGGTGGAGGAAGGAACTGCAGATGCTGGTTATACTGAAGATACACAATATGCTGGAGTAACTCAGCAGGTCAGGCAACATATCTAGAGAAAAAAAGAATAGGTTATGTTTCGGGTCGGACCCTTCTTCAGATTGAAACGGTCTTGGCATCAAGTTCGGCACAGACATTGTGGACTGAAGGGCCAGTTCTTGTGGTCTATGTGCTATCTTCTAAATAATCGAAAGCTACAATGGTTCTTGAAAATAGGAAGATACACTATTCACATAAACCAACACAAAAAAAAATTGAAGTAAATTGAAATCAGTAATTATTTAAGACACCAGCTAGAAATAGACATTAGTGTTAAATATTCTAGTTATTTACTAAAAAGGTGGAGGAGCAGACATTTATTTTTGTTCTCACTTTGTCATCCGAAATAGAGACACAAAGTTCAATGACATATAAATCTATTGACATTTTACAGTAACAGTATAATTTGTTAATATTGAAATACTCACTTAAGTTCTCTGCTCAGTACAATATTTATTCGTTTTTTAAGTGGCCTGTTCTTCTCTGGAATAGAGTGCCAGGTTTTCCGTCCCATGATAACAGCGTTGCACTTTCCTGATATTAATAGAAACACAGCAAGTGTCATTTCTATCGGAAAAATGGAAGAATAATGCAAAGTCTGAAAATGGAGATTGTCCGAGCAAGACTGATTCCTTCTATTCTTACTGCATTGCTAAGGTCACATATGCCTGATTTTAAAAGCCGTTCTACACCACTGTTCAGGTCACAGGTTGAAGGCGACAAATGTATAGAATTTTTTTTTTTAATTATCGCAAGTACCAAGGTACAGTGGAGAGCTTTTTATTGCATGCTATCCACTCAGCGGAAAGACTATACACGGATGCAATCGAGCCGTTTACAGTGTACAGGATAAAGGGAATACTGTTTAGTGCAAGATAAAGTCCAGTAAAGTCTGATTAAAGATAGTCCGAGGGTCTCCAATAAGGGCTTCGGCCCTAATCGTTGCCTATTTCCCTCGCTCCATAGATGCTGCTGCACCCGCTGAGTTTCTACAGCATTTTTGTCTACTGCTCTTTAGTTGTTGATGGTTCAGTTGCCTGATGACAGCTGGGAAGAAACTGCCCCTGAATCTGGAGGTGTGCGTTTTCACACTTCTATACCTCTTGCCTGATGGGAGAGGGGAGCAGAGGGAGTGACCGGGACGATACTCTTCCTTGATTATGCTGGTGGCCTTGCCGAGGCAGCGTGAAGTGTAGATGGAGACAATGGAAGGGAGGCTGGTTTGTGTGATGTTTGTGGGATATTCTCTCTAATTTCTTGCATCTTGGATGGAGCTGTATTACGAGAGGCATAGATAGACAGGGTAGTCAGTCTTTTTCCCAGGATGGAAATGTCAAATAATAGAGGACATACGTTTAACGAGGAAAGAGGAAAGTTTTGTGGATATTTGTGAGGCAAGTTTTTTTAAAGATGCAACAAGCCGTAGTTGCCGGGAACACACTACCAGAGGAGGTAGTAGAAGCAGATAGCTCAGCAATGCTTAAGAGGCAGTTAGACAGACATGTGAAGAAGATGTGTAGGAAGGAACTGCAGATGCTGGGTTAAACCGAAGATAGACACAAAATGTTGGAGTAACTCAGCGGGACAAGCAGCATCTCTGGAGAGAAGGAATGGGTGATGGTTTGGGTCGTGACCTTCTATGTGAAGAAGATGGAGGGGATTAGAGAGTTATTACAGACCATGTGCATGCAGATGGTATTAGTTTAAATTGGCATCAGAGTTGGCACACACATAGTGGGCCAAAAGGCCTGTTCCTGTACTCCACTGATCTATATTCACATTTGCCTGACTTTAAAGCTGTATCGGGGCAAGTTTATGCTTGACACGTATGATGGTGAGTGCCTGGAATGCGCTGCAGGGAGTGGTGGTTGGAGAAGATATGATTTAAGAGACTTTTTGATAGGCGTGGATGTGAGGAATTGCATTAAATGCAGGGAATGGAGCAATATGGAGTATGTGCAGGCAGATAAGTGTTGGTCTTGGCATCAAGTTCGGCACAGACATTGTGGGCTGAAGGGCCAGTTCTCATGCTGTACTCTTTTATGTGTCCTCATTGCTCAAGTTGCCTGATTTTAAAGCTCTCAGGCCTAAATAGATATGGTGCCTGGATAGTGGTTAGCTTGGACAGTTGCCCACATTTGTGTATACGGCAGCATCTAAAGCAAAAATCTAAATGTATACAGTACAACAGTGACACAAAATGGTGGAAAAACAATATTGCAAATGCCCAACACAATAATGCTTCTAAATAGGTCACTGAAAGAAGAGAAGGCATCTAATTATACCGGAACAGCAGGGCGTCATTCAACTTGAGATTGTTCAAGGGTAGCTTTGTTGATTAACTTCATCTACCTAACATTGCTCCAGTTCCCTTGATATACATAACTAACTCTCCTGGAAGAACCTTCTGCATGATGTACTGTTTTCCAATTTCATTTCAGAATTAACTTTAGACGGCACGGTGGCATAGCGGTAGAGTTGCTGCCTTACAGCTCCAGAGACCCGGGTTCGATCCTGACTACGGGTACTGCCTGTACGGAGTTTGTACGCTCTCCTCGTGACCCACGTGGGTTTTCTCTGGGATCTCTGGTTTCCTCCCACTCTCCAAAGACACAAATGTTTGTAGGCTAATTGGCTTGGTTTAATTGTAAATTGTCCCTAATGTGTGTAGGATAGTGTTAGTAAGCGGGAGTTGCTGGTCGGCGCAGACTCGGTGTGCTGAAGGGCCTACTTCTGCACTGTGTCTCTGTATCTCTAAACTAAACTAACACTGCTTGGCTCTCTTTAGATTAGCTCAGTTTAGAGATACAGCATGGAAACTGGCCCTTCACTGAGTCCATGCCGATTACTGATCACGCATCAACACTAGTTCTATGTTACCCCACTTTTTCATCCACTCCCTACACATTAGGGGCACTTTTACAGAGGCCAATTAATCTACAACCCACACGTTTTGGGGATGTGGAGGGAAACCAGAGCACCTGGAGGAAACCCTGGGAGAATGTGCAAGCTCCACACAGACGGCACCCGTGGTCAGGATCAAACTCGGGTCTCAGGCGCCTGTTCAGGATTTTCCCCCGGATGGAAAAGTCAAATAATAGTGCATAGGTTTGACAAGGGACTTGTGTGCCACAGTGCCACCTACAGTGAGATTATCCCCACACATTTATTCTGGACAGCAAGTCTCTTGACATTGTCCAGAATATTTTCCTCATTGAAAAAAAAAATCTTAAAAATCACCCATCTCTAAATTCAAGGAGCACAAAGCAACTTTATACAACCTTTCCGAATGCAACGTGATCCTCTTTGAAGGAGAAGCACAAATTCAACAGCTGCTGTAAAAGTAAATGATCTAAAGCTCCCAATGGGGACAGTAGTTGCATTTTAGTTGTGTGACATTCAGAAGTGTCGGCAATACCTTCTACTGATGGGGTGGACGTCATCTTCTGGAAATGTTTGAACTCTTTGCTGAAAATATATAAAGTGCACATTTGAAACAATTGCTTTAAGAGAATGCAACTAAAATTTGGAAATGTAGCCATTTGTATATTATTTGCAACATTTTGCAACTAAACAGGTGAAAGTCTAATTCTTGAAGAAACTTATGGTTACAACTCATGTCAATGTTACCATTTAGAGGGATTAAAAAGTTCAATGGGTAGAAATAAGAAGTTTCCAAGTGTCTATTTCAATCACACCAGAAATGTGAATTTAAAATGTTCCGGGGACCAGCTTATCTAAGTTCATAAATTCTAGGAGCAGAATTAGGCCATTCGGCCCATCAAGCCTTTTGCAGTTTCTTGTGTCCAGGCCTAATCGTTTGTTCACCTCTATTGTTTAGTTTAGATACAGCGCGGAAACAGGCACATCGGAGTCCACGCCGACCAGCAATCCCTGCACACTCACACTATTCTACACACTAGGGACAAATTACAATTGAAGCTAATTAACCTACAAACCTGCACGTCTTTGGAATGTGGGAGGAAACCCACGCGGCTCCCGGAGAAAACCCACATGGTCACGGGGAGAATGTACAAGCTCCGTACAGACAGCACCCGTAGTCAGATCTGATCTATTATATTGCCTGATGAGATGGCATTTCGAATATTGTATTCAGATCTGATCTATCTACCCAAGGAAGGATAGACGTGCTAGAGGGAGTGCATGGGCTCCTAAACATGGGCTCAACAAATTGATATCTTATTTGTGTCCCCTTCATGACCCCCGGCAAAGCCCCAAATGACCCTCATAGGGGGTCACAACCGCCAGGTTAAGAACCACTGCGCTAGAGGCAGGAAATATGTTCCCGATGTTGGGGGAGTCCTGAACCAGGGGACACAGTTTAAGAATAAGGGAGATGAGGAAGGATGAGAGTTGTGACTCTGTGGAATTCTCTGCCACGGTGAATGGTGGAGCTGGCTTGAAGGGCCGAATGGTCTACTCCTGCACCTATTGTCTATTGTAGTGAGTTTGTCATATGAGAAGATGTTAAACAGATTGTCACAGTATTTTCCCCTGCATGGAGCCATCCAGAACTGGAGTGCAGATGGTTAAAGTAAAAGAGTCATGTGGGGCATTTTTTTCACTGGGTGCAGTGTGTGTGGAACAAGTTGCCAGAGGAAGTTATATAGGCCGGAACAATGAAGTCATTTAGACAGGTTCATGGATTGGTAAAGGTTTCGTGGGATGTTGGTCAAATGCAGACAAATGGAACTGACTAGCTCAGTTATAAGGCATAGACAGCATGGACTAGTTTGTTAGTTTTAGATATACAGCACGGAAACAGGCCCTTCAGCCCACCGAGTCCGCACCGACCAGCGATCCCTGCACACTAACACTATCCTACACTAGGGACAATTTTTACATTTATACCAAGCTTTCTCACAGAGAGTTGTGAGTCTGTGGAATTCTCTGCCTCAGAGGGCGGTGGAGGCCAGTTCTCTGGATACTTTCAAGAGAGAGCTAGATAGTGCTCTTAAAGATAGCGGAGTCAGGGGATATGGGGAGAAGGCAGGAATGGGGTACTGATTGGGGTTGATCAGCCATGATCACATTGAATGGCGGTGCTGGCTCGAAGGGCCGAATGGCCTACTCTTGCACCTGTTGTCTATTTTCTAAGCCAATTAAGCTACAAACCTGTACATCTTTGGAGTGTGGGAGGAAACCAAAGTTCTCTGAGAAATCCCACACAGGTCACGGGAAGAACGGACAAACTCCGTACAGACAGCACCCATAGCCAGGATCTAACCCAGGTCTCTGGCGATGCAAGCGCTGTAAGGCAGCAACTCTACTGCTGCGCCACCATGCCGTCCTATTTGGGCCAAATGGGCTGTTTCCATGGCTCTATAGTCTTTTGAGTTTTGTAAGAATTAAATTAAACCTGTTTGAAATGTACAACATTTTTTTCACATAACTTGACAGGGGTAGATGTAGAGCCAATGTTTCCACCAGCTAAGGTGTAGAGAGAACCAGAGGTCACAGTCTCAAATTCAGAGAACTGACTTGCTGAATTTGCTATTTGACCAAATCCAACCTCTCCATAACACACTATTCTAATAATGCGCCAACGCACGGTGTTCATTTCACCTTTGCTAGCACCTCTCCGCACACGTTCTACAAATGAATATAGAGGACTCCTCATTCAAGATAGACACAAAATACTGGAGTAACTCAGCGGGACAGGCAGCATCTATGGAGAGAAGGAATAGGTGACATTTCGGGTGGAGACCCTTCTTCAGACCCAGCAGACAGCTGACCCTCATTGTAGATATAAAGGTAGACACAAGGAACTGCAGAAGCTGCCTCCAAAAATAGACACAAAGCGCTGGAGTTACTCAGCAGGTTCAGGCAGCATTTCTGAATAGATATATTCAAGATATATAAAATATTTTTAGATGTTCGGGCAATCTAGGGATAGGAGGGATTAGAAAAGTGGCATTGAAGGCCAAAGGGCCTATTCCTGCTTCTTATTCTGCAGCTGATTCATTCAGCAGGCCTCATTCTGACATACAGCACGGAAACAGGCCCTTCAGCCCAACTTGCCCACACCGGCCAACATGTCCCAGCTACACGTCCCACCTGCCTGCGTTTGGTCCATATCCCTCCAATCCTGTCCTATCCATGTACCTGTCTAACAGTTTCTTAAACGTTAGACAGGCCTGGCCTGATTGATACAAATGCGCACTCTGATCCCAATCAATTCCCAAGACACCCGATTTAAAAATAAACAGGGTTATCTGCAATTACTCTCTGCCCCCTGATATTATGAACACAAGCGGCAGGCGACAGCATATCTGTTTAACGTTGCACAATGTCTCTGGACCTTTGGTCTATCCTCACACGGAGCTCTTTTGACAAATCCATATTTCAGGAACAATTTATTTAAACGGGTAAAATGCTCCATCTGAAATTATTCCACCAAATCTAAGAAATTAACCGGCCGCTCTTGTACATTGCATGAATGTATCCGCTCAGAGTTACCGAATATGTGAATGAATGACGGTCTATTTCACTAACATCAGGATATCTGGCACGCCGGCGTCCCAGCGCTAACACGGAGGGCAGAGGAAGGCTTTAACAGTTTTAAGTGCTCATCATAGGAAAGAAAACAAAACAATTGCAAGAAACCTGATCTGAAAGATTACTATTTATTTGGTTAAAGAAAAAAGCTACAGAATCATTAGGTTGGAAGAACACAAGAGAACTATCTTAATACACAAGGCAGAAAACTGGCTTGTCGGAGCCCAGGAGATTGTCTAGGGGTTGTGTTTGACGGTTCTCGGTGAGAGCAGATGGATAATCCAGGGGAACACACTGACTCAGGGGAACTCGGGCTCCGCGTTACTTGCCTCAATCTTATCGGATGCCAGGGCAGGTTCCCATTATTACCGATCCCCATGTTCGGACAAACGGCGACGATGGAGTTGATCAGACGGGTCATCGTCTCCTCTTTTTTATTATTATTTTTTGTGTGTATTTAAACCGGTTTTACGAACGGAAAGCGAGACTTTGAAGAGCAGAGTGAAAGTGCGCTCCTGGCAGCAGCGCGGCAAGAAGAACGCGCCAAAATGACGTCACCCAGAGCAGCCTGTAGCTGATTTACAGAAGCTTGATACAAAGTGCTGGAGTAACAACTCAGCGGGACGGGCAGCATCTCTGGAGGGCATAGATTGGTGACATTTCGTGTCGAGACCCTTCCTCGGACTGAGAGTCAGGGGAGAATGAAACTAGAAATATGGAGAGGTGCTAAGAACAAATGAATGAAAGGAAGTTAGACACAAAATGCTGGAGTAACAGCGGGCGAGGCAGCATAGAAACATAGAAGAATAGGTGCAGGAGTAGGTCCTTCGGCCCTTCGAGCCAGCACCGCCATTCAATATGATCATGGCTGATCATCTAAAATCAGTACCCCGTTCCTGCTTTTCCCCCCATATGCCTTGTGATTCATTTAGCCCCCCCAGAGCCATATCTAACTCTCTCTTGAAAACATCTTTGGAGAAAAAGAAATAGGTAACGTTTTGGGTCGAGACCTTTCTTCGGAGTGAGTCGGGGAAAGGGAAACAAGAGACATAGATGGTGATATAGAAAGATATAGAACAAATTAATGAAATGCCTGTGAAGAATAACGATGATCAAGGAAAGATGGAGCCCACAATGGTCCATTGTTGCCTGTGGGCTTGGTGTGGTCAGAGAGCAGGAGGAATCTCGGAGTAGGAGCAGCGAGAGAGGATGTTACAGAACTCTCGTCGGAGAGAGGAGGAGAACTTCTTCAAAGTAAGCATACCTTGAGGAGATTTCGCAGTGGAGTGGACAAAATGTGCAGGAAGGAATGCAAAAGGACAAATTGAAGCCAGCAACGATGATCAAGGAAAGGTGAAGCCCACAATGGTCCATTGTTGGCTGTGGAGAAGGACGATAGCCAGCGAAACTAACGAGTGAAATAGTGAAGTTAAGCAGGACAACAGTGAAACTAGCAGGATGACTAGGGTGGGGGAGGGATGGACGGAGAGAGAGGGAATGCAAGGATACAGATTGTGTAGGAAGGAACTGCAGATGCTGGTTTATAACTGCAGATGCTGGCAGATAGGAGATTGGCATTGAGAGGGAAAAATAGATCAGCCCTGATCTAATGGCAGAGAAGACTCGATGGGCCGAATGGCCTCATTTTGCTCATACGGCTTATGAACTAGACACAAAGTGGCTGGAGTAACTAATAATATAAAAGAGGATAGCAAGAGTTTCTTAAGTTATATAAAGAGGAAGAAAGAGGCAAGAGTGGACGTTGGACCGCTGGAGAAGTGATAATGGGGAATGAAGAAATGGCAGAGGAGTTGAATACATTTTTTGCATCAGTCTTCACAGTGGAAGACACCAGCAACGTGCCCGAAATTCAAGAGAGTCAGGGTGGAAGTTAGTGGAGTGGTTATTACTAGGGAGAAGGTGCTTGGGAAGCGGATAGGGCTGGAGGTGGATAAGTCGCCGGGAGTGGATGGACTGCCCCCCATGGTTTTGAAAGAAGTGGCTTTAGAGATTGTGGAGGCATTGATAGTGATATTTCAAGACATCACCAGAGACCAATATTACCCCGCTGCACAAAAAGGGAGCAAGGCAGAATAGTGGGAACTATAGGTCGGTTAATCTGACCGGTGGTTGGTAAGATTGGTAAGATTTTAGAGTCCATTATAGAAAATAGGTGCAGGAGGAGGCCATTCGGCCCTTTGAGCCAGCACCGTATATAGCACCATTATAAAGTACGAGGTTACAGAGTACTTGGCAGTTGACGACAAAATGGGCCAAATTGGCTTTGTGAAGAAGAGGTCTTGTCTGACAAATTTGCTGGAATTCTTTGAAGAAGTAAATAGCAGGACAGACAAAGGAGTCAGTAGATGTTGTTTACTTAGATTTTCAGAAAGCCTTTGATAAGGTGCCACATGGGAGGCTGCTAAGGAAGATGAGAGCCCACGATACAAAAATAGGTGAAGGGCCAGGTAGTGTAGAGAAAGTAGGGACTCTACAGTGGGACTTGGACAGGTTGGGAGAGTGGGCAGAGAAGTGGCAGATGGAATATAGTGTAGCAAAGTGTGGAGTCATGTATTTTGGTAGTAGGAATAAAGGTGTAGACTATTTTCTAAATGGGGAGAGAATCCAGAAATAGGAGGTGCAAAGGGACTTGGGAGCTGGTGCAGGATTCCCAAAAAGTTAATCTGCAAGTCGAATTGGTAGTAAAGAAAGCAAACGCAATGCTAGCATTTATTTTGAGAGGGCTTGTACACAAAAACAGTGATGTAATGCTGAGGCTCCATAAGGCGCTGGTCAGGCCACATATGGAATATTGTGAGCAATTTGGGGCATCATATCCGAGGAAGGATATGCTGGCTCTGGAGAGGGTCCAGAGGAGGTTTACAAGAATGATCCCAGGAATGAGTAGGTTAACATATGATGAGCATTTGACGGCACTGGGCCTATATTTGCTGGAATTTAGAAGCATGAGGGGGGACCTCATTGAAACGTACAGAATAGTGAAAGGCTTGGATGGAGTCGATGTGGAGAGGATGTTTCCACTAGTGGGTTTTTGAAGATGTAACTAGGAAAATGGAGAAGGGAGAGCCAGTGGATGTAGTGTACCTGGACTTTCAGAAAGCATTTGATAAGGTCCCACATAGGAGATTAGTGGGCAAAATTAGGGCACGTGGTATTGGGGGTGGAGTGCTGACATGGATAGAGAAGTGGTTGGCAGACAGGAAACAAAGAGTAGGGATTAACGGGTCCCTTTCAGAATGGCAGGCGGTGACTAGTGGGTTACCACAAGGCTCGGTGCTGGGACCGCAGCTATTTACAATATACATCAATGATTTGGATGAAGGGATTCAAAGTAACATGAGCAAATTTGCAGATGACGCAAAGCTGGGTCCAGTGTGAACTGTGAGGAGGATGCTATGAGAATGCAGGGTGACTTGGACAGGTTGGGGGAGTGGGCAGATGCATGGCAGATGAAGTTTAATGCGGATAAATGTGAGGTTATCCACTTTGGTAGCAAAAACAGGAAGGCAGATTACTATCTAAATGGCATCAGGTTGGGAAAAGGGGAAGTACAACGGGATCTGGGGGTCCTTGTACATCAGTCTATGAAAGTAAGCATGCAGGTACAGAGGTAGGACATTCTTGCTATTGAGGGAGTGCAGCGTAGGTTTACAAGGTTAATTCCCGGGATGGCGGGACTGTCATATGCTGAGAGAATGGAGCAGCTGGGCTTGTACACTCTGGAGTTTAGAAGGATGAGAGGGTATCTCATTGAAACATATAAGATCGTTTAGGGCTTGGACACGCTAGAGGCAGGAAACATGTTCCCGATGTTGGGGGAATCCAGAACCAGGGACCAGTTTAAGAATAAGGAGTTAGCCATTTAGAACGGAGACGAGGAAACACTTTTTCTCAGAGAGAGTGGTGAGTCTATGGAATTCTCTGCCTCAGAGGGCGGTGGAGGCAGGTTCTCTGGATGCTTTCAAGAGAGAGCTAGATAGGGCTCTTAAAAATAGCGGAGTCAGGGGATATGGGGAGAAAGCAGGAACGGGGTACTGATTGGGGATGATCAGCCATGATCACAATGGCATGTGCTAGCTCGAGGGGCCAAATGGCCTATTCCTGCACCTATTGTCTATTGGGAGAGTCTAGGATTAGAGGTCATAGCCTCAGAATTAAAAGATGTTATTTTAGGAAGATGAGGAGAAATTTCCTTAGTCAGAGGGTGGTGAATCTGGAATTCCTTGCCACAGAAGGCTGTGGAGACCAAGTCTGGATATTTTTAAGGCAGAGATAGATAGATTCTTGATTAGTATGGGTGTCAGGGATTATGAGAAGGTACGAGAATGGGGTTAGGAGGGAAAGATAGATCAGCCATGAATGCGTGGCAGAGTAGACTTGATGGGTCGAATGGCCTAATCTTTCTCCTATCACTTATGAACTTATGAACACAGCGCTCAGGCAGCATCTCTGTAGAAAAGGAATAGAAAAGGTTCCAACCCGAAACGTCAGCTAATTTACAGATACAGCTTGTTGAGGAAAGATCCTGACCCAAACCATCGCCTATCCATGTTCTCCTGACTGCCTGACCCTTTTGTGTATGAACTCGCATCTGCAGTTATTTGCTTCTACAATTGACAGTTAATATTTGGGATGCTTTACCCCAGGCCAATGTTCTACTTCGCTCTTATTTACATTACTCTGATGAAGCTTAAAATTAACACAAATGTACATTAATTCACTGGTGCCTCAAGTCGTTCTAATGTATTTGAAAGATTTAGGAACGAAGTGAAAGTAATTAACATTAAGCTTGTAATAATGCAAATTTCAATGCAAACCATTCATGCATCACACTGAAATACTTTGCAATGTTTTGCCACATTGGTAAGTCGTAAGATCATAAGACATAGGAGCAGAATTAGGCCTTTCGGCCTATTGAGTCTGCCATTCGATCATGGCTGATCATGGGGTTTCATCTCAACCCCATTCTCCTGCCTTCTCCCCATAACCTTTGACACCCTTGTGCTCCTACATGTAAGAATTGAATTGTTCTGATTCTGGACATATGACAATAAAACACTTGACTCTTACCTATCAATCTCTGCTTTCAAAATACCCATTGTTTTCGCCCTCCACAGCCTGTGACAATGAAATCCACAAATTCAACACCCTCTGGCTAAAGAAACTCCCCCTCATCTCCATTCTAAATGTAGGCCCTTTTATCCCGAGGCTGTGCCCTGATCAATTATGTATCAAAATCATTTTCTCCGGGAGGAAGCGGCCGTTTCGGAACTCCAAGCCGCTGAGAGTGTTCTTCTGTTCCGACGCCGGAGTTCCATCATCCCGGCGAGAGGGCCTGAAACATCGGCCGCCGTAGCGGCGACTGCAAAGGCCTCAATAGGCCCCGACCACGGGTGAACATCGAGGAAGTGGATTGAACTTTGCTGCCTTCCCTCACAGTGGGAAACGTTGATCCAGCTGTGGGGGGATGTTTTTTTATGTTTAATGTTAAATTCTATAATGTTGTGTTTATTTTATTTGTGTGCTGCAATGGCAACTCAAATTTCACTGCACCAATTGCCGTATGTGAAAATAAATGTCCTTTGTCTTGTCCTTTTTCATCGTTATTTCAGGAAATAATTTCAGATCATAATAACTTGCTGAACTTGCTGTTGACCAAATGCAACCTCTCCATAAAACTCTATTCTAGTAATTTTGCTAATATGTTCATCTCACCTTTGCTAGCCCCCTCTCCAACCACTTCCTACAAATGAATACCTTCAAATAACTCATTCTCACTTCTGTTTTCTCTGCCAATTACCTGCCCCTGATACCAATGGAAATTATTTTGTCTAAGTCTATCAAAATGCTCCATGAGTTTGAATCTCACAGAAAACAAATTTGTTTCATTGCCTAACTATTGTTTGTAGCCGTTTGGCATAACATCTTTGTTTTTGCACTCTGTGTCTCTGATTATACAGGCAAAGATCAAATATAATACAAAGTGGTGGAAGAACTCTGCGGGTTCAGCAGCATCTGGGGAGGCAATGGGCAGACAATGTTTCGGGTCTCCAAGGATCAAGTATATAAGACCATAAAACATAGGAGCAGAGTTAGGCCATCCGGCCCATTGAGTTTACTCCAGCAATCGACCCTGGCTGATCTATTTTGCAACCCCCATTCTCCTCCTTCTCTCTATAACATTTGACACCCTTACTTATCAAGAACTTATTAATCTCCCCTTTAAAAATACCCAATGTTTTGGCCTCCACAGCTGTCTGTGGCAATGAATTCCACAGATTCACCACCCTCTTTTACCACTCAAAAATTCCTCCTCATCTCCATTCTCAACAATAGGGAAAGGGATGGAACAGGAATCAACACAAATTGCTGGAGGAACTCAGAGGGTCAGGCAGCATCTCTGGAGAATATGGATAGGTGATATTTTTTGTCTGAAACCTTCTTCAGACACCCCGCCCGAAAAAAATCACCCATCCATGTTTTCTTGAGATCCTGCCTAACAGGCTGAGCTACTCCAGCACTTTGTGTCTTTTTTTGTAAACCAGCATCTGTAGTTCCTTGTAACTCCATGGAACAGGAATTGTTGAGAAGGTTCATTCAATGATCTCACAGAGGAATGATAGTCTGACTTCATTTCTGTATCATTCTGTGATTTTATCTGGTTGGTGCATTCGAAACATTTCATAGCTTTGCCACTACTGTAAAAACTCATTATTATGGACCTCTTTATAATCGATTTTGGTTATAGCGGACTGTCTCTTTAAGAATGCTGGCTGCTAGTTACACGGTGGAGGCTATTGAAACTGACAAGACATTGAAATTGACAAGCCATAGAAATTAACAAGGCATTGAAATTGACAAGGCAATGAAATTGACAAGGCATTGAAATTGACAAGGCATTGAAATTGACAAGGCATTGAAATTGACAAGGCATAGAAATTGACAAGGCATTGAAATTGACAAGCCATGGAAATTGACAAGCAATCACATTGATCGGCACTTAACTCTATTAAACAGTGCAACAAACAGCATTTAGTATTGCAGTAACAAAAATACAATTTTAGCTTTTAAGAACTTTGTACCACTCAGCAGGTTAGGTAAGTTAGTGTCTTTGGGAAGAGAAACTGAGTTAACTTTTAAGTTTGATGTTTAGCTTAGTTTAGTTTAGATTAATGATACAGCGCGGAAACAGGTCCTTCAGTCCACCGAGTATGCGCCGACCAGCGATCTCTGCACACTTACATGATCCTATACACACTAAGGACAATTTACAATTAACCTAAAAACTTGTATGTCTTTGGAGTGTGGGAGAAAACCAGAGCGCCCGGAGAAAACCTACGTGATCCCGGGGAGAACATACAAACTCTGTACGGACAGCACCTGTAGTCAGGATCGAACTTGGGTCTCTGGAGCTGTAAGGCAGCAACTCTACCGCTGCAGCACGGTGCCGCGCCACGTTCTTTCACCCTGAACTCTGGGTGGGCAGCTGGTCATGGGAATCTCAGTTCGAGAGGGACAGGGTTTTCTCACCCTGTCACACCGCCACCCAAGGCCCCAGGCCTCCCATTTTGCTCTCAATCTCTGGATCCTGGAATCTGCAAGGGCAGAAAAAACATGGAAACATAGAAAAATAGGTGCAGGAGTCGGCCATTCGAGCCAGCACCGCCATTCAATATGATCATGGCTGACCATCTAAAATCAGTACCCCTTTCCTGCTTTCTCCCCATATCCCTTGATTCCTTTAGCCCTAAGAGCTAAATCTAACTCTCTCTTGAAAACATCCAGAGAATTGGCCTCCACTGCCTTCTGCGGCAGAGAATTCCACAGATTCACAACTCTCTGGGTGAAGAAGTATTTCCTCATCTCAGTCCAAAATGGCCTACCCCTTATTATTAAACTGTGACCTCTGGTTCTGGACTCCTCCAACATCGGGAACATTTTTCCTGCATTTAGCCTGTCCAATCTTTTAAGAATTTGATATGTTTCTTCAGGGATTATTGCCATTCCCTGGTTGCTTCTTGGGCCGCTGTGCTCCATGTGGTGAGGGAGGTCTCAATGGGCTCTCAGTGACGGGGCTCCAGGAATCTGACCCGAAGCCCGGGCAGTGATATCAATGGGGAAAACCCCTACTCGGTTATAGCCGACAATCGGCAATAACGGACACCATTCCCACTCCTGTGGTCCGTTATAGAGAGGATTTACTGCACTTCAGTTTATCTCTTGCTGATACTCATATTCATGCCTTTGTTGTGTCCCCAGACTAATTAAAGACGTTCCAGGCTAACCTCCCACCCTCAACATTCCCTGAACTTCAGATCATGTAGTTCTCTGCTACCCAAAATTAAGTGTGATCCCTAAATGTTCAGCTCATCCTTGCTGACCAACATTACCTCCTAATCTTCTTATCCCCAAATGTAAAATTCTATGTGTGTTTACATCTCCCCTCCTTTTCCATGCACCTGGTTCAGTTTGCTGTCCTCGTCCCGACAGGTCTTGCCTCCTTCCCGTTCAGCTTGTCCGCTCCAAGTTAGTCCACTATTGCTGGTATGCCTGCATTTTAATTCTTCCATGCTCTGCAATTCATTATCTTAAGCATTCTGCCTGTCCATCTTCTTTTCATTAAGCTTCTCCTTAAAATGATTGTCCATTTCCAAACTCTAAGTTGGGTTAGTTTTCATTTTTCAATACGTTCACTTTTGTGAAGCACCTTTGCATTTATCTAACCAATGCGATTCTTGTCCAGTGTACAGCCTCAAATTTTGCATGATAATCATAATCATAACACTTTATTAGCCAAGTATGTTTTGCAACATACGAGGAAATTCATTTGCTATACAGTCATACCAATAAAAAGCAACAGAACACACAAAATACATTTTAACATAAATATCCACCACAGTGACTCCTCCACATTCCTCACTATGATGGAAGGCAAAAAAAAGTTACATCTCTTCCCTTCTTTGTTCTCCCGCGGTCGGGGGCCTCGAGCCTTCCGTTGACGGGGCGATCTTGGCTCCCATAGCCGGTGGCGTGTGGGCCTTCGCGTCGGGGCGATCAAGCTCCTGCATCAGGGGGGTAATCTCAGCTCCCCCGCGCCGGGCGATCTGACCCCAAGTCGGGGCTGGTCGAACCTTCTGCTTCGTTGGAGCTTCCCGACATCGGTCTCTACCCGATACTGCGAGCTCCTCAATGGTGAAATCCGCAGGCTGCAGTTGGAGCGTCGATCCCAGGCAAGGGATCACAGGCTCTGATGGTAAGTCCACGGCCCCGCGGTGGGGCTCAAAATCAGTCCCGAGCAAGGCCGCCAGCTCCATGATGTTAGGCCGCAGAGCAGCCGGAGATACGATCCGGAAAACAATCGCATCTCCGGCAAGGTAAGAGATTGAAAAAAGTTTCCCCGACCACCTGATCTAATGGCGGAGTGGGCTAAAATGGCCTAATTCTACTCCTTGGCCTTATGGTAGGTATGTTACAAAACTTACCTTCAGTCGCGCTGTAATTCTGCCACTGGCCGTGTGCGCGATTTTGGCGCCTTTAAGGGGGGGGCGGGGTTAAAACGCGGTTTCTCCTCGCTTGTCCTGGAAATATTTTGTTGGAGTACAAAACTTCGCTGACAAAATCGTTCCTACCGCCGTTTTGTGATTTTTTTTAAAAAATTAAATCGTCAATGTCAGCGCTACAGTCATTTTAAAAGCAGCTCCTGAAGCGTCAACGCCAATAACGGGGACGGATTTCACACAATGGACAGGTAAACGAAAGTGCTTTCTTTAAATGTATAAAAGTGCTTCTTAAGAAGCCTTTAATTCACATTTTGTCATGCGACACGGTGATTTTATTCCCCGAATTAACGGCAGTATTTTTCATGCCAATACGGGGTTAAATTCACCGCAAATCATCGTTCCAAAAGATCGCGTTCCAGAAATTCTCACTCGCAAGATGAATTAAATCCCCATTAATTTACAGGTATTAAACATTCAATTCCTTCCATTTGGCCTGTAAATTCATGAAAATTAGATTTAAAAATTATGTTATATTGTGAATTATTGTGTGAATGTTATTTGGACACTTAGGCTATTTAAAAATGTTAATCTATTCTTAAGAAATTGATAGATGTTTAGATCTAGTAATTGAATTTTGTAATTAGCTACAATTAGGTAACTAACTAATTATATGCTTTACTTTCATGTCTTCGAAGTAAGATTGTTTCATATTTGTTTCAGAATGCTTCAATCTATAATACCTGAAAATTTCTTTCAGTTACCATAATTTTTAAGAAAGTTATGGGCTTTTAACTGTCCTCGATCACAGCTTTTGTGTTAAGTCAATGGAAAAGCAATAGGGAACTAGATGCTAATTTCTGAGTATGATAATGGCCATAACTTTTTTAATACAGAAGATATGAAAGTGAATTAAGTGTCAAATTAAACTTCTTTTTATGCTTTATCTGATGGGATAAATTGCAGACTTTATTTTTTAAATCTCAAAATTTTGTAACATTGCTACTTATGGTCCTTTGCTGGAGTGATTTAGAGGGTTAGGCAGCATCTGAAGCGGGGAATGGATAGGCTTTAAATTGTTGAACATTATATGCCTTGTGGTTAGTAGGGTCTACTTTATACGGTGTTTTTAAGTGATGGTATTAATTGTGGCGGTGTTTATTGTGGCTGTGATGATAAACACTGGCCTGTAGCTTTAAGACACTCAACGTGTGGGCCGGGCCCGGGTTCTGACGTTGGCGCCTTTTCAGATGCTGCGTCCGCCGCTGCGACCTGCGACCTGCGACCTGCTACAGCACCCGGCAAACGAGCAGCGGGCTCTGCTGAACGGCCAGAAGGTTAAACTGAGCGGCGAATTGCTTGTGCAAGCGAGTCGCTGACATTGGCAATGCCCAAGACGAGAGGCCGCGGGAGGAAGGCTGCTGGAAACCAGGTTGTGATCAGCAGGTTTTTCCTCCCTGCAGCGAGTAAAGAGCGGGGAAAGGAGCAGAGGCGGGAAGAAGACAATGTGGCAACAACTTCCCCTAGGCAGCAGGTGAGAGGAGGCATTGCACGGTTGCATTATGCACATCTGCACATGCATTTAATATTTTGAACATTGTACAATTTCATTTCACGTGTCTCATTGTCACAACCCACTTCCTGATATCTTTGCATGTAATTCTATTAATTTCTGTATATTGATAGTTCTGGGTGCATTTTCCAGTGCAATGCTATTGCAAGAATGCAGAAAAGCTTCCACATTGAATCCTGATTTGACCCTGGAACGTTGTAGTTTTAAGCTTGGGAGTTTAACTTTATTAGACTTTATGGACCCGTGTCCATAAGAGACAAAAAAATCCAACTGGCAAAACTCAAGAACTGCAGCATGGAAAAGATTTGAGTGGATGTTTGTATTGCTCTGTACTGGTTAAATGTGAAAGAAGAAACTATCTGACTCAATTAGCCCATTTCCTTCACAGCCTAGCTATAAATGCCCTCTCGGACATCTACCCAATCATTTTACTAATACATGATAACTTACTATGGATGTATCTACCAGGGAATTAAGGTTCCATGGAAGCATTCTCAAAATGTGTAGGAAGGAACTGCAGATGCTGGTTTATAACTGAAGATAAGACACAAAATGCTGGAGTAACTCAGCAGGACAGGCAGCATCTCTGGGGAAAAGGAATAGGTGATGTTTCGGGTTGGGACTCTCACAAAATGTGACTTGAACCAGGAAATTGGAGGCGTAAAGTTCAGTGAAATGACCATCAAGCATCCAGTTTGGAAGGGAATGTTAAATCGGGTTTGGAAAATAAAATGGAGTACAAGAACAGGCCCTTCGGCCCACAATGTCTGTGTCGAATATGATGCCAAGACAACTCTTATCTGCCTGCACATAATCCATATCTCTCCATTCCCTGCATATCCATATGTCTATGCAAAACACTCTGAATTGCCACTATCATATCTGCCTCCACCACCACCACCACCACCCTTGGCAGCACGTTTTAGGCATTCACCACTGTCTGTGTTTAAAAAAAAACTTGCCCTGCATATTTCCATTAAACTTTGCCCCTCACATCCTAAAGCTATCCCTCTAATATTTGATGTTTCCGTCTGGAGGAAAAAGGTTTCGACTGTCTATCATACCATATCTGCCTCTCATTATTTTACATAGTTTATTATTGTCACGTGTACCGAGGTGCAGTGAAGAGCTTTTGTTTTCATGCTTTCTAGTCGGAGAAAAGACTATGCATGAATACATCAAATCGTCCACGGAGCACGGATAAAGGGTGCAACATTTAATGCAAAGATATAACATTGAAGTCTTATTAAAGATCGTTCAAAGGTTTCCGATGAGGTAGATGGGAGGTCAGGACAGCACTCGAGCTAATGCGAGGACCGTTCAGTTGTCTGATAACAATCTCCCCTCCACCTCTGGCATTCCATTGAAAACAATCCAAGTCTGTCCAACCTCTCCTTGCCCTAATCCTGGCATCATTCTGGTAAACCTCAGCACCCTTTCCAAAAGCTCAACATCCTTCCTGGAATAGGCAACCAGAACAGAACTGCATGCAATACTCCAAATGCGGTCCAACCTAAGTCCTATAAAGCTGCATCATGACTTCCTTACTCTTATACTCAATGCCCCGGGCAATGAAGGCAAGCATATCAAATGCCTTCTTTACCATCCTATCTCCTTGTGTTGCCACTTTCAGGGAGTTATGGACTTGGATCCCAAGATCCCTCTATACATAATTTCTGTTAAGGGTCATGGTATTAATTACATATTTTCTCCTTAAATTCAATAGGTGCAGGTGTAGGCCATTCGACCCTTTGAGCCAGCACCGCCATTCACTGTGATCATGGCTGATCATCCCCAATCAGTACCCCATTCCTGCCTTCTCCCCATATCCCCTGACTGCTATCTTTAAGAGCCCTATCTAGCTCTCTCTTGAAAGTATCCAGAGAACCGGCCTCCGCTGCCCTCTGAGGCAGAGAATTCCACAGACTCAAAACTCTCTGTGTGAAAAAGTGTTTCCTCATCTCCGTTCTAAAGGCCTACCCCTTATTCTTAAACTGTGGCTTCAACCTCCCAAAGTGCAACACCTCACACTTGCTTGGTCATAAGGAATAGGAGTAGAATTAAGCCATTCAGCCTATCAAGTCTACTCTGCCATTTAATCATTCTGATCTATCTCTCCCTCCTAATTCTAAGTTCTAAGCCAAAGATTTGTGTTTTGGGTGACAAACCTTGACCGGAGGGAGGATGCAGCAGGAAGAGAGGTTTATAAATGAGGATGCCTGCGTTCCCAACATTTCAACTTCATTTGTGTTATTCAGTGCTAGAAAACATAAGTAAATTTTAGTCGTCCATGCTTGTGACAGTATAGATACTGACATGTATTGTGTGTCATGTTCTGTCAATTGGAATGATCTGTGCTTTAAAATGCGTGAATGGGGAGGGGAGAAAAGACTTTGAATGTTTTAGTAAGAAGGAACTGCAGATGCTGGTTTCCATCGAAGATTGTCACAAAATGCTGGAGTAATTCGGCATGTGCAACTTGCATGTTCTGTGAACCCTTTTATATCTCGTTTCCCTCTCCCCTGACTCAGTGTGAAGAAGGTGTCTGGGCCCGAAACGACACCCATTCCTTCTCCCCAGAGATGCTGCCTGACCCGCTGAGTTACTCCAGCATTTAGTGTCTCCCTTCAAACGTTTTGGTGGCTGGCCGTGTAATGTGGAGCCTGAACCCGATAGTTTGCGCTTAAAATTGACAGGAGATCCATCAGTTCTGAGGAAAGATCAACATCCAAAATCTGACGTCCTACATATTTCCAATCGGTTTCATTTTATCTATTCATCCATCGCCGTTGCGTGTTATCTAAGGCAAAGCCTTTGATAATGTTCCACATAGTAGACTCCTTTGCAAGGTTCGATCGCATGGAATCCACGGAGAGCTAGCTAACTGGATATAGAACTAGCTTCATGTTAGAAAGCAGAAGGTGGCGGTGGAAGTTATTTTTCGGATTGGAGTTCCCCTGAGTAGTGGTGTGCTTCTGCTGGTCCTGGACCCATTGCTGTTTGTCATCAAAGTCAATGATTTGTATGAGGATGCATTAATAATACCTGGAATATTGCACAACACCTGGAGTATTGTGTGCAGTTTTGGTCACCAAATTTGAAGGACATTCTTGCCATTAAAGGAGTGCAACGTAGGTTCGCAAGGTTAATTCCCGCGATGGTGGGACTGTCATATGCTGAGAGAATGGAGCGGCTGGGCTTGTACACTCTGGAATTTAGAAGGATGAGAGGGAATCTTATTGAAACACATAAGATTATTAAGGGTTTGGACACGCTAGAGGCAGGAAATGTAAATATGCTCCAAAAGCTTACCCCCCCCCCTAGTCTAGTTCAGTAAAAACACTGAGTCAAGCACTGGACCAACTAAACTTTATTTTTGAACGAACAGCAAATTCCCCAATACGATACCTAAACCACTGCAGGTCCGAACCTTGTCTCTGCCTGGCCAAGACAAGTCCCCCAACCCAATTACAAAGAGTCCCAAACAATGTTTTGCAGAAGCTTCTGGAAGGAAGTCAGCTTAACTGAAAATGTAACATTTATCCTGGAATTACAGACAATTCAGCCAGGGCTTCAACTTTGACCAATCACCAAACAGCAGGGTAACTGTCTTGCAACATTATGTACGTTATTTACAATCCCTGTGCAGTAATTCCATCAAACGCATGCATCCACAATACTTTAGAGTTTCTCTGCAAAGTCCTCATACATACTATCAATTGCAAAGACATTTGGACCTTCCTTATCTGATATAATTGATCTGGGACCTAGACTTCCCGGCACCAGCTAGCAACTTGCGGCTTCTTACACAGAAAAGGGCTAACAGGCCCTGTGGATGCATGAATCCTTTGCTTTATTTTGGCTCTATTTTGGCCAGGATTTACAGAAACATGTTCCCGATGTTGGGGGAGTCCAGAACTGGGGTCCACAGTTTAAGAATAAGAGGTAAACGATTTAGAACGGAGATGAGGAAACACTTTTTCACAGAGTTGTGAGTCTGGAATTCTCTGCCTCAGATGGCGGTGGAGGCTGGTTCTCTGGATACTTTCAAGAGAGCTAGATAGGGCTCTGAAAGATAGGGGATATGGGGAGAAGACAAGAATGGGGTACTGATTGTGGATGATCAGCCATGATCACATTGAATG
The DNA here is from genome assembly GCA_038087875.1 of Malacoraja senta. Lineage (NCBI taxonomy): Eukaryota > Metazoa > Chordata > Chondrichthyes > Rajiformes > Rajidae > Malacoraja > Malacoraja senta. Next base: position 211,244,888 of record CM075977.1, on the reverse strand, counting down.
GTGGTGCTGGCTTGAAGGGCCGAATGGCCTACTCCTGCACCTATTGTCTATTGTCTAATAATGAGTAACTTTACAGATAGCACTGAAATAGGTGGTATCATAGATAGTGAAGGTGAGTATCAAGAATAACACTGGGATCTTCATCAGTGGGCCAAGGGACAGCGAACTGAGTTTAATTCGGATTAATATGAAGTGTTGCATTTAGAGAAGTCAAACCAGGGCAGAACCTTCACAATGAATGGCAGACCACATGGGAGTGTTGTAGAGCAGAGGGATTGAGGAAAACAAGTACACAGCTTTGTGAAATTGGGATTTTGGGTAGATAGGGTAGTGAAGGAAGCTTTTGGTACATTAGCTTTCATCAGTCAGGCTACTGAATATAGATGTTGGGGCGCCGGTGAAGCCGCACAAGTATTGTGTTCAGTATTGATCACCCTGCTTATAGATGCCATTAAGTTGGAAAGGGTGCATAGACGATTTATGAGAATGTTGCCTGGACTCAAGTGCCTGAGCTGTGTGGAGTGGCCGAGCAGGCTAGGCCTTTATTCTTCGCAATGCAGGAGGCGGAGGGGGAATATAAAGGTGGATAAAATCATGAGAGGAATAGGTAAGGTGAACGCACAGTTTTTTTTGCAGAGTAAGGGAATCCAGAGCTAAAGTGATAGGTTTAAGGTGAGAAGGGAAAGACTTATTAGGAAGATGAGGAGCATCTTTTTCACTCTGAAGGTGGTGTTTATATGGAACGAGCTGCCATATGCAGTAGGCGAGGCAGGTACAATAATAACATTGATAAGTCATTTGGACAGGTATGTGGATGGAAAAGGTTTAGAATGATCAAGGCCTAACAAGGGTTAATGGGACTAGATTAGATGGGGCATCATGGTTAGCATGACTGAGTTGGGCCAAAGGGCCTGTTTCTGTGCTGTATGACTCATTGACTATAAATATAAAAAGAGGGAATCTGTAATTGCATATGGATCAGTTTCTTCACTCTGCAGCTTGTATTACAAATATTTAGAGAGGTATTACAATGCATCACCCCATGTAACTTAAAGCTTTGATGAAATTCAGTGAGAAGAGTTTTAAACTTTATTGTTGAAGTTTTGTGGACTCGCGATGAGGAGACCCAAAGCGATTTAAAAAACAAACCTGGGCTGAAGGTTTAAATGAGCCAATGGCTGGAAAGTAGCAGTTTAATTTGGTGTGCTTTTTCTATCTGGGATGTGGGAGACAATATTTTTTTTAAAGGAGATGTTATTTGTGCATATAAAATATTAATAGTCATCATCGTTGAAAACATTAGCAACGCAGTGGTGCTGGTTTCCAGCGGGAACAGTGACGGACGCACCACACATCTCTGCACTCCAGTTCCTGCGGACTTCCGCCGCTGGAAGTATAGGATTATGGTGTATGTGCTTTATCATCCTTCCTTACAATGCTATGTACGACAGTGATCGCAACTTCCACTGAAGTGTGGATGGCCGTTGGCTCGCTAGCAGCTTATCCGCCCTTTGACAGTTCTTGTGTTTGGTCCTGCTGGGGGTCCACAGCCCCCTCCTCACCTGGCAAACCAGGAAGGGGAGACGGTTTAGTCACCCATGTAGCATGGGATTACATGGTACCCGTGGTGGGGGGAGCTCCCCCCCAAACTGACCTTAACTGATATGATTAAGGTGAATCCAGAAGATTAAGTCTCGCGAAAGTGCAAAGAAAGTGGATGTAACTGATATTTTGGGGCATTCAAACTGAGGAGTTGTGTAATCCGAATTTAGTTGTGATCCTTTGCTCCTTGCAGATACTGGACACCAAGAAGAAAAAGGAAACAAAAGTCGAACAAGGTGAACCTTGGACAAAACGTAGAAAGTTGGCAAGTCGAGAAGAGAATGGAGATGTACTTAGAAAAGATAGCCGTAAGTGCATAGACAGTGGTATCTCTATATACCACTGACGATCAACACCGAAGCCCATAGTGATCATTTTCATGCCCATCTGTACACATTTTTCATGTTGTAGGTGCTATTTAGCTCAAATTGAGAGCAAATACCAAAGTATTTGGTATTTGCCGTTTGCTTCTAAAATGGTGACAAATTGATGCGTTAAAGTTTGAAAATGACCCAAATCGTGTTTTAAAAAAAATGTTGAATACATGATAATCTTCTTATTCCTTTCCACTAACTGTTTAATTTAAAAAAATCATTCTGTTTAGGCCACGATACGATACAACTTTATTTATCCTGGAGGGAAATTGGTCATGTGCGTATTAATAATAATGAAATTTAAGTGACCAGTTATTACACAGCAAATATGTGATTTTGTGCAAACATGAAATTAAATGATAGAGTGGAAAAGTCCAAGATCAGGTATGTGCAAAGATGGAGGGTTTGGTGGGGAGAGGGGGGGGGGGGGGGGGGAGAGAGAGAGTCAGTCTACCCCACGAGAGAGTGGAAGGAGTTGTACAGTTTGATAGCCACAGGGATAAAGGCTCTCCTATAGCATTCTGCGTTGTACCTGTGTGGGGACCAGGCTGTTGCTGAAGGTGCTCCTCAGGTTGACCAGTGTGCATTGGACGGGATGAGCTGCATTGTCCAGGATGCTCCTGCAGTTTGAGGAGCATCCTCCCCTCCAAGACCACCTCCCATGAATCCAACTCCGCCCCCAGGACGGAGCCAGCCTTCCTGATGACCTCGTTGATTTTGTTGCTGTCTGCACACAGCTGCGAAGAAGATGGCACTGGCTACCACCGATTGGAGCTTCCTCAGAAAGTACAGCCGGCTCTGTCCCTTCTTGCACAGGTTCTCAGCATTCCTGGACCAGTCCAGTTTACTGTCCAGGTACACTCCAAGGTATTTGTATTCCTGGCTAACCTGCACATCCACACCAGTGATGGAGTCAGGCGTGTTCCTCTCCTCCTCAAATCCACCACTAACTACTTAGTCTTGTAAGTGTGGAGCTGCAGGTGATTCAGCCCACACCACTCAACAAAGTCGTTGACTACACCTCTGTATTCAGCTTCCCTCCCCTCACTGATGCAGCCCACAATTGCAGAGTCATCCGAAAACTTCTGCAGGTGGCAGGAGTTATATCTGAAGTCTGAGGTGTAGATGGTAAACAGGAAGGGAGAGAGGACCGTCCCCTGTGGGGCCCCTGTGTGGCTCAGCACCATGTCCAAGACACAGTTCTGTAGCCTGACATACTGCGGACGTCCAGTCAGGTAGTTGGTGATCCAGGACACCAATGGAGCATCCACCTGCATCTTCGTCAGTTTGCTCCCTAGCAGTGCAGGCCGGATGGTGTTAAAAGCGCTGTCAAAAAACATGACACACAATGCTTCCCGGCTTATCCAGGTGAGCATAGGAACGATGGAGCAGGTGGATGATGGCGTCCTCAACCCCCACCTTTTTTGGTAAGCGAACTGCAGGGGGTCCAGGTAGGGTTTAACCAGGGGTCGCAGGTGAGTGAGCACCAGCCTCTCCAAGGACTCCATGATGAGTGAAGTCAGCGCCACTGGTATGTAGTCATTGGAGGAGCTGGGATGCATCCTCTTTGGTACAGGAACAGGCACGCTGATCAATAATTTAAAAAACACTGCTCACGGTTCATGGTTGAATAATTTAAGTTATAGAAAGTTATGGCAGAGAAAAAACTATCCAACTTTCTTTCTTGGATTGCAGCATAACATTTTCAGCTATGTATTTTTGAAAATGTAATGTTGTGATGTAATTGCACTTGTATTTTAATTATACTACTGACAACTGGTGAAAGGTTTATCTAGCTTTATTCAAACTGGTAATGGCAAATACAATGTATGAGCATTTACACATGGCCCAGTATAATACCTGTCGAGACAGGGAGGTGGTTTATCTTGGTCAGACTTGAAGCTTTCCATTGTTTTCTAATTCTCAAAGCCGGAGTTTCTCCTTGTGAGTGTTGAGCCCTAGGTCTCTCTATAGAGTTCAATCCTGGATTGGCACAAAAAGCTGGAGTAACTCAGTGGGTCAGACAGCATCTCTGGGAGAGAAGGAATAGGTGACATTTTGGGTCGAGACCCTTCTTCAGACCCGAAAGGTCACCTATCCCTTCTCTCCCGAGATGCTGTCTGACCCGCTGAGTTAATCCAGCTTTTTGTGTCTATCTTCGGTTTAAACCAGCATCTGCAGTTCTTTCCTACACACAGAGCTAATTCCTGTTTCTAACACTCATCTCCCTCCTTTTTTTCTGTCTTTCACATGGACAGTGGCACGTTAATAACCCAGTCCCAATCCAATCCATTTTGTCGATCTTTGTCCTGACTTGGTTGGCCCTTCCATTTTCTACTTCGATTGTTTACTATCCAAGTTATTGGTGTTGAAGCAATTGGATATGGAGAAGCATGAAATTAATATCTCACTTCATGCAAAGACTTCATTGCCCAGATGGGTTTTGTGACAAGTCTGATAATTTCTCCGCATTGTGTTAAGCCTCCAGTTAACTCTTATTACCGTGGTAACAGCCACCTCTTCTCTCGAGCGTTGAGTTCTAGGATGGCATTGGAGCACGTTTAGAGTGGACCCATTGCTTCTCATCTCACGACAAACAGATACCCTGTTTTGTTGCTTCCAATTTGTTAGTCCTCTGAGACCTTGGAGCTTGGAGCAAGATAACTTTCTAAATCATTACTACCTTTTAATAATTTTGAAAGAATGTTACAATGGGAGGGAATCTCTTAACTCCTGCCAGTTTGGTTCATGTGATTATGCTTGTTCCACTAAGTCTTCATTACAACCAAGTCTTATTCAGAATCCTGTGTGATTAATCAATGTTAGGTCGTCACTCCTTCAATTGAGTAGTTAATAATTACTTTGTTTATACTTTCTTGACATTCCCTTATCAACCACCTGATTTTGGTTCAAATTAAATATGTGGTCATAAGTGATAGGTGCAGAATTAGGCCATTCGGCCCATCAAGTCTACTCTGCCATTCAATCATGGCTGATCTATCTCTCCCTCCTAACCCCATTCTCCTGCCTTCTCCCCATAACCCCATGCTAATTATGAATCTATCTATCTATCTCTGCCTTAAAAATATCCATCGACTTGGCCTCCACAGCCTTTTGTGGCAAAGAATTCCACAGATTCACCACCCTAAAGGTATGTCCTTTTACTCTGGGGCTATGGCCTCTGGTCCAAAATTGTCCCACTAGTGGAAACATACTCTCCGTATTTACTCTATCCAGGCCGAAATTGTGAGAGGAAGACAGCAGAGTGAATCTGCAGAGAATTTGAAGGGATGTGCAGTGGTAATGTTGGGAGACTTTAATCCAATTTATGGGTGAGTAATTAATGTTATAGAAAAGGGGAGGAGAATTTCTAAAATATGTTCAAGATATGTTCTCCATCAATCTAGGAAGGAGGCATTGCTGCAACTGATGCTGGGGTCCAGGCAAAGACTATAATGAAACAAAAAAAGTGGTTATTTTTTATTAGAATGGATAAGGGAGAGCCAGTGGATGTGGTGTATCTGGACTTTCAAAAAACCTTTGACAAGGTCCCGCACAAGAGATTAGTGTGCAAAATTAGAGCACATGGTATTGGGGGTAGGGTATTGACATGGGTAGAGAACTGGTTGGCAGGAAGCAAAGAATAGGATGTAACTGGTCCTTTTCAGAATGGCAGGCAGTGACTAGTGGGGTGCCGCAAGGTTCGGTGCTGGGACCCCAGTTATTTACAATATATATTAACATTTTTAGACAAGGGAATTAAATGTAACATCTCCAAGTTTGCGGATGACACAAAGCTGGGTGGCAGTGTGAGCTGCGAGGAGGATGCTATGAGGCTGCAGGGTGACTTGGATAGGTTGGGTGAGTGGGCACATGCATGGCAGATGCAGAAAAGTGTGGATAAATGTGACGTTATCCACTTTGGTGGCAAGAACAGGAAGGCAGATTATTATCTGAATGGTGTCAGATTAGGAAAAGTGGAGGTGCAACGGGACCTGGGTGTGCTTGTACATCAGTCACTGAAAGTAAGCATGCAGGTACAGCAGGTAGTGAAGAAAGCTAATGGTATGTTGGACTTCATTGCAAGAGGATTTGAGTTTAGGAGCAAGGGCCTACTGCAGTTGTACAGGGCCCCGATGAGACTGCACCTGAAGTAATGTGTGCAATTTTGGTCTCCTAATTTGAGGAAGGACATTATTGCTACAGAGGGAGTGCAGCATAGGTTCACTGGGTTAATTCCCGGAATGGCGGGACTGACATATAAAAGAATGGGTCGACTGGACTTGTATTTACTGGAATTTAGAAGGATGAGAGGGCATCTTATAGAAACATATAACATTCTTAAAGGATTGGACAGGCCAAATGCAGGAAAAATGTTCCTGATTTTGGGGGAGTCCAGAACCAGGGGATCACAGTTTAAGAATAAGGGGTGGGCCATTTAGGACTGAGAAGAGAAAAAACCTTTTCACCTAGAGAGTTGTTAACACTGAACTTTTATCTTCCTTTTTGTACTATGTTTACATATTCTGTTGTGCTGCAGCAAGTAAGAATTTCATTGTCCTATCTTGGGACACATGACAATAAAACTCTCTTGACTCTTGAATCTGTGGTATTCTCTGCCACAGAAGGCAGTGGAGTCCAATTCACTGGATGTTTTGAAGAGATAGATTTAGCTCTTGGGGCTAAAGGAATGAAGGGATATGGGGTAAAAGCAGGAACAGGGTACTGATTTTAGATGATCAGCCATGATCATATTGAATGGCGGTGCTGGCCTACTCCGCCTATATTTCTATGTTTCTATGTTTCTAAAGCAGGAGCTAGGCTACAAACAACAAGTTGAGAGGGGAACGAAGGAGAGAAGTTAGACTGGTAAAGAGAGGGAATGGGAATAAAATGGACTTGAACAGTGAACCCCAAAATTAACAATGGGTAAGTAAGAAGTGGGAAGGAAGTCTTGCGAACAGCGCAACTAATATACAATTAAAGGCCCAGGCACACTTGAATACTTAATGTGTACTATCTGTTTCAACTGAGGAAGGAAATGCTGACAGATATGGATAGAAGGAGAGATGATGGAGGTAATGAATGGGGTGAAAATTGATTTGCTGGAAAGACCGGTGATGCTTAGAATAAATGCATTGAGGTTGCTCAGGGAAGTGGTGTGGAGATAGTAGAAGGGTTTAAACACAATCTTCTCTGGATATGGGCATAGTGGCAAATGTGACATACTTGCTGAAGAAAAGACACAACAAATCTATCAGATACCTATTACTATGCCATTAAGTCTCATTGTTAAATATTATTTCATAAGTGATAGGAGCAGAAACAGGCCATTCGGCCCATCAAGTCGACTCCACCATTCAATCGTGGCTGATCTATCTCTCCCTCCTAACCCCATTATCCTGCCTTCTCTCCATAACCCCTGACACCCGTACTAATCGAGAATCTATCTATCTCTGCCTTACAAATATCAATTGACTTGGTCACCACAGCCTTCTGTGGCATTGAATTCCACAGATTCACTGCCCTCTGACTAAAGAACCATCTTTGTAAGTTTTGTATTACTGTACGAGTGCTGCCATTTTGAATCATCAGCTTACTAAATTCAAATGATTTCTATTTTTAACTTCAAAGAGGAGCCAACAGTTCGCCAGCATCCCAGGATAACTTCAGGCACCCTGGACAGACTGAAGGAATTTTCTGTTGACCGGCACCTAGAAACATCATGTGTTAAGGATTCGGGTGGGGATGCCCATTGGACGAATATCAGATGCACAGACAATTCGGATTTGTATTCTGATGGTGTTGTCACAGAAATGTGTGATGGGATGCTTAGAAAGGATTTGAATGGAAGACTGGAGCAGGTAGGTTGTTTAGCCCATTTTGAGGCCTTGATAGATTTCAAATAAAATGTCGTCATTTGGACATACTATTAAAATGATAACTCGCTTCATATGTTTGGCAAATCTGTTTAGAGTCACAGCTTGTAAACGATCGCCGCTGTACCAGGTGTGGACTTCTTTATATCGGTGAGACCAAGCGCAGGCCTGGCGATCGTTCCGCCTAAACCTACCTGATCTCCCGGTTGCTCAACACTTTATCTCCCCCTCCCATTCCCAATCTGACCTTTCTTTGCTGGGCCTCCTCCATTGTCAGAGTGAGGCCCAGCGCAGATTGGAGGAACAGCACCTCATATTTGGCTTCGGGAGCTTACACCTCAGCAGTATGAACATTGACTTCTCTAACTTCAAGTAGCCCTTGCTTTCCCTCTCTCTCCATCCCCTCCCCCTTCCCAGTTCTCTGACCAGTATTACTGTCTCCGACTACATTTTATCTCTGTATCGCCCACTTCCCTGACATCAGACTGAAGAAGGGTCTCGACCCGAAACGTCACCCATTCCTTTTCTCCATTGATGCTGCCTGTCCCGCTGAGTTACTCCAGCATTTTGCGTCTTATCTTGACCGGACTTTGCTGGTTTTACCTTGCACTAAACGTTATTCCCTACAACTACAATAGACTATTATTATTATTATTATTACACTGTTATTTTTGTTCTTTTTTCTGAGTTTTTGTTATATTAATTATTATGATTACATATTCTGTTGTGCTGCAGCAAGTAAGAATTTCATTGTTCTATCTGGGACATGACAATTCTTGACTTGACTCTCGATGATCTTTCCACTGTAAATAGCTCAATTGTAATCATGCATTGTCTTGCTGCTGACTGGATAGCACGCAACAAAAAGCTTTTCACTGTACCTCGGTACACGTGACAATAAACTGATCTAAGTTTTGCACGGATGCATTTACGAGACATTCTTAAATGAACTTTTTGTGTCTGACAGTCACATTCCCAGGAAACAGCGAGCTGTGATCGGAGTCCTTTTCCAGCTTCAAACAAGGGGGCCAGTGTGAAGAACAGTGTGGAAGACAAGGGAGTTAATCGCAGGACAAAGAGTGCGTACACTCCACTCGAGCTGCAGTTCCTGGAAATAAAAAAACAGCACCAAGACGCAGTGTTGTGTGTGGAGTGTGGATATAAATACAGGTTCTTCGGTGATGATGCTGAGGTAGGTCATTCTAATTAAAGTCAATTGTTATCGGGAATGAATAAAGTTTCACTCCTACGCATCAAAGCCCTAGGTACTAGGCAGTAGTTAGTGCACGGAGGGGACATTTCAAGTGATACTTTATTGTCACATGTACGAGGGTACAGTGAAATTACTCTTTTGCATGCAGTTTGTGTAGGAAAGAACTGCAGATGCTGGTTTAAATTGAAGGTAGACGCAAAATGCTGGAGTAACTCAGTGGGACAGGCAGCATCTCTGGAGAGAAGGAAGGGTCGAGAACCTTCTGAAATGTCACCCATTCCTTCTCTACTGAGATGCTGCCTGTCCCGCTGAGTTACTCCAGCATTTTGTGTAGTACCTTCAGTAAATGCCTTACTGAATCAATAGGCACAATCAAACTAAATTTAGTTTTAGTTTAGGGAGAGAGCGTGGAAACAGGCCCTTCGGCCCACCGAGTGCATGCTGACCAGCGATCCCCGTACACTTGCATTACCCTACACCTGAGGTAGAATTTACAATTTTACCAGAGCCAATTAACCTACAAAACTCTGTCTTTGGAGTGTGGGTGGAAACCGGAGCAGCCGGAGAAAACCCACGCTGTCACGGTGAGAACGTTAAAGACACCGTATGGAGAAGCACCCGTTGTCAGGATCGAACCAGGGCCTCTGGCGCTGTAAGGCAGTATCTCTGCCACTTTGCCACCGTGCTGCTTACGTGCAGATTGAGATTTTTTTTTTAGTTTAGAGATACAGCGCGGAAACAGGCCCTTTGGCCCACTGGATCTGCACCGACCAGCGATCCCCGCACATTAACACTATCCTACATACACTAGGGACAGTTTTTACATTTACCAAGCCAATTTATCTACATACCTTTCCGTCTTTGGAGTGTGGGAGGAAACCGAAGATCTCGGAGAAAACCCACGCAGGTGACGAGGCAAACGTACAAACTCCGTACAGACAGCACCCGTAGTTGGGATCGAACCCGTGTCTCCGGGGCTGCATTCGCTGGAAGGCAGCAACTCTACCGCTGCGCCACTGTGCCGCCCTCAAATGAAATGTTTCATTGGCAGAAAAGATTAACTCTTGTCTAAGTGACTTTTAGAAAAAATGGAAAACTATCCTAGACTGAGATGAGGTTGGTGCCTGTAGGGAAGAGACGGGACTGACTCATGGTGTGGCTTTACTAAATGCATAGTAATGTAGATGGAACTGGTGTGAAATGGGCTGCATGTGAAGGCATGCTTTGGAATGGAAGCACAGCATTGGTGAAGGCAATGTAGTCATGGAATTAATATGCCTTTGGCTTTCCACCTGACGGACTGTTCAATGCATTAATTATTCTCCATGGGTTTTCTAGATTTGTAATTTTTTTGCCTTTTTGCAGATTGCAGCTCGGGAGCTGAATATTTACTGCCATCCAGACCATAACTTTATGACGGCCAGCATACCGGTGTACCGGCTGTTTGTCCATGTACGCCGCCTGGTGGCCAAGGGCTACAAGGCAAGTACTATCAATTCTGTTTTTCTTCTCCTTTAGCGGGACAAGGGCTGGAAGGGTCCTGTTTAACGTACTCTTAGCCATCAACCATTAGAAGAGCAGGAAAGGGTGGATAGACACAACATGCTGGAGTAACATGCTGGAGCAACATGCTGGCAGCATCCCTGGAGAGAAGGGAAGGGTGATGTTTCGGGGTCGAGGGCCTTCTTCAGACTGAGTCAGGGGAAAGGAAACTTCCCTGACGTGTGGGGAGCCACGTCGGACTAAATTCTCGAACGAACAGGCACCACAGGCCAGGACGCATGTCTGTGAGCGGATGGCAGGCCACATCTATCACATGTACACATGGATCCCGCCCCGGATGTCAGGCATCAAATCACGTGTTCGCATAGATCCCGCCCCTTCCAGGAGGCCACCCGGAGAACTGGCCCCTAGTCAAATACTCGCACTCACTCGTCCCAGGCCTATTGACAACCCCGATCCCGACAGTGAAGCCCAGACACAGAAGGTGCACGGCTGTGCTGGCGGCTTTGCGCAGGATGCTGTACAGCCAGAGCTCGGCGCTCGGAGCATGCTCGATGGCTCTGCCCTTGCGGCTGCTAGTGCAGGCCTCCTTGCATCCTTGCGTCACCGCGGCCTCAGGCCCGGGAGGTACTGGAGATGAAGGAAGTCTGCGGGGCCGGATAATTACTGGAAAAAAAATACGCCTGCGGGCCGGATGATTTCGGGTTACGGAACGCATTCGGCCCGGGGGCCGTAGGTTGCCGACCCCTGTCCTAAATCATTCACTCTGCAGTGAAACTCCTTTGTAAGTCCCGACGATACTCATCATTCAATTCGACCATAGTTTATACTTCCAACTTCGGCCTCTTTAAAGTTGGTATCGATGGCAGTTGAAAGGGCAAAATAGGAAATAGAAATAATGCTGAAAACATTCAGCAGGTTGCCCAGGTATTCTGTGGAGAGAGAGAGAGTTGAAATTTCAGGTCCAGGACCCAACATCAGAAACGCTAATGGTTCTTCTTCCGCCGGCGCGGCCGACTTGAGTGTTTGCAGCTTTTTCTGTTTTTAGTTCAGATTTCTGGCATCTGCAGTACTTTTTATTTTGACTTGCTGGTGAGAAAGCAAATATGGTTTCTGAATTGAAATGTCCAAGGCGCTGGCTTTAATGAAAGGACGGTGTGGGTTTGGGAAACGGATGTACATGTAAGGGGCAGGATGCAACTGTTAAGCCATTCTCTTTGGCTCTCACCTCTATTTTCACACTAAAAATCCTGAATTTAATTGAGGATTAAAAGCTGTCCTTCTATACAGTCGCACTTTGCCAATCTACCTCATTGCGGATGTAGGACCTTTCTCTGGAACTGTTTTGCTACAATGCTGAGAACTCTATTTCTTTCTCTTTGCCCTACCTTTTTATACTCGTGTTTAGCTTGATTGTATTCACGTGTAGTATGATCTGATTTGATTGTGTAGCCCGCAATATAGCCGATTACCATCTGTGCGAAATAATTCCACATACAACTAAAACGTTTTAGAATGACTGAAATATTTATAGCGTGTTTTAATGACTAATCGGAGTACTTGTTGAAATGTGTCGGCTTGTTTTAAAGAAAGTACCAATTTGAGTGGGAAGTTTAAGTAAATGTTTGACTGGAAATACAATCACTACCTTCCGCTTTATGCACTTGAGAATCTGGTTATCATGACTAAAATGTGAGAGGTGTGTCACTCCAGAAATGAGACAAAGGCATTCCTGCTACAATGAGCTTGACTTCCCGATGTGATTTTTGTGCTAGAAATGTGTCAAATTCCCCACGTTGGAGCATTGCAGGGGACTTGCATATCCAGGAGGCGAGCAACCTTGGGGCAAATGAGTCTTCGCAGTTCAGGGCTGGGTGGAAACTCCATGATGTTAAAAGCCCTGTCCCACGGTACGAGTTCATTCCAAGAGCTCTCCCGAGTTTGCCCTGATTCGAACTCGGAGATTTACAGTAATGGCCACTCGTCGGTACTCGGGGCTCTCGTGGACATTTTTCAACATGTTGAAAAATCTTCACGAGTCTTCCCGTGCTTACCTGCCATTAGCAAGTATTCCCGAGTACCTGCCGTTAGCGTTACGAGCCGCTAAGAGACGTCCCCGAGCTCCGACGTACCCGCTACGTTCATTCTCCGTGCTTACCACGAGTTCGATTTTTTAAAAAACTCGGGAGAGCTCTTGGAATGAACTCGTACCGTGAGACAGGGCTTTCAATCACATTAGTTTAGTTTAGAGATACAGTGCAGGCCCTTTGGCCCACCGGGTCCGCACCGACCAGCGACCCCCGCACACGCTAGGGACAATCTTACATTTGCACCAAGCCAATTAACCTACAAACCTGGGCATCATTGGAATGTGGAAGGAAACTGAAGATCTTGGAGAAAACCCACGCAGGTTATGGGGAGAACGTACGGGCAAGCGCCCATCGTTAGGATTAAACCCAGGTCTCTGGTGCTGTAAAGCTGTAGCTCAATGTATGCTTTTTATCCTTTGGGTCATCTGCCCCTTTTGCGTCACACACAGTCATGGTCATTGTGCTGTAGTTTAATCTAAGTGCTGCAGTGCAAGCCCTTGTTGTCAAAAGTACATTGTGAGGATAGTATGTGGAATGTGAAGAATGATTTCTCTGTGTACTTCGCAGGTGGGAGTGGTGAAGCAGATGGAGACGGCAGCTCTGAAAGCTGTTGGAGAGAACAAAGGCAACCTCTTTACTCGCAAGCTGACTGACCTGTACACCAAGTCGACACTCATCGGAGAAGATATCCTTTCACTTTCATTGCCTCGTATCTCTCTTGTTTTCATTCCACTTTGCGCCACTTGGACTAACTGGTCATGGGAATTTCTAGCTTATGGGGTCTGAACTCAAAAGCAAAGTATGCCAGAGAGTGAAATCTAAAATGTAATCAGTAAATGAGTCGGAATTATTCAGCACGCAAACCCGTCCATCCGACTAAGATACCTTCCTGAGCTAGTCCCATTCGCCAGCGTCCTACATCCGTCTAAACGCTTCTTATCTGTGAACCTGTCCAAATTCTCCTTGATAATTGTAATTCTTGTTCATGTGATAGGAGCAGTGTACTCTGCCTTTCAATCATGGGTGATCCATCTCTCCCTCTTAACCTCATTCTCCTGCCTTCTCCCCATAACCTCTGACATCTGTACTAATCAAGAATCTATCAATCTCTGCCTTAAAAATATCCACAGACGGCCTCCACAGCCTTCTGTGGCAAAGAATTCCACAGATTCACCACCATCTGGCTAAAGAAATTCCTCCTCATCTCCTTCCAAAAGGAACGTCTTTAATTCTGAGGCTCTGACCTCTGGTCCTAGACTCTCCCACTGGTGGAAACATCCTCTGCACATCCACTCTATTGAATTGAATTGAGCTCTACTATTGAGCTCTATAATTATATTAGGTTCTAGTAGTTCCTTCGGCAACATGTTCCAAGTACTGGTGTGGAAAAACCTGCCCCTCTGTCAGGTCCGCTTTAAATCTTTCCCCTCTTACCTTAAAGGTATGCCCTCTAGTTTGGGGCATCCTTACCTGGGGAATATGTCTGTGGTCATCCACCTTATCAACACCCCTCATAATTTTATAAACCTTTATAAGGTCACCCTTCAACCTCCTTAGCTCCAGGGAAAATAGTAACAGAAATATTCTTGTCAATCTTTCTTGCACCTTCTTGACCTTATTCCCATTCTTCCCAATAATATGGGGACCAGTTTATTTGTCGACACAATTACAGGTGCGGTTCACCAACATGTATAACAGCTGTAACACAATGTCCCAACTCTTGTATTTGGTCTGTGTATTAAATGCCAGCCTTTCCATTGATACCCATGTTGGTGTAAAATAAGATCATTCAGTACCTGATCTTTCATTCTACTTTCCTGCCCTAATTTCATATCCCTTCTTTCCATTAATATTTTAAAAAATCTGTCACAATATCTATGGTCTATTGAAATCCATCCTGCTTATGTAGAGCTTCCAGGGCCCTAAAATAAATGTTTTTCCCCACAAAACCCCATGGCTAAATTTCCATCAAGCTATCAGAACTACGATATTTGAACGACGATGGGCGATAAATTTGGAAATATTGTCAATTTTTCTTTGCCAGGGAGTTCCCGCAAAACATATATTTTCATTTAATTCTGCTACCTTTTGGTGCTAGTGTTTTCAAGACTATAAAGTAATTCTTTGGACTCCTTTGCAACTCTGCATTCACATGGCGGAGTGTCCCTCATCCCATTTCCCTCCCCTACCCCAATTAACTAAAAATTATTACACCTGCCGTAGTACAGTGCAAACTGATGAGACACTCTCCTGAACCAAGGGCGGCACAGTGGCGCATTGGTAGAGTTGATGCCTCGGGTTTGATCCTGACTACGGGTGCTGTCTGTGCGGACTTTGTACGTTCTCCCCGCGACCTGCGTGGGTTTTCTACGGGATCTCCGATTTCCACCCACGCTCTAAAGAAGTGCAGGTTTGTAGGCTAATTGGCTTGGTATTGTAAATTGTTCCCAGTGTGTGGGGATCCCTCATCAGCGTGGAATGGATGGGCCAAAGGGTCTGTTTCCACACTGCATCTCTAAACTAAAGTTACCAATACTAGATGACTTTAATTGATATTCGTCGTGGGTTGAAAGGGTTGATGAAGTGTCGGCTAAATAATAGATTCCTTTATTAGATTCCTCAATCTAATAATTTTTTGGTAGCTCATATTTTGTCCTTGATAATTGTCACATATTAATCCCTTGTTGAATCTGGATCTGGATGGTGAATTGGGTGACGTGGGAGAAGGGGCTAGTGAAGTTCCCAACAGCTACCTGATGTGCATCTTTGAGCAAGCAGCGGACAAAAAGGACCGTAAGAAACAGGGAATTCAAATTGCGTTTGTGGTAAGTGTCCCTTCTCATTGAATGTCTCTGTCGCTTCCGAATACGTGGACATCCACCAGAAAAATGAAACACCAATGTTGAGACATTCCTTAAATAAAGAGACTGACAATATACAAAGTACTCCAGATATGGTGACACAAGAAGATGTGGATGGTGGGCACATGAGCAACGTACAGAGTGCTGGAGTAACTCAGTGGGTCTGAAGAAGACAAAATGTGTAGGAAGGAATTGCAGATGCTGGTTTACACCGAAGATAGGAACAACATGCTGGAGTAACTCAGCGGGGCAGGCAGCATCTCCGGAGAGAAGTAATGGGTGATGTTTCGTGTGGAGACCCTTTAGACTGAGACACGAGAGAGGGAAACTAGACGTATGAAAAGGTACAGAACAAATCTGAGCTGGCACTGATGACTCGAGATATGTGGAGGCCACAGTGGTCTATTGTTGGCTGTGGAAGAGGTGATAATGAAAGGATACAAACAGTGAAACTACTGTTGGGCCTGAAGAAGTGTTCCAACCTGAATAGTCGCCTATTTTATGTCCTCGAGAGAGAGAGAGATGCTGCCTGACCCACTGAGTAATCCCAGCACTGTGTTCCACACAAGATTCTAGCATGTACAGTTCCTTGTGTCTTGATACTCAATCTAATATATGTTTATTGGGAGAATAGTTATCTGATAGACAAAATCAGATGAAGATTTGATTTTAGTTCTAGGACAAGGGTTTCCAACCTGGGGTAAATTTCACCTACCCAGGGGGTAAATTTGTTGATTCTGGATTTGTACATATTTTTTCTCATTGACTGACTGTATTTGGTTCTGGTAATGGTCTTGATCTGTTCATCATTAGTTGTTCATAAATAAGCGAAATAACATTGTTATGTGCTATTAAAGTTGCCAGGGGTAAACGGGACGAGAAAGGTAGGGAACCCCTGTTCTAGGATTTGGCATTATTTTTAGGATTTTGCTAAAGATCCATCAATAGATAAACATAATAAAATAATAATTTTGAAATTTAAATTAAATAAACTATTATCAGCCAAACTTATAAGACTTTTTCAAATTACAAAACAAGAGCACTTTGAATTTGGGGATAAACCGCATAAACTTTTGGCTCGCCAGCTAAAAAAACGAGAAAAAGAACATACGATCCCAAAGATTAAATCAGATAGAGGGGAATTATTAACCATACCGAAGGATATTAATAAAAGATTTGTGCAATTTTATGAGAATTTGTATACATCTAAAACGACAACTGACTCCTATAAAATTACAGAGTTTTTGGATAATTGTAATCTTCCAAAGTTAGAGTTGAAGGAACAAGAGGAATTGGGAGCACTAATCTCAATTAAGGAATTAGAAGATACAATAAACTCATTAAAGAATGGAAAAACACCAGGTCCTGATGGATTTACTAATGAATTTTATAAAAGCTTTTATGACAAAATTATACCACGATTACAAAAAATGTACCAATATGCTTTTTTAAATTTATTTTTAAATTTTTTTTTTTTTTTTTTTTTTTTTTTTTTTTTTTTTTAATTTTTATTTATTAGAAGTACATTACATTACAACCACATACATTAATACTCGTCATTTGTATCTTCTTACAATTAATGTACTCCCTTTATTTATTTTTTTACCAACTCTTCAACTATCATCCCCCCTTACCTGACCTCAGTTTTTTTATTTTTTTTAAAGTAATTTTGCACCCTATGTTTGTAATAATTCTATAAATGCAGACCACGTCAGGTGGAAGTGATCTGGTTTACCTGCTAGGAGGAGTCTTATCTCTTCTAGGTGTAATGTTTCAAACATATTTGAAATCCACATATTTATAGTTGGTATTGGAGCCTTCTTCCAAAATTTTAGAATTAGCTTTTTTCCAGTTATTAACCCATAGTCCATTAATTTCTTTTGAAACACATTTAGTTCTGGATCATCTTCCGTTATTCCGAAGATAATCCATTCTGCTTTGGGTATCAGTCTTGTTTTAAATAACTTTGTAAAGATTTCAAAAATTTCATTCCAAAATTTTTGAATTTTTGTACAGAAGATGAATGAGTGCGCTATAGTAGCTTCTTGGGATTGACATTTATCACAAATAGATGATACGTTTGGGAAAATTTTATGAATTTTAGTTTTCGAATAATATAATCTATGTAAAATTTTAAATTGTATTAAAGTGTGTCTTACATTAATCGAGCATTTATGCACGTTTAATAAGTATTCATTCCAACTTTCCTTTGAAATTTTAATAGCTAATTTTAAAAAACAAATATTACCTGACACATTAGCTGAATCAACGATCACACTAATACTTAAAAAAGACAAAGATATAGAAGAACCGGGTTCATATAGAGCTATAGCATTGTTAAACACAGATCAAAAAATATTAGCGAAAACACTAGCTAGAAGATTAAGTAAATATATTAGTAAACTAATAAACCCAGATCAGACGGGGTTTATCCCTAAAATATATTCATCTAATAATATGAGACGTCTACTCAATATAATGCATTCACATAAATCTGAAGAACAAGAATTATCAATCATTTCCTTGGACGCTGAAAAAGCATTTGACCAAGTAGAATGGAATTATATGGATAAAGTATTACAAAAATTCCAACTGGGAGAGAATTTTATTTTATGGATTAAACTATTATATAATAAACCTACAGCTAGAATATTAACTAATAACATATTATCCTCGAAATTTCAACTATCAAGGGGAAATAGACAAGGATGCTCATTATCACCACAGTTGTTCGCTCTCATAATTGAACTGTTAGCAGAAAAAATTAGAACACATCCAGATATCCATGGGTATAACACTAAATATTCAAATAATAAAATATCTTTATACGCAGATGATATATTATTGTACATTACAAAACCTCAAATCACTATACCAAATATATTAAACCTAATCGAGGATTTTGGATCCTTTTCTGGATATAGAATAAATTGGAATAAAAGTGAAATTATGTCAATAAAACCGAAAGACTCAACACATCTTTTAAAATTTCCTTTTAAAATTGCTACAGAAAAATTTAAATACTTGGGAATCGAAATCACCAGAACATATCAAGGCATGTTTAAAGCAAATTTTGATCCTTCACTTAATAAATTAAATACACTAATTATATTTTGGAAAACGCTTCCGATGTCTTTAATAGGCCGAATAAACGCAATAAAAATGATTTTCTTACCACAAATTTTATACTTATTTCAATCAATTCCTATATACCTACCAAAGAAGTTTTTATAAAACTGGATTCAGATATTATGAATTTTATATGGGACTATAAATCACATAGAATACAAAGAACACACTTGAACAAAGCTAAAGTATTAGGGGGCTTAGCACTCCCTAACTTCATGTATTACCATTGGTCAGTAAATATTAAAAATATGATTCAACTGATGGACAACTCTGCCCAGCAAGTGGATTGGATTGTAATGGAGAGAGAGGACTGCTCCTCTGGAAACATTGGAGCGATCCTTCTGTCACCAATGAAACTGAATAACATAAATTATAACAAAAACCCAATTATACATAGCACAATTAGAACTTGGAAACAAATAAAACAAAATTTAAAATTAAGAAATTTATCGCTTTTATCTCCCATAATTAATAACCCTTCATTTAATCCCTCTATTACAGACAGATCTTTCATACAATGGGATAGACTAGGAATTAAAACGTTCGGTGACTTGTACGAAACTGGAAAATTACTATCATTCCAACAATTACAAATAAAATATAAACTTGGAAATAATCAATATTTTAAATATTTTCAAATATGTGACTATTTGAAAAAATATATAAAATCATCATAATAGCTCAACAGATGTATTGGATGAAGCAATGCAGATAAAAGCTGAATCGGCAAACTTAGTATCATATTTGTATAATATTATTTTAAATGTAGAAATACCATCTACGGAAGGTATTAGAAGAGACTGGGAACAAGATTTAGCTATTAAAATCTCAAAGGAAAGGTGGAATGAACATTTATTAAACGTGCATAAATGTTCGATTAATGTAAGACATACTTTAATACAATTTAAAATTTTACATAGATTATATTATTCTAAAACTAAAATCAATAAAATGTTCCCAAATGTATCATCAATTTGTGATAAATGTCATCTCAAGAAGCTACTATAGCGCACTCATTTGTCTTCTGTATAAAAATTTGGGATTGAAATTTTTGAAATTTTTACAAAATTATTTAAAATTAAACTGATACCCAAAGCAGAATGGATTATCTTCGGAACAACGGAAGATGGTCCAGAACTAAATGTGTTCCAAAAGAAATTAATAGACTATGGGTTAATAACTGGAAAAAAGTTAATCCTAAAATTCTGGAAAAACGCTCCAATACCAACTATAAACATGTGGATTTCAAATATGTTTGAAACACTACACTTTGAAGAGATAAGACTCCTCCTGGCAGGTAAACCAGATCACTCCCACCTGACGTGGTCTGTATTCATAGAATTATTACAAGTATAGGGTGCAAAAGTACTAAAAAAAAACTGAGGTCAGGTAAGGGGGGATGAAAGTTGGAGAGTTGGTATGTTCCATTTGCGGGAGGTTTATAAAAAAGTATTTGTTCTCTTTTCCCTCGTTCTCTTTTTTCTTCTTTAGGGTCTATTTCTTAGCTCTTTTTGTTTTTAATTTCTTTCTTATAGGGTCTTTGTCTTTTTTCCCCTTTTTTTTTGTCACGTTTTTTACACTTTCACTTTTTTCTTTCACTTTCTTCTTTCTTTCAATCTCATCCTTTCCCTTTATTAGTGTAGAAAATAAATGGAGTACATTAATTGTAATAATATATACGTGATGAGTACTAGTGTAATTGGTTGTAATGTAATGTACTTCTAATAAATAAAAAAAAAAAAAAAAAAAAAAAATATATATATATAAAATTTAGGATTTTACATCTGGCACCTGCAGAAGGAAAACATGGCATTTGTGGAGGCTGTAAATCTAAATTCTGTGGCATTAGTTTAGACGCTTGTGTAGATTCAGTTGTCATTCGGAACCAGTTCTGTCTTCCTGTTGACCTCTTGGGTGCATAATTGAAAACCATCTGCATCTTCCCTGTTGCCTTCAGTTAATTCAGTTAGTGCATTGCAGTTCTTAGTGAATTGGAAATTGAGGGGAAAGGGAGGAAGGGAAAGAGTTTTCTGAACGAATTTTGAAACTCGGTTCCTCAGGAATAATACTTTTATGGAGTAAAATGCCATTCAATCTCAGTTCAGAGAGCAATTCAAGTGGTCACAGTGCAATGTGACAAAGTTCAAACTTCATAAGGTCATAAGTGACAGGAGCGGAATTAGGCCATTCGACCCATCGAGTCTGCCATTCAATCATGGCTGATCTATCTCTCCCTCCTAAGCCCATTCTCCTGCCTTCTCCACATAACCCCGGCACCTCTTCACCACAACTAATCCCTTCCAAAAAAAATACCAGACCTTCATTGTGGGTTCATTGCCAACATCTTAGAGCAATTTAGAGCAACTATCTCCCTCGTCATCACCTCTCCCACAGCCAACAATGGACCATTGTGGACTCCACCTTTCCTTCATCATCATCGCTGGCTTTGGTTTGTTCTTTTCATACCTTTCATTCTTTTGTTCTTTGTACCTTTTCATGCCTCCAGTTTCCCCCTGCCCTGACTCTGTCTGGTGAAGGGCCTTGACCCGAAACGTCACCTATTCCTGGTCTCCAGAGATGCTGCCTGACCCGCTGAGTTACCCCAGCATTTTGTGTCTATTTTAGGAATAACTACACCCTGGACCCCACTGCTAACCTTGTGAGAAGATTAAATTCGAACAAAATACACACCTAACCTCAGAGTATAGGTAAACAAAAATGCTGGAGAAACTCAGCGGGTGAGGCAGCATCTATGGAGCGAAGGAAATGGGCAACGTTTCGGGTCGAAACCCTTCTTGAGACTGATGAAACGAACCAAAACGTTGCCTATTTCTTTCGCTCCATAGATGCTGCCTCGCCCGCTGAGTTTCTCCAGCATTTTTGTCTACCTTTGATTTTTCCAGCATCTGTAGTTGCTTCTTAAACATCAGAATATAGGTAACTTTGTTTTCATTTCTTGTGTGGCCACTAGATGGCGGCAAAAGGCAACATCTTGTTCATCCATCGCTGCTGCCACAGTAGGAAAGAGGTTGAGTCTTGATCCTCAGACCCAATGCTGTGCACCAAATGTGCAGTGATAATTGATGATAATACCGACTATTTAATTGTTTAGTGCACTAACCAAGTCGATCTTATGCTTTGTTAATTGGGTCAGTCAGAATACGTAGCTCTTGGGGAACATTTTGTAAATGTATGTGCTGCTTGTAAATCTGGGAGCGTCAGCAAAAAATGAAATTATCAAAAAACGATTAAGAATATAGATTTAAAATATTTTTGGCCAGTGCTCTTTTGAGATAATTTCATGTTTTCTCAAAATCGGAGTTTCATTTTCTTTGTTGAGGTTTCTGGCATTGAAGTTCAAAAGATTTTGGTTGAAGGCATGAGCCAAATTTTCCCCTCTTCCTCCTCCTCCTCCCGAGACTGTCCCTGAGGATCAGGGCTGACTTGCTTCCAGTAGCGTTCTGAGGTGACCAATGAGTTTAGTGCAGGATCCATAGGCGGGGATCACTGGTCAGCACGGACCCAGTGGGCTGAATGGCCTGTTTCTCTAAACTAAACATTGAGTCTGTCATTGGGGCATATCGAGTTTAGAGGGCAGTGTTGCATGCTCTTCCCTCTGTTTGCTCTTGGCTGCTGTCAGAAAGATGTAACATGCTGTCCAAGACACTTCCCTGCAAGTTTGAAAAGTCTGGAGCCAGGAATATTAACACTTCCAAGGAGGCTTTGAGTGCAAAGCATCTTCTCTGCTGCTTTGTAACTTGTTTGTTGCAGCAGGCCTCGAGAGTGGGGTGTTTGCTTTAGGAGTTCTGGTGTCGGATGTGAATGATGAGACCCGTCCATTGGAGCTAGTCTCTATAACGGGGATATTGGCCTGGATGCGGGTGGCTGGTGCTGGTTCATCCATGCGGTGATGGATTTGGGGGGGGTTTTGCAGAGGAACTGTTGCTACTTTTTTACTTCAGTTTGGAGATACAGCGCGGAAACAGGCCCTTTGGCCCACCGATCAGCGAACCCCGCACATTAACACTATTCTGCACACTATGGACAATTTTACACATACACCAAGCCAATTAACCTACATGCCTGTCTGTCTTTGGAGTGTGGGAGGAATCGGAAGATCTCGGCGAAAACCCACGTGGTCACGGGGAGAACATACACACTCCATACAGACAACAAACGTAGTCGGGATGGAACCCGTGTCTCCGGGGCTGTAAGGCAGCAACTCTAGCGCTGCTCCACCATAGCCGCAATGTTTCTCCTGCAATGTTTTGGGGTGCCTCCATGTCTACATTCATCGCCGCTCACTTCATGAGCTTGGTGCATGGTTTGAGGTCGTGGTCTTCAAGCATTTGTTTCCACATTTGGCTGCATTGGAAACCATGGTTGGTTTGATTGTATACGCCTTTCCACAGCTTAGTTTTAGTTTTTGAGATACAGCGTGGAAACAGGCCCTCTGGCTCACTGAGGCCATGTTGACCAGCGATCACCTGTACACTAGTGTGTCGGAAGGAACTGCAGATGCTGGTCTAAACCGAAGATAGACACAGAAAGCTGGAGTAACTCGGGCAGCATCTCTGGAGAGAGTGATGTTTTGGGTCAAGGCCCTACTTCAGACTGTACACTAGTTCTATTCTACACACTTGGAACAATTTACCAAAGCCAACTAACCTTCAAACCTGCACGTCTTTGGAGTGTGGGAGGAAACCGGAGCACCTGGAGAAAACCCATGCAGTCGCAGGATGAACGTACACACTCTGTACAGACAGCACCCATAGACAGGATTGAACCGGGGTCTCTGACGCTGTAAAGCAGTGACTCCACCATTGCGTCTCCCTCACAAGCCCCTGTGATATACAATATGATCCACTTTAAGGTCTTACAGCGAATCTTTATTTGCAAAGGATATTGTTGAGTTATGGTGATAAGCGTTGAAGGACCTTTCTCTTTATGGATATTTAGTGTAAACCTATTGAGAAATTCAATGAAGGAGTTATTGAAGGTTTAAAATGCAACTTTCACATATGCCCAGAGGTAACTGTTGTCTGTGCACTATAGTTTAATAACAATGTTGATGGCAAACTAGTGGCCAAGTAAATAATATATTTTTTTTACATGTTATTCCTGCAAGGGCCAATAGCGGTTGCTATTCTTAAGATTATTGTCATTAGCTTTTCAAAAACAGCATAGTGGTCACCAATGAGTGAAGTGCCCTGAAGAATAGTGGGCGGCCATGGTGGCGCAGTGGTAGAGTTGCTGGCTTGCAGCGCTGGAGACCTGGGTTCGAATCCGACTAAGGGAGCTGTCTGTACGGAGTTTGTACGTTCTCCCCGTGACCTGCGTGGGTTTTCCCCGAGATCTTCGATTTCCTCCCACCCTCCAAAGACGTACAGGTTTGCAGGTTAATTGGCTTGGTGTATGTGTAAATTGTCCGTAGTGTGTGTGTGTGTAGCATAGTCAGTGCGGACTCGGTGGGCCGAAGGGCCTGTTTCTGCGCTGTATCTCTAAACTAAACTAAGCGACAATTCTCATGCTGAGGCAGTTAAACCTTTAATCCAAGAGTTGGTTTTGCAGCATTTGTGCAGGTGAAGTGATACTTAGTCCTGTTATGTGGTTTATATGTGCAGTGGCACAGCTGGTAGAACTGTTGCTGCACAGTTCCAGAGACCCGGATTCCATCCTGACCTCTGGTGCTGTCTGTATGGAGTTTGCACACTCTCCCCATGGACCATGTGGGTTTCCTCCGGGTGTTACAGATGTTTGTTTTTGCAGATTAATTGACCTCTGTAAAATTGCCCAGGTACATAGGGATTGGATGTCAAAGTGGGATAAGATAGAACTAAGGTGAACGATGGTTGGCGTGGACTCGGTGAGCCGAAGGGCCTGTTTCCATGCTGTGTCTCTAAAGCTAAGGTGGAAGCATACCTATGCTGTTGGCAGATTGAAGTAAAATTCTGGTTTGAAGTCTTCTGAACGAACCACTTCTTGTTACCTACCTTTATTCATGATTTATTTAAAACGTATGACTGGGATATTTGCATCATTCTGATCAATCTACAGTTTCATTCAAAAATACGTGAACATTTTTAAGTCCGTCTGGTTTCTTAAAATGGTGCCAGTCAATATTAGATGAAGATTTTTTTTAAATTTTGGTCGAGTCATAGAGTGATACAGCATGGAAACTGGCCCTTTGGCCAAACTTGCCCACACTGGCCAACATGTCCCATCAACATTTGGTCCACCTGCTTGTATTTAGCCCATATCACCCGAAACCTGTCCTATCCATTTACCTGTTTAACTGTTTCTTAAATGCTTGGGATAGTAGCTGCTTCAACTACGTCCTCCAGCAGCTCATTCCATACACCTACCACCCTTTGTGTGAAAAGGTTAACCCCTCAGGTTCCTGTTAAATCTTTGCCCCCTCATCTTGAACCTTGGTCCTCGAGACTCTGTGCATCTACCCGATCTACTCCTCTCTTGACCTTATACACCTCTATAAGCTCACCCCTCATTGTCCTGCGCTCCAGGGAATAGAGTCCCAGCCTACTCAACCTCTGCCTATAACTCACACCCTCTAGTCCTGGCAACATCCTTGTAAATCTTCTCTACCCTTTCCAGCTTGACACCATCTTTCATCTTAACACGGTGCGCAGAACTGAACACGATATTCTAAATGTGGCCTCGCCAACGACTTGTACAACTGCAACGTGACCTCTCAACTTTGATACTCGTTGATGTAACCGTGTTGTGTTTGGCAGGCGGTGCAGCCCAACACCGGCGACGTGGTCTATGATTGTTTCCATGATTGTGAATCCCGGTCGGAGCTGGAGAGCCGGATCCTGTGCCTCCAGCCGGTTGAGATTCTGCTCCCGCCAGAGTTGTCGGAGAAGACGGAGAAGCTTTTGGCGAGTATCTCGGCTTCAAGGTGAGTAGACAAGTCTATTTGAGAGTCTGCGGGGCACATCATTGGAACAGTTTTGTTGTTGATGATGTTTTGATAGTGGAGAGCCCTCGCCAGCCCTCTCCTTCGGCAGTGAGTTATTATATGTGGCAGCTAATCTGACATCTTGGCACCCTGGGCCATGTTCAACATGTAATTTGGACACTGAGGTAAAAAACGGTGCATATTTGTTGGGAGCGAGATCCGGCATCCAGCCTGCTTGGTATTCGCCATGTGGTTCCTCGCAGTTCTTGGCTTGCTGAGCGACTACCTGCAATCAGTTTCTTGTGTACATTTCTGGAAAAGCTCAGAGATTAAATGGGACTTCACTTTAGAGATACAGCGCAGAAACCGGGCCCACCGAGTCTGCGCCAACCAGCGATCACCCCACACACCAGCACTATCCTACACACTAGGGACAATTTACAATTTTTACCGAAGCCAATTGATCCTGACCACAGGTGCTGTCCGTGCGGGCGTTCTCCCCGCGACCGCGTGGGTTTTTTTCTGGGAGCTCCGGTTTCCTCGCACTCTCCAAAGACGTGCAGGTTTGTAGGTTAATTGGCTTGGTATAATTGTAAATTGTCCCTAGTGTGTGTGTGTAGGATAGTGTAAGTGTGCGGGGATGGCTGGTCGGTGCGGACTCCAAGGGCCTGTTTCCACGCTGTATCTCTAAACTAAACTAAAAGACTGAAGTAGGTACACAAAAATGCTGGAGAAACTCAGCGGGTGCAGCAGCATCTATGGAGCGAAGGAAATAGGCAACGTTTCACAGTTGGTAAAACTCAATAGGTCAATCCACATCTGTGGAGGCAAAAGGTGTATATCAGTGTTTTGGGTCGAGAGTCTCGGGCAATGTCTTTTATTTAGTAGGTTCCAGCAACGGCATTCTCTTAAGTCTTCAGCTCTGGTGTGGGCTCTCTATCTGAAACGTCCACTTCCAGCTTCTGCCTTCACAGTTGCTGCTGAGTTCTTCCAGCGTTCTGTTTTTTGTTCCGTTCGCAGAGATGAGCCTGACATCGAGATGAACCCACGTCTCCCATGCTGTGAGGCAGCTCAAGCTGCTGCACCACTGAGCCGCCCAGTGTTAATGCTATTCTTTCACCATAGCAACCTGTTGCTTGCATATCAAGCTCCGCAGCCTTTTGTTCGCGTCTTCAATAGGATACAACATTTTCATAATTTGTGAATTTCCTGGTAACTTAACTAACTGGCGCGGTTGGATTTAACACTGCGTGCAGTTCAAAGTACGAAGATTCACGCTGAGGGTGGTGCGTGTATTGGATGAGCTGCCAGAGAGAGCGGTTGCGGCAGGCAAAGTAACGGCATTTAATAGACAACACGCAACCTCGGCAAGGCCAGCAGCATAATCATGGACGAGTCGACCCCTGGCCACTCCCTCTTCTCTCCTCTCATAGAGTCATAGAGTGATACAGTGTGGAAACGCCTTTTGGCCCCACTTGCCCACACCAGCCAACATGTCCCAGCTACACTAGTCCCACCTGCCTGCGTTTGGTCCATATCCCTTCAAACCTGTACTATCAATCTATTTGTCCAACTGTTTCTTAAACGTTGGGATAGTCCCAGCCTCAACTACCTCCTCCAGCAGCTTGTTCCATACATCCACCACCCTTTGTGTGAAAAAGTTACCCCTCAGTTTCCCATTAAACCTTTTCCCCTTCACCTTGAACCTATGTCCTCTGCTCCTCGATTCCCCTACTCTGGGCAAGAGACTCTGTACATCTAACCGATCTATTCCTCTCATGATGCACTTCATTTCCATCAATTACATCACGACAGGCAGCAATTTAGTTTAATTCACAGATGTTGGTAAAATAAAGTAGCATAGCCAGTTTAACAGTCTGGAGAGAGTGGATGTGGAGAAAGTGTTAAAGAAGGAACTGAAGATGCTGGAAAATCGAAGGTACACAAAAATGCTGGAGAAACTCAGCGGGTGCAGCAGCATCTATGGAGCGAAGGAAACAGGCGCAAAAGGATAACGAGGATTGTGTTCCATCTGTGAATTAAACTAAATTGCTGCCTGTCGTGATGTAATTGATGGAAATGAAGCGCATCAGTGGATTCTTGCGAGTGCACAGCAGCAGGTTTCATAGATTTGTGTCATTAATCCCAGCCCCTCATGCTGTCCCTCTGATGATAAGTTCGCTCTTCCCTGATACTTCAGCTGTTTTTCCATGTTGGGGTCTCGAAACAATATCATGACCATAATAATCTGAGACTCTATAAGGCTGCATTTGGAGTACTGTGAGCAAATTTGGGCTCCATATCTGAGGAAGGATGTGCTGGCTCTAGAGAGGGTCCAGAGGAGGTTTACAAGAATGATCCCAGGAATGAGTGGATTAGCATATGATGAGCGTTTGAGAGCACTGGGCCTGTACTCGCTGGAGTTTAGAAGATCGAGGGGGGACATCATTGAAACTTACAGAATAATGAAAGGCATAGTGGATGTGGAAAGGATGTTTCCACTGGTGGGAGAGTCTAGGACCAGAGGTCATAAGGCCCTGTCCCACTTGGGTGTCATTTACGCGACATCATTTATGCATCACGACGCGCGCATGGCGTGCATTACGCCCGCGTGGTGGCGGATTGAGTGACGCGCGGTAGTCTCAGAATTAAAGGGCGCTCTTTTAGAAAGGAGGTGAGGAGGAACTTCTTTAGTCAGAGGGTTGTTAATCTGTGGAGGTCATTGCTACAGAGGGCTGTGGAGGCCAAGTCAGTGGATATTTTTAAGGCAGAGATAGACAAGTTCTTGATTCGAACGGGTGTCAAGGGTTATGGGGATAAGGCAGGAAAATGGGATTACGGGGCAGAGATCAGTCATGATTGAATGGCGGAGTAGACTCTATGGGCCGAATGGCCTAATTCTACTCCTATAACCTGAGAACGTGTGAATCTTTTAAAACACCATGATTGATAAAGCAAAATACATCTATAGGTTTAGAGTTGCAGCGTGGAAACAGACCCTTTGGCCAACCGGGTCCGCACTGACCAGCGATCCCCGCACATTAACACTATCCTACACACACTAGGAACAATTTACCATTATACCAAGCCAATTAACCTACAAACCTGTGCATCTTTGGAGTGTGGGAGGAAACTGAAGCAACCGGAGAAAACCCACGCAGGTCACAGGGGAGAATGTACAAACTCCGTACAGACAGCACCCTAAGTTCGGATCGAACCCGGTTCTCTGGCGCTGTAAGGCAGCAACTCTACTGCTGCGCCACCGTGCTGCCCTATCTTGCATCTTTAACATCTTGTTCCCTCACCAGATTTCTGGCAAGGCCTTCAATCAGCGTTCCAGTTCTTCCAAAGCTGTTTGTGGCATTGCTGGATCCCAGGCCATGCCCATGTCCATCTTCAGAATCTGGAACATTCAACAGTACACTCAGTTCTGGGCAGCAATCCCACAATCTCTTCTCTTTAAATTGTCGCCAGGAATGTTTCAAGACAACCAAGCCCTAGGATGATACTGAAAGATCCTGGGAACTGTACCAGTGCTCCTTTGTATCTCCCTTTGTATTCTTCCTGGAAAGGTTCACGGATTATAGGAGTAGAATTAGGCCATTCGGCCCATCGAGTCCACTCCGCCGTTCAATCTTGGCTGATCTCTGCCTCCTAATCCCATTTTCCTGCCTTCTCCCCATAACCCTTTGACACCCGTTCTAATCAAGAATTGATCTATCTCTGCCTTAAAAGAGAGTATAATGGTACACGTCATCGCAACAAAGATTAAAACTGAAAATTGCAGGCAAGGTACAGTTATATCACAATGGACATATATTTAAAAGTGGGGAGGAATGAAAACTTGTTACCAACAAGTCAGAGGGTGGTGAATCTGTGGCATTCATGATCACAGACAGCTGTGGAGGCCGTCAATGGATATTTTTAAGGCAGAGATCGATAGATTCTTGATTAGCTCGGATGTCAGGGGTTCTGGGGAGAAGGCAAGAGAATGGGTTAGGAAGGAATGATGGATCAGCCATGATTGAATGGTGGAGTAGACTTGGTGGGCTGAATGTCCTAATTCTGCTCCTATCACTTATGAACTTATGAAAGTAGTTAATGGTAAACTAGAAATTGCAAGGATATCTTGGATGGAGGGATTACATCTGATTCGAAGAAGGGTCTCGACCTGAAACCGTCACCCATTCCTTCTCTGCAGAGATGCTGCCTCTCCTGCTGAGTTACTCCAGCATTTTGTGTCTATCTTGGATACACCTAGCACCAATACTTCCTTGTCTTCACATATTTCCTTTTGATAGAGGAGGAGGAAGCCATTTGGTCTATGCTGACCTGCAGAACAATCTCTTCCCCCACGTAATTTTCCAAGGATCGTAATCTCTGCACATTCCTATCCCACCTGCACCAGGGACAACTTGCACCTGCGCAGCACTGTGGTGCAGCGGTAGAGTTGCTGCCTTACAGCCCCAGAGACCTCGGTTCGATCCTGACTACGGGTGCTATCTGTATGGAGTTTGTACGTTCTCCCCGTGACCTGTGTGGGTTTCCTCCAAAAACGTATGTTTCCTCCCACACTCCAAAGGCGTACAGGTTTGTAGGTTAATTGGCTCGGTATAAATGTAAATTGTCCCTAGTGTGTGCAGGATATGTGCGGGGATCGCTGGTCGGTGCGGACTTGGTGGGCCGAAGGGCCTGTTTCCGCGCTGTATCTCCAAACTAATCTAAGCTAAACAAAACTATTAATCTGTGCAAAGTGAGATGAAATGCAATCCCTATCGGGCTATTGGTTACTTTTAAACATATGGACATGGTAATAGGGCAAGTGGAAGGAAAGCGGGTGCAACAGGTGCAATCATAGGGAGAATGCATAAATTCCACACAGATACTAATGAAAATGCACACTGGTTTTGGGTCTGTGGAGCTTAGAGGCAGCTGCTCTATTAGCTGTCCCGTAGTGAAGCCCAGTGGTTTTATGGAGACACAAGAAACTGCAGGTGCTGCCGTCTTGAGCAATACAGCAAAGTGCTGGAGGAACTCAGCAGGTCAGGCAGCATCTTTGGAGGGAACGGAATGAGGATGTTTTGGGACGGGACCCTTCGAACAGAAAGTCTGAAAAAGGGTCCCAACCAGAAATGACATTTATCCTTTCCCTCGGGTGCTGTCCGACCCACTGAGTTCCTCCAGCAGTTTGTCTTTTGCCGAGTGATATTCTTTGGCTCATCATTTCTGTTCTTCCATGATGTCTAACATGACACGATTTGCAAGCGCATGACAGTGCAAGATGTTGTCTCCTTAGTGCTGGATTTGGGGTGGGAGATTGCAACCTTCACGTGGTCCGCCCTGTTTCGACGAATGCAATCAACCTGGCATGCACAATCAAATAAGATCAAATTGAACGAGTTGTCCTACAACTTTAGGCTGTGCACGCCATACGCAAGAAGAAGATGTGCTGGATTTCATCCAGTCCTCCCTTTTTAACCCCAATCGCAATCACAATAACACTTTATTAGCCAAGTATGTTTTGCAACATATGAGGAATTTCATTTGCCAAGTCAGTCATACAAATAAAAGGCAACGGAACACACAAAATACATTTGAACATAAACATCCACCACAGAGACTCCTCCACATTCCTCACTGTGATGGAAGGCGAAAAAAAGTTCAATCTCTTCCTTTGGCTCTCCCCCGGTCAGAGGCCTGTTATCTCTAATAAAGAGTACGTGCCAGTGAGGTTCTTGATTAGTTCGAGTGTCAGAGGTTATGGGGAGAAGGCAGGAGAATGGGTTAGGAGGGAGAGATAAATCAGGCATGATTGAATGGCAGAGTAGACTTGATGGGCTGAATGGCCTAATTCTGCTCCATTCCCAATGACATTATGAGGTTTGGAGAGGGTGTTTTGTTTTGTCTTTGCTTTTCTCTGCCTGATTATTGATCTCCGCTGCGCGTATTTTGAGATGCTGATTACCATTAATTCGTTCCATTTTAACCTGATAACGGAGTTTTTAAGGCAAGCATATTAGTTTCCATGGGCTGATAATTTGAATAATAGTTTCAGAAGAAATGAGAATCGATGAGCTTTCTGGTTTAACTTGCATTTTCATGTCCTTTTTAATTTTGAGCTACTTCCAGTGCGTTTTACATCCCCAGTGGGAAAGAGAAAGCTTTGGCAAGGCTGAGTTCCCTTCAGATTATTTTGATTTCTAATCTTTTATTATTATTTTTTATTAGAAGTATTGTACAGTACAGTGATCTCAAACAAACATAAAATTATACATTTCTTTTACCACTTCTTATTTTAAACTTTAATAAGAAAAAAGATAGAGAGAGTTAGCAGAGATAGTAAGTGAGTGAGTGAAAGAGTGGTCCAGGGAACCCCGTAGGGACCTAAACCACAAGAAAGAGTTAAACAAAAAAACAAAAACAAGAAGGAAAAAGAAAAAAAAGTAAGATAAGACAAGATAAAAGGGATGTACCGATTTCTAATCTTAAAAGTTTATGAAGTTTGTCTGGTTGTTCAGCCGAGGCATAGATCTCATGTCCTTATCTAATTTATTTCTTTGTAATTAAAGAGCATGGAATTAAAGAACAATGACGTACATTGGTGGTGACCTCAGTACAATGCTGACGATACGATACGATAGAACTCTATTTAACCCAGGAGGGAAATTGATCTGCTAACAATCAGAAAAACACAAAATATACGAAACATGAAATTAAAGTGATGAGTGGAAAGGATTGAGGATGTGCAAAGATTGGGGGGGGGGGGGGGAGAGGGAGTCTTAGTACTGACCTCTAGTACTCTCTGTGTGGAGTTTGCACTTTCTCCCCAGGTCTGTGTGGAATTCCTTCCATTTCTCTTGTTTTCCCCCAAACACCCACTTCATGCAGGCAGCTGGGTTAATTCAGCGCTGTGAATTGTCCCTGGTGTATAGGCATGTGGAGAAAAGTGGGGAGAGTTGATGGGAACGAGGGGCGAAGGGTTAGGGTGTGAAGTTAGTGTCAAAATGGATGCTTGATAATGTCGAGTCAAGTCGAGTTCATTGTCACGTGCGCACGTACGGTGCGATAGCAGGCACAATGCAAATCATGCTTGCAGCATCATCCTTAGGCAGAAAGACTCCGCAACACATCGGTTGGTCGAAGGGCTTGTTTCCATGCTCTTTTTCTCTCTTATCGAAAGCTTCCACAGTTGTTGTTTTTGGTTAAGCAAAAAGCAGAAAAAACACTTTTATTTTCGATGCATGGAAGATTAGCAAGGGTCCTTGTTAGACTGTCTGCACAGCTGTTAGGCTTTAAAAATGAGGCAACCAGCCAGGATCACTCTCTACCAGCTTCCTATGTTCTTGCCCACAGAAGACCCTTCACAAATTAACTTTTGCTTTCTGAACCTATTGCTAAGGTCTAGGCCCGACCTTGCCCATTTAAAAAAAATTATTGCCATCTGCAATTGGCTTATCTCTGGAAGGCATTTATATGGTGGCTTCCTGCCTGTTGTCCTCATTCCCTGACACCCTCCACGCACCCAAACATACAATATACCATATGGTTTTGATTTGCTCTTTCTCAATATGCAAAAATAAATCCTTAAAAACTGCTCTCACCGAAGCATAATCCCATTGTGAGATTCTGGTGAGCTAAACCAGTGCGAGCAGATTAATAAATGGAAGCCATCAGGAAAACGTATCAAGATTTGACTTAATGTGGATACTTCTTCATTGTTGCTTGGAAACTGAAGTTGTTTCCGTGAACCATGTTTGAGAATGGATAATATTTTAATTTCCTTTGTATTGACTCTCTACTTAAATATTGCTGTGACTTATTGAATACATGGCATCTCTGAGCACATAGAACGGCAGACTTGCTGCCTTACAGCGCTAGAGACCCAGGTTCGGTCCTGACTACAGTTGCTACGGAGTTTGTACGTTCTCCCCGTGACCTGCTTGGGTTTTCTCCTAGATCTCTGGTTTCCTCCCACACTCCAAAGATGTAAAGGTTAATTGAATTGGTACAATTGTAAATTGTCCCTAGTGTGTGTAGGATAGTGTTAATGTGCGGGGATTGCTGGTCAGCGCGGACTCAGTGGGCCGAAGGGCCTGCATCTAAATTAAACTCGAAATAAATGAAGGGAAAGCTGTGTGTGGGTTGTTATCCGGCCTCTTCAGATCCACAAGGGTCATTTGAGAATATGAGCTGTTGCATTTTGTATAGTTAGATTGATTCTCCAGGATCAGATTTGTGGTTAGCAGATGGCAGTAGAGTAAATAATCTTGGTCCCCAGTGAAGACTAAACTCAAACATTGCACACAAAATGCTGGAGTAACTCAGTGGGTCAGGCAGCATCTCTGAAGAAAAGGAATTGGAAAAGCGATAGTTCTTCAGACTTCTGAAGAAGGGTCTCGACCCGGAACGTCACCTATTCCTTTTCTCCAGAGTTGCTGCCTGACCCACTGAGTTACTCCAGCATTTTGCGTTAACCAGCATCTTCCGTGTTAACCAGCATCTGCATTTCCTTCCTTCACACTCAAACATTGCACATGTGGTTAGGCTGATATGAGCTATTTGGCTGCTTTTTCAATATCTTGAGATAATTTCTTTTAATCATGCGCTAATGGGCAACTAGTAGAACAGCAAGATAATTTTTGTCCTGCAACTGTGGTTCCTGCAACAGGGTTAAATTATTGCAGACATTCTGCCAAGGTAATCTGAAAAATTGAGAGC
This sequence comes from Malacoraja senta, assembly GCA_038087875.1. NCBI lineage: Eukaryota > Metazoa > Chordata > Chondrichthyes > Rajiformes > Rajidae > Malacoraja > Malacoraja senta. The sequence continues at coordinate 211,210,597 of CM075977.1, read as the reverse complement.
CGGGACGAACGGAATACTAATTGGAAATGGCTTTTCTCTTTTAACCTTTAACTGAATTGATAGAGTAGTTCCTTGAAAGGGATACATTCCTGGAAAATGTTAGATTAAGGCAAATGTCATAAATCCAAGGCAGGGCAATATGCCCAGTAGGTATATCAGTACACGTTCCACCTGTGCGCACAGTGTGGCTGTTCATTATAGAGACGGATAGCTTCGCAAATTGGACGCGTGGTTTCCCAAAACATTTACTAGATCATAGCAAATTTGTGAGTTGAGGGGTTACTATACATTTCTCGTAGCTCTCGAGCTTTGAGAATGGTTTTCCGTGATGCAAATTTATTCAAATTCCAGACATTTTTCTCTTGTTTATACGTGATAATTCACTCAGGAATGGAATAGATTTTCATTTTTTGATTTGCTAATACCAGCCAGCCTGGAGGTAAACGGACGGTGGTGCAGCGGTGGAGCTGCTGCCTTACAGCACTTGCAGCACCGGAGACCCGGGTTCGATCCCGACTACGGGTGCCGTCTGTAGGGAGTTTGTACGCGTGGGTTTTCTCCGAGAGCTTCGGTCTCCTCCCACACTCCAAAGACATGCAGGTTTGTAGGTAAATTGGCTTGGTAAATATAAAGAATTGTCCCTAGCGTGTGTAGGATAGTGTTAATGTGCGGGGGTCGTTAGTCGGCATGGACCCGGTGTGCCGAAGGGTCTGTATCCGCTTTTCCAATTCCTTTTCTTCAGAGATGCTGCCTGACCCACTGAGTTACTCCAGCATTTTGTGTGCAATGTTTGAGTTTAGTCTTCACTGGGGACCAAGATGTCTATCTCGAAACTAAACTAAGCTCTGATCTACTGTATTTGCTTTGAAGAAGATTGAAGTGATACATAGCACTTTTTTTTTTTTTAAATTAATTTATGTTTATTTTACTGGAAGCAATTGTACAAGAATAAAGCAATCGGCATAACAATTATACAATTTTCGGACATTCATTTTTAACATTTTATAAATTGATACATAAATCGAGAAAAAGAATAAAAAGGAAAGAATGAAGAAAAAGAAGAAAGATACAAAAAAGACATAGCACATCCTTTTAAATGGTGAGGCATAGAAGCTATACATTTTTTATGTCCCTTTTTGATTTCTAGCGGGGCTGATAACGTACGATGACAGTGCTGCTTTGAAGACGAGCAGATCTGTTTTCAAACTTCCTTGGTCAATGCCTCTGAAATGATTTCCTTCATTATTGCTCTGCCATTTGTGTGCACTTTCTGCGGACATTATTGTTCTCTAGTTTCTTTAAAAATCTTTTTATTAGTGTTTTTCAAAAGCAAAAACAAGACAACAACAAAATAATGATAAACATAACAATGATATTGATAGGGATCAGGGTTACATTAATAACAGGTATAACCTAAATATGAGTCCAGTGTCAAAATACACATTGAATATAGACCTGGTCTCTATGTAAATATAGTTAAGTGTTTGAAAGAGAACTTATATGTATAAAAACAAAAAGATAAAAAGAAGGGAAAAAAAGAGAAAAAACGAAAAACAAACCCCTCCCCCCCCCCCCTCCCCACTCCAAACTGAAAAAAAAGCAAAACAGAATCTGGGCTGCAAAGAATATAGTTTCTTCCTATGTACCGAAGTCTGTAGGGTTGATTGGGTAATTGGCCGCTATAAATGAGTGGTAGAATCTGGGGACAATTAATGGGAATGTGGGTAGAATAAAATTATATTGCCACAGAAGGCTGTGGAGGCCAAGTCAATGGATATATTTAAGGCAGAGATAGATCCTTGATTAGTACGGGTGTCAGCGGCTATGGGGAGAAGGCAGGAGAATGGGGTTAGGAGGGAGTGATAGATCAGCCATGATTGAATGGCGGAGTAGACTTGATGGGCCGAATTGGCTAATTCTACACCTATAATGAACTTTTGAACGTATCAGCTGCAGCTTTCAGAAGCTCTTTCTCCCAGACCTGCAACCTCTTCCAGCAAGGGCAGCAGGGACATGGGTACACGAGCACTGGCAGGTTCCTCTTTCAGAGCATTCTCAATTGGAAATGTATTGCTGGGTGTAAATTCTGGAGCACCCTATCCAACAGGAGTATCTTCAGCAAGAGGACATGGCAGTTCAAGAAGGCAATTTGCCACTGCTTACTTCAGGGCAATTAGGTTTGCGTAATGGATGTGCAATGATCCCTTGATCTCTATAAGGGTTCTTCAGCATGCCAGGATATTTACATCATATTGGTGTGAAGAGGCAATTTACAGTGGCTTCCAAAAGTATTCATACCCCTTGAACTTTTCCACATTTTGTCACGTTACAACCACAAACGTAAATGTATTTTATTGGGATTTTATGTGATAGACCACCACCACAAAGTGGTGCATAATTGTGAAGTGGAAGGAAATTGATACATGGTTTTCAAATTTTTTTACAAATAAAAAACTGAAAAGTGTGGCGTGCAAAAGTATTCAGCCCCCTTTACTCTGATACCCCTAAATAAAATCCAGTGCAACCAATTGCCTTCAGAAGTCACCTAATTAGTAAAATAGTCCACTTCTGTGTAATCTAATCTCAGTATAAATACAGCTGTTCTGTGAAGGCCTCAGAGGTTTGTTAGAGAACATTAGTGAACAAACAGCATCACGATGCCCAAGGAACACACCAGACAGGTCAGGGATAAGTTGTGGAGAAGTTTAAAGCAGGGTTAGGTTATAAACAAATATCCCAAGCTTTGAACATCTCACGGAGCACTGTTCAATCCATCATCCGAAAATGGAAAGAGTATGGCACAACTGCAAACCTACCAAGACATGCCCATCCACCTAAACTGACAGGCCGGGCAAGGAGAGCATTGATCAGAGAAGCAGCCAAGAGGCCCATGGTAACTCTGGAGGAGCTGCAGAGATCCACAGCTCAGGTGGGAGAATCTGTCCACAGGACAACTATTAGTCGTGCACTCCACAAATCGGGCCTTTATGGAAGAGTGGCAAGAAGAAAGCCACTGTTGAAAAAAAAGCCATAAGAAGTCCCGTTTGCAGTTTGCCACAAGCCATGTGGGGGACACAGCAAACATGTGGAGGAAGGTGCTCTGGTCAGATGAGACCAAAATTGAAGTTTTTGGCCAAAATGCTATGTGTGGCGGAAACCTAACACTGCACATCACCCTGAACACACCATCCCCACTGTGAAACATGGTGATGGCAACATCATGCTGTGGGGATGCTTTTCTTCAGCAGGGACAGGGAAGCTAGTCAGAGTTGATGGGAAGATGGATGGAGCCAAATACAGGGCAATCTTGGAAGAAAACCTGTTAGAGTCTGCAAAAGACTTGAGACTGGGGCGGAGGTTCACCTTCCAGCAGGACAATGACCCTAAACATACAGCCAGAGCTACAATGGAATGGTTTAGATCAAAGCATATTCATGTGTTAGAATGGCCCAGTCAAAGTCCAGATCTAAATCCAATTGAGAATCTCTGGCAAGACTTGAAAATTGCTGTTCACAGACGCTCTCCATCCAATCTGACTGAGCTTGAGCTATTTTGCAAAGAAGAATGGGCAAAAATTTCAGTCTCTAGATGTGCAAAGCTGGTGGAGACATACCCCAAAAGACTTGCAGCTGTAATTGGAGCGAAAGGTGGTTCTACAAAGTATTGACTCGGGGGCTGAATACTTTTGCACGCCACACTTTTCAGTTTTTTATTTGTAAAAAAAATTTTGAAAACCATGTATCATTTTCCATCCACTTCACAATTATGCACCACTTTGTGTTGGTCTATCACATAAAATCCCAATAAAATATATTTACGTTTGGTTGTAACGTGACAAAATGTGGAAAAGTTCAAAGGGTATGAAAACTTTTGCAAGCCACTGTATGAATGTAATTGAGAAGATGTGCGTATGGCAAAATTACGTGTCTACGAGTGTCACCCTAGGTTTATCCACCTTTCTGTTTTCTGCACAATCTTCACACCTGCTCATCACGAATATCCTTGAGTTGATTGTCTCTGGAAAAGAGGAGCTAGATAAGTATCTCCTAATTGGATTGAAAGTTATAAAGCTTAACATAGGCTGGGATGATAAAAAAAAAACACGTCATAGCTTCTTTGTGGGATTCTGCAATTGCTTTTTCACTGTTAACTTGCCAAGTGAGTCAGTGTGATGGCTGACTGGACAAGAATGAACACGTTGCTATTTTGTTCAGTTTTTAATTTGGACATGGGTTGGCAGAAACTAGTATTAATTTTAAACTATTCCGTGACTGATTAAGGTAGGATTCCTTGTGACGGAGGCAGAGCTTGTGACTTAGTTTAGTGTAGCGATACAGCGCGGAAACAGGCCCTTCGGCCCACCAAGTCTGCACCGACAAGCGATCCCAGCACACCAACACCATCCTACACACAGGGACAATTTACATTTATACCAAACCAATTAACCTACAAACCTGTATGTCTTTGGAGTGTGGGAGGTCTCTGAACCTCCGAAGATCTCTGAGAAAACCCATGCAATTCATGGGGAGAACGTACAAATTCTGTGCAGACAGCGGCAGTAGTCAGGATCGAACCCGGGTCTCTGGCGCTGAAAGGCAGCAACTCCACCGCTGCGCCACCATGCCGCCTGCTAGACTTGGATTACCCTGCCAAATTTTTTTTACCCTTTATACTGTCCTTTTAATATTAAATACTATTTAACTTTATATTAAGCATATGTATCTTCATCCGGATGGGAGCCGGGAGATGAAGGAATGCCCAGGGTGGGACGTCAATGGTGGGAAGTCCGGTCTGTGTGATGGACTGGGCTACATCCACAACCCTCTGCAATTTCTTGCAGTCTTGAGCAGAGTTGTTCCCAAACCAAGGTGTGATGCAACCTGACAGTCTGCTTTCTATGGTGTATCTGTAGAAGTATTTTAAGAGTAATTGGAGACATGCCGAATTTCCTCAGTCTTCTCAGGCAGTAGAGGTGTTCGTGTGCCTTCTTGGCTGTCGCATCATTATGGTTGGTCCATGACAAAGCGTTGGTAATATCAGCACCAAGGAATTTCAAGTACTCGACCATTTCCAATTTGGCACCATTAATGCTGATTCCATCTGTCTCAACCCGAAACGTCACCCTTTCCTTCTCACCAGAGATGCTGCCTGTTCCTCTGTGTTAATCCAGCATATAGTGTCTATCTTCAGTTTAAACCATCATCTGCAGTTCCTTCCTACACAATGCTGATTGGACTCCACCATGTTTCCTGAAGTTGACGATTAGCTCCTTTGTCTTGCTGACATTTAGGGAGAGATTATTGTCCTGACACTGTGTTGCTAAGTTCTCTTATCCCCCTTCCTGTATTTCATCTCAACATTGTTCATGGTCCAGCCCACCACAGTGGTGTTGGCTGCAAAGCTGAGAACAGATTCGATTATGCAACATTGATCACGTCATGAATTCTGTGCTTCTGCTTGGGAAACAAGCTGTTTTCAGGAGAGGGTTTCAGAGTATGATTTGAGAGGCAGTATCTTGCAAGCGCTTTGATGTCTTTGTGCAAATTAATTGTCAGAAAATGTGTATGTGTGTGTGTATATATATATATATATATATATATATAGAAGCATTTTCAGCACCTGCAAGGCGGACGATAAATATAAACTTAGACAGTGGAGAGGAGGGTTGGTAATCATTTTGAGTTTAGCTTAAGTTTGGTTTATTGTCATGTGTACCCAGGTACAGTAAAAAGCTTTTGTTGGATGGAAAATGTAGGAGTTGGCATAAATTCAGACACTTAAATAAAATTACAAAGTTTGTCTTTCTGTTTGGACTGTTATATAAAATCTATACCAGCAACTTCCAGATGTTTTAGGAATGCTGCCAATTAATTCAAAGTGAGGAAAGGGGAGCAGAGAGCACAATGATGTGTAGGTAAAGTAAGGTTGCAGTTTACGTCGGAATTCAGAAATGAAAATGGAAGATTCATGTTGATTTAAGTAGAGTCTGAATGCATGAAGTATTTCCCAAGATTTAGTTATTCTGCCTGTTATGTGTGAAGGAGTTCCTGAGGTTTAAAAAAATACATACATACAGCCAAACAAAGTGATCCGTGTATTTTAGTCTGTACATTTTTATAAACGTGCTGCAAAATGCTTACGGCACGGAAACTGGTCAGGAGTCCAACACGGTTGTCCAACACGCTTGGACAAGTGGCAGTGACCATGCAGATGCTGAAATCTTGAGCAAAAAAACGAACTGCTGGATTAGACTGCACTCATGAAGGGAAACAGACCCTTCTTCAGACTGATGGACTAGAGGGGAGATAGCTGGTAAAAGAGGTGAGGGGAACGATGGGGCGAGAGCTAACAAGTGCATCCAGGTCCGGAAGGATTGATTGGGGGATGAGTCAGGTGGGGTGGGGGGGGGGGGAGGAGGATGGAGGTGGTGAGGAGAAGACAAAAGGGTGGAATGGGTGCAATCTGATAAGGAAGATGGGGAGTGAAATATCAAACCACGGGAGGATCAGGGGAGGGGGATGGTAAAATACAAATGGGGAACATGGAGTATGAGGGATGGCTTATGAGCAAATGGAGGAGAAAGTAACTACTTGGCAGAGATGGGGGAGTGGAAAGAAAAGTGCGCATGTGTGGGGGGGGGGGGGAGTTGGGAGGGGGTGCTGGTGAGGGGAAGCTGGGCGGATGAGAAGGGGTTGGTATACCTGAATTGGGACAAATCAATGTTCATGCCATACAGATTGGATATTCCATATACAATATAGATAGTCGGCTACAAAGCTGGATACGAGATGCTGCTCTTCCAGTTTGTGTGTGGCCTCATTCTGGCAGTGGGGGAGGCTGAGCACAAAGTGTAGTGTAGGCGGTCTCTTTGGCTGCAGTTGCCACCACCGATGGCCGGCCGAGGCGTTTCCCGGATACGTGCAGGGTGGTCGGCATCGGCGGGCCTCGGAGTCCCACCTTTGGTGGTAGTAGCACCACTTGTCCTTGCTGGCGCCGTTCGTAGCCGATGTCACTGCCGCTCCTTCAGTGGAGGCTGGGACTGCCTGTATGACCTGCCAAGGCACAGCCACCATGCGATTGATGGTGGCTCCACCCTGCTGTTTGGCCTGCCACAGCACGTCCCCACGGGCTGCCAGCCGTCGGGGGTCGGTGAAATCGTCATCCGCGAAGAGCAGGCGGGTGTCCTCGGGCATCTGCTCGAGGAAGATCTGTTCGAAAAGGGGGCAGGTCTTGTGTCCATCCATCAGGGCGAGCATTTTGTTCATGAGCGCGGACGGTTTGCGGTCGCCTGGGCCATCCATGTGCAGGAGTTATGCCGCCCTGTCGCTGTGGCTAAGACTGAATGTGTCCTTAAGGAGCGTCTTGATCCCCTCGTACTTGTTGGCTGGCGGATGTGGAATTGGGCTTCGGCCTGTTCGAACCACGCCTGGGGCTGTGATGTCCAGAAGGTGGCCAGTTTGAGTGCAACTGCGTTCTGCCGATCTGGGTTGTCTTCACCAGGCATGATGAAATCCAAAAGAGGTAGTTTTTGATAGTCGGGTCACCACTGAAGAGGTTCGCGAGTTGTACAAACACTCATTTAATATTAAAGCACACAGTTTAATATTAGTAAGAAAGCGATGGCTGACAAGTGAAGTCTCTCTGTTGTCTGCTGCACCCCGTCACCTGACCACCCAGATCGGCGTGGATTGGTCGGCCCAGATCACGCCAGTTCACGCGAGATCTCGAGCTCGACAAACGAAGGTTCGAGACCAAAGTGACTCGGCTACAAGATGGCGCCGCAGTAGCAACCAAGAGTTTGAGCTGGCCCTGGCATACATAGAGTCAGTGTTCTATGGTGGTTGCTTGGTCTCGCCAATGTAGAGGATGCCACATGGCGAACACTGAAGGCTGTAGATGAGGTTGGAGGAGTTGTACGTTGACCCCTCTCCCAGACCTGGAAGAGATGTTGAAGGTCTCTGAATGGTGGTGTTAGATATGTTACAAAACTTACCTTCAGCGGCGCTGCAGTTCTGTCGCTGCCCGTGTGCGTGACTTTGGCACCTTTGAGAGGGGGAGGGTTTAAAATGCGGCATTTCTCCAGCCTATTCAAATCGATTTTGAACAGGCTGTTTAGATGCTGAAGAAAAATCGCATCGACATCGGTTTTATTAAATTTATTTTAAACTGCACTGGATAATTCAATAGCAGGAGTAAATTAAAAAGCATCTTATAAAGCCGTCAACGCCGACAACGGGGACGGATTTCCCGCACGGGACAGGTAAAGGAAAGCCGTTTATTTTACATATAAACGTGCTTCTTAGGATGCCTTTAATCAAAATTTTATGATGCGAAAAGGTGATTATGTAAATATACGAACCGACAGTATTTTTCCTGCCGATATGGGGTTTAAATTCACCGCAACCGCAACGTTCCAAACGATCGCGTTCCACAAAATCCCACTCGCAAGATGATTTAAATAGCCATGAAATTACAGGAATTAAACACTAAATTCCTTCCATTTGGCCTATAAATTCATGACAATGAGATTTAAAAATCATGTTATATTGTGAATTCTTGTGTGAATGTTATTTGGATACTTAGACTATTTAAAAATGTTAATCTTTTCTTAAGAAATTGATAGATGTTTAGATCTAGTAATTGAATTTTGTAATTGGCTACAATTAGGTAACTAACTAATTATATGCTTTAATTTCAGGTTATCCAAGTAAGATTGTTTTAAATTTGTTTCAGAATGCTTCAATCTATAATAACTGAAAATGCCATTCAGTTCTCTTAATTTTTAAGAAAGTTATGGGCTTTTGACTGTCCTCGATCACAGCTTTTGAGTTAAGTCAATGGACAAGCAATAGGGAACAAGATGCTAATTTCCAAGTATGAAGATGGCCATAACTTTTGTAATACTGAAGATATGAAAGTGAATTAGGTGTCAAATTAAACTTCCTTTTATGCTTTATCTGGTGGGATAAATTGCAGACTTGATTTTTAAAATCTCAAAATTTTGTAACATTGCTAGTTAGTGATGTTACATATTCTTGTATTTCACACGATTCCACTATGCCCTTCTCACTCCTCCCTAACTCCATCAAAAAATAATTTAATTCCATTCTGTGTATCCAACTTCCCACTAAATGCCAGTCAGCTTGAGTGATTATTTTTGTGTGGTAGCAAGTTCCACATCCTGCCCTTCTGTAGCTGAAGAAGGGACTCGACCCGAAACTTCTCCCATTCCTTCTCTCCAGAGACGCTGAGTTACTCCAGCTTTTTGTGTCTGTCCTTCTGTTTCCCTTGAATTCCCTTTTCACTTTATCAGTGCCTAGCTTATCTGTGGCTTGAAGCTCTGGAGTCTTTAGACTTTACTTTGGACTTTAGAGATACAGCACGGAAACAGACCCTTCATCCCACCGAGTCCGCGTTGACCAGTGATCACCCCGTACACTAACACTATCCCAAACACACCGGGGACAATTTTGTCTTTGCAACTTAACGGAGCCAATGAACCTACAAACATGTAAATCTTTTTAGTGTGGCAGCAAACCAGAACACCCAGAGAAAACCCACACAGACACAGGGTGGACATACAAACTCGGTATAGACAGTACCCGTAGTCGGGATCGAACCCGAGTCTCTGGCGCTGTAAGGCAGCAACTGCGCCGCTGTAACGCCACCACATCCCCTGAAACCCCTGCTAATAATAACAAAAATAATTTATATAACCTTGTGTACCCTGACATTCTGGTCTGAAGTGTCGTAGCTGGAGAAGAAGCGAGGTGGCATTAATTGCTCTGAAAGGGCATGTTTTTGCCACTCTCTGGGTTATTTATGTTTGTCTGGATCAAATCACTGAGTTCTTCCTGGCAAGCTCACAACATTAACTTCCAACTGAGTTTAAATTCTCAGTGAAATTACATGTAGCCATGGAAATGGAGATTAAACCCAGCTTTAGATTTCCAAGAAACGCCACCTGTTCCGCTTTTCACAATATCTTGCTCTCTGAAGGCGTTATTTTGTTTTAACGTGCGTGACTGATACCATTAACCATTTCCGCAGGGTGAACTTGCTGTTTTACTTGTGTCTCAACTAATTGATCAGGCAATAGCCTGCAAGAATGGAGCTGTGATACCAGTAGCTGTGATGTCTGCACTCTTTTCATCGGCATAATGGATTCTGTAAAGTCTGTTCTGCAGACGGTGGTTTAATCTGCTCTCTAGCGGCAGGGATCCAAGTGGGAACGTCTAGGAAGGAACTGTAGATGTTGGTTCATAGTGATGATGGACACAAAATGCTGGAGTAACCCAGTGGGATAGGCAGCATCTCTTTCTTTCGAGAGAAGGAATGGGTGACACTTCGGGTTGAGACCCTTCTTTGAGTCTCGACCCAAAAGGCTCGACCCTTCTTCAGAGAACGTTGTGGCACTCAGCTTCCTTTACCACACAAGTACATCTTGGGAGACTAGGACCATTTTTGAACATTATTTCTTAATAATATATGAGATGAAATAAATTTAATCTCGGTATTTCACTTATTGTACTGACCTATTGTAATTATTTGTGTTTTTTTGATGGTTTTAACTCGGCCACACCTTTTATAGGCATGGATCTAGTAATCTTGCCCAGAGATGCAGTGCTGCTTGCTGTACCTGGATTTTGAAATGTTGCGGTATGTTGAATTTGCTTGGATGCATTGATCCTATACTGATGGGTTATTTTCTTCAGCATCTGATCTGCTGCTGCTTAGCTTTTTAAAATTGACCAGACAAATTTCACATTGTCTACTCGGACAAAGTTTAACGGAAAGAGTGGAGGCGCATATGTGAAAGAAAAGAGAATCTAAACTTTTGCAACTTTGGACTTGCACTCTGAAACTTTAATTTGGAGCCGACTATTTCAGTGTTTACTGTTGCCACTGTGGAAGACCTCAGCAGGAGTCATAGAGTGTGGAAACAGGCCCTTCGGCCCAACTTGCCCACACCGACCAGCATGTCCCCGATACACTAGTCCCACCTGCCTGCGCTTGGTCCATATCCCTCCAAACCTGTGGTATCCATATCCCTCCAAACCTGTCACATGGTCCGTTTTGTCTTCTCAAGTTCAACACCAGGAAATTTGAGTTTTAATTTAGTAATGACCCCACCATGACCTTCTGAATGGAGGAATACTATTTATTTCCATAACTTTGACTAGTGCAAATTGCAGGTCATTAAAAAGAATGGGAAAACTGTAAGCAACACCTTGAGGATAACTTCCGAAGTGGATAATTTTCTTTACCATTGCCTCATGTACCGCTGTGATTGTGGTTGGTTTTCTGTTGGGACGTCGAGTGTTTTTCAAGGCATCTTGCAATGCCATTTCAAGGTGATATTCCAGCACTCGAATCTTTTTTAAAATCCTCTGAATATTTATGACTGAAAAAGAAAAGGGAAAAGAATTGACTATTATTCACTGATCTCTCTCAACAATTGTTCATTGTTGACTTTGGGAAATAATGGAAATAGAAAAACATGAAAGGGCAGCATTAACTTTTCAATGTGGCAGGTGAACTAACTGAAATTTGCAAGGTGTAACTTCATGACTTGACCTTCAATCACTTCTCATTAGCTGGGAGCTGCCCTTGAAATCTGGTTTATTTCTCATTTAACTGGTTGGGAGATGATGCAAAGCTACGGTACAAGCAGACAGCAAAGGGCAATTTATGAACTGATCGACAAGCCAGGCTGTAAATTTGTGCATTTTATACCTTGTTATTTTGCTGCCTCCCGGGATTTTATTTTCCACCTTAACAAGAGTTTACAGTGAATCCTAAATATTATGAATAACATAGAAACATAGAAAATAGGTGCAGGAGTAGGCCATTCGGCCCTTCGAGCCTGCACCGCCATTCAATATGATCATGGCTGATCATCCAACTCGGTATCCTGTACCTGCCTTCTCTCCATACTCCCTGATCCCTTTAGCTACAAGGGTCACATCTAACTCCCTCTTAAATATAGCCAATGAACTGGCCTCAACTACCTTCTGTGGCAGAGAATTCCACAGATTCACCACTCTCATATTAACATTTCAATATGATATTATTTAAAATGGCCTTTTATGTTCAATAGGCCCATTATATAAAATAATACTTCAGTCCAAATGATTTTTCACTAGTGGCATATTGTTTTTGAATATCTTTTTATTTTGGAAAGCTTTTCTGTTTTCCTGGCAGTGTGCACATTCAGATGTTCGTAACTGCAGCAGATCAGGCACTTTCATTGGTGGAGTCAGAGTTAATTAGCTGGATTTTAAGGAAACCATGGCAACATTTCAGTTCTGCTTTTAATGACAGGATTGAGTGTGTTTATTTAATTTCAAATTAGCTTTTAATATTTGAGTAGATCTAATTCTGGATGCTGAGAATGTAGTTTGCGACTAACCCTCCAAGAGAATGAAGTCTTCTTAAGCAGAAAGTGAAGTTTCAAAAAGTGACGGAGATTTTGAACAGCATGTTTCATACCTGATCCAAGAATGTAGAAACAAGGAACTGTAGGTGCTGGTTGATATATAAAAGAACACAGAGTGCTGGAGCAACTCAGCGGGCCAAGAAGCAACTCTGGGGAACATGGATAGGTGACGTTTTGGGTTGAGTCCTTCTGAAGAACATGGATTGGCGACGTGGGTTGAGACCCTTCTCACGTATCAATGATCTCCAGAGATGTTGTCTGACCTGCTGAGTTCCTCCAGCACTTTGTGTCCTTTTCTGATCCAAGAATTGCTTTGCACAGTCGGTGATGATTTCTTATGTCCTTAAAACATTCATGCTTCTTCGTGCAAATGTACATTTTTAAAATTGTATGATTGATTGAAAAGCATTGTCCTTGGCCATTTTTTGTTTCCTTTCAGCTTGCGTGATGACAGAATTCGTGTCGAGCGGATGGACAATTTCCATTTTGAGTACACAAATGCTTTCCAACTAATCTCCGAGTTCTGTGCGCCTGGAACCTCTGATGTTTCAGGTACAGTGCTCAAGTTGGATTAAATTACTGAGAATATCAGCAATTCAAAAGCGTGAGTTTGAATTTCACCATGAGAACTTGATAAATTTAAATTAAGAAGCTTCAATAGTCAAGTCTTTAAAGATAGTGGTTAACAGTGACAGTAATACTATTAGTTTGTTGTGAAAGCACTGTTAGTTCACTGGTGTCCATTTAGGGAAGGAAGGCTACAATTCTTACACATTACCCAGTCTAAGACTAGTGTGCTTTACATCTAATTGCCCCCTGAAACATCCACTTGATTATATTGAAAAGCTACATCATAACATAATACTGTAATTTGGGTTGTGCAGACTAATGACAGCTGTGATGATATATAAGGTCATAAGTGATAGCAGTAGAATTAGGCCATTTGGCCCATCAAGTCTACTCCACCATTCAATCATGGCTGATCTATCTCTCCCTCCTAATCCCATTCTCCTGCCTTCTACCCATAACCCCTGAAACCTGTACTAATCAAGTTATCTGTCTATCTCTGCCTGAAAAATGTCTGCTGACTTGGCCTCCACAGCCTACTGTGGGAAAGAATTCCACTGATTCACCATCATCTGACTAAAGAATTTTCTCATCTCCTTCCTAAAAGAACATCCATTAAATCTATGTTTTGGGTTTCGGCCCGAAACGTAAGATCAGTCTGAAGAAGGGTTTCGGCCCTAAAAAACGTTGCCTATTTCCTTCACTCCATAGATGCTGCTGCACCCGCTGAGTTTCTCCAGCATTTTTGTGTACCATCCATTAAATCTATCCGCAGAGTATTGTGGATGCTGTCAGTCGTTCTTTGCTGGGTGGTAGGCAGCAATGGTCAATGGATTCTTTATTGTCATGTGTACCAGGTACAGTGAGATACATTTTTTTGCACACAGATCAGCAAGACTATCCCTATACATAAACACAACCCTCCTGGTCAGTACAGTATGCAGTGAGCAGCCCACCGAGTCCATATGCAAGGGCCACCATTTTGCAGTCCCAGCTGCAGCTGCTCACAGAGGCCCTATGCAACCGTGACCATTTGTTGGATTTCTGTTTGCAAAATAAGAAGGCTCCAAATGCCCTACACATGATTTTGCAATCACCAGAGAACCCTGATGAAGGATGCACGTGAGTTTTTTCTCTTGATGTGCATGTATGGCAGCAAAAATATCAGGCAAGAGGCGTGAAAACCTTGAAACTTTCATGAAAACTTTTAGGTAGGTTATGAATTTAAGATACTCTTTCTAATCTCATTGGGTGCTCCTGTCAGTCAGAAGAAGTCCCAACCTGAAATGTCACCTAACCATGTTCTCCTGAGAAACAACCTGACCTGCTGAGTTATTCCAGATAGACACAAAATGCTGGAGTAACTCAGCGGGGCAGGCTGCATCTCTGGAGAGAAGGAATGGGTGATGTTTCGAGTCGAGACCCTTCTTCAGACTGATGTCGGGGATTGGGTGGGGCAGAGATCAGGAAGTGTGTAGATAAGGAAGCGTAAGATGAGAAACCAGGACAAAGGGAATGAGGATCATGGAGAATGCAGAATAGATCATTGTTAGTTAGTTGGGAGTTATTCCAGCACTTTGTCCTTTTTTGTAAACCAGCATCTGCAGATCCTTGTTTTAATTTTGTACTTTTCTTTCTTTTTAACATATAACATTTCTTAAAACTTTGTTTTCATTAAACTTCGTAGTTCAGCAGTTGCCACTAAGTCTATGCTGGCTTTAGATATTTTTTCATTTCGAGGGGGTGGTGCCTTGACTTGAGTACGTGCAGGCTTGTAGGTTAATTTGCTTCGGTTAAAATTGTCCCTCTGTGTAGAATAGTATTAATCTATGGGGATCGCTAGTCAGCGCGGACTAGGTAGGTAGAAGGGACTGTTTCCGCGCTGTACCTCTGTACTTTGAAACAATAATTAAAAACACCAGGATATATTATATGTACATTATATTACAAGGAACTGCAAATTCCGGTTTACAAATAAAGCCACAGAGTGCTGGAGTAACTCAGCAGGTCAGGCGGCATCTCTGGAGAACATGAATTGAAGGCTTTTTAGGTTGGGACCCTTCTTCAGGCTGATTATTATAAAACTGGTATGACCTTTCATCTTGCCGACCTCCATGCTAGGATTACCAATTCAAATGAAACGTGTTTCCAATATTGTACCAGGTCCAGTTGGCATTGGGTTACAGAGGCGGGCTCCTTGGTTTGATCCTAAGGTCATAGGAGTGGAATTAGGCCCTTCGGCCCATCCTAGTTTAATTGTCCCTCTGGTGGTCTTCAGCGGAGTCCAATTAACAGCTGTTTGGCTTATCTGGACTCGTGGTGTAGCCTCTGGACTTGTGGCAAGGCACATCCTAGCCTGCGAGTGTCAAATGTTGATGGCTCCATTCAGAGTTGGTGGGGAAATGGCCAGCTTCATGCATCCCAATGGTGTTGAAGTTGCACTTGGTGGATCAGATTTGAATCTTTTGTGGTTCAAGGTATTCGGCTTGCCTGATAAGGAGTCATAGAGTCATACAGCATGGAAACAGGCCCTTTGGCCCAATTTGCCCACAACATGTCCCATCTACATTCGTCCCACCTGCCCGTGTTTGGTCCATATCCCTCTAAATCTGTCCTATCCATGTACCTGAATTGTTTTTTAAATGTTGGGATAGTCTCAGCCTCAACTACCTCCTCTGTTAGTTTGTTCCATACACCCACCCTCCATTGTGTGAAAACATTACCCCTCAGATTCCTATTAAATCGTTTCCTCTTCACCTTAAACCTATGCCCTCTGGTCCTCAATTTACCTACTCTGGGCAAGATAATCTGTAACCAGTAACTACTGGACATGAATAAATGATACTTTATACTTTATATGTACCTAGGTACAGTGAAATGCTTTGTTTTGCGTGGCGACAAAGCTACAAAAGCGCCAAACAGTCCTATCTACTGCAGCACCCCGCAGCACCCCGCCACCACCCACCCATTTAGAGATTAAGTTTAGAGATACAGCGCAAAAATAGGCCCTTTGGCCCACCCGTGTCTGCGCGCGCGCGCGCACACACACACACACACACACACACACACACACACACACACACACACACACACACACACACACACACACACACACACACACACACACACACACACACACACACACACACACACACACACACACACACACACACACACACACACACACACACACACACACACACACACACACACACACACACACACACACACACACACACACACACACACACACACACACACACACACACACACACACACACACACACACACACACACACACACACACACACACACACACACACACACACACACACACACACACACACACACACACACACACACACACACACACACACACACACACACACACACACACACACACACACACACACACACACACACACACACACACACACACACACACACACACACACACACACACACACACACACACACACACACACACACACACACACACACACACACACACACACACACACACACACACACACACACACACACACACACACACACACACACACACACACACACACACACACACACACACACACACACACACACACACACACACACACACACACACACACACACACACACACACACACACACACACACACACACACACACACACACACACACACACACACACACACACACACACACACACACACACACCACCACCCCCCCCCCCCACACACACCCCCCCCACACACACCCCCCCCCCCCCCCCCCACACACACACACACCCCCCACACACACACACACACCCCCCACACACCCCCCACACACCACCACACACCACCACACACCACCACACACACACCACCACACACCACCACACACACACACACACACACACACACACACACACAACCACCACCACCCCCCCCCCCCCCCCCCCCCCCCCAATATGCAGGTCACTGGGTGAAACTCCGTACAGACAGCACCCATAGTCAGGATCGAACCCAGGTCTCTGGCGCTGTAAGGCAGCATCTCTACCGCTGTGCCGCCCAGTTTTGTTTGGAGATACAGCGTGGAAACACGCCCTTCGGCCCACCATATCCGCACCGACCAGCGATTTCCCGTACACGGACACTATCCTACACACACTAGGGACAATTTACATTTATACCAAGCCAAATAACCTACAAACCTGTACCTCTTTGGAGTGTGGGAGGAAACCGAAGTTCTCGGAGAAAACCCACGCAGGTCCCGGGGAGAACGTACAAGCTCCGTACTGACACAAGGAGTCGGGATCGAACCCGGGTCTCTGGCGCTGTAAGGCAGCAAGTCTACCACTGCGCCACCATGTTCTCGGCTGATGTTCAGCTGCATGAGTTTCAATGTGCCACTATACTGAAGAGATGCACTTTTTTTTGCAGAATCACGACAATTATCCACCTTATTAAAATTGGAGATGCCTGTTGTTTCCTGTTTTGGAGCAGTCATCAAATATCTATCCGAATTCAAATTGGAGAAGATACTAAAGAACCCGAGGTGAGCTTGGGGACAATGGTTACATATCTTAATTTCTATCTTGATTTGCAACAGTGCTCCTGCATTTCCAAACTTGAGCTGCATTATCAGATGTCTGCACATTACCAGAAGGGAAATTCTTGGTGATGATCAGTGTTTCGGTGCACAGATTAGTACATTAACAATCCTCTATCTGCTGGAGTTTAAACAGATGAGGGGGGACCTCATTGAAACTTACCGAATATTGAAAGGCCTGGATAGAGTGGACGTGGAAAGGATGTTTCCACTGGTGGGAGAGTCTAGGACCCGAGGATACGACATCAGGGTGTCACTTTAGAAAGGAGATGAAGAGGAGTTTCTTTAGTCAGAGGGGAATGAATCGGTGGAATTTATTGCCACAAACAGCTGGGTAGGCCGTTAATGGATATTTTTAAAGCAGAGATAGATAGATTCTTGATTAGTATGGGTGTCGGGGGTTATCGGAGAAGGCAGGAGAATGGGGACGAGAGGGAGGGATAGATCAACCATGTTTGCATGGTGGTGTAGACTCGATGGCTCATTGCCTTCCAACACTCATCATATATTAACCCAATTATACCTGGGATCATTCTCGTAAACCCCTGGACCCTCTCCAATGCCAGCAGATCCTTTCTCAGTTATGGGGCCCAAAGCTGTTCACAATACTCCAAATGCGGTCTGACCAGTGCCTTATAAAGCCTCAGCATTACATCCCTGTTTTTTGTATTCTGGTCCTCTCTAAATAAATGCTAACATTGCATTTTGCCTTCCTTACAACCGATTAGACTTGCAAATGAGCTTTTTGGGAATCGTGCAGCAGCACTCCCAAGCCCCAAGAGGAAGTGTGTAGGAAAATCTAAGGTAGATACAAAATGCTGGAGTAACTCAGCGGGACAGGCAGCATCTCTGGAGAGAAGGAATGGGTGATGTTTTGGGTCGAGACCCTTCTTCAGTCTGAAGATGGGTCTCGACCTGAAATCACCCATTCCTTCTCTCCAGAGATGCTGCCTGTCCCGCTGAGTTACTCCAGCATTTTGTGTCCACAACCCAAGAGGAAGTGTCAGTTATGGTTAGCATTTCTGTTCACTCACCATTGATTTGTGGAGGCAGGTGTGTTTGGGTGTAGTCTGGGGCAACGCTGACCAGCTTTAGTTGTGTTTAGTTTATGGTCACGTGTACTGAGGTGCAGAGAAAAGCAGATACCTGAGGACATTGTGTTTGGTTACTTGAAAGGCTTTGGCGAACCATCAGCAACCAACCTCACTGGTATCTGGAAGAGCATGTTTTAATAACTTGAGGAGAGTTGCCTCATGTCCAAGTATCTTTATTAAAAAGAATAGGAATTGATTTGAATTCATGCTTTCATTTCATTAGAGTAATAGTATGGTTTGAAGGGTCTTCACACTACTTAACTGAAACCTAACTATGCTACATGGTACATGGTAAATGGTAGAGAATTGAGGAATGCAGTTGAACAGAGGGATCTAGGAATAACTGTGCATAGTTCCCTGAAGGTGGAAGCTCGTGTAGATAGGGTAGTAAAGAAAGCTTTTGGGGTGCTGGCCTTTATAAATCGGAGCATTGAATATAGAAGTTGGGATGCAATGTTAAAATTGTACAAGGCATTGGTGAGGCCAATTCTGGAGTATGGAGTACAATTTTGGTCGCCTAATTATAGGAAGGATGTCAACAAAATAGAGAGAGTACAGAGGAGATTTACTAGAATGTTGCCTGGGTTTCAGCAACTAAGTTACAGAGAAAGGTTGAACAAGTTAGGTCTTTATTCTTTGGAGCGTAGAATATTAAGAGGGGACTTGATAGAGGTCTTTAAAATTATGAGCGGGTTAGACAGAGTTGACGTGGATAAGCTTTTTCCATTGAGAGTAGGGAAGATTCAAACAAGGGGACATGACTTGAGAATTAAGGGACAGAAGTTTAGGGGTAACATTAGGGGGAACTTGTTTACTCAGAGAGTGGTAGCTGTGTGGAATGAGCTTCCAGTGGAAGTGGTGGAGGCTGGTTCGATTTTATCCTTTAAAAATAGATTGGATGGGTATATGGACGGGAAAGGAATGGAGGGTTATGGTCTGAGTGCAGGTAGATGGGACTAGGGGGAAGTATTTATTAAAAAAAAAAAAAAAAAATTATAGTTCGGCACGGACTTGAAGGGCCGAGATGGCCTGTTTCCGTGCTGTAATGGTTATATGTAATGGTTATATGGTTAAGCTGGTTTTATAGAGCAACTTCAACATGGTAAATGCAAATTGTTATTGTTTTGTTCTGGGTAAATGTATCACAATGCAAAACCTACTTTGCATGAGTTTAGTTTAGTTTAGAGATACAGCACGGAAACGGGCCCTTCGGCCCACCGGGTCTGCGCCGACCAGCGATCCCCACATATTTAACACTATCCTACACCCACTAGGGACAATTTTTACATTTACCAAGCCAATTAACCTACAAACCTGGAGTTGGTGGTGAATCTGTGGAATACTTTGCCACAGAAGGCTGCGCAGGCCAAGCCCATGGATATTTTTACGGTAGAGATAGATAGATTCTTCATAAGTACGGGTGTGAGGGTTATGGGGAGAAGGCAGGAGAATGAGGTTAGGAGGGAGAGATAGATCATCCATGATTGAATGGCAGAGTAGACTTGATGGGCCAACTTCTGGTCCCATGACTTATGAACATTAATTCCTTCATCTCTCCACCATTTCACAGATATCCCCTTTGTTCTCTCCACCTCTCTTGCTTCTTTGCAACTTAAAATTGGTTTGATTTCCACATTTTCCTCATTCAATGGCCTAATTCTGCTTCTATTACATAAATTTATGAACGTATTAGCCTTCCCCCACAGCCCAAGAGCTTTAGAGTAAAAGTGTTTTTGAAGTCTCATCATCATTTCATAAGGGCTAAGCGGTGAACTTATGAGTTAATTTACCCATTTTTGCGAATGATGATGAAAATTTGTGAACAGCAATTCAAAGCGGTTGGCTGTCGAAGAAGCTAGCCCTCGAGATTGCAGTGTAGACAAGAACTAGCTCAGCTTAGTTATATTGTTAGCACAGTGGAGTTCAGAATCTAATTAACCTGACGTGGAGTATCTTGTGGGATGAGGATGGCAGTGCAGAGGTGCTGTCTTGCTGAACCTGCTGTTACACAAGTCAATAGGTTCATTAGATAAAATGCACATCCTGCCCTTCCATATCTCTAGACTCCCTCATCCCTGACTCTGGGTCTCAAGAAGGGTCTCGACCTGAAACGTCACCCATTCCTTCTCCCCAGAGATGCTGCTTGCCCCGCTGAGTTATTCCAGCATTTTGTGCCTATCTTCGGCGTAAACCAACATCTGCAGTTTCTTCCCACACAAATGCCTTTGCAAGTCAATACTTCAGTTGAATATTCTATAAACGCATGCAATGTGAAGGTTGACGGTATATATTTTTTAGTTTGGGGATACAGCGCAGAAGCAGGCCCTTCGGCCCACTGGGTCCGCGCTGACCAGCGATCCTAGCACATTAACACTATCCTACACCCACTCGGGACAATTTTTACTTTTACCAAACCTACAAACCTGTACGTCTTTGGAGTGTGGGAAGAAACCGAAGATCTCGGAGAAAACCCACGCAGGTCACGGGGAGAACGTACAAACTCCGTACAGACAGCACCCGTAATCGGGATCGAACCGGGGTCTCCGGGGCTGCATTCACTGTAAGGCAGCAACTCTACCGCTGCGCCACTGTGACTGCCTTCTGTGCTTGCAATTGTGCTTCTTTAGCTGTTGACCTGAACCTATGAAATTCCATTGAATTATTGTTTGCACGCGAGTCCTTTTAACGCTGCCTACCTGTACATAGGCTTTCCTGGCTTGTAGTTGGATAGATTCCAATGGAGCCAGAGCTTGTAGTTCTTATCGGACAAACAAAATGCATATTTTTGTTTGGATTTCTCAGCAACTTGCTCTGAGCCAAGACCCTTCTATGGTTAGCTATAACTTTAGGGGTGGCGAGGTGGCTCACCGGTGGAGTTACTGCCTTACAGTGCCATGGTCCCGGGTTCGATCCTGACTATGGGTGCTGTTTGTACGCTCTCCCCGTGACCGCATGGGCTTTCTTTGGATGGCCCGGTTTCCTCCCACATTCCAAAGACGTACAGGTTTGTAGGTTAAATGGCTTGGTAAAATTGTAAATTGTCCTGAGTGTGTGTAGGATAGTGTTAGTGTGCGGGGATCGCTGGTCAGCGCAGACTTGGTGGACCGAAGGGCCTGTTCCATGCTGTATCTCTAAACTCAACCAACTCAAAATGAGTTGTAAAGATCCATATACATACATGATTGACTAAAAACAAGAATCCAATAGACTCTGACGATGATACTTTATTGTCACATGTACTTATGATCCTACGCACAATGAAAATCTTTGGCAGACAATCCAGTAAAATCATACGATAGATAAAAAGCCCAATCATTATAAGTACAAAAGTGCAATGATTGTAATGCAATAGTTGTCTAAACCGAGACTATACACAAAGAGCCAGCACCTTTCTGATGCCAACAAAGTTTCTATATTCTTAATAGAGTAGTCTTGACTGTGAAGGCCTGTTGTCCTGGCGACACCGATCCTCTTCTCTGTCCTTCTCCATCTTGAAAACGATATCCTGTCCAGTATCCACGGTGGGAAGAACATTTTGGAAATGGCAGTTGATTAGTATCTGAAGAGAATAGATAATATTTCATGTTTCCAACCATTTTAAAAAGGTTCTTTCTCCCCCCCTGTGTAACAAAATTTCTGATCTATCATTAATTCTCAGATTCAGCTGCATACTTATGATGTTCTTTTAAGAAGGAGATGAGGAAAAATTTCTTTAGTCAGAGGGTGGTGAATCTGAGAAATTCTTTGCTAGCCTCTGTGGAGGCCGTCAGTAGATATTTTTAAGGCAGAGATAGATGGATTTTTCATTAGTACAGGTGTCAGAGGTTATGGGGAGAAGGCAGGAGAATGGGGTTAGGAGGGAGAGATAGATCAGCCATGATTGAATGGTGTAGACTTGATGGGCCGAATGGCCTAATTCTACTCCTATCACCTATGACCTTATGTTTTATGTTTATCAGTTTTGTTTTTTGAATTTTGTTTTGTTTGCACTAATGACAGTGGAAAACACTATGAAGTCATAGTGAGAGAGAGTGAGAGCATTCTTTCAAAGGAATCAAAAGCAAATAGCAATTTGATCAGGTAACTGAGCAAATGATGAATGCATTAGAGATTTTCTTTGTCTCTTCAATAATTATACGAGCACTTTTTTTTTAAAACTAGTAACCTGAGCAAGTTCTCTGAAGAGTCCTCTTGGATGTCAATCAATGGAACAACTTTAAAGAACTTGGAAATTTTACAAAACCAGGTAAGAGGAAAGAGTGAAATGAAATATTGCATTTAAAAAATATACTTATTCACTTTTAAGGATATAGGCGTTGTTGGCAACACCGCCATTGATTGCCCATCCCTAATTGCTTTTGGGAATGTGATGGTGAGCTGCCTTGATGCAGACTGGTGAAGGTGCTCCAACAATTATGTTGGGTTGGGAGTTACAGAATATTAGACCTAGTGGCAAAGAGAGACCAATGATATGGAGACACAAGAGACCACTCTGGAGAGAAGGGATGGGTGATGTTTCAGGTCAAGACCCTTCTTCAGACTGAGAGTCATCCATTCCTTCTTTCCAGAGATGCTGCCGGTCCTGCTGTGTTACTCCAGCATTTTGTGTCTATCTTTGCTGTAAATCAGCATCTGCGGTTCCTTCGTACGCATTCAGTCTAAAGATGGGATGCTGACCCAAAGCGTCTGGTCTCTCTTTGCCACTTGGTCTAATATGGATGAAAGTGGGCTTATCAGTAAGGTTATGTTTTATATTTTAATAACCCAAACATAAGATCTAGGAGCAGAATTAGGCCATTCAGCCCATCAAGTGTACTACGCTATTCAATCATGGTTGATCTATCTCTCCCTCCTCACTCCTGCCTTCTCCCCATAACCCTTGACATCCTTACTAATCAAGAAAATCACAAACTGAAACTTGCATTTCTTTTTTCTGACTCCCTTCTTTATCTTCCCAATTTTCTACTGTTTTTTTTTGCCTAAGTATGACTTGAGTTACCCATTTCTTCTCTCCAGAGATGCTGCCTGTCCCGCTGAGTTACTCCAGATATGTTGTGTCTACCTTTGAGTTATTCTTCCATGGGCAGTAGTGTCCCTCAAGTGCTGTACCGTACTGCAGTCTAGACAAAATGGAGGATTCACAGGGGTCAGAGGTTAGCGGTAACACATTAAAGGCCAGCATTTTCCGCCAGAAAACAATCTGGAAGCAAGTTTAGCATCCAAAATGCTGGCACCACAGGTCTCAATTAATGCGCAACAGATGGAAGACCAAACCAGGAAACATTCTGCACTGTTTTTCTCAGTCACTCAACCAGACAGAGTTGCTGCACAACTGGTAAAATGGTAAATCTATGACTTTTTTTTAATGGATTTTTAAAAAACTTTTCTGCTTGAATTCTTACAATATTTAAAAAAAAAAGACTTATTCAATAAAACATTGTAAATTTGAAACTGCAACACAGCTTAGCCCTTGTAAAATGATGATGAGTCTTCAAAAACACTTTTGCTCTGAAGCTATTGAGTTGTGGGGGAAGACTTGTGAAAGGTGCTATATTGATATTCGTAAGTTCATAACTGATATGAGCAGAATTAGGTCATTCGGCCCATCAAGTCTACTCTGCCATTCAATCATGGCTGAACTATCTCTCCCTCTTAATCCCATTCTCCTGCCTTCTCCACTGACACCCGTACTAATTAAGAATCAATCTATCTGCCTTAAAAATATCCTTCTTGGCTTTATTTCCACATTCTTTTCTGTAATATCCGATGGAATAAAAAAAAAGGATTGTTCTTATAAAAGAAAAAAAACTTGTATTTAATTTCTTCTTATCTTGGCAGACCACTGGCACAAAGAAAGCTAGTCTATTTTGGGTCCTAGATCATACCCAGAGTTCCTTTGGAAGACGACTACTGAGGAAATGGGTGGCACAACCTTTAATCAAAGCAAGGTGAGCTTTACTCTCTTTGTTTAGTGCTCGAAGATAAACTCAATGCTGGATTAATTTAGCGGACAGGCAGCATCTCTGGAGAGAAGGAATGGGTCGAGACCCTTCTTCAGACTGAAGAAGAAGGGTGTTGACCTGAAATGTCACACATTCCTTTTGTCCAGAGATGCTGTCTGACCCGCTGAGTTACTCCAGCATTTTGTGTTTATCTTATTTTTAAACCAGCATCTGCAGTTCCTTCCTACACATTTTGTTTTGTCCTCGTTGGGAATTGTCCTGAAACTAATGCATTGAATTTACTGCAGTAAAAGCTTGGCTGGAGAATAAATGGTGCAGTGGGCAGTTTTTTTTGACTACCTGCGACTGATGCTGGGGATTGTGATCAAACTGCAATCTTTTCAAAGGATTTCTATGAAAGATTAATGAGTACAGCTGGATTGGTAACTTTGGGGATTAGTGCTGTTCTATGTGGAGATGATTAAATTACAGATTAACCTTTTAACCTATGCAAAGCGTAACATTTTACCTCGGCATATATTCCATATCTGATTTTACAATGTGTGATAGTGCCCCTGTAAACAACTAGATGGTGTTTTTTATTGGCAGCTCCTTGATATTTTTTTTTTCACACGGATCATTGCACAAGGGCCCTTTGGTTTCATGTTGTTTGTGTTCAAACCAGTTCATTTTTGTCTCGTGTATCACAGAAGTACAATTCTTTTCATTGGTGATTTTAACAATGTTGTTATTATCAGTGTTTTCTGGCAGACAAGGCAAACACAGGAGAGGCTGTTCAGTACTTCATACTTTTATGTCATTGTTCCCATGATCTTTGACAAAATTTTCTACTGATACGAGCTTTTGTATGTTTCAAAATTCATTTTTGGTGTGAAAGTGAACAGACTAAAGGGGGCTGTCAGAACCGATCACTGGTAATGCCTGTCGTATCAACCAGGACTGTGATGCAGAACTAGCCCTGAAGTCATACAGCATGGAAGCAGGCCCTTTGGCCCAACTTGTCCAAGTGTCCCATTGAAGCTAAGTTCTCATTTGCCCACATAACCAACAAGGCCTTTCCTATCCATGTCCCTGTCCAAATGCCCTTTAAATGTTGGTTAATTGCTCTTTCTAAATTGCCTTTGGTGTGCAAGGAGCAGATGCGAAAGTGGGATAACGTAGAACTATTCCGAGCAGGTGAGCGATGGTCAGCATGGACTTGATGGGCCGAGGGTCTGTTTACATGCTGTATCTATCAATCAATTGTATCAATCCCCATGTGAAATGGGGGCACCTTGCTTTAAAAACCAACCCCCCTAATTCTAGACGCTGGCACTTGGGGGAAATATCTGCTCTTCCAATCGCCCTCAGAATCATGTATGTGTCTTTAGGATACCCTTGCGTTCTATAACGTTCCAATGAGTATAGATCCAAACTGCTAGGCTGCTCCATCTTTCTTCATTCATCAACCCTTCATCCCAGAATCAATCAGATGGGTTGTTTTAATAGTTACTGTGATATTGGTCTCTGATGTTTCGCAGCATGTAGCTAGGACAGGACAGAATAAATATTTGATAGACACAAAGTGATGGAGTAACTTAGCGAGTCAGGCAGCATCTCTGGAGAAAAGGGATGGATGACGTTTCGGGTCCGGACCCTTCTTCAGACTCCGACTCTTGAGTTTGAAGAAGGGTTCCGACCCGGAATGTTAACCATCCTATTTTCCCCCCAGAGTGCTGTCTGACCAGCTGAGTTACTCCAGCTCTATATATTTGGTATAAACCAGCATCTGCAGTTCTTTGTTTCTACAGAATAAACATTTGCTACACAAACAATAATAAACAAATTTTAGTTGAGTTTAGAGTTACAGCGTGGAAATGGGCCCTTTGCCCGTGAAAACGAAACATGGAAACTGAGTCCATTCAGACCAGCGATCCTCGCGCAGTAACACTATCCTACACACACTAGGGACAATTTACACTTATACCAAGCCAACTAACCTACAAACCTGTACGTCTTTGGAGTGTGGGAGGAAACTGAAGATCTCGGTGAAAACCCATGCAGGTCGGGGAAGAACGTAAATCTCCGTATGGACAGCGCCCGTAGTCTGAATTGAACCCAGGTCTCTGACGCTGCAAGCGCGGTAAGGCAGCAACTCTACCGCTGCGCCACTATGACGCCCATTTGCGTCGATTTTCTGAATGATTGAAAATGGATGTTTCCATTTCTTTTGTAGGTTCATGTATTGCCTTGCACGTTTACATTGGATGGACAATTGAATTAACATAACGATGGATTCATCGTAAATGCTCATATCGGTGATTCTCAATACTGTTTTTTAAGATTGAGACACAAGGAACCGCAGATGCTGGAATCATGCTTATAACGCAAAGTGCTGGAGTAATTCAGTGGGTCGGGCAGCATCTCTAGAAAACACAAATAGGCATCATTTTGGGTCGGGACCCTTCTTGAGACTGACTTTGGTCTGAAGTGAAGGGATCAAGAACTTAAACTTGTGCCAAAATATCTGATAAAGGTGACTTTTTGTGTTATCGTGCGCAAACACGGGGTTTTCAAATGGTTAGCACATTTTCTTTTATCCTTTTGGAAGAGGTTTTTTTTGCGGCAATTACCTTTGTTCTTGGTGCATCTTAGTTTGAAATCCATAAATGGTGGCGATCCACCAGTAAAACCATCCTTGTGTTTTATGCTCGATAGTTATTATTACCTTTCTTCAATGCTCTTATTTCTAGTGAAATTAATGCACGCTTGGATGCTGTTGCTGAAATCCTATCATCGGATTCCATCGTCCTGGCGAAGACCCAAAGCCTGCTGTCTAAACTCCCTGATCTGGAGAGAGGAATCTGTAGTATTTATCACAAAAAGGTACATGTGCATGGCGAGAGTGAGCCAGGTCTCAGTTTGTCCTTGAGGAGTTATCTCTAGTACATTATCAGGAAAGAACAGAAAATAATCTGTGTGCCAGTATCTATGAGTGAATGTTAAAACAAAAAGATTTATGATTTCTTAGGGGCCTTTGGGATGTCAGTAAACTACTTTTTATATGCTGTAATTTTTGTAGTATATTAAAGCAATATGCTCATAGCAATGTTATTAGGATCAGATACCATTTTTAATTGAGAAGTAAATGATAGTCAAGCATATCGAGAGCACTCTGAGAAGCACATACATTTTGTGGGGGAGGGGGGGGGGGAATTTGGTGCTTTTACTGGAAATTGGGTTAGGTTGAAGAACTGATTTTGTTTTATGATTAAACAAGATTTAAAATTGTTTAGGAATCACATTTAATGTGACTGCTACTGACTTCACTGTGTTTTTGCTGCTTAGCCATGAATGAATGTTCTCCCAGAAGCACATAACAAATGAATTACAATTGGGTTGCATCGGGGTTGTTGCTGTAGCTGGGGCATGTTGGCCAGTGTGGGCAACATGACACTCTATGACTGTTGCTTCAGAGAAATGTGTTCATTGCAAATATCAGCGATCAAAATAATGAAATCGCTAAATAAGATGATTTTGTCATTTTCAGCATGATGATGAATCCACTAAATTACACTTTCATGGAGCAAAATCTTTTGTTCTTTATTCGCATGAAAGGGGTGCATCTAAAATCAGGAATAGATGAAACTAGGAACTGTCTTTATTCATACAAAATTCATCAAAGTTAATAAAAAGATGAAATGGTCCATGCATTGTGTAAAAGTAAATATTTTTTTTCCATCTTGATCAGTTTATAATCCAGTATGTAAATCAATGTAAAATAAACTGGCGAGGCGAATTTGGGTAATGCTTTATATTTCCTGAAACATATGTGGGGCGGTGCAAGATTAGGTGTCAGCGTTCCCATTGATTTTACATTATAAAAATTAATAGCATTTTTACTGCCGCAATAATGTTTTGTCTGATGGTTTGAAAGTTGTGGTCAGAACCAAAGCTGCCTTGAAAATGCATATTGCAAATGAATATCTGATTATTGTATCAATGTTGAAAAACCTCCATGTGGTCCAGAAACCACTTGTTAAATGCAGTTGCTGGTTATTTCTTTGGGTGCAAATTTGCAATATTTCCACAGTTATTCTTTAGGTATCCATATAACATTGATTCCATGTGATGCACATTCATCGACAGATTGAAAATCAGTCATGCAGTGTGGAAATTGGCCCTTTGGCACAATTTCCCCACACTGGCCAACATGTCCCAGCAACAGCTGTCTTGTGTTTGGCCCATATCCCTCTAAACACGTCTTATTCATGTACCTGTCTACTTTAACTTAAACGTTGCGATAGTCCCAGCCTCAATAACCTGGGTGTAGGGGCCATCGAGTGCCCTTGCCTTTCATTTTCCACAATGTTTTAACTTGATGAGCTGCAGATAATACTATTTTTCACTAGGACAGTACAGTGTTGTATGGACGTTCATCACGTATTGCGAATATAATTTGTGAATTGATGGTATTTTCCTGCTACCTTTTGGGTGTTGAGAAACATTCTACAGCAACCAAAAGGTTGTCTGCTTTCTTGCCATTTATCTACAGGAAGTCGAGGCATTAAAGGGGTCTGTGCAAATTGATCAGCAAGTGGGCTAGGCATTCCACTTTTAGACTCTTTTACAAGGATATTAGCTGAGGAAAAATATAGAAACAAGTAACTGCAGATGCTGGTTTACAAAAGAAGGCACATAGTGCTGGAGCAACTCTGTGAGCCAGGAGAACATCAGTCTGAAGAAGGGTCCCGATCCGAAAAGTCTCCAGAGATGCTGCCTGACCCGCTGGGTTACTCCAGAACACTGTGCAGTCCATCACGTGTACTGACCTTCCCACCATTGAAGGGATCTACAGGAGTCACTGTCTCAAAAAGGCAGCCAGCATCATCAGAGACCCGAACCATCCTGGCTGCACACTCGTTTCTCTAGCATTGGGAAGAAGATATAGGAGCCTGAAAACTGTAACATCTGGGTGCAGGAACAGCTTCCACCCTCCAACCAGCCAGCTATTAAACACTGCAGCCTCCAAATAAGCTCCAAATTATATAGACTTGGCGGCATTGTTTTTGTGTATGCACTATTATTGATGCTTATTATGTTTACTGAGTACTGTGTTTATATATCTGTTGTGCTGCTGCAAGTAAGAATTTTATTGTTTTGGGACATGACAATAAAACACTCTTAGAAACATAGAAAATAGAAACATAGAAACATAGAAACATAGAAATTAGGTGCAGGAGTAGGCCATTCGGCCCTTCGAGCCTGCACCGCCATTCAATATGATCATGGCTGATCATCCAACTCAGTATCCCGTACCTGCCTTCTCTCCATACCCTCTAATCCCTTTAGCCACAAGGGCCACATCTAACTCCCTCTTAAATATAGCCAATGAACTGGCCTCGACTACCCTCTGTGGCGGAGAGTTCCAGAGATTCACCACTCTCTGTGTGAAAAAAGTTATTCTCATCTCGGTTTTAAAGGATTTTCCCCCTTATCCTTAAGCTGTGACCCCTTGTCCTGGACTTCCCCAACATCGGGAGCAATCTTCCTGCATCTAGCCTGTCCAACCCCTTAAGAAATTTGTAAGTTTCTATAAGATCCCCTCTCAATCTCCTAAATTCTAGAGAGTATAAACCAAGTCTATCCAGTCTTTCTTCATAAGACAGTCCTGACATCCCAGGAATCAGTCTGGTGAACCTTCTCTGCACTCCCTCTATGGCAATAATGTCCTTCCTCAGATTTGGAGACCAAAACTGTACGCAATACTCCAGGTGTGGTCTCACCAAGACCCTGTACAACTGCAGTAGAACCTCCCTGCTCCTATACTCAAATCCTTTTGCTATGAAAGCTAACATACCATTCGCTTTCTTCACTGCCTGCTGCACCTGCATGCCTACTTTCAATATAGTGCAGGAGTAGGCCATTCGGCCCTTCGAGCCTGCACCGCCATTCAATATGATCACGGCTGATCATCCAACTCGGTATCTTGACGCTTTACTTTGTCTTCCTTAGCGGAGGAGAGATTGGGAGCAACTGTGCTGCCCTGCCACAGATTATATATCATGCCAAGAGCTTCTGTGTTGGTGCATGTAAAGAGTGGAGAATGTTAGGGCTTGGGCAACATCCATTGACTTGTGCATCAAATTGCCAGCAGAAGAAACCGATGAAGAAGATGAAAGAGTGAAAGGGAGCAATCCCTTTAAATTATTCAGATAATGCCTGAAGTTTGCTGAGGGAACTGTGTAAATCCCCACGTCTATCACGGTTCAGCTGGTATCTGACCGCCTTCAAATCGATAGGTTTTGTTTCAAGTTTAATTTAAGCATAAGAACCGATCAGAATAGAGGAAGCCATGCATCCATTGATATTTCTCTTTTGATCCATAATTCATGATGGATATTCTACTTCAACTTTACTTGGAATTTTTAAATTCCCAAGTGCATTGATTCCTGTTGTGTAGTCTTAAATACAGTGATATATCTGGGGTACTTTTCCTTACTGTGGACGTACAAGGACAATACTGTGACGTGCCATCAGACTCATCAAATAAAATATAAGAAGCCACAGATGCCACCAATCTAAAGGTAAAATGCAGGAGATGGTGGGCAGATTGAGTATCAGTTGTACAGAGGGGAGTATTTCCTGTTTCTGGTTAACAGTTGGTTAACAGTTGGTAATCTGGTTAACATTTTCCAGATTAACCTGAAATGTTAACTGGTTTTCTATCCACACATGCTACCCAATTTGCTGACGCACTCCAACAAATTGTTTTGACTGCAACTACTCTCAAGTTTGTCCAAGTCCCTAACCAATGCATGTTGATATTTCAGTGCTCCACGTGGGAGTTCTACCAGCTGCTCCGTACTTTGTCCAACCTGGAGGTGGGTTTCCAGGCTTTGCTTCCGGCTGCTGCGTCTGAGTTAAGCTCGTCTCTTCTGCGTAACGTTCTGTCGGAGCTGCCACAGCTGCTGAACCCTGTGCATCACTACTTGAAGATTCTGGATGAAAATGCAGCCAAGTACGTCTAGCCAGAAAAAAATGGCACATTTTTAGAATTTAGTACGCCATTTTGATGCTGAATTAGCCAGGTGAATGAGTGGGCAACAACATGAATGACATTGATTAGTACGGGTGTCAGGGGTTATGGGGGAGGAGGCAGGAGAATGGGGTTGAGAGGGAAAGATAGATCAGCCATGATTGCATCATAAGGTCGTAAGTGATAGGAGCAGAATTAGGCCATTCGGCCCATCAAGTTTACTCCGCCATTCGATCATGGCTGATCTATCACTCCCTCCTAACCCCATTCTCCTGCCTTCTCCACATAACCCCTGACACCGTCCTAATCAAGAATCTATCTATCTATCTCTGCCTTAAATATATCCATTAGCCTGGCCATCACAACCTTATGAACAATGTGGAAAACCTTATGTACAAAATATAAGATTGTCCATCAAGAGAAAAATTAACCTTGTAAATATTGTGTGATTGGAAAGTGTTGATATTCAAAGGAATCTGGGGATAGAAGGATGTGGACAGGGTGGAAGAGGTGGAAGATCAGCCCTGATCTTGTTGAATGCTGGATCAGGTTGACTGCCTACAAACTGCCTACTTTTGACCCAACTTCATGTATTTAGTTTAATTTAGAGATACAATGTGGAAGCAGGCCCTTTAGACCAAGGGTTCCCAACCTGGGGTAAATTTCGCCTACCCTGGGGGTAAATTTCGCCTACGCAGGGGGTAAATTTGGTGATTCTGGATTTGTACTTGACTGACTGTGTTTGGTTCTGGTATACCGGTATCTGTCCATCATTCGTTGTTCATAAATAAGTGAAATAGCATTGTTACGTGCTATTAAAGTTGCATGGGGTAAACGGGACGAAAAAGGTTGGGAACCCCTGCTTTAGACCAATGAGTCTGCGGTGATTGATGATCTATGTTATCCCTGTTATGCATCCTACACACTCGGGGCAATTTACGGAGAGAAATTAACCTACAAACCTACGATACGATATGATGCGATAGAATTTTATTCATCCCCGGAGGGAAATTGTTCTGCCAACAGTCACATCACAAAACAAGGTACACGAAAACTCAAAATTAAAATTAAATAAAAAATGGAAACAAAAAGAAAAAGACAAGCGATTGTTGTCCGGCTGCCGTGCGCACAGCGCCTTCACCGGAACAAATGAACAAACAAACAAACGTAGACTTATCCCCTGGGCAGAGGATTCTAAACTAGAGTGCCCCCCTGCCCCACACTGTGTCCTCCCCTTTGTTCTCCCACTGTCCCTCACAGTGGTCCCCCCAGGCTGGGTCCCCATTGCTCTTCACAGCAGTCCCACCCACGCTGTGAAACCTTGCACGTATTTGGAATGTGGGAGGAAACGGGAGCACCCGGAGAAAACCAACACTGTCACAGAGCGAGCGTGCAAACACCGTACAGACAGTACCCGTGGTCAAGATCGAACCAGGGTCTTTGTAGGGTGCAATTCGACCACTGTGCTGCCATCTTCTGTTTTTTTCTGTTCTGTGTTTTTTTTCCGCCTTGGATTGTGAGTCAAGCACATTGCTTAACACAAAAGTGTTTTCAGCATGAGTGCTAGAATCTGGCAGTGCTGGATCAGATTGGAAATGTTCATCCCAGGAAAAAGCGCAGACAATGGAAAGGTGGTAATTTGCAGAAACTGATGGGTGCAAGCATTGACCGGCCTACACCAGTCCGGGTTCACCAAATTAATTGCGATTCTCATTTAAAGCTCTCATCATATCTTCACTTTAGTTTCACAATCATATACATTCCCTTCCACAGTTCCTTGTTCGCCCTCGATAGAGAGTTCAACCCCCTCATCCCTAGTTTCTCTAGCCTCCGTGCCATCAAAACCATCAGTGGTTTTGGAGGGCTGTTGCAAACGTTTGGCACCGTTAGTTTACCCTGCTCTCTGAAACACTGCAGGTTTCTAACTATAAAGTAAATACAACAATACAAAAGGAATTACTGGAGGATATAAATGGAATAAAAACAGAAAATGCTGAAAACACTTGCCAGGTCATGTATCTTCTGTGGAGAGAAGAGGGAATTCTATCCTTTCAACTGTCCGATCAATGTTTTTTAGCCAGAATACGCTTTACACATATAAATTCAAGCGTTCATTTAATGGTTTCAATGCCAGCAAAAAAATGGAAAGGACTTTTTTCCACTTAACAGTTATATTTCTTTTAGATAAGCAACTATTATTGTGTCTGCCCTTTTGGACGCAGGATGGAAATTTGCTATTTTGTTTTTCCTTTCCCTCCCCAATCCATCCGCACAATCTCTTGATGTGTTTTCCAAAATATCTCTGGCTCTTTTTTTCAAAATAATAGCCAAAGGTGTTAATCTCACTGTGGCTATCGTAGTTGCTGCCACAAAAAGGCAGCCAAAATCATCAAAGACCCACACCAATCTGGCCACACACTCATTTCACCATTGCCATCAGGAAGAAGGTACAGGAGCCTGAAAACTGTAACGTCCAGGTTCAGGAACAGCTTCTTCCCTACAGCCATCAGGCTATTAAACACAACAACGAATAAGCTCAGCTCTGAACTGCAAAAGACTATATTATTATTATTGCACTATATTTGTTATTTATTGAACTTTTTTCTCTCCCCCCGTTATGTACTATATTTACATATTCACATATTCTGTTGTGCTGCAGCAAGTAAGAATTTCATTGTCCCATATGACAATAAAACACTCTTGGCATTTGGCCTTCAACGACTTGAGCTAACAGAGGACGTTCAGTGTAATGCATATCATTTTAAAAATGGATAATAAAAGTGAAGCAATAAAAATTTGAAATGACACTTTTAGCAGTGAGGATATGCAGTATTGTTAAATTATTAAAACATGTAGCGAGTTTTGTTTCTGTTTTTTCGTAGCAGCTGCTCTAAAAACAAGAGAAGGCAGCACAATGGTGTAAGCAGTAAAGCTGCTGCCTCACTGTGCCCAAGATCTGAGTTGGATTCTTACCTTGGTGTGGAGGCTGCACATTCTCTAGGACTGTGTTTACTCAGTGTTCTTATCTGTCCCAAAGATGTGGAGGTTTTTAGGTTAATCACACACTGTCCCTAACTTAATTTATTTTATGGTCACGAGTCCCGAGGTACAGTGAAAAGCTTTTGTTGCGTGCTACCAGTCAAATACACGATTATAATCGAGCCATTCATAGTGTACTGATGCATGATAGAGGGGGTAATGTTTAGTGCAAGGTGAAGTTCGATTAAAGATAGTCCAAGGGTCTCCAATGAGGTAGATTGACCATTCTCCAGTTGGTGATAGGATGATTAAGTTGCCTGATAACAGCTGAGAAGAAATTGTCCCTCAACCTGGAGGTGTGCGTTTTCACACTTCTGTACCTTATGCCTGATGGGAGAGGGGAGAAGAGGGAGTGACCGGGGTGAGACTCGTCCTTGATTGTGCTGGTGTCACTGCCGAGGCAACGTGAGGTATCAATGGGAGGGAGGTTGGTTTGTGTGATGGTCCGGGCTGCGTCCACAATTCATAGCAATTTCTTGCGGTCTTGGATGGAGCTGTTCCCAAATTTGTATTTGTTCCCCAATTTGCAGGGAGTGGACGCGAAAGTGCGATAACCGGTGTGAACAGGTGATCGATGGTTGGCGGGCTGAAGGACCCATTTCCGCACTGTATCTGTCAAGTAAAACTAGAATCTGAAATCTTTGCAGGTCCGGTGATAAGACGAAGCTCTTCAGAGACCTCACTGACTTCCCTGTGATTCAGCAGCGAAAACAGGAGATGCAGGAGGTGGTTTCCCGGCTGCATCAGCATCGCAGGGATATTCGTCAAATTCTGAACAAACCATCTTTCGATTACATTACAGTTTCGGGACAAGAGGTAAATCAATGTTGATGAAGGAAAAAGGTTATCCTGATTCTTACAAAGGAATTCACAGAGGTCCACTTTATCTCCTCTGTTGAGACATCATATGTTCAAATTTTGCTGAACTGAAAAATTAATGTGCAACTTTCAACCTAAGAGCAATTTATGACAGATACTTCCTTCCTTACTTACTTTACAGTCATGTGATAAGTCACAGTAATATTCAAGGTATGCAAAGAGTCACCACCTAAAGGGTGCCGACAAAGGCACAAGAATCCCGTTACAAATAACAAGTAAATGTCCACCTTTATAGTAAGTTGGAGTTGACAGTCTGATTCCTTTCTGCATCACTTGCAAAAAAAGAAATTCAAAATGTTTCCAGCAAATAATTAATTTTTCTATCATCCTTAATTGTGGATGAGATTTTTTCATAGGAGGGCCAAGAGAGTGCAGAAGCTGGAAACTAGCAAAAATAGCAGAATAACTGGAAGAACTCAGTGGCAGTATTTGTGGAGGGAAATGGACAGTTGACGTCTCAGATCAGAACCCTTCATCTCGATGTCTATTTTCCGTCACAGATTAGGGGTGCAGCAGTAGAGTTGCTGCCTTACGGTGCTAGAGACCCGAAATCGATCCTGACTATGGGTGCTGTCTGTACAGAGTTTGTATGTCCTCCCTATGACCATGTGGGTTATCTCCGGGTGCTCCAGTTTCCTCCCACACTGCAAAGGCTTACAGGTTTGTAGGTTAATTAGCTTTGGTGAAATTTGTAAATTGCCCCTAGTGTGTAGGGTGGTGCTAGTGCATGGAGATTGCTGGTTTGCGTGGAATCGGTGGGCCACAGGGCCTGTTATTGCGCTGTATCTGTAAAGTAAACTAACGTAAGATGCTGGCTGGCCCTCTGGCTTCCGCCAGTTGTTCTAAGATTATAAGGTCATAAGGAATAGGAGTAGAATTAGGCCATTCGACCCATGAGGTCTACTCCACCATTCAATCATGGCTGATCTATCTCTCCCTCCGAACCCCATTCTCTTGCCTTTTCCCCACAACCTATGACACCCGCACTAGCCAAGATTCTATCTATCTCTGCCTTAAAAATATCCACTGACTTGGCCTCCACAGTCTTCTGTAGCAAAGAATTCCACAGATTCACCACCCTCTGACTAAAGACTCTGACTGTTCTCCTTAATTTTTGCTTTGTTCTTTGCTTCTCTGAGACACTTGGTAACTTACATGGATTACATCCCAGCATTAAAGGTCAGCGAGACTTCTAGATTATGATACAAAATACTTTGTTTTGTTTCAGTAACTTCATAACATGACGGTAATGGACTCAGATAAATGTCAGGATGTTCTGCCATGAGAGATTCTTGTCTCCTCGTGCTATTCATTGAGATAATCAGTGCACAGAAGTCCTCCTTTTGTTGGGAGGAGGTTGCAATGATTAACGTGCAAGTCCCGATGGGAAAGGAGTTACTGTATCTTGGCATTTATGACTGGAAATGTTTGATCCTGTACTTTGCAGATAACACTGAAGAGTACCATATTTGTTCTGAACAACTTGGGAGATGAAATGTTTGTCAATTCTCGTTGACTTCGAGAAGACTAGACAAGAATTATTATGTGATGTTGTATTTGTTCTTGTATATTTTCTTTAAGCAATGTTGAGAGGTCTGTTTGTTAATTTTAAAAATAAACGAGTCATGCAGCATGGGAACAGGCCCTTCGGCCCAACTTGCCCGTACCGACTAACATGCCCCATCTGCACTCATCCCTCTTGCCTACGTTTGGCCCGTATCCTTCTAAACCTATTCTATCCATGTACCTGTCCAAATGTTTTTTTTAAACATTGCGATGGTATCTGCAATTAAGTTGACCATCTAGTTCTGAAATGACGACACGGTAGTGTGGTATCACAAAATGCATAAATTCTATTAAGTTAGCAAATGTAATCAGATTCAGATTCAGATTCAAACTTTATTGT
Organism: Malacoraja senta; assembly: GCA_038087875.1. Taxonomy (NCBI): domain Eukaryota; kingdom Metazoa; phylum Chordata; class Chondrichthyes; order Rajiformes; family Rajidae; genus Malacoraja; species Malacoraja senta. The sequence goes on along the minus strand of CM075977.1, from coordinate 211,173,099 downwards.
CATTGTGCAGTGTACAAGTACAGAGACAACGAAATGCAGTTAGCATCTCACCCTGAAGAGCGAACATAGAATAATGGAACAGTAAAATATATATATGTACATACAGTAGCAGTAGTGCAATTTTTCTGGGGGAAGGAGTGTCCGGGGTGGGGGGGGTGACTGGCAATCACCAAGGTGCAGAGTTAAGTAGTGTAACAGCCGCATATTGGGCTTGTTTAGAATACAGATGATTTAGATAAGAGAGGAGTATTGGAGGTGAAGTTTGAGTTGGCTGAAAAGCTTGTTATCTTCAATGACGTTTGACTTTCCTGTTTCTGATTCCAGTTAATCCAAGAGTTGCATCTTGCTTTTGGCATTGATACAACCTAATTGTTCGTTTTGCTTTGAGTGCGTAAATGTCAGTTACTTTCAAAATACTTTCACAACATTTTGAAGGATATGGGACTAACGCAGGCAGATGGGATCCCTGTTGCTCATTCTCCCATCGCTCTGTCCACTGCCATCGCTGGCCGCTATGGGAATTTCAACTCAGCTCTCGGGATTTTACCCGGATTATAAGGGAGGGGGGAGGGGGGGGTACCATCAGTTGCCGGAAAATCTGTGTTCAACCTGTAATTATACAAATTAAACCAATTTTACAGTTTGTTAAAGACTGTTTTGAGTTGAAGCATTGTTACAGGTTGATTCAACAGGTGAGTAATTCCAGAAACAGTATTTATTATGAGAAAATTGCAAGCTTGGTAGATCCAATCTTGTGTTCTCATTTTCTACTCCTTGTTATGAAGACACAGTCTCTTAGTTAGTGTTTATAGACTCTTCTCTGCTAAGTTGCTGCCTGAGCGACTGGGCAGTTCAGCATATTTTTACTTTTAATTTTTTTCGGATGTTGTACAAAATAATACACCAATGATTTCATTTATATTTTCAGACCACTGTTTCATTAATGGAAGAAGTAGTATGTTTGTATTCTTATTGGAGTTGTAAAGGGTTACATAGTTTAATCGTGGGAGAGAATAGCCTTCGATCAGTTTGATGCTTCCTTATTTATCCTCCCAATCTAAAAACTGCTTAATTTTCACGATTTTATGTTAAATATTGTGGGAATCAGAGAGGGAATTCAGTATGGAGTATTTTGGACTATATATGGCAGGTTTTCATAATTTCATTATGACTTTTCCCAAATGTGATTTGTTTTATTTATTTGTTCATGGGGTATGTATGTTGCAGGAATTTGCAACATTTTTGTCCTTCTCTAATTGCCCATGAAGTGAGAAACCCTGCCAAGAGTCAAACCATGTTGGTGGGTTTATAATTGTATGTTCATAAGTTATAGGGGCAGAATTAGGCCTTTTTTTTTTTTATAAAGTTGAGAGATACAGCGTGGAAACTTGCCCCTCGGCCCACCGAGTCCGCACCGACCTGCGATCCCCGCTCATTAACACCATCCTACACCCACAGGGGACAATTTACATTTATACCAAGCCAATTTGCCTACAGACCTGTACGATTTTGGAGTGTGGGAGGAAAACTTAGATCTCAGAGAAAACCCACGCGGTCTCGGGGAGAACGTACAAACTACGTACAAACAAGCACCCATAGTCAGGATCGAACCCGGGTCTCTGGCGCTGTAAGGCAGCACCTCTACCGCTGCCGCCCTAAAGTCTGAGTGAAAATAGTTATTTTTGTGGTTTGGAGAAAAGTATCGCGCCTTCTGCCTTTTCCCAGAGTGAGGCACTCTAGTAGATCGAGCGTGCAGGCCACCGGACTTCAGACTTTGGAAATGGCGTAAATAAATGGCGGTGCCTGCGTGTGTAAAAATGCAAAAAGAATTTCTCTGTGCAGTTGCACATGTGACAAATAAAATTCCACAGAACCATTATCATTTGACACCCTTACTAATCAAAAATCTGTCAATCTCCGCCTTAAAAATACCCAATGACTTAAATGATAGGAGCAGAATTAGGCCATTCGGCCCATCAGGACTACTCCGCCATTCAATCATGGCTGATCTATCTTTCCCTCTTGACCTCATTCTCCTGCCTTCTCCCCATAACCCCTGACACCCGCACTAATCACCAGCCACAGCCATCATTGGCAATGAATTCCACAGTGAATGAAACTAGTGTGGTAGATTTCCTGCCGTGAAATCTTTTGGTGAATTTATATGAAAATGCGGTAGCTTTGACGTTGCCGTTACTGAGGCTAGATTTTACTTTTTAAGTTGCAAATATCTATTTCCCAGTTGGCGTAGTGATCAGTGATTCAAGAGTCCAGCTGCCTGCCCACTAACTTGAGCACAACATGAGTGCATTTCCAAAGATTAATGATATAGGTTCATATTGTTTGTGATTATGAACAAGCTTTACTCGGATTATGAAGAGCTTGCTATTCTCGGGCTTAAGCCGAATGAAGCCAAATGTTTATGTCCAAATTGAGCTGCTCTGACCAGACCCATGCTGTGGGTCTGGAAGTATAACTAACTTCACTGATGGATTTTGAAAATGGGTTTCATTACCAATAGTATGCAGTGCGAATTATTGTCATTCATTCTGGAAGAAAGGTATAATGGGTGTCAGGGGTTAATGGGAGAAGGCAGGAGAATGGGGTTGAGAGGGAGAGATAGATCAGCCATGATTGAATGGCGGCGTAGACTTGATGAGCCGAATGGCCTAATTCTGCTCCTATCACTTATGAACAAAACAAATAGAAAAACCGCGCAAACCGGAAGAGCACAAGATCAGAGTTTTAGTTATGTATAGATAGATAGATAGATAGATATATAGATTTACAGCATCTGCAGTCTATTTTACAGCCATGATTCAGCTGGCTAGTGTAAATATTCTCATCCCGAGAACCATTGTGTGGTGCAAAAGCATCACTAACTGTTGTGTTGATACCAACAACGATGTATTGGACCTTGTAATATTATAATACATCTTTGGGGTAGGAAAGCACCTTCCCTTGTACTGTTGTTGCCACACCAACAACGTGCGAAAATAATTGTATGATTTGCATTTTCTTTTCTAGTTTCTCGTGGAAGTGAAAAATTCCCTGCTGCACATCATTCCATCTGAATGGACAAAAATTTCCAGGTATGTAATATAGGAATTGTATTGTATGTATATATTTAAAAAATTACTGTTGTCTGCTTAAAAAGGTATTTAGAAAGCAATGATGTTGTGAACAGTTACCAGGGCATCGGAGATGTCCTCATTCTTTAGGGAACGGGGGTTCCCCTCCTCGACTATAGATGAGGCTCTCACCGGGGTCTCTTCTACACCCGTAGCTCTGCTCTCACTCCCCATCCCCCCCACTCGTAACAAGGGCAGAGTCCCCCTTGTCCTCACCTTCCACCCTACCAGCCGTCAAATACAACAGATAATCCTCCAACATTTTCACCACCTCCAACGGGATCCCACCACTGGCCACATCTTCCCATCTCCTCCCCATTTGGCTTTCCGCAGAAACCGCTCCCTCCGTAACTCCCTGGTCAATTCGTCCCGTCCCTCCCTGGTACTTTCCCTTGCAACCGCAGGAAATGCTACACTTGTCGCTTTACCTCCCCCCTTGACCATCCAAGGACCTAAGCAGTCTTTCTAGGTGAGGCAGAGGTTCACCTGCACCTCCAACCTCATCTATTGCATCCGCTGCTCTAGGTGTCAGCTGTTCTACATCGGTGAGACCAAGCGTAGGCTTGGCGATCGCTGCGCCCAACACCTCTGCTCCTTTCGCAATTTAAAAAAAATTCAAAATAGACTTTATTCGTGAAATAAATACATACAATACATGCTCCATACAAAACTCCATCCGACATTCTCGGAGGCATTCATACATTCAATAGTTTCCCCAAATCACAATTTTACCCCACACTCTTGCCACTCATGTGGCCCACTGTCGTGGAATCCCTTCCCTTATTTTGAGGGGAGTCTCCACCACGCCCTGCCCCCCATGTCCAGCAGCGGAAGGAACCTAGACTGTGGTCCTCCCCCACCGAGCCTTGGCGTTGGCTGCACCGAGCTTCAGTGCGTCCCTCAGCACGTACTCCTGCAGTCTGCAGCGGGCCAGTCGGCAACATACCCCGACGGACATCTCGCTCCGCTGGGTGGTCAACAAACGCTCGGGCAGACCAAAGAGCGTCTTTCACCGAGTTGATGACCTTCCAGGAGCACTCGATGTCAGTCTCTGAATGCGTCCCTGGGAACAGTCCGTAAATCACAGAGTCCTCTGTGACGGAGCTGTTTGGAATAAACCGTGACAGAGACCCTTGCAGACCCTCTTTGCAAATCCACACTCTGCAAAGAGGTGGGCAACAATCTCCTCTCCATAGCAGCCATCCCGAGGGCAGCGTGCGCTGGTAGTGAGGTTTCCGACGGTGCAGGCAGGATCTGACTGGGAGGGATCCCCTCAATGCCAGCCAAGCCAACCAACCTGATCTCCCGGTGGCTCAGCACTTCAACTCCTCCTCCCATTCCGAATCTGACCTTTCTGTCCTGGGCCTCCTCCCACTTGGTAAATTGGAGGAGGAGCACCTCATATTTAGCTTGGGTAGTTTACACCCCAGCGGTATGAACATTCTCCAATTTCAGGTAGTTCTTGCTTTCTCCCTCTTTCCCCTCCCCTTCCCAGCTCTCCCTCAGCCCACTGTCTCCGCCTCTTCCTTATTTCTTCTCGCCCCCACATCCCCTAATCAGTCTGAAGAAGGGTCTTGACCCGAAACGTCATCTATATCTTCGCTCCATTGATGCTGCCTCACCCGCTGAGTTTCTCCAGCATTTTTGTCTAACTTGAATTTATGAGGTACTTCATCGCGTTTCCATGATATTCCAAAGCACTTCTAACAATCGGTGCATGATTTTATGTGTGCTACTCTGTTGTGTGGACAAATCATAAGATCATAAGTGATAAGAGCAGAATTAGGCCATTCGGCTCATCAAGTCTACTCCATTCAATTATGACTGATCTATTTCTGCCTCCTAATCCCATTCTCCTGCCTTCTCTCCATACCCTCTGACACCCGTACTAATCACGAATCTATCTATCTCTGCCTTAAATATATCCATTCATGGCCCCCACAGATTCACCACCCTCTGACTAATGAAATCTCATTCCTAAAAAAAGAAAAAGTTCAATAAATAACAAATACAGTGCAAATAACAAATAATAATAGTCTTTTGCAGTTCAGAGCTCAGAGCTTATTCGTTGTTGTGTTTAATAGCCTGATGGCTGCAGGGAAGAAGCTGTTCCTGAAGCTGGACGTTATAGTTTTCAGGTTCCTATACCTTCTTCCTGATGGCAATGGTGAGATGAGTGTGTGGCCAGGATGGTGTGGGTCCTTGATGATTTTGGCTGCCTTTTTGTGGCAGCGACTACGATCGATTCGTTCGACGGTGGGTAGGTCAAAGCCGGTGATGGACTGGGCAGTGGTCACAACTTTTTGTGGACTTTTTTGCTCCTGGACGTTCAAGTTGCTGAACCAGGCCACGATGCAACCAGTCAGAATGCTCTCTACCGTGCACCTGTAGAAGTTTAGGAGAATCTTGAGCATGAGGAATGATTATATAGAATTGTATAAGATCATGAGGGGAATGGATAGGGTAAATACACAGAGCCTCTTGCCCAGAGTAGGGGAATCAAAAATCAGAAACATTGGTTTAAGATGAGAGGGGAAAGATTTTATAGGGACCTGAGGGGCAATTCTTTAACATAAGAATGAGCAGCCAGAGGAGGTAGTTGAGGCAGGTACTATAACAACATTTAAAAGATATTTGGACAGGTACATAGACAGGAAAGCTTTAGAGGATATAGGCCAAAAGCAGGCAGGTTGGACTAGTCTAGGTAGGGCATCTTGGTCGGCATGGACAAGTTGGGCCAAAGGGCCTGTTGCCACGCTATACTGTATGTCTCTGACTCCATAGTACTGTTCCATGACAGTAAAAGCCTCACAGTAGCATTTCCAGTGCTTTCTTTTAAATATTATTTATCACCAACTTGTGATATAAGTTAATTTGGTAATTGGCAGCATTTTGTTAGGGTTTGAGGATGTAATTCAATCTATTTATTTCCTCTCCACGTCATACAGCTTCCTGCCTTGGGTGCCATTTTGGAGGTTACCCACGTAAATAGGTAAATGTTGTGTTGTCAAATTAACCCAAGTACACTCCCAATCTCATTGAAAAATATCTGAATCTTAAAGAGGCATAAATGAGCATGGGTAATCGAAATGCAAGGAAAGCTTCATATTTTTACCATGTATTTGATGTAATTGTCTTTACTGGTAAACCTAGTTGTACAGGAAGGAACTGCAGATGCTGGTTTACACCAAGGGTAGACACAAAATGCTGGAGTAACTCAGTGGGACAGGCAGCACCCCTTGAGAGAAGGAATGGGTGACGTAAACCCTTTGGGAGAGAAGGAATGGGTGACGTAATCCAGCATCTTGTGTCTAACCTAGTTGTACATTTAGAAATCTGCCATGGGGAAAGTTTTCCAATTTGCATTTATGCCATCAATTTAGTTTATGCCATAAATTCATTTTTCCCATTAACTAACGCAAGTTAACCCAAAATATTATCACTTGGAAAGTTTTCTGCAGAAATCAACACGCAGTAGTCTGGCCAATTTCCATACGATCTTTGCTGGTTTAAAAAAAAAGTATTATTAAATAATACGATTGATATTGTGTAGTTTGATTTCCAATAAGCTTTTGATGAAGTATATAATAATAATAGACTCCAGCAAACTTGAAACTTATGGAAGTAAATGGATAGTGGCAATTTAGTTTAAAAAAATGATCTGAAGTTCTGGAAGCATACGGCGTGAATGATTGTTTTAATTTTAGATTTTAGGAGTCCTTTGGGAGATGGTATTAGGGCCATTATGCTTTTTACAATAGAAGGTAGACAAAAATGCCGCTGAGTTACTCCAGCATTTTTGTCTACCTTCGATTTTTCCAGCATCCGCAGTCCTTTCTTATACATTGTGCTTTTTACAATGTATTCATGACCTGAACTTAAGTACAGTTTCTGCAAAATCGTATCGTTGTGTGGGTGTTCAATAATTGCCAAAGAATTTGATTGTCAGAATCATGTCCGTGTAAGTAATTCAGATGGCAATTTCAAAGAAAGATTCAGTTGTAGACTTATGTAGACTTGTAGAATATGTAGACTTCCATATTCATTCTTCTTATTTCTTTGTTATCGCCACAGTCCAATAGAAAATGTAATTCTTATCCTTTCTTACGCATGTATTTGATAAAATTATTGGGCGGCACGGTGGCACAGCGGTAGCGTTGCTGCCTTACAGCGCCAGAGACCCGGTTTGGGTGCGTGTCTGTACGGAGTTTGTACCTTCTCCCCGTGACCTGCGTGGGTTTTCTCCAGGATCTCTGGATTCCTCCCTCCCTCCAAAGACGTGCAGGTTTGTAGGCTAATTGGCTTGATAGCATTGTAAATTGTCCCTCGTGTGTGTATGATAGCGTTGGTGTGCAGGGATCATTGGCCGGCACGGACTCGGTGCGCCGAAGTGTCTGTTTCCTCCGGTATTTTTTCAATCTTTTTTTGAAAGCCTTTCTTTGGATTGCACTACAGAGTATAGTTTACGGTATCATCTGGTCATTTGATTAGTTGCAGTGAAAAATATTTTAGATTAAAAGCTTATGGAGAATGGGTTTTATTAGATCAGTAGCAGAAACTACTGTTATATTTACACAAGCACTGCAAGAATGTACATTATTAAGTTATTGTGACCTTTAGCAAAGTATGTGTAATGTAGCCAGTTGGTTTTCTATCCAACAGAGATTGTATATAAATCAAACACATGTTTTGAAATTATATATTTCAGTTAACATTATTTGAATAAGATTAATATTATTATTATGTAATGTCTTTTGACCATTTGCCAAATTGCTGTGTTCTGTACACAAGACTATAGAAAGTCATACAGCATAGAAACAGGCCCTTCAGCCCAACTCATAACATGCTGACCAAGATGCCCTATCTAAGATAGTCCCATTTGGCCCGTATCCCTCGAAGCCTTTACTATCCATGTACCTGTCCAAGTTTTCAGTCTGAAGAAGGGTCTCGACCCGAAACGCCACCTATTCCTTCGCTCCATAGATGCTGCCTCACCCACTGAGTTTCTCCAGCATTTTTGTCTACCTAAGTGTTTTTTAAATATCATTGTATCTATTAAATGTTGTTATTGCACCCCAGTGACTGAGTGTCCAGCTAGACTGTTGCTTTTATCATGTACAGTGCCCTCCATAATGTTTGGGACAAAGACCCCATCATTTATTTATTTGCCTCTACTCCACAATTTGAGATTTGTAATAGAAATAAAATCACATGTGGTTAAAGTGCGCATTGTCAGATTTTAATAAAGGCCATTGTTATACATTTTGGTTTCACCATGTAGAAATTACAGCAGTGTTTAGACAGTGTCCTGTCTGGGTCATTGAAATCAATGTAAACATCCACACGAACAGCATTGATTCTGTCTCCTGCTTCCTGCCCTCTACCCACAGAAAACAGTTGGACGGACTCTTGCAATTTCTATTTCTCTCTTTGATTTGCAAATCTATTGACCTTTGTTGAAACCGAAACAGATTAATTGATTGTTAGGGTCTTGCCAATGAACACCGTTTTTTTTTTTCTCTTGCACGGAATCTCTGCTTGTTGAATCAGTCTACATATTGTATTTTAGTTTAGTTTGGGGAACCATTTAAAAGGAAGTAAATACCCCCCCCAAAAATGTTCCAGGCATATGTTTTTGGGGATAATATAATATTGGGACATATTTCAGGGTGCAAAAGAATTGAAATCAGAATATTTTCTATAAATACATAGCAATTCGTGCTAATTTAACAAATTTACATGTGACTGGTAAAATACAAGGCATATAAGCAGAAGTTTAATGCAGTGAAGCACTAGGTGGCAGGTTTTATCAGGTAGAATAAGGAGAAACAATCGGAACTCAATGGCATAGTTTTGTGGGTGCAAGAACAGACACTATAGGAGTAAAATTAGGCCATTCGGCCCATTAAGTCTACACTGCTATTCAATCATGGCTGATCTATCTCTCCCTCCTAACCCCATTCTCCTGCCTTCTCCCCATAACCTCTGACACCCGTACTAATCAAGAATCCAACTATCTCTGCCTTAGAAAAATATCCACTGACTTGGCCTCTTCAGTGGCAAAGAATTCCACAGATTCACCACCCTCTGACTAAAGACATTTCTCCTCATCTCCTTCCGAAAAGAATGTCTTTTATTTTATTCTAAGGCTATGATCTCTAGTCCTAGACTCTCCCGCTAGTGGAAACATCGACTCTATCCAGGCCTTTCATTATTCTGCATGTTTCAATGACGCCCCTCCCCCCCCTCATTCTTCTAAACTAGCGAGTACAGTCTCTTCAAGATACTTGTAGAGGTAGCCACACAAATCTTTGAAGGTGGCAAAATAATGCTTGTGTTATTTTTTTAAAAACCTGAAGTAATCCTTGTACTAAAGGACACACAGTGCTGGAGTAACTCAGCAGGTCAGGCAGCATTTCTGAAGAGCACGAGTTGGTGACGTTTTGGGTCGAGATCCTTGTCTTCACTTTTAGAGGAACAGATTTTTTTTAGAAAAGGATGTTATGCTGACTCTTTATAAAACACTTGTTTGGTTTCCTGGGCATTCATATTTCCGAAGATCACTCCTGGTCCCAGAACACTGATGCAATCATAAAGAAAGCTCATCAGTGCCTCTACTTCCTGAGAAGATTACGGAGAGTCGTTATGTCAAGGAGAACTCTCTCGAACTTCTACAGGTGCACAGTAGAGAGCATGCTGACCAGTTGCATCGTGGCTTGGTACGGCAACCTGTGCATCCAGGAACAGAAATGGCTGCAAAAAGTCGTAAACACTGCCCAGTCCGTCATCGGCTCTGACCTCCCTACCATCGAGGGGATCTATCGCAGTCGCTGCCGCAAAAAGGCTGCCAGCATCATCAAGGACCCACACCATCCTGGCCACACACTCATCTCTCTACTACCATCAGGAAGAAGGTACAGGACCCTGAAATCTGCAACATCCAGATTCAGGAACAGCTGCTTCCCCACAGCCATCAGACTATTAAACACAACTTCAAACAAAATATGAACTATAACAACCTATTGCACTTTATCTGTTTACTGATGTGTGTCTATATATATTTTTTGGTATATGGACGCACTGATCTGATTTGTATTTATGACTACAATATTCTGTTGTGCTGCACCAAATGCAAGAATTTCATTGTCCTATCTGGGACACATGACAATAAACTCTCTTGACTCTTGGTTTCACCTGAAGCATTAAGTTCTGGTTGCAAAATTTTAGAATAGAAAATATATCACAAGAGAAGTTGTAGAAGATAATTACTGGAATGGTTGCATGGATGATGGGCTTCAATGCATGGATGGAGAAGCTGTGTTTGTCAAGAGTGTTTTATTGTCGTATGTCCCGGATGGGACAATGGAATTCTTACTTGCTGCAGCACAACAGAATATGTAAACATAGTACATAACGGGGAAAGAGAAAAAAAATTCAATAAATAAAAATATAGTGCAATAATAATATAGTCTTATGCAATTCAGAGCTTATTCGTTGATGTGTTTAATAGCCTGATGGCTGTAGGGAAGAAGTTGTTTCTGAACCTGGAAGTTACAGTTTTCAGGCTCCTATACCTTCTTCCTGATGGCAGTAGTGAGATGAGTGTGTGGCCAGGATGGTGTGGGTCTTTAATAATAATAATAATACATTTTATTTATATAGCGCTTTTCAGGACTCAAAGTCGCTTTACATTGAGAGTCAAGAATAAACAAAACAAAATAGAGCAGTAAGACAGAGATGCAAAGGGGAGGGGAACATGGGACTAAGGGTATGCAGAGGTGAAGAGATGGGTCTTGAGGCGGGACTGGAAGATGGTGAGGGACTCAGAATTTCGAATCAATTGTGGGAGGGAATTCCAGAGCCTGGGAGCTGCCCTGGAGAAGGCTCTGCCTCCAAAAGTGCAGAGGTTTGATTTCGGAGTGGAGAGGAGACCAGCTGATGTGGATCTGAGGGACTGTGGCGGTTGGTAGGGGGAGAGGAGGTCAGTGAGATAAGGGGGGGCCAAGTGGTTGAGGGCTTTGTAGATGAGGACCAGGATTTTGTAGATGATCCGGTGGGAAATGGGAAGCCAGTGGAGTTCTTTGAGAACTGGGGTGATGTGGTGCCAGGATTTGGTGTGGGTGATGAGTCGGGCGGCTGCATTCTGGACCAGTTGGAGTCGGTTGATGTTGCTGGAATTGATGCCAAAGAGAAGAGAGTTACAGTAGTCCAGTCGGGAGGAGATGAAGCATGGATGAGTCTTTCAGCAGCGGGGGGTGTGAGAGAGGATCTGAGTTTGATAATGTTGGCTACCTTTTTGAGGCAGCGACTGCGATAGATCCCTTCGATGGTGGGGAGGTCAAAGCCGGTGATGGACTGGGCAGTGGTCACTACTTTTTGTTGTCTTTTCCGCTCCTGGATGTTCAAGTTTCCGAACCAGGCCACGATGCAACCAGTGCACCTGTAGAAGTTTAGGAGAATCCTCTTCGACATTCCAAATCTCCGTAATCTTCTCAGGAAGTAGAGTTGCTGATGTGGCCTCTTTATAATTGCATCGGTGTGCTGGGTCCAGGAAAGGTCGTCGGAAATATGCACGCTCAGGAATTTGACGTTTTTGACCCTCCCTACCCTCGTCCCATTGATGTGAACAGGATTGTGGGTCCTCATCCTTCCCCTTCCAAAGTCCACAATCAGTTCCTTGGTCTTACTGATGTTCAGAGCCAGGTTGTTGTGCTGGCACCATTTGGTCAGTCGATCGATCACACTTCTATACTCTGACTCGTCCCCCATCAGTGATACGTCGTTGGCGAACTTGATGATGGAGTTCGCACTATGTCCGGCTACGTGGTCATGGGTATAGAGTGAGTAAAGCAGGGGGGCTGAGCATGGAGCCTTGACGTGCTCCCGTACTAATTGTTACTGAAGATGAAGTGTTTCCGCCAATTCAAACAGACTGTGGTCTGTGGATGAGGAAGTCGAGGATCTAATTGCAGAGGGATGCGCAGAGGGTTCCTTAGTGTATATAAGAATATAAATAGGGAAAACTATTAAACTGCCACAGACTACTAACTGTGATCTTTTGTGTTGTATCATTCCATAATTTGGTGATTTTGTTTTTGTATATGCTGAGTGTGATAAATTGTTTAAATATGCGTTAAGTGGTTTGTTAAACCACTACACTCCACAACTTTTGGCACTTTCTGCTGGGCCATTGCAGATTTGCTTTGGGCAATCCCAAAGATTGCACATGTACTGGTTTTAGAGCAATAATAACAGCACTTTTATTGGGACAAACTGACCTGTTTATGAAGAACTCCAGCTTTATTGAAATCATTGGACAAAGTCAGCATGGATTTATGAAAGGTAAATCATGTCTGACGAATCTTATAGAATTTTTCGAGGATGTAACTAGTAGAGTGGATAAGGGAGAACCAGTGGATGTGTTATATCTGGACTTTCAGAAGGCTTTCGACAAGGTCCCACATAAGAGATTAGTATACAAACTTAAAGCACACGGTATTCGGGGTTCAGTATTGATGTGGATAGAGAACTGGCTGGCAGATAGGAATCAAAGAGTAGGAGTAAACGGGTCCTTTTCAGAATGGCAGGCAGTGACTAGTGGGGTACCGCAAGGCTTAGTGCTGGGACCCCAGCTATTTACAATATATATTAATGATTTGGACGAGGGAATTGTATGCACCATCTCCAAGTTTGCAGATGACACGAAGCTGGGGGGCAGTGTTAGCTGTGAGGAGGATGCTAGGAGGCTGCAAGGTGACTTGGATAGGCTGGGTGAGTGGGCAAATGCATGGCAGATGCAGTATAATGTGGATAAATGTGAGGTTACCCACTTTGGTGGCAAAAACAGGAAAGTAGACTATTATCTGAATGGTGGCCGATTAGGAAAAGGGGAGATGCAATGAGACCTGGGTGTCATGGTACACCAGTCATTGAAGGTAGGCATGCAGGTGCAGCAGGCAGTGAAGAAAGCGAATGGTATGTTAGCATTCATAGCAAAAGGATTTCAGTATAGGAGCAGGGAGGTTCTACTGCAGTTGTACAGGGTCTTGGTGAGACCACACCTGGAGTATTGCGTACAGTTTTGGTCTCCTAATCGGAGGAAAGACAATCTTGCCATAGAGGGAGTACAGAGAAGGTTCACCAGACTGATTCCTGGGGTGTCAGGACTTTCATATGAAGAAAGACTGGATAGACTCGGCTTGTACTCGCTGGAATTTAGAAGATTGAGGGGGGATCTTATAGAAACTTACAAAATTCTTAAGGGGTTGGACAGGCTAGATGCAGGAAGATTGTTCCCGATGTTGGGGAAGTCCAGAACAAGGGGTCACAGTTTAAGGATAAGGGGGAAATCTTTTAGGACCGAGATGAGAAAAACATTTTTCACACAGAGAGTGGTGAATCTCTGGAATTCTCTGCCACAGAAGGTAGTTGAGGCCAGTTCATTGGCTATATTTAAGAGGGAGTTAGATGTGGCCCTTGTGGCTAAAGGGATCAGGGGGTATGGAGAGAAGGCAGGTACAGGATACTGAGTTGGATGATCAGCCATGATTATATTGAATGGCGGTGAATGGCCTACTACTGCACCTATTTTCTATGTTTCTATGTTTATAATTAGTTTAGTTTTGTATAGGAATACAGCGCGGAAATAGTCCCTTCGGCCCACCGAGTCCGCACCGACCAGCGATATCCTACACGAGGGACAATTGTTACGTTTATTCCAAGCCAATTAACCTACAAACCTGTACGTCTTTGGAGTGTGGGAGGAGACCGACGTTCTCGGAGAAAACCCACACGGGTCACGGGGAGAACGAACGAACTCCGTACAGACAAGCACCCGTAGCCAGGATCGAACCTGGGTCTCTGCCGCTGAAAGCGCTGTAAGGCAGCAACTCTACCGCTGTGCCACCGTGCCACCGCATGACGTAACGATGTAACTTTATTTTCATGTTCACTATATCTATTTACGCAAGCAAGGTTCTGATATTAAATTAAACTTCTCTTTGAAAGATCATCTGATCTACTTTGAAGAGGTGCAAGTTAATTATTGGATGCTTCCTGTGGCATAATGAACTGTTGAAAATTGACTTTGTATAACAGCAATTTTTTTTTTTCATTCTTTTTTTATTCAAGGTTAATTCAGAAAGAGCCATTCTGAATCAAACTTCCTCTGGTAGTGACATAACGAATACTTTGGTGACCTTGGTTCTGTTCCCTTTTTTTCCCCCCCTGCAGTACAAAAGCCGTCGTTCGCTTCCACACCCCATTCATTGTCGAGCAGTTCCGGTGCTTGTGCCAGCTTCGTGAACAACTTGTCCTCGACTGCAGCGCAGAGTGGCTACAACTGCTGGAGTATGTCAAGCGTATTAACTCTGAATTGGAACTGTTTATTAGCCTGATTGTTGAAGCAATAAAGAAGAAAGAGAATGCAAACGTGAAATTAAATTGATCAACGTACAAATTTTGAAAGCTGCTGCTTCAGTCAAGATCTGAAGTCTAAAGATATTCTGCTAGTGCATTGTATTTCTGCTGTTCTGGCATAGCAACGTAGAAATACAATGCCAATAGATTAGTATCGGAAGTTTATTAGCTATTGAACAGTCACATTTTGCATAGATTTCTCATTCAACAGTTGTGAACAATCACTGTGGCGCAGCGGTAGAGTTGCTGCCTTGCAGCGAATACAGCGCTGGAGACCCGGGTTCGATCCCGACTATGGTTGCTGTCTGTATAGAGTTTGTACGTTCTCCCCGTGACCTGCGTGGGTTTTCTCCGAGATCTTCGGTTTCCTCCCTCACTCCAAAGACGTACAGGTTTGTAGGTTAATTGGCTTGGTGTAAATGTAAAAATTGTCCCTAGTGGGTGTAGGATAGTGTTAATGTGCAGGGATCGCTTGTCGGCACGGACCCGGTGGGCCGAAGGGCCTGTTTCCGCGCTGTATCTCAAAACTAAACAGTTATAACAGTGACACAGATGTATAGGTGCGATTAACGAAATGTTTTAGTTGGAAATTAAACATTAGAAGTATCCAAATGAGCATGTAATTATGCAATTATCAATAAACAGCGGGTATGTTGTTGACTGTTTATTGGTGATGTTTGATATTAGTCCACGTCCAAACCCTCTGATTTTAATAGTTGTAACTTAAATGTAAATCTGTGGTTAAGCAGCTTGACACAGGAGTAGATTTGTTTCCCTCTCCCCTGACTCTTCGTCTGAAGAATGGTCTCGACCTGAAACGTCACCGATTCCTTTTCTCCAGGGATGCTGCCTGTTCCACTGAGCTACTCTAGCATTTTGTGTCTACCACATTAGATAGGTTGGCTTCTTGGAAATCAAGAGGGTATGTGCACCCATAGTACATGGCTGAAAATGGTTTCCAGTTTAAATAAAGTAGGTAGGCATTTCAGCATGATTAAATTCCATAAACAATCCTGCTAGTTCTAAAACAAAAAAAACACATTATTATTTAAATCATCTCCAGTCTATTGAGTTTCAGTCAATGTGCTTTGTCACGAACAAGCTTTCACAATTAGAAAGCTGTGAGATTGCTGCTGGTTTCGCACCTGTCCCACGCATTGGAGAGGGTCCAGAGGAGGTTTATGAAAATGGTCCCAGGAATGATTGGGTAGACATATGATGAATGTTTGACGGCACTGGGCCTGTACTTGCTGGAGTTTAGAAGGTTGAGGGGGAGACCTCATTGAAACTTAGCAAATAGTCATCTTCTTGTGTATGGCGTGCACAGCCTAAAGTTGTAGGACAACTTGTTCCGTTTGATCTTATTTGATTGTGCACGCCAGGTTGATTGCATTCGTTGAAACAGGGAGGACCACGTGAAGGTTGCAGTCTCCCACCCCACCGAATAGTGAAAGGCCTGGATAGAGTAGATGTGGAGAGGATGTTTCCCCCATTGGGAGAGTCTAGGACCAAATACATTTTAGAAAGGAGATGAGAAGAAATGTATTTGGTCAGAGGGTGGTAAATATGTGGAATTCATTGCCACAGAAGGCTGTGGAGGCTAAGTCAATGGATATCGTTAAGGCAGAGATTGACAGATTCTTGATTAGAACGGGTGCCAGGGGTTATGGGACGAACGGAGGAGAATTTGGTTAAGAGGGAAAGATGGATCGGCCATGGTTGAATGGTGGAGTAGACTTGATGGGCCGAATGGTCTTATTCTGCTCCGAGAACCTATGAACTGTCACTATCAACATTGCCCACGAATGTCCTGATATGAAAGGAGCAGTTATCTGCATTTAGAGGACCGTGTGTAGTTCTGGTCACCAGTTTATAGGAAGAATGCGATTAGCTTTAGGGAAGCCACGGGAGAGCTTTGAGAATGGCGGCACAATGGGGAAATTTAGGCCACAGACTGGGCTATTTTCTTTGAACTGGAGGTGGCTGTGCAGGAAAAAGGCAATTAAATTATGCGTGCAAATAAAAATTGAAGGTTTATGGAAGGACCTCGTTGGCAGAGAAATCTGTAACCAAGGAACATAGATTAAAGATAATTTTTAGACGATTTAGTAGCATATTGGAGAAGAAAATATTTTTCAAGTATGTTTAGTTTAGAGATACACCGTGGAAACAAGGCGACCAATGATACCCGTACACTAACACTATCCTACACATAATCTACAATCCTCACCGATGCCAATTAACCTACAAACCTGTACGTCTTTGGAGTGTGGGAGGAAACCGGGGCACCCGGGGAAAACCCACGCAGGTCATGGGGAGAACGTACAAACTCCGGACAGACAGCACCCGTAGTCAGAATCGAACCGGGGTCTCTGACGCTGTAAGGCAGCAACTCCACCGCTGTTCCACCGTGCTGCCCTAAAGTCTGAGTGAAAATAGTTATTTTTATGGTTTGGAGAAAATTATTCTGTTGATTTCTTTAATTACTTTTAAAATCTAGTGCATGTGTGTATGATGATGAAAATACAGTACCATGATTCACGAGAAATGTATATTAACTTGTTGAAGGAATGTATATTGTACTTTGTGACTGATTTTCTCAATGTAATTCTCATTCTGTTCATGCACAGTCAGTTTGGAGAGCACTACCATGGAATAAGAAAGGCAATTGGTCACCTGGCAACCATTGACTGTACCTTTTCATTGGCAGCAGTTGCTAAGCAAGGAGGATATTCCAGGTAATAAAGTTTAATCTTACCTTTGCCTTTTTCAGCTACTGTCTTTGAATGCTCAGGGCACTCTCTCCTGGTGTAGAGTGCAATAATGGAGAGATGCATTTGTGATTGGAAGTCTATGAGCAGTGGTGTACCACATGGATTGGTGCTGGCATCTTGTATCGATAACAATTATAGCTTTGTCACAAACATCAATGTTTGAAGAAGGGTCCCGACCTGAAACATCACCTATCCATGTCCTTCAGATATGCTGCCTGACCCGCTGAGTTACTCCGGAAGTATCTTTTTGCTACATTTCCTATCCGTCCGTCATCGGACAACTCTTGTGTGATTTTGAGATCCTTTCTATTTTCTGTCTCATCCCCAATAATGCGATGCATTTTAATTAAACCTCTCTTTGCTCTCCTTTCTTCCAAGGAAAAACCTAACCTTAAATCGCTGACAAAGGTGGCGGAGATGGTAGAGCCTCTGCCTCATCAGAAACCCAGGTTCAGTCATGATCTCGGGTACTGTCTGTGTGAAATTTGTATGTCCTCCCTTGAAGAAGAACATGGGTTTCCTCCCATATTCCAAATATACAAAAGTTACAAGATTAATTTGACATTGTGAATTGCACCTAATATGTATGTGAGTGCTAAAATCTGGAGGGAAAATCTGAGGTCCACCGATGTGGACCATTTCCCATAACAGGGTGACCAAAACTGAACACAATATGGCCCCACTGATAGAAACATAGAAAATAGGTGCAGGAATAGGCCATTCGGCCCTTCGAGCCTGGACCGCCATTCAATATGATCATGGCTGATCATCCAACTCAGTATCCCGTACCTGCCTTTTCTCCATACCCCCTCATCCCCTTAGCCACAAGGGCCACATCTAACTCCCTCTTAAATATAGCCAATGAACTGGCCTCAACTACCTTCTGTGGCAGAGAGTTCCAGAGATTCGCCATTCTCTGTGTGATTCACCACTCTCTGATGTCTTGTATAACTGTTACCTCCCAACTTCTATACTCAATAGGTACACAAAAATGCTGGAGAAACTCAGCGGTTGCAGCAGCATCTATGGAGCGAAGGAAATAGGCAACGTTTCGGGCCGAAACCCTTCTTCAGACTGATAGGGGGTGGGGAGAAGAAAGGGAAAAAGGAAAAAGGCGGAGGAGGAGCCCGAGGGCTGGGGGAGGGGAGGAGACAACCAGAGGGCTGATGAAGGGGAGGGGACAGCAAGGGCTAGCAGAATTGGGAGAATTCAATGTTCAAGCCCCCAGGATGTAGACTGCCCAAGCGGAATATGAGGTGCATTTCCTCCAATTTACGGTGTTGCTCGCTGTGGCCATGGAGGAGACCCAGGATAGAGAGGTCAGATACGGAATGGGAGGGGGAGTTGAAGTGCTGAGCCACCGGGAGGTCAAGTTGGTTATTGCGGACCGACCGAAGGTGTTCGGCGAAACGATCGCCAAGCCTCCGCTTGGTCTCACCGATGTAGATCAGCTGGCATCTAGAGCAGCGGATGCAATAGATGAGGTTGGAGGAGATGCAGGTGAACCTCTGTCGCACCTGGAACGACTGCTTGGGTCCTTGAATGGAGTCGAGGGGGGAGGTGAAGGGACAAGTGTTGCATCTCTTGCGGTTGCAAGGGAAAGTACCAGGGGAGGGGGTGGTATGGGAGGGAAGGGAAGAATTGACAAGGGAGTTACGGAGGGAGCGGTCTTTGCGGAAGGCAGACATGGGGGGAGATGTGGCGAGTGGTGGGGTGACGTTGGAGGTGGCGAAACTGACGGAGGATCACTTGTTGTATGTGACGGCTGGTGGGGTGAAAGGTGAGGACTAGGGGGGCTCTGCCCTTGTGAGTGGGGGGATGGGGAGAGAGAGCAGTGTTGCGGGGTATGGCAGAGACCCTGGTGCGAGCCTCATCTATGGTGGAGGAGGGGAACCCCCGTTCCCTGAAGAATGAGGACATTTCAGATGCCCTGGTGTGGAACGCCTCATCCTGGGAGCAGATGCGGCGTAGACGGAGGAATTGGGAGTGGGGGATGGAGTCTTTACAGGAAGCAGGGTGGGAAGAAGTGTAGTCCAGATAGCCATGGGAGTCGGTGGGTTTGTAGTGGATGTCGGTAAGGAGTCTATCACCTTCGATGGAGATAGTGAGGTCAAGGAATGGTAGGGAAGTGTCGGAAATGGTCCAGGTGTATTTGAAGACCTGGACTGATGAAGACCAATGTGCAAAAACCTTCATGACCACTCTATCTACTTATGGGCCCACTTTCAAGGAGCTATGCACTTGCACTCCTAGATGCCTCTACTCCACGACACTCCACAGAACCCTACCATTCACTGTGAAGGTCCTGCCCTGGTTTGACTTTCCAAAATGTAACTGCACATTTCTGCATTCAACTACATAGAAACATAGAAAATAGGTGCAGGAGGAGGCCATTCGGCCCTTCGAGCCAGCA
This sequence comes from Malacoraja senta, assembly GCA_038087875.1. Classification (NCBI taxonomy): domain Eukaryota; kingdom Metazoa; phylum Chordata; class Chondrichthyes; order Rajiformes; family Rajidae; genus Malacoraja; species Malacoraja senta. Next base: position 211,153,363 of record CM075977.1, on the reverse strand, counting down.
CCGCCATTCATTGTGATCATGGCTGATCGTCCCCTGTCAATAACCCGTGCCTGCCTTCTCCCCATATCCCTTGACTCCACTAGCCCCTAGAGCTCTATCTAACTCTCTCTTAAATCCATCCAGTGACTTGGCCTCCACTGCCCTCTGTGGCAGGGAATTCCATAAATTCACAACTCTCTGGGTGAAAAAGTTTTTTTTCACCTCAGTCTTAAATGACCCTGTTTATTCTAAGATGTGGTCCCTGGTTATGGACTCGCCCCACATTGGGAACATTTTTCCTGCATCTAGCTTCTCCAGTCCTTTTATAATTTTATATGTTTCTGTAAGATTCCCCCTCATCCTTCTAAACTCCAGTGAATACAAGCCTAGTCTTTTCAATCTTTCCTCATATGACAGTCCCGCCATCCCAGGGATCAATCTCGTGAACCTACGCTGCACTGCCTCAATCACAAGCATGTCCTTCCTCAAATTAGGAGACCAAAACTGTACACAATACTCCAGATGTGGTCTCACCAGAGCCCTGTACAACTGTAAAAGAACCTCTTTACTCCTATACTGAAATCCTCTTGTTATGAAGGCCAACATCCCATTAGCTTTCTTCACTGCCTGCTGTACCTGTAAGCCAACTTTTAGTGACCGGTGTACAAGGACACCCAGGTCTCGCTGCACCTCTCCCTTACCTAACCTAACCCCATTGAGATAATAATCTGCCCCCTTGTTTTTGCCGCCAAAGTGGATAACCTCACATTTATCTATATTATACTGCATCTGCCATGCATCTGCCCACTCACTCAACCTGTCCAGGTCACCCTGCAACCTCCTAACATCCTCTTCACAGTTCACACTGCCACCCAGCTTTTTGTCATCCGCCATTCCTCAGCCCACCTGCCCAACCGACCAACATCCTGCTGCAGTTTTTGACAACCATCTTCGCTATCTGCAATACCACCCTGCACTTTAGTGTCATCTGCATATTTACTAATCATGCCTTGTCTGTTCTCATCCAAATCATTGGTAGAGATGACAAGTATGAAATAATGAGATATGAGAAATTTTCTGAAGAATATACTACAGGCTACTGTTGTGAAAGTTTTCTTCCTTTTTCGTCTCTCTCATAATTTTATTCTTGGTCCTTGAGTTGTACTGCAAGCAACACAACGATTGTTTGAAAACTGCAGTTAAAGTATTTGGAATAGCTTATTGTCGACAGATATGAATTCTATGGCTGAATGACTCCAGTCTTGTCAATTTCTCCTTTCACATTTTTTTGTACTTGGGTGTTTGAAGTGCACACAGAGAGAGTTTATGGCTAATTTTAGCTGTAAACAGGTTGAGAAAATTGAATGGATTTTCAGGGAATAATAAGAGTGGAAGAACATGTGAGGAGAGTGTTGGTTCAGAGATGCAGCACGAAAACAGGCCCTACAGCCCACCTTCATTCTCCCATTCACACTGGTTCTCTGCTATCCCACTGCCTACACATTAGGGGCAATTGTACAGAGGCCAATTAACTACAAACCCACGCGTTTTCGGGATGTGGGGGGAAACCAGAGCACCCGGCAGAAACCCACGTGGTCACAGGAAGAACGTGTGAACTCCGCACAGCATCCGGGGTCAATATCAAACCTGGGTCTCTGACCCAGTGATGCAGCAGTTCAAACCAGCTGCGCCACAATGCCGCCCTTCAGCACATGGTGTCTGCACTAAATTAAAAAATCTTTAAAACAACATTTACTGGTTTAATTATTTGATAAAGGTGTAATAAAGAATGGGAATGCAGCTTCTTAAAATAAAGATACCATAAAAGTTTGGTATCTAATCACAAACTCCATTAATGTTGGTTTGTTGTGCGCTTTTTCGGGTGAACAAAATGTTTGGCAGGTTGAAGAAAGGTTTCACTGAATTGTTACCTTGAATGAGGTGAAAAGAAACGGTTAAGTGATTTAATTTAATAATTGCACAGTTCTTTGTAGAAATTAGCTTGTGTCACGAAGATTGTCAGATGGCAATTAAGATTTTTCATGCTGTTTACAAACTGATGCCCAAATGCGTCAGCCTGAACAATTTTTGGCTTGTTTAATGATTAACCACTGGTTAGTAGTGTAGTTTGATGTTCTGACAGGGAATTTAATGAAAGCTACAGGGTGAATTTCCAGCATGACATGCATTGTATGGCGAAATCGGGCAATTAGAAAGCAAATTCTTGTTTTCCACATTTAACTGAGCTTGTGTACTTTTTTTCTTTTTCATATATTTCCCCTTCCTCTCCTTCCACCTACAATCCATCCTCTAGCTTCACAAATTGCAACTTCAATCTCACACCAATCTTTTCATCTCTGGCCAAATCATTCTGAAGGGTCCCATCCCAAAAAGCCACCAATTCATGTTCTCCAGAGATGCTGCTGACCTGCGTTTTCTGTTCATTTGTATTGTTTGATTGAAGTACACTATTAATCCTACCCCAAGGTGAATTATAATATTTGAGCATAGTTTAGGGATACAACGTGAAAACAGGCCTTTTGGGGCCCACCGTGTCCAAGCCAGCCAACCATCACCCGTACACTGGTTCTATCCTACACACTAGGGACAATGTACAGAAGCCAATTAACCTACAAACCCGCAAGTCATGGAGTGTAGGAGGAAACCAGAGCCCTCCGGAGAAATGCACAGGGAGAATGTACAAACTCCGTACAGGCAGGTGTCGAGGTCAGAATCTAACCCGGGTCTCTGGCGCTGTAAGGCAGCATCTCTTGCGCTGCACCATTGTGCTGTCCTTAATGGACTGAATGGTCTCATGTACTACATCATTCTAGGTAACTTTTTTTTTCAATGATACAAGGGTGTTACTGTTGTGACATATGGGCGGGATGGGCTGGGCATATTCCCTCCCTTTGTATTTTGATGAAAATCCTGTAGTTTTATATTAACCATTACTTTTCACTTAGATTGAATTAACTGAATTTAAATTCCCCACCTGCCATGGTGCATTTAGACTTCTGTGCAGCGTAGCCTCTGAATTACTAGTTCAGTACTTCAACTACTGTGCTTTTGTACTCTGATATTGCTTTGCAACTTTTGTTTGAAGTATGTCAGTATTGAGCTGTAGCACATAACATATACAGTGCCCACCATAATGTTTGGACAAACATTTATTTATTTGCGTCTGTACTCCACAATTTGTTTATACATAGCATTTATACATAGCCCCCCCCCCCCCATTTCAGGGCATTGCTCAGGTGTGTTTAATTCTGAACCTCCTTCATGCAGGTATAAGAGAGCTCTCAGCACCTAGTCTTTCCTCCAGTCTTTCCATCCCCTTTGGAAACTTTTATTGCTGTTTATCAACATGACGACCAAAGTTGTGCCAATGAGAGTCAAAGAAACCATTATGAGACTGAGAAACAAGAATAAAACTGTTAGAGACATCAGCCAAAACTTAGGCTAACCAAAATCAACTGTTTGGAACATCATTAAGAAGAAAGAGAGCACTGGTGAGCTTACTAATCGCAAAGGGACTTGCAGGCCAAGGAAGACCTCCACAGCTGATGACAGAAGAATTCTCTCTATAATAAAGAAAAATCCCCAAATACCTGTCCGACAGATCAGAAACACTCTTCAGGAGTCAGGTGTGGATTTGTCAATGACCACTGTCCGCAGAAGACTTCATGAACAGAAATACAGAGGCTACACTGCAAGATGCAAACCACTCATTAGCCGCAAAAATAGGATGGCCAGGTTACAGTTTGCCAAGAAGAGCAACCACAGTTCTGGAAAAAGGTCTTGTGGACATATGAGATGATGATTAACTTATATCAGAGTGATGGCAAGAGCAAAGTATAGAGGTGAGAAGGAACTGCCCAAGATCCAAAGCATACCACCTCATCTGTGAAACACGGTGGTGAGGGTGTTACGGACTGGGCATGTATGGCTGCTGAAGGTACTGGCTCACTTATCTTCATTGATGATACAACTGCTGATGGTAGTAGCATAGTGAATTCTGAAGTGTATAGACACATCCTATCTGCTCAAGTTCAAACAAATGCCTCAAAACTCATTGGCCGGCGGTTCATTCTACAGCAAGACAATGATCCCAAACATACTGCTAAAGCAACTAAGGAGTTTTTCAAAGCTCAAAAATGGTCAATTCTTGAGTGGCCAAATCAATCACCCGGTCTGAACCCAATTGAGCATGCCTTTTATATGCTGAAGAGAAAACTGGTGGACTAGCCCCCAAAACAAGCATAATATTGATGGCTGCAATACAGGCCTGGCAGAGCATCACCAGAGAAGACACCCTGCAACTGGTGATGTCCATGAATCGCAGACTTCAAGCAGTCATTGCATGCAAAAGATATGCAACAAAATACTAAACATGACTACTTTCATTTACATGACATTGCTGTGTCCCAAACATTATGGTGCCCTGAAATGGGGGGACTATGTATAAACACTGCTATAATTTCTACATGGTGAAACCAAAATGTATAAAAACGGCCTTTAATAAAATCTGACAATGTGCACTTTAACTACATGTGATTTTTTTCTATTGCAAATCTCAAAATGTGGAGTACAGAGGCATATAAATAAATGATGTTTTTTTGTCCCAAACATTATGGAGGGCACGGTGAACTTAGAAATTGCAGTGAATTGTGGACATAGCCCAGACCATCACACAAACCAACCTCCCTTTTATTAAAATCGACAGCCTTCTGTGAAGGTAAGTAAAATCCTGTGAACGGCTACTTCCTAAGGAAGCAAAATTTTATTTTCTTTAATATCTGGATTTGCACTTAAACTAACCTGGTGCACCCAAGTAAAGTGCATCAAGACTGATTGCTCATTTAAAAAGGTCAAGTTGTGAAATTGAATTTAATAAAAACTGCTGGGCTGTCTTGTTTTCTCTATAAACAATCTAGTGTCAGCAATGTCATGCAAGCAATTGAAACTGCCAGTCTCTGCTCAATCTGGCCTTCACAACTTCCAGTCATGTGGTTAACACTTAATGTCATATTGACTCTAGAAAAAGTCGTAAATCCTACTCCCAAGATTAAACAAAGTAAAAGCAGATGAACATGTAAGACAGAGGAGACAGAGGAATGTTTGTTTGGTTATCATGAAAAAGCACAGGGAACTTGGATTTGTTTTAGATTTTTTTTCCCTAAATACTGTCTTGCTTTTGTGGGTAGACACAAAATGCTGGAGTAACTTAGCGGGGCAGGAAACATCTCCGGAGAGAAGGAATTGATGATGTTTCGGGTTGAGAAAAGGGTCTTGATGTGAAATGGAGTCTGAAGAAGGGTCTCAACCGGAAACGCCACCTATTCCTTCTCTCCAGAGATGCTGCCTGTTCCGCTGAGTTACTGCAGCTTTTTGTGTATCTTCGATGTAAACCAGCATCTGCAGTTCCTTCCTACACATTGCCTTTGAGTATTGGAGAGGGTGGTGAGGAGAGAGGGGGGGCATTGAAAATCTTCCCCCTCAGTAACTTAGTGTGTGGTCTTACTGACCTAAGAAACTAAAAATAAATATAAGTTCCTCTCCATTATTTAGGTTATTTTGTTCTGTTACCCAATCAAGATTAAGTCTAATGCTTTTTGACGGTTTTGATTAAGTACCAATTTATCCCATGTGAAAGGCAGTTTCTTCCTGTATGCCTTCCATACATCTCTTTTAAGATACAACCCACACACTTTAGCATCTCTTCCCATTCCCACACTGACCTTTCTGTCCTGGGCCTACTCCATTGTCAGAGTGGAGGAACAGCACTTCATATTTAGCTTGGGCAGCTTACACACCAGCGTTATGAATATTGATTTCTCTAATGTTAAGTATCCCTTTCATCCTCTCTCTCTCAGTCCCTCTCCCACCCTAATCATCGTACTGGTTTCACTGTCGTCCTGCTGAGTTTGACTGTCTGCATAACTGTCATCGTCAACAATGAACCATTGTTGGCTCCACCTTTCCTTGATCATCGTTGCTTTTTGATTATCTTTCATTCATTTGTTCTATGTACCTTATATCTTTAGTTTTCCTTTCCCCTCACCCTCAGTCTGAAGAAGGGTCTCGACACAAAACAACACCTATTCTTTTTCTGCATAGATGCTGCCTGTCCCGCCGAGTTACTCCAGCTTTTTGTGTCTATCTTCAGTATAAACCAGCATCTGCAGTTCCTTCCAACACTGTTTTAAGATACAATTGGGCAAACACGTTTCCAGTGATGCTATTTAATTTCCTTTCATTAAGTATTTGTCTACTTCACAATAGAGTGGACGTGGAAAGGATGTGTCCAGTAATGGGAGAGTCTAGAACCAGAGTCCTCAGAATAAAAGGGTGTGGAGATTGGAGATAAGGATGCATTTCTTTAGCCAGAAGGTGGTGAATCTGTGGAATTATTTGCCACAGACAGCTGTGGAGGACAAGTCATTGGATATTTTTAAATTGGAGATTGATGGGTTTTTGATTAGGAAGGGCATCAAAGGTTAAGGGGTGAAGATGGAAGAATCGGTTTGAGGGGGAAAAATAGTTTAGCAATGACCGAACGGCGGAGTGGATACAAATGGTTAGATGGCCTAATTCTGCTCGTATGCCTTCTGGTCTTATAATGAATGGTATTATCCATTTGTCGGTGTCCATATCTCTCTCTGTCCAACCACTGAATTGTCACTTGTTCCTTTTATGTAAAATGACTTTAAAAATATGCAGAAACAACATGATCATTAACAAATGTGCTTTACGCCTCATGGATGAAGCCTTGCAGCAGAATGGTCTGAAACTACAAGAGTTTTTAGTTTAGTTTGGAGAAATAGGCCGGCCAGCGCCGACCAGCGAACCCCGCACCCTAACGCTATCCTACACACACTAGGGACACTTTACAAAAATGTTATCGAAGCCAATTAGCCTACGAACCTGCATATCTTTGGAATGTGGGAGGAAACGGAGCACCCGGAGAAAACCCACGCAAGTCGCGGGGAGAATGCGCAAACTCCATTACAGACAACACCCGTGGACAGGATTGAACCTGGGTTCACTGGCGCTGTAAGGCAGCAACTCTACTGCTGCGCCACCATGCCGCACCAGAGACCAGAATTCTCTGCCTCCGATCTCAAAATCAGTCTGTAGTTCTGTGAAGACTGCCATTGTAGTCGGGAAAATCATTTTTTTTGGTTGATTTTTGCTTCAGTCCATTGTATTGAAATTCCATTCAATAAAATGCCCAGATCATATGGTATAACTTAATCTTTGAGTTTTGTCCTTTTGTACTGCTTTCACCTGAAGCAAGAGATTACAATTGACATCAGACACAGCATTTTGGATTTTATTTTGCGTTATAATTTCATCTTGTAGGTTATGTATGTTCTCTTTGGCTTGGTTACTTAAATCCAGATTGTTTCCTTCATCTTGGAAATAAAGAAATTGGCACCCACTTTTGTTTGGATGAATTCCATATTTGTTCAAAATCTCCAGTCATCGAATGCATTGGCCTCATTATCAATGATTCATAGATTCTTGTTTCTTTCCCAGCTTCGCACCAGGTGTTAAAATTTGTGTTTCTGTTATTTTAATCAGCAAAAAATTCACAGTTGGTGGCAGTTCTGGAACAACAGCCTAAGTCCTCGGCTGTTCCAGCCTTTGTTGCCTGATAAAAATCCCACCTCCATTAAAAAAAATATAATTAAATCACACATTCTACAGTGAAAGCCTCTAAATTGTTATAGTAACTCGTGCTGAGAAATTAGATGGGGCATATATCTGGTGTGCTGAAACGTGGGTGCGTTTAGTATTAGGGTAGGGAGGAACTGCAGATGCTGGTTTACACCGAAGATAGACACAAAAAGCTGGAGTAACTCAGCGGGACAGGCAGCATGTCTGGAGAGAAGGAATGGGTGACGTTTCTGGTTCAGACCCTTCTTCAGATGTTAATGTCTGATTGGGCCTGTTGGGTAGCTTTTTCCCTGAAGTACAGGGTAAAATGAGACCTGTGGCAATGCTGGGCAGATTGGGCTGTGTTGATTACAGTTGTCGATTGTGCAACAATCACAAACTATGTGGTTCAATTGTTTCTTTACTGTCACGTGTACCAGGTACAGTGAAATACATTTTTTGCACACAACTCAGCAAGATTATCCCTGTACATAAGCACAATTGTACAGAATAGCTCCGAGTCCATATGCAAGAGGTGCCATTTTGGTGTTATTTTACAGACCAAGCTGCAGCAGGCCTCAAAGGCCCGCTGCAGTCATTGCCTCCATCCAGTTCACAAGTTATTGGAGCAGAATTAGGCCACTCGGCCCATCTAGTCTACTCCGCCATTCAATCATGGCTGATCTCTGCCTCCTAATCCCATTTTCCTGCCTTCTTTCCATAACCCTTGACACCCGTTCTAATCAAAAATTTGTCAATCTCTGCCTTAGAAATATCCACTGACTTGGCCTCCACAGCCCTCTGTGGCAATGGGTTCCACAGATTCACTACCCTCTGACTAAAGTCCCGTGAGTCATTTGTCCCTCTCCATGCCTGGCCCTATTTAGCCCTTGTTCCCCGTGGGGGTGGGGGGGCAAATCCCACAGCCGACCTCGAGGGTTTGAAAGGGCCATCAAAGGCACACTCCCCATGGCTGACAACCAGCCAGATTGCTGGAACACACATCATGGCTGCCATGGAGCGGAGGGAAAAGGAGGAGGGAGCTCTGAGATTCCCTCAAAGGATCTCTCTACAACTCGGATCAATGACGGAATGGATGTCTAGCACTGGGGACACAGGAGACCTTCCAGGATAATAGTTGGAAGAGGTCAAAAGGAGATGGCCCATGCAGTCTCCTTCAGCAGTTAGTGTCCCAGCAATATGTTGGGCAGTCACGGTGGCGCAGCGGTAGAGTTGCTGCCTTCCAGCGAATGCAGCGCCGGAGACCTGGGTTCGATCCCGATTACGGGTGCTGTCTGAACGGAGTTTGTACGTTCTCCCCGTGACCTGCGTGGGTTTTCTCCGAGATCACAGGTTTCCTCCCACATTCCAAAGACGTACAGCTTTGTAGGTTAATTGGCTTGGTAAATGTAAAATTTGTCCCTAGTGGGTGTAGGAGTGTGTTAATGTGCGGGGATTGCTGGTCGGCAAGGACCCGGTGGGCCGAAGGGACGGTTTCTGCGTTGTATCTCTAAATTAAACTAAATGTTTTGAGATTAGAGATATAGCATGGAAACGGCCCTTCAGCACACTGACCAACGATCACCTGTATACTAGTTCTATCACTTTCACCCGTTCTATCATCTGTAGTCTAGTTCTATCACTGTAAGGCATCAACTCTACCACTGCGCTACCATATGAACATTGAAATAAAGTAAAAGTGTTCTACAGATGTGAACTATCCCTATGCAACATCATTGAGGATTTAATCAGTATATAATTTAAAGTGTAGCATGTATTGCATGTTCAAATATTACATCGTCTTTCTTTCAAATCACATCTTTTAACATTAATATTGACCCTGTTTACATTTATGTTTCTAATAAAAATACGAACATAAACTGTTATTGATATAGTCACTTGTTATTATTACTTTTATTACGGTTTGTAAATGGATCGATTGAACCACTTAAATGCTCTTAAAAACAATAATCAACTGGAAGAGTTCTTGCTGTTTGTTATTAAATCCCTATATAAAATTACTTGCAATTTAAAGAAATCAAAAAATGCTTATATCACTGTAATTGAATCTTTCCATTGAAATATCTTCCTTGTGCCTTAAAGGTCTTATTTTAAAGTTATTGCAAGACAACCATTATTACTCCAGAAAGCTCGAGCTTAGAAAATATTTTTATCTACATCATGTGTAAATGGAAGTTCTAAGAATTTCAGCATGCATTGTGTACACAATTTCAAAAAATGCAACAATGGGATGTTTTCCTAACATTGGCTAACAAGAAAAATTGTTGTTTTCCGAAATTATTGGGGCTAAACGTAGATACAGAGAGTCGTTTGCGGTGGTACAGCAGTAGAGTTGCTGCCTTACAGCGCCAGAGACCCGGGTTTGATCCTGTCTACGAGTGCTGTCTGTACGGAGTTTGTGCATTGGGCGTGGATTTTCTCCGGGAACTTTGGTTTCCTCCCACACTCAAAAGACGTATAGGTTTATAGGTTAATTGTAAATTGTCCCTAGTGTTGGATAGTGTTAGTGTACGGGAATTGCTGGTCGGTGCGGGCTCGGTGGGCCGAAGGGCCTATTTCCGCGATGTATCTCGAAACTAGAATAAATTAATCGTAAAGCTGTAATTCTTCATAAACAGGACAGTTTGTCCCAACAAAAGTGCTGTTACTGCTCTGAAGCACCTTTCACCCCACAGAGTCCACGCCGACCAGCGATCCCCATACTCTAACACATTCCTACATACTAAGGACAATTTTACAATTTTTTACAAAGCCAATTAACCTACAAACCTGTATGTCTTTGGAATGTGGAAGGAAACCCATGTGGTCACGTGGAGGATGTACAAACTTCATACAGAGCACCTGTAGTCAGGATTGAACCGGGGTCTCTAGTGCTGTGAGGAGGCAACTCTACCACTCCGCCAATGTGCCGCTGCCGTATAGATATCTACCATTCTGATTGATGACTCATTAGATGATTAACGTGGTCACAGTACAGACTTTATAGTAGTACAATTAAGGGTCATCTATCTGTAATCTTAATGTGACTTTCAGAAAAATATCAAATAATAAAGAAGATGGTATGAACACTTTCACTGAATGTAGAGATTATACTGTTGCAATCTGAAATAAAAGAATGATCTTTTATGTCAATCGTACAGACCAACTGTGCTGCAAGAAAAGAGGCAAATAGTGATCAAGAATGGCAGGCACCCTGTGATTGATATTCTTATGGGAGAACAGGAGCAATATGTTCCAAATGGCACTGGACTGCAAGTGAGTATCTGATGGAAATTTTCCATGAAAGTTTGCAATAAAATTGATGTATGTGGTCGCTTAATTGGATATCCTTTGCTATAATGCTGTATAACCAGTTGTGCTGTGCCTTTTGCGATGTAAACAGTGTATTACAGTGTGTATCTTGCATTGGTTGATATTGATCATCTTCTTGCCTATGGCATGCACAGCCTAAAGTTGTGGGTCAACTTGTTGTATTTGATCTTGTTTGTGCAAGTCGGGTTGATTGCATTAGTCGAAACAGGGTGGACCACGTGAAAGTTGCAATCTCCCCCCCCCCACCCCGTTGACATTGATGAAAGGGTAGTTTTGGTGACTAATGTGCTAAATACTTGGCAACCTTTCTTTGCTGAATTAAGGTAAACATGTCCAAATGTGTGAAATTACGTTTTCAAAGGTAGGGTCAAAGATGGCACAATATTGTTATGAGGGAAGAACATGCTTCATCATGGAGGTGGAAGCAGGCTGTTGGACTGGGCAGGGAGATGATGGATTGATACATTTGAAGAGTTGTATTTGGTAGGAAGAATGAGAACCAAGTTAAATTAGAGAGTACACTCACAACAAAGATTCCAGAAAGCCTTCTATTGTTCCTTGGAGGATTATTAGTGTTTAGTTTCCGTTCGGCACGGTGGCGCAGCGGTAAAGTTGCTGCCTTACAGCAAATGCAGCGTCGGAGACCCGGGTTCGATCCTGACTACGGTTGCTGTCTGTAAGGCGTTTGTACGTTCTCCCCGTGACCTGCGTGGGTTTTCTCCGAGATCTTCGGTTTCCTCCCACACTCCAAAGACGTACAGGTTTGTAGGTTAATTGGCTTGGTAGATGTAAAAATTGTCCCTTGTGGGTACAGGATAGTGTTAATGTGCGGGGATCGCTGGTCGGCGTGGGCCGAAAGGGCCTGTTTCCGCGCTGTATCTCTAAACTAAATAATCTAAACTAAATTGATTGTGGAGATGATACCGGGTAGAACCCTCCCATGGGAGGGTTAGAGTTTAGTTTTCTCTAATATATTGTCACTTGTATTTTCTCGTCTTTTTTTTGCTCTCTGATGTATCACCTTTTCTTTCATATTGGAGATGATGATACAAACTGCCGATGCTTCTTTGCATTTGTTTTGAACTTGTAGGAACAAATGATCCACACTGGCTACTTTCCATTGCCTTTCACTATCACCTGTAGTTCCCTTTCTCCCATCAATACCATCGCCAACTACTTTCCTTTGTATATCATCATCTTCCTCTTCCTCCTTCCTCTCTGCTCCAATTTATAAAGCCCAGAATTATGTGTCTTTTTTTTTTCCCTATTTAGTTTCTCAATCTACCCTGCCACTTCAATGGACAATGCAGACATAGCCACAGCTTTCTGCTTTCTTGAAACCCTGTTAAAATTGTATCCTCTAACTTAACTTGATTCACATTCTTCGTACCAAATTGCAACTCTTCAAATGTAATAACATTAATTAATCTCATGAGATTATAAAATCATAAAACATAGGAGCAGAATTAGGCCATTCGGCCCATGGAGTCTGCTTCACCATTCGATCATGGCTGATCTATTTTTCTGAATTTGTCTGAAGAAGGGTCTCGACCCGGAACATCGCCTATTCCCTCTCTCCATAGTTTCTCCAGCATTTTTTGTCTACCTTCGATTGTTCCAGCACCTGCAGTTCTTTCTTAAATATTTTACCCTCTCAATCACATTCTCCTGCCTTCTCCCTGGTACCATTGACACCGTTATTAATCAAGAACCTATCAATCTCTGTTTTAAAAATACCCAATGACTTGGCCTCCAATGCCACTTGTGGCAATAATAATAATAAACTTTATTTTGGACTCAAGGTCCAGACAAGGGGCAACATTACATAAAAATGCATTGCATATTAAAAAAATATAAAGCACATATAAAATCTTAGTATATCACTTATAAAAGCATCATAAATTATATATTAAAAAAAAACACAATACATGAATTAAAATCCAGGATAAAAGAATGATCAATGTCCTACAACGAGACAACGATACCAGTGTCTCCACAACTGGGATTCGTAGCGTGTAGTGCTAAACCTTATGTTTGACAATAATTACATTTTTAGAGTCATTTATCCTGCAATGAATTCCACAGATTCACTATCGTCTGGCTAAAGAAATTCTTCCAGATCTCCACTCTTTTATTCTGCGGGTGTGCCCTCTGGTCCTAGACTCTCCCATTACTGGAAGCATCCTCTCCATATCCACTCTATCTAGATTTCCTGTTCTAATGGAATATCAAAACATTCAGGCATGAAGAGAAACATTGATTCTTGAAAAAAGAGGCAACCATAAAAAATATAATTGACTCTACTTTAAAATGTTTTGTTGAGGGAGGATTGGTTAATTAAACCTTAATTAACAATAGAATAAATGAACTTGAAAGTTACTGCTAAATGGTCTGGTTCAAGGCAATCTTCAACAAGTCTGCCAATCAGCTGAATTTGAATATTTCCTGTAAAAAAAATCCAGAAACATTGGATTTCCAATTATATTGCAAAAAAAAGATGTAATTGCTTTTTTTGCCTATTTTAATAAAATATAATATATACAAATTTATAGCTCTCCATCAAATGATAAATTCAGTCATTTGCCAAAATCATAATTTTACAGCATGAAAATGTGCAAGTAAGTAAAGGCTCATAATGAAAGGCCTCAACCTCAGCTACGCGACTGTTCGAGAGACAGGAACAGACAGAAAGAAAAATTCCTCATTGGTGCAAAGTTTCTCTAGTTGTTGCTTGTACTGACAATGCAAGCGTTATTTCTGAAGGGATACAAACAACAACCAGAACAGGTTAACCCTTGACTTGCCAAAACAGATAAATTTGTCAACAGTTGATATCCGCACAGGATGTCAGAGCTTGAAACTGGCATTCAACAGATTTCACACATAATGATAAACAAATGTAATTCAAAGACTACTGAATTATTTCCCTAGATTAGGGTGGCACAGTGATAGCTGCTCCCTTACAGCTCCAGAAAACTGGATTTGTTCCTGACTCGGGGTGCTGTCTACACGGAGTTTGCATGTTCTTCCTGTGACTGCGTGGGTTTTCTCCGGGTGCTCCGGTTTCCACTCACCCTCCAAAGACGTACAGGTTTGTAGGTTAATTGGCTTCAGTAAGTTGTAAAATTGTCCATAGTGTATGGGGTGATCGCTGGTTGGCGCGGACGCGGTGGACCGAAGGGCCTGTTCCCGCGCTGTATCTCTATCTGGAGTCTGAAGGAGCGGCCCAATCAGTGCACTGCAGGTTGGGCGAGAATATTTCTTGTGATGACAGCCGTTAGAAAGTGTGAGGCAGGCTCCGTCAGTAAGAGGACCTGTGAATATACACAATGCACATCTGTTATTTAACTCTTCCTCGACTCGACATCAGACCCCTCTCGTGAGAAATGGTTTTCTAAGAATTTTACAGTACTTTCCATGACTTCACAACCTCCATCTTTGGGATCTACTCTTCCTACCACCTCAGTTCTTTTTTCCATTCCCTCAGTTTCTCAGTCTGTGTCAAATCTGTTCTGATGACGCCATTTTCCATGCCAGATCATTGGATGCATTTTTATTTTTCTTCAACCGAACTATAAAATTAAAGACCACATTAAGGAGGATTAAGGGGCAGTTAAGACTGGAACTGTTTATTTTTAGTTCAACATTAGGTCATCTGGTTTCACTTGATCAGAGACATTTCCTTTGTTTCTAACTCCTCCTTCCACCTTCTTTGCTACCGACAACAAAACTTGTTTTCTCTCTTTACCAGCCTCAGGTGCAGATGAATTGTTTCTCTTTTCACAGATATGCTTGAATTGCTGAAGGTTTCCACCATTTTCTTTTTCATGTTCTTGCAGTTCTGTTGATTTTTTATTTTGTCCCCAGCTTTCTAAATGTTCTCAGGAGAACATCATTGTTAAGAATACCTACGTTACCAATTCATTTGTGGATCACTAAAATAGGTTCCCCCACCTCTCCATGCTGTTCTCCGGATGCAACGAGATTCTATAAACCTGCAAGGAAAAGTATCTATTTCTTTAAAATAAGCACAATCTCCCTGCCCCCTTGTATCTCCATGAATCATGTACTTCCCCCGTGATAGTGTTTAAACTGACTGGTCTGGCTTTTATTGTTTTTTGGGAAAACTGACCCACATGGTGATGAATCTTAGACTTGAAATTATAAATTAAATATTTAGTTTAGTTTAAAGATACGGGGTGGATACGGGCCCTTCGGCCCACCATGTTCGCGTCGACCAGCGATCACTGGTTAGATCCTACACAGTAAGGACTATTTACAGAAGCCAATTAATCTACAAATCAGCTCGTTTTGGGGATGTGGGAGGAAACTGGAATAATGTTATGGGGAGAAGGCAGGAGAATGGGGTTAGGAGGGAGAGATAGATCAGACACGATTGAATGGCGGGGTAGACTTGTTGGGCCGAATGGCCAAATTCTACTCCTATCACTTATTAACTGATGGGTGGAGCGTGGTCACGGGGAGAACGCACAAACTCCATACAGACAGCACCTGTAATCAGGATCAAGCCCAGATCTCTGGCGCTGTAAGGCAGCAACTCAGCCTTTGCGCTTCTGTGTTACCCTCTTTTGCTAAGATATATATATCCTGCTATATATGCAGCAATGATAAGGTGCGAACTATGCTATGTTGAAAGATTGATATAAGATTCTCAAGGTCCAGGGAGTTTTAATTCTAAAGCATTTCATATGAAACAGTCCTGCTGTTGGGATTTTTTCTCCACAAATTAGATTGATTGGAAAGGTTTAGAAAAAAATAATTGATGTAGTTGAATTAATAAATGATAACCTAAACATATTCCCTTTTTATTCCAACTGCTCTTAATAGTTAGAAAATTATCTAGAGAATATAATTTGGAATAATCCTGCGTTGAAATAATTTTTTGACCTTGCATGTCTGTGAAACAAGTTTCATTTCTGTGCCTGGCACTTGCAACTTGTGGGAAGGCTGCCATTTGAAGAAAAAAAACTCAGGATTTTGCACCTGATATTATTGCTGTGGGAATATGGAAATATTGAGACACACCAATCCTCTGATCATTTATTTTTTCGTTGGAACTAAAGCCAATCAATGGGTGTAGTTGAGATCAATGTTTTCATGGAAAGCAACATGTAGGAACAGAAAATGGTTGAAATCCTCTGGAGTTTAGGCAGCAGATGCGAATAAAGGTAATAAATTCATAGTGATAGGAGAAGAATTAGGCCATTTGGCCCATCAAGTCTACTCCACCATTCAATCATGGCCGATCTATCTCTCCCTCCTAACCCAATTCTCCTGCCTTCTCCCCATAACCCCTGACACCTGTACTAATCAATAATCAATAAAGAAAACAAGAATTAAAATTTCTGTTCAATCTATTTTCAGAATTTGGTGAGTCCACCATTGTTTCAGACAGCGTGTTTAATGTCTTATGTATACTGTGTGTTTATTCATTCCTACGAAAGGTCGTTAGCCAAAAAGACGAACCCTGTTTCTTTCTGCACAGATGCTGCCTGACTTACTGAGTATTTCCAGCAATGTTTGTTTCCAATTCCGATATCAGCAGTTGTTTCATGCCTGCTGCTGTAAATAGGTTAGGAGCATGTTTAATCATTCTTGTGTATATTATGCACCAGTACTTATTCAATGCCTATTGAAATCTGTTTGAAGATGATTGAGTTTATTTCCAACAAGTATAACATTTACAATACTGCTACCATGTCCACGGTTTACGTAATGTCAAACTTTTTCCACATAGACTGGGGCATTGTTATAATTACACAACTGCGGTGAGGATTATTCTCCCCTCCGTCAATTAAACAGTTGCTGCCGTGCACACTAATCAGTAATATTAGAAGTGTGGATAAAATGTGCTGCAGTTTATTTTGTTGCCATTGATTGTAAATGATAATAAGACGATAAGATAGTACGTACATTTCAGGAGATCAATTCATGATATCAGAAAATCAAAAAATTGCAGATGCTGCAGCAAGTAAGAATTTCATTGTTCTATCTGGGACATATGACAATAAAACACCCTTGAAATCTGAAATCAAAATAAAAAAGATAGACATAAAAAGCTGGAGTAACTCAGCGGGACAGACAGCATCTCTGGAGAGAAGGAATGGGTGACGTTTCGGGTCGCGACCCTTCTTCAGACTGAGAGTCGGGAGAGGGAAACTAGAGATAGGAACATGTAATCTGGGCCAAACATGATGCCAAGGCCAACTCATCTACCTGCACATGATCCATATCTCTCCATTCCTGTATATCCATGTGCGCATTCAAAAACCTCTTAAATGCCACTATCGTATCTGCTTCCACCACCACCACCCCCGCAGTGTATTCCAGGCACCTACCACCCTCTGTATAAATCGGGCATTAAGACCTTTGTCATTGAAGGTAAGAACTTATTCAAAACGAGAGCTAAGGCATTGTGAACATTTGAAATTTTGAAGGAATAAATTTGGTGAAATTAATTTCATCGTCAAAGCAACAGTAATTTATTAATAATTAAATGTATCTATAGTGAAGAAATTATTCTATGGGCTAAAAATAGCGGAGTCAGGGGATATGGGGAGAAGGCAGGAAAGGGGTACTGATTGGGGATGATCAGCCATGATCACATTGAATGGCGGTGCTGGCTCGAAGGGCCGAATGGCCTACTCTTGCACCTGTTGTCTATTGTCTAAACAACTTCAATTTTAACTGAGAATGTGGGTGATTTTTTTTTGTTAACCTTGTAACAGTCCTGGTGTAAGCCATTTAATTCTTGAAGCCAAATAAAATGTTATCTTCAATGGTTAATGGACTTGAAGGTGTGAATAGTAATGATGATTTTGAAGGAACGTAAAGCCAGTGTGATTTGTCCTATAAATCACAGTTAGCCTAGACTGAGGACATATGCAGCAGAGTCTGAAAGAATTAAGAGTAGGAGGTGCAACTTGAAACATGTCCCTAATCCCTTAATGTATGTTGCACGTTGGGTAAGTTGAATGGAAATTGTTGGCCGAAGGTTTTTGACTTTGATTATGTTCCCAGAGATTGAGTTGGACGTCGAGAACAGATGTTTCCAGCTCAGATTTCCCACTCATTCTTGTTGAAAGGCAGCTGATGTGTTGTTTAACGTTACCAGCAGTAACTGTGCAGATGGATAGCACAAGTGGACCTTGCCTGCATTTTGCCTTTAAAATCTGCCTCCGTTGTGTCGCCTTTTGCTCTTCTGGCACTAGATTCTGCAGACACAAAGAAACTTAGAAACGAGTTCCCTCCTGGCATTTTGAATAAAACTTTTATTTAAAAGGCAAAATCCATGGAAGATTGGAGGGAGTGTCCCTTCTCTGCTTGTTCTTTCTCTCTCTCGCTCCGTGTGATCTCCCTCCCCTGTGGACGGCTCCACCTTGCTCCAGAAACTGGTTCTGAATAATACATTAGGCCAATCCCACACATCCAGGTGACCCCTCAGCACTGGGATAGATTAAACCCTGGTTGTATAACATTTAAATTTGATGCTCTTGTTTAAATTTTCTGGATGCAAATAAAAAAAATATTCCTTAAACTTGAAGCCAGCAAACACAATAAGGACGAATGGTGGTGCTGTGAAACTCTGATAATCCAGCACCCTTTGGTAGTTTTCCAGACTATTGGATTTAATTCCGGTTAATATGTAAACACATTCTTATGTTACACTGCAGTAGAATAAATGTTCCAGTGAATTTGGTGCGTTTCCTTGGTCATCGGTTGCCGGCCCTGCTTTGTTCTGAACTTTCCTTGCCTCCTGTTCCCTTTCCACTACTTTCAATGGGAAGAAGGGTCCCGACCCGAAAAGTCACCCATCCTTTTTTTCCCAGAGATGCTGCCCGACCCGTTGAGTGACTCCAGCACTTTGCGTCTATCTTACGGGAATGGCAAGTGTACCAGAACTCGGAACCCTGACTCCAGCCTCAAACCTACCCATGTTCCCGACCCCTTGTGTTCCTGAACTCCAGTCCTGGATTTAGCTGCACACCCGGCCCATGGTCCAGGCCACAACCACACACTGGACCCCTGGGTCTGACTTAGGGTTGCCAACTTTCTCACTCCCAAATAAGGTACAACCGGTCAAAATAAGGGACAAATTCCCGACGGCAATTCGTTGACCGACTCGGCCATGGCTGGGAGAATGATGAGTTGACCTGGGTGCTGGACTGCACACAAAGCCCAGCCGGCGGGCCAGCTGAGGACAATAGGTGCAGGAGTAGGCCCTTTGAGCCAACACCGCCATTCAATGTGATCATGGCTGATCATCCCCAATCAGTACCCCATTCCTGCCTTCTCCCCATATTCCCTAACGCCGCTATCCTTAAGAGCCCATTCTAGCCCTCTCTTGAAAGCATCCAGAGAACCTGCCTCCACCGCCCTCTGAGGCAGAGAATTCCACAGACTCACCACTCTCTGTGAGAAAAAGTGTTTCCTCGTCTCCGTTCTAAATGGTTTACTCCTTATTCTTAAACTGTGGCCCCTGGTTCTGGACTCCCCCAACATCGGGAACATGTTTCCTGCCTCTAGCGTGTCCAAGCCCTTAACAATCTTATATGTTTCAATGAGATCTCCTCTCATCCTTCTAAACTCCAGAGTGTACAAGCCCAGCTGCTCCATTCTCTCAGCATACGACAGTCCCGCCATCCCGGGAATTAAACTTGTAAACCTACGCTGCACTCCCTCAATAGCAAGAACGTCCTTCCTCAAATTAGGGGACCAAAACTGCACACAATACTCCAGGTGTGGTCTCACTAGGTCTCTGTACAACTGCAGAAGGAAGTTGCCTCTGAGTTTTGGTCCGGGCGCCGGAGTTTTGGCCCGGGCGGCGGACTTTGCGAGCGACGTCGCGCGGCCCGGGCCAAAGCTGCTCAGCTGGGCATTGTGTTCTGCTGCACGCAAATTCCGGCCACCCATCCAACTCATGAACCGATGATCGGCCATGACAGCTGGCCGGGCTGCGGCTGCAACCGGGGCCACGGGCGAGGTGCTGCTGCTGCACTCCATGGGCTGCACTACGTCGGGACGGGTGAGGCGGAGCCGGACACGGCACTCCGATCCGACATTCCCCTCGACCCGAGTAGTAGCAGTCAAATACGGGACAAGGGCGGTCCCATATGAGACAAACCAATTTAGCCCAATATACGGGATGTCCCGGCTGATACGGGACGGTTGGCAACTCTATGTGTTAGTCACAGAAGTGGATCTGCAATCACGCGTTACAATCACTCCACTCATTTAAATCTCTACTCCGAAAGCAACATTTCTTACTTTTACTCTTCTTAATGTATTCATGTTATTCCCTTTATCATCTCTCTGTACACTGTGGATGGCTCGATTCCAATCTTGTATTTTGTTTCTGCTGACTGGTTAGCACGCAACAAAAGCTTTTCACTCCAAAGACGTACAGGTTTGTAGGCTAATTGGCTTGTTGTAAATGTAAAAAATTGTCCGTAGTGGGTGTAGGATCGTGTTAATGTGCGGGGATCGTTGGTCGGCGCGGACCCGGTGGGCCGAAGGGCCTGTTTCCGCGCTGTATCTCTAAACTAAACTAATGTACGCATTGAACATGCTTCTTGACTTTTGTCACTATTGAAAGGTCCTCTCCATACAGACTGCTAATTAGTGTTTTTCATGGACCTTGTTTTTCAGGGCGATGGACAGAGGGCTATGGTCATTACTGGACCCAACATGGGAGGAAAGAGTTCTTACATTAGACAAGTAGCGATGATCACTATTATGGCACAAATCGGGTCGTATGTCCCCGCAGAAGAAGCTGTGATTGGTATTGTTGACAACATTTACACAAGGTATGATTTCACTTTCTCAAAGTAAGTGGGTACCTCTCAATGAGAATTCAATTCTGTTTTTTTTATTATAACACTTTAACTTCCTTGAGGGATTATGTGACTGAAACACAGCAATTTTTTTTAAATCTCTGTGTACATTTTACATCTAAAGTGAGATTTTATACTCGAGATGTTCGAATGTAGAGCCTGGGACTTGACAGCAAATGAAATTATGCATCCAATTTGGGGAGAAAATCTGTTTGCTCTCTCTCACTAATTTAGTTTAGTTTTGAGATACAACATGGAAACAGGCCCTTTGGCCCACCGGGTCCTCGCCCACCATCGATCACCCGGTCGCTCTATTTCTATGTTATCCCTCTTTCTCATCCGCTCGCTACACATTCGGAACAATTTTACACAGGCCAAATAATCTGCAAACCCACATGTTTCTGGGATGTGGGAGGAAACCCACGTGGTCACAGAGAATGTGCAAACTCCACACAGACAGTAGCCAAGGTCAGGATCGATCTGGGGTGTCCGAAGTGCTGAGGCAGCAGCACTACTAGCTGCGCCACTGTTCATAAGGTCATAAGTGATGGGAGCAGAATTAGGCCATTCGGCCCATCGAGTCTGCTCCACCATTCAATCATGGCTGATCTATCTCTCCCTCCTGACCCCATTCTCCTTCCTTCTCCCCATACCCTATGACACACTGTTCTGCCTACTATCCCGAGTAGTTCCACATGGTGGAGGAAAATTTCCTTCTGCTTCAGCTTTGACGTGATTGGGGGCAAGTGTGGGACACAGTTCTGCAGATGGGGCAGGAGGTGCCCGATGGGAAGAATGCTCTATGGAAAATAGTGTGCTCCTTCTGCCATTTACTTTGAACTTCTGTGCGGTTCCAATGAGTGGATTTGTAGTCTCAATGCCATCCTAAATATTCTCACTGCATTTTGAGCTGTCATGGGCTAGGGGATTCGCAGGGAGTTGCATGTTCTCAAGGCTTTTGAGAATTTGTATGAATAATTTTCACCAATCTGCCAGGTAATTTATTAGTGAACAAGTTTATCGAAGGTAGACGCAAAATGCTGGAGTGATTCAACGGGACAGGCAGCATCTCTGGAGAGAAGGAATGGGTGTCATTTTGGGTCGAGACCCTTCTTCAGACTGATGTTCTTGTTCTTGTTCAGGGAGTTTGGTATTCGGCATGAAAATGATGTTATAAAAAGGAACTGCAGATGCTGATTTTCTACCGAAGATAAACACAGAATGTTGGAGTAATTACGGCATGGTGGTGCAACGGTAGAGTTGCTGCCTTACAGTGCCAGAGACCCGGGTTCGATCCTGACTAAGGGTGCTGTCTGTCAGGAGTTTGTCCGTTCTCCCCGTGATCTGAATGGGGTTTTCTCTGGGATCTTCAGTTTCCTTCCACACTCCAAAGACGTACAGGTTTGTAAGTTAATTGACTTGATACAAATGTAAATTGTCCCTAGTGTGTGCAGAATAGTGCAAGTGTGCGGGGATTGCTGGTCGGTGCAGACTCGGTGGGTTGAAGGGCCTGTATCCGTGCTATATTTCTAAACTAAACTTAACAAAAACTAAACTCAGCGGGTCAGGCACCAAGGAATCAAAGGATTATGAGGGGAAAAAAGCAGGAACGGGGTACTGATTCTGGATGATCAGCCATGATCATATTGAATGGCGGTGCTGGCTCGAGGGGCCGAATTGGCCTACTCCTGCACCTACTTTCTATGTTTCTATCTCTGGAGAAAATGTCAGGTGACATTTGGGGTCGGGGACCCTTCTTTGGTCTATGCAAATATCTATTTGTTTATGCAAATGATGTTGCCATGACTAATTAGCGGCTTCAATACTGAAAATGTTGACCTGAGAAAGACTGCTGATATTGGTTCACTTATCCTACCACTGGATTTTGTGGTCAATCTCCATTACTTTGAAATGCCTTCCCCTGTTAGTACATAATTCCGGAGGTCAGGGATTAATGTTGCCTGATGGACCACAGGCTTGGTGCAGAATTTTCATATCTTCAAGTGTCTAAAGTCTATGATGGCACCCGACACACAATGATGAATTTCTTCAGTGCCTAACTTCTTCCTCTTTGCCCATCCTTTCACCTGCAAGAAATCCTTTAAAGCAGGAGTCGGCAACCTTGTTCTGCATAGGGGCCAGGACCTATGTCTGTGAGCGGATGGTGGGTCACATCTATCGCCAAAGTGTGACACTTGGTGTTTATCGTATTAGTTTTCATGTGTTTTTCATTTAGTTTTCTGCCGTTCCCAGGTCCCTCGCCTGCCCCCGGGGACTGGCTGTGGTGCCCAGGTTGCCTGCGTGCCCCAAGACTAGCTGCATGTTCCCAGATCAGCTCACGTCCCCGGGACCAGCTGCAGTTCCCAGATCACCTCATGTACCCGGGACTGGCTACAGTTCCGAGGTCGCGAAAACGAATTGAGAAAAAAAATTCGTGATCTGAATGGGGTTTTCCCTGCGGGCCGGGATGATTTTGGGTTACGGGCCGGATCCGGTCAATTATTTATTATTTTTTTAATCTCTTCTTTGAATGCCTTGGAATGCACCTAAGTAGTTTTTTTGGTACCATGGCATAGCTTACAGAATAGTGAAAGGCTTGGGATAGAGTGGATGTGGAGAGGATGTTTCTACTAGTGGGAGAGTCTAGGTCTAGGACTACCGGTCATAGCCTCAGAATTAAAGGATGTTCTTTTAGGAAGTAGATGAGGAGAAATTTCTTTAGTCAGAGGGTGGTGAATCTGTGGAATTGTTTGCCACAGAAGCAACTTTACTGCTGCGCCACCGTGACTGCCCTCGTATGGGTGTTGGAGGTCATGGGGAGAAGGCAGCAGAATGGGGTTTAGGAGGGAGAGATCAGCCAAGATTGAATGGCAGAGTAGACTTGATGGGCCAAATGGCCTAATTCTGCTCCTATCACTTATGACTAAATGGCTTCATAAGTTACCCTGGCCTCTGAGCCGAGGAGTTGGTGTAATGGTCCCTCTTCCTATTGATTATTTGTTATTTGCTGCTTACCGCTCAGCATGTCTCCAACCTCGCTTGAATGCCTGATCTAAGGCCATGACGAGTTGGAGGTCGGATACATAGAAAATAGGTGCAGGAGTAGGCCATTCGGGCCCTTCGACCCTGCACCGCCATTCAATATGATCATGGCTCATCATCCAACTCAGTATCCCCGTACCTTGCCTTCTCTCCATACCCCCTGATCCCCTTAGCCACAAGGGCCACATCTAACTCCCTCTTAAATATAGCCAATGAACTGGCCTCAACTACCCTCTGTGCAGAGAGTTCCAGAGATTCACCACTCTCTGTGTGAAAAAGTTTTTCCTCATCTCGGTCTTAAAGGATTTCCCCCTTATCCTTAAGCTGTGACCCCTTGTCCTGGACTTCCCCAACATCGGGAGCAATCTTCCTGCATCTAGCCTGTCCAACCCCATAAGAATTTTGTACGTTTCTATAAGATCCCCTCTCAATCTCCTAAATTCTAGCGAGTATAAGCCAAGTCTATCCAGTCTTTCTTCATATGAAAGTCCTGACATCCCAGGAATCAGTCTGGTGAACCTTCTCTGCACATCCCTCTATGGCTATAATGTCCTTCCTCAGATTTGGAGACCAGCATTAATGATCACCAGCTTCTCTGCTGTACTCTCAGGTTTGCTCATTGGCGCTGTGTGTTAAGAGAGGCAGCACGTTTGTGCAGCGGTAGAATTGCTGCCTTACGGCGCCAGAGAACCGGGTTCGATCCTGACTACAGGTGCTGTTTGCATGGAGTTTGTACGTTCTCCCTGTGACCACGTGGGTTTTACCTGGGTTGCTCCTGGTTTCCTCCCACACTCTGAAGATGGACAGGTTTGTAGGTTAATTGGTTTGGTAAAACAGTAAATTGTCCCTAGTGTGTGTAGGATCGTGTTAGTACATGTGGATTGCTGGTCGGTGCGGACTCAGTGGCCGAAAGGGCCTGTTTCTGCACTGTATCTCGAAACTAAATGAAACTAAACTCTAGGTTAGTCAGACGATGATTTTTCTTTTATAAATCCACGATGGCTTTGCTCAACTGACTTAGGCCTGTTGGGTAGACTCCCTTTAGCCGGTCTATTCCTCCCCACTCTCTTCATAATTTTCACATATTTACTCACTTTCCACCCTCTGAATAGTTGTTGAAATGTTAACTCTTTTATCTTTCCACTGATTCTATCTGACCTGTTAGAAGGAATGTTTTCTGTTTTTATTTTGGAACGGTGAAATTCAGTTTGCCCTAAGTTAGTTAGTCAGTTTAGTTTATTGTCACGGGTACCGAGGTAAAGTAAAACGTTTTTGTTGCGTGCTAACAAGTCAGCGGAAAGACATACATAATTACAATGGAGCCATCCATAGTGTACAGAAACATGATAAGAGAATAATGTTTAGTGCAAGATAGAATCCAGTAACGTCCGATCAAGGTTAGTCCCAGGATCTTCAATAAGGTAGAGAGTAGCTCAGGACTGCTCTCTCCTTGTTGATAGGAAGATTCTGTTGTCTGATAACAGCTGGGAAGAAAATATCCCTGAATCAGGTGGTGTGCTTTTTCACACTTCTTCAACTCTTGCCTACTGGGAGAGGGAGGAGTGGCCAGGGTGCAACTCGTCTTTGGTTATGCTGCTGGGCTTGCCGAGGCAGGGCTTGCCGAGGCAGCGTGAGGTGTAAATGGAGTCAATGGAAGGGAGGTTGGTTTGTGTGCGTTCACAATTCTCCTCAATTTCTTAGGATTGTCCTGTGTCAGGTGATTCCAGGGTGAATGGAATTACCCAGGAAATGGGGATGATTCATGCCTAGAAGTTCCTGATTTAATTTTTGTATGGACTCTACAATGCTCATTATTGGGTTTTACCATGGATTTAAAAAAAAATCAGCATTCTATTATGGTGTTCAATATGCTGAAACCGAGTCATAGAGTGATACAGAGTGAAAACAGGTCCTTCGGCCCAACTGGCCCACATGTCCCAGCTACACAAGTCCCACCTGCCTGCATTTGGCCCATATCCCTCTAAACCTGTCCTATCCATGTACCTGTCTGATTGTTTCTTAAACATTGCGATTGTCCCTGCCTCAACTACTTCCTTTGGCAACTCGTTCCATACATCCACCCCTCTTTGTGTGGAAAAAGTTACCCCTCAGATTCCTATTAAATCTTTTCC